>CM017765.1:14596740-15196740 GCA_008009225.1 Acer yangbiense | reverse complement strand
ACATGTATAAATTTTGTGTATGTGTGCGCTTACGCCTTGCAAGAGGAAAAAGAATCTTGATACCTTAGCATCCAAGTAAGCACCTTTCCTCTTGAAAACGAACTTTGCATGCGATGTTACATTTCTTCTTTGAAGCTTGATCTAATCACGAATCACCTAAGCAACTAAGCAATAAAAATAAAGAGTGTTTTATTATGGAATCAAGCCAACACAAATATAAAACCTAACAAAGATGAAAGAGTAATTCCTGGTTGAATGGGAAGTGTAGCAGATGAGGACTTTGTGGAAGCATTTCTCGTTTTCATAAAAGATGAAGAGTCGGAGTAATGAGATCTTCTTTGCGAGTTTGATCAAGACGAAGCATTTTCCTCCCCAACACACACACACACACACACACACACAGAATGGGAAGTGCAACGGATGAGGACTTCGTGGAAGCATTTCTCATCTTCATAAGAGATGAAGAATTAGTGTAACATGATCTTCTTTGTGAGTTTCATCAAGACGAAGCCTTTTCCACACACACACACACACACACATACACACACACACATATTGCACAAATGTGATGTGAGTTTGCTGCTACATACCGTATAAATGTGATGTGAGTTCACAATTGTGCACACACACACACACACACACACACACACACTTGCACAAATGACACACATGCACACATATCGCACAAATGACACACACACCACACACTTGCACAAATGACACACACACATATCATACAAATGAAACAAGCACACACATACACACACATACCGCACACGCACACGCACATACAAATGACACATGCATGATCGAGCCAAAAATGTATATGATTTTGGCCCATAATTCCGACTCTTTGTGTGTTCTCGGGTAAAATCCCGCCATTTAATAGCTTGAATCAAGATTGCATGTGAAATTAAGTCACAAGGGCATTTGTGAGCAATAAAGGAAATTCTGGGTTAAGAGCACAAAAAGAAGGAAGTTTTGAAACAGATCATCGGGGTCATTGTTACGGTCGCTAACGAATCCTAACCAGAGGATGTTACTGGTAACACGTCACAGTTTGACAACCACGACATTTGAAGAGCAGAACAGTGAAGACAAGTCCAGATAATGTCACACCTTATGTGTCGTTAGGCATCAACCGTGACCCTTATTGTAAATCCCAGATCTAGATGTCGCCATCGGATGTCGCTAGGAGGTTGGCCGTGAAAGCCAGATCAAGGCCTGTAAAACCATCTATCGCGGCGTCTAGACCGTGACACTTTTCAGCTCAGCAAATCTAGCGGTTACAAGACCTCATATTTGGACCACTATATAAACACTCCTTAGATTCATTTGCAGATATCTCGGATCTCTGATCTTAGATCATACACACCCATTTTACACATTTCATCATCCTCAATTTCTCATTTTGAACTTACCTCTTTCCATCCCAAACTCAATAAATAAAATCTAAATTACTTCACCCAAATCATTCCTCTCTACCCATCTTCTACACCCACTTCCTTTGTCACTTTCCATTTGACTCCACCACACTACACATCCTCATCTTCCATTCTTTGCATCATGGTTCAACAAGGAGATAGAAGGGATTAAGCTTACAATAGAATCTAGACTCATGGGTGATTTCCTTATCTTTTACCTCTTTTTTTTTTTTGTAATCATGTGTAACTAAACCCCAATCTAGGGGATTGATTTGAGAAACTATTGGACATTGGGTATTTACTTAGCTATCAATAATATGTTCTACAATTATAGTTCTATTAACTTTATAATTAGATCTTATTCTTTATGTGATTGATTTTGTATGCCACTTGTTAGTTGCAATATTGGTAAAATAAATTGTGATAAAATCAATTGAGAATTGACAACCTTAGTTGGTTAGAGCACATAGTGAATAAGATATGTTAATTGGTGGATATATCAACCCTATTGCCTAGACCATTGATCGTCACTAACCGATCTCACCATTATCCCCTCTCTAAATATCATAGGTGAGGAATTTTGGTGGGAAGTGTTTTCATTTAGTATCCACGGCCAAATCACACTTTCGAATGAGATCGGTTCTTAATTGTGTGAACCGTACATTAATGAAGCTAAATTTATGCATTGCCCAAGATCCAATGGCGACTCTATCAATTCCTTAGACCTCATTTTAATTGTTTAATCCATATATCTTATCTAGATTAGTTGAGCATTCTATTTTTCATCTCCCCTTTATTTTACTTTACTTATTATTCATTTTAATTTCTACTGGTTTTCAAACCAATCAATCTATCTCCAATCTATGATTTGTCTTTTCATGCACTTAGATTAGTCTAACGTAGATTTATTAGCATTTCAACTATTCATCCCGATCTCTATGGACGGTCCCTTGCTTACCACTTTATTAAATTATGTACTTAAGTATGGATGCAAGTGGTGAAACTTGAACATCTTTTTGTTTAGTGTAAAATGGCCTCTTCAACGCACATATCGCACACGCACACACACAAAAATGACACACGCACATCACAAAAATGACACACGCACATGTACACGCACACACACATAAATGACACACACAAATGACATGCATGCACGCACGTGCAAATGACACACATCGCACAAATGGCACACACAAGCGCGCACACACACATGACACGCACGCACGCACACACAAATGGCACACAAACACGTACACGCACACGCACACGCACACATGACATACACACGCGCACACACACAAATGACACACACATATCGCACAAATGGCATGCACACACACGCACACAAGCACACACGCACACAAACGCACACGCATGCATATCGCACAAATGACACGCGCGTGCACAAATGTTGCACAAATGACCCACACACGCATATCGCACAAATGACATACACGCGAGATAAAATGAAGATTTTCTAAAGATACACACACGGTAAAATGAAGATTTCCTAAAGATTTATTTTTAGGAAATACACACTACACACACTTGATAAAATGAAGATTTCCTAAAGATACACGGCGCGATAAAATGAAGATTTCCTAAAGATACACACACGCCCAATAAAATAAAGATTTCCTAAAGATTTATATCTAGGAAATACACACACTACACACACGATAAAATGAAGATTTCCTAAAGATTTATATCTAGGAAACACACACTAGAAAATGAAGATTTATATCTAGGAAATACACACTACAAACACACGATAAAATGAAGATTTCCTAAAAATTTATATCTAGGAAACACACACTAGATAAAATGAAGATTTCCTAAGGATTTATATCTAGGAAATCTAGGGATGACAATTTGGGTCACACACGCAATAGATAAAAAGAAGATTTATATCTAAGAAATACTCGCACACTAGATAAAATGAAGATTTATATCTAGGAAATACAGGGATGACAATTTATATTTATATCTAGGAAATATATATGGTTGACAATTTGGGTCACACACACAATAGATAAAATGAAGATTTATATCTAGGAAATGCACACACGATAAAATAAAGATTTATATCTAGGAAAGATAGGGATGACAATTTGGGTCACACATAATAGATAAAATGAAGATTTATATCTAGGAAATATAGGGATGACAAATTGGGTGACCACTAGCAAACTCCATATGAACCCAAATAGATAAACGAGTTTGGGCAAAACTAATCAGGTTTGGTTTTGTAATCGTGTCAAACCATTTATTAAACAGGTTGCGGGATAGAGGTGATCATGGTTCGGTTCCGGTTCCTTAGGAAACCAAAACCGGAACTGAAACGTAGGGGAAATGGTTCCAGTTCCAGTTTTGATTCCCTACGGTTCTGAACCTTTTCTTTTAAAAAATTTTAAAATTAAAAAATTAAAAAATAATTATTAGAGAGTTGAGAGAGAATTGGAGTGAGGAGAAATGATTTTTTTTTGGGTTTGGGGGGGGGGGGGGGGGGGGGGGGGGGGGGGGGGGGGGTGGGGTGGGGGGATATTTATATTTTATAGTAAAAGGGTTTAGAAAAAGTAAATAAATCAATACGTGTTTACAACACGACTATACCGACGAACTAATAATTCAGTCTGAACTTACCACATAATAGAAGAAAATTAAGTACACTTGAAATCCAAGAACAAAATAAACAAGAAGAACACTTTTTCGTTTGTAGCAAAGGAAGAGTTGTGTTGCCTTTTGCTTTGATTGTTTGGTGTGTTGTTTTCGAATGAAAGAAGTCAGACAATTTAACAATTGAGGAATGGAGGGGAATCGGAATGAAGGGGACAAAACGGAAATGGAAATCAATTGGCAATAATGAGAGAATTATTCTCTTGTAACTGTATCAATTAAATCATTTGAATTAAGGATTTAAGTTTCATTTAAAAAAAAAAGAAAAAAAAAAAGAATCGGTCTGGAACCGTCTGTTTTGAATTGGCGGTTCCAGACCAGTTCTGAAATTTTAAGAACCGGAACCGAAATCGAAATCGAAATCGAAATCGAAACCTTAAAGGTCCTAGTTCAGGTTCCGATTCCAGACCGGAACCAAATTTTCCAGTTCTGGTCCGGTTCTTCATGCCTCGGTTTCGGTTCGGACCGAACCGTGGTCACCTCTAGTTGTGGGTTGACATGAGTAAATTTGTAATTTTAAATTAATTATTGGGTATAACTGTAATTTAACGCATAGTATAGAACAGATTGTTGAACCCTAAACCTAACTTATACAGCACAGCCGACACAAGAAGACAGCCATCTGACCATCTCCAGTCTCCACTCCATTCTCCGCTAGCTCTCACCTCTCCCGTCTTTGTCCGTTGTTCCATCGCCGTCTCCCATATCCATCACCGTCGTCGTCTCACCTGGTATGTTTATGCAATATATATTTTTTTAGGGTTCTACATCATTTTTATTTTATTTTTTGTTTTCTACCGGAGATTGCTTGAGTTGGAGATTTCATGTTTTATATTAGGACATGCGTGGAACAAATTGAACTTTCATGCTTTTTTATGTAAGAATTCAAATGGTTGATAATCAAGAGATTAATTTACTGTTTTATTTATTTATTTTTTATTATTTTTATTTTTATTTTTTTATCATATTGTAAGTTGGCCATGACTAGTAAATGCTGTGTTGTATATTAATCTCTAGAGTTGGCCATAATAACCACTGCAGTTGAGAATCAAGTAAACAATATTTCTGATTTAACTCAAATTCTGTTGCCTTTGTTTGCTTTCTTATCATGGTTAACATTCTGAAATAAATGTATCCATTTGTAAACCAAAGGATTATTAGATATAGAGGAATTAAAGGAATAGGCTTCAGTTTCTGCCATAATTTTTAATACTATTAAATTATTGACAATGTCTAAATTTGTTGGAGATGGAAGTGATGAATATTTCCCCATATGATCGACGCTGATTAAAACATGCAATTTTTCTCTCATTTGAGAATCCAAGCCAGTATTCTGATCCATCTTCGTTTTAGTTCTGTATTTCTTCATGTCTTTTTTTTATTTTTATTTCTTTTTAAATTCTCCAGTTTCTCATTTTTGGGTCTTGTTTTCAACTTTGTAGCAATGTAGTTTGTGCCTCTTTCATGCCTGTCCTTAATCAAGTTTTTTCAAGTATGAATAAATGAATTCTGGAGCCTGTTGTCATAATTTTTGTGGAAAACAGAGGTTATTATATTATTGACAATGTCTAATTTTGATGGAGATGGCAGTGATGAATATTTCCCCAGTGATGGAAGTGAGCACTGAGTAGTGTCTAATTTCGTACATGCATGGCTTGCAATTATTGCACATGGCATGTTGTTGTTACCCTGGTTATTGTTGAAATTAATCTGTAATTTGTTGTTTAGATTTCTGATTGTCATGGACGGTATTATGTACATACTTATTGCAAGTGATTGTGTCAATTTGTTTTTCTATTTATGCTAACTCTCTTTGCTTAATCTTATTACCACACAGTTTGCTTTATGCTAGTGAATCTAGTGCTTGTGTTGATTTTGTTTTTGTTATTATCATAGAGATGGCTCAAGTAGAGGCCAAGGTGGTGGTTCCAGAGTCTGTATTGAAGAAGAGGAAGAGAGAAGAGGAATGGGCCCTAGCAAAGAAGCAGGAGCTTGAAGCTGCTAAGAAGAAGAGTGGTGAGAACCGGAAGTTGATTTACAACCAGGCTAAGCAGCACTCTGAGGAGTATGAGCAGCAGGTATTTAATTGTTGACCTTTTTCAGAGTTTATGTAATATTGCTGTTGCAGTATTATTTATTGATACTGTTTCACTATTCAGGAAAAGGAAGTAATTCAATTGAAACGGGAAGCTAAGTTGAAGGGAGGATTTTATGTTGAACCTGAGGCTAAGCTTCTGTTTATCATTCGCATCCGTGGGTATGTTGGTGTTACTTATGTGATTGATTTTGACCTGTAGTATGTGGATTCTTCTTCTTATTATTTTTTTCTATTCAGTATCAATGCCATGGACCCAAAGACAAAGAAGATTTTGCAGCTCTTACGTTTGAGACAGGTATTTGCTATATTCTTAATTGTACAATAACCGAGAAAATTTAGGTAATCTTAATATTGGTGCCTTTTTATTTTGTCAAAAATGGTGGACAACCTTCTTTAAGGGCAGTGTGGGTTGGAAATTATTCCTTCTGCTAGACATGTTTGTATTCTTTTTATGCTGTAGTGGAATGCTAGTGGAAGGAATAGACTTGAGAAATTTTACGAAGTAATTATTTTGTTGTATTGCAGTTTAATGCTTTGCTATATAACTTTTGTTGTGTGGTCTATGTAGCTTGGTTTAGCTTTTTTGTGAAATTATTATTCAGATTAGAAACTAGGCATCTTTTATATTTAATGAAATCTCTTCTCTAAACAATCCAGATCTTCAATGGAGTTTTCCTGAAAGTGAACAAAGCCACAGTCAACATGCTTCGTAGGGTCGAGCCTTATGTTACTTTTGGGTACATTTTCCTCCATCTCTTTTGTAAATGTACATTAGTTTATATACCTATGCTTAAGCGAAGCTGCATGTTCTCAGGTACCCCAATTTGAAGAGTGTGAAGGAATTGATTTACAAGAGGGGATATGGTAAGCTGGACAAGCAGAGAATTGCTTTGACAGACAACTCGGTCATCGAAAAGGTTCATGCTCTTTGATTTTCTTAATTATGTAGCAAGTATGTTTCTTGTACATGGTGTTGCTAAAATTGAGTGATGTATCATCAGGCTCTGGGTAAGTATGGAATCATATGCACGGAAGACCTGATCCACGAGATCATGACAGTTGGTCCTCATTTCAAGGAGGCTAATAACTTTTTGTGGCCATTTAAGCTCAAGGCTCCATTGGGTGGTTTGAAGAAGAAGAGGAACCACTATGTTGAAGGAGGCGACGCCGGAAACCGTGAGAGTTACATTAATGAACTCATTAGGAGAATGAATTAGTCTAGTCTGTTTAGAGTTGGTTCAGATTACTGGTGCTGGATTTTGATTATCTTTTGAAGAAATTTCAATTTTGGACTTAAGTTTCAAACCCGTCTTTTTTAAATAGCTGAGAATATCTCCTTATATATTAATTTTGATGATTATTTCCCTATGTCGGTTGGCCATTAAGATAATAATAATATTTCCCAGGCTTGAATATGGTTTTCCGGATCTTATTTAAGCTTTGTTTTCTTATAGTAACTTGTACCTTTTGTAGAACTAGTTACATGATGGGATCTATCAAGTCAGATAATATATGTGCATTCTAGATAATTACTCCCACCAATCGAAAGAAAACTCTTCATACATGCTTGTAAAATGTGCATGATGAGACTTGAACCCTTGACTATTAGGTGTGGAAGGAAAATGCACTATTATCTTTATTAAGAGGTCAGGTGCAACGTTAACCAATTTGGCATTTAAATTAAATTTTTAGCAATTTTTTTTTAATTTTTTTTAATTTTTTATTTTATAGTATTACAACTACTACAGTAGGGTTGTTGAGATTTGTCAAGATCAGACAATATATGTGCGGTCCGGATAATTAATCTCACCAATCGAGAGAAAACTCTTCACACATGCTTATAAAATGTGCATGGTGAGATTTGAACTCTTAACCACTAGGTGTGGAAGGAAAATGCATTATTATCTTTGTTAGGAGGTCATGTGCATCCATGAACCAATTTGACACTTAAATTGTTTATTAAATTCTTAGCAAATAAATATATATTTTTTGAAGTATTACAACTACTAGTTTTCCAACCCGAGCGTTGCACGGGCTTTGTATTAAAAACTGTTTATAAAACATTGTGTTGTTTATAACGAAATTTTTGATACAAATATGATTAAACATGATGAACATATTGTTTTTCCTTTATTTACCTAAGTCATGTTAACCTCAATAGATTATAATTTGTTGTTGGTTGGTAGGAATGATCATACTCCAACCGTGTGTAAATTTTTGAGAGTATATTCACATCTATATAATATAAAGCATACAATCGGAATAAAATGAGCCAAGTTTAATTATATAACAAAGGAAAGAAAAAGAAATTCATCGATCCATTATAGTTTGAGAAATTTGATATTTTTCTAAATAAATTGGAATGTGATTATGAAGGTAGATGGAATAATATGGAGGTTGAGTTACTTTGTTGTATATATGGATTACCGCCTTCCAAGCATTTCACTAGTTTTCTTATTTTTCTATTTTCGCTTTCAAAGTTCCAATTTCTTCAAGTGTCTTTTACATCAAGATTTTAACCTGATTTCTGACATATTTAACTCATTTGGTTTTCAATTTATGTTGTAAACTGTTTGATTTTGTGAAAGAGGAAAAAACAAAAGGAAAAAAAAAAAAAAACACATGAAACATTTTTTACAATTGGCATTATCAAATATTAGAAAGAAAAAAATCACTAAAAAAACAATTTGGCTACAAATTTAGGCATATGAACCCCTCCCAAAAAGAGTAGACTACCATTATTTTTACATTTAAAATATTCTGAAACTTTCTCTGTAAGTCGCGCAGCGGAAAAGAGTTGAAATTAATCAATAAAATAAGAACGATAGGTTTCAAAAATTTTCTATCGTCTTCTTGGGACCTTTTGTATATACACGAATATGAGGAAAAGATTTGTTTTCATACATTTGAAGAACATTCTTTCGTTTTCTTTTCGATCATTCTTTTCGATTCTTTACCACTAAGCCTTTCGAGCTATGTCCCGTGATCTAACAACTGTGTGTGTGGGCACGTCACGGATTCCGGGAGAATTGAATGAAGGCTTGAGAGAATCGGAATGCAACACCTTACTTTCCTTGATGAATATATTCGGCCAACCCTCATGAGAGAAAAAGGGAGAAAAAAAAAGTTTTATTTTTTTCTTTTTCCTCTCAAGTAGCCGCACCACCTTGTTCTCTTTAGGGTTCCGATTAGCTTCTTTTTCCTAACAAGTATATTTTATATACTAGGAACCTAGGGTTTAGTAATTTAAGTTAAAATAGGATTCTAAAACCTTTTTTTTAAAAATATTTTTATTTTTTTTTTAATTTTTAATTATTACTTTTACTAGGGTTTGAACCTTTGACATATTTAGAGTAAATAAAAATAATAAATTATTATTTTATTGCTCTTGTCAAGGTTAGAAACTGAAACCTCCATATGACAATTTAATAATTCTAAATAATCATATTATTTAATAATATTTAATTCAACAATTAAATAATCACATTATTTAATTAATTCCCAAAATATATTTAAGTTACTTTCGTAACATAATTAATTGGACCATCCAATTCTCCGTGAGTCTTTGTTACTATTAATCGTATAGGGCTAGCAAGGAGACCTAATGGACCCACAGTTTTGAGCTCTAATAATACTTAGAAAAAACTTAATTAAACTCTTTAATTAATATTTCATAATTATTAACTTTGGAGTTATTCCACTAAAAACCCAAGGTTGTACTCTCGTAACTGTAGATGTTTTACACAACCAATTTATCAATGTCCATTAATATAGCTATTACATATGGTATGATCATCCGCAAGTAGTTTATAATTAGAGCTAGGTCATAAAGTCTATTATACCTCTCTAATTATATATTTTCCTTTATGTACCATTGATTCTCTTGAATGATTATATCCTTCATTCCTTTACAGAAGAAGGAGAGCGCTCTTAATCGTTCAAGCCCCGAATCAACCCTTAAGGGAACTACTTATCTACTTCTTGCAAGAAGGAGTGGATTCCACTAGTGTGCATACCTTCCCAGCCATAAGCCAAACCGTGATTTTAAGATACAGAGATATTGACCGAGAATGATATTTCGATCTCACCCATGGTAAATCAAAAACCACGATCTAACTTGAAGGAGTCAGTAAGACACTCATGATTTAGATCACCCATATATAGCCATCATTAGTGGATATATATGAATCTTTTCAACTAACGGATATTAGTGACAGATACATATAGATCGTGGCCCAATCCTATAAGATCACATCATATAAGGTGCCTCCATTCTCATAACACCATATGAGTAATCTAGGATAAGACCACCGTACAATACGGAATGGACCGTAGCTGTAGATTAATCACAAATAAAGTACCCAGCTTTATTTGCTTTCTACGGACAATTTAGATTGCATGTCTCAAACTGAATTCTCTGTATATGACATTCATATACTCAGTTTGAGATTACATCTAGCAATCTTGGATGTTTGCATATATAATATAAGCGTATGAATTAATATATTTGAATGAAATAACTATTTTTTTTATTATTTAATTTATAACATTTACATATTACAAGCTTTATGGCATACATCCCAACAATCTCCCACTGGCACTGTAGCATGTGAGACATGTCTCGTAATCCCAGACCCTCTAGATGACCTTCAAAAACTTTAGCCGTTATGGTTTTCATAAATGGATCAGCATGATTATCTCTCTGCCCTATCTCTCTGATGAGATGATATTTCCTTTCTATATGCTTTCCTCTTTTGTGGCTTCTTGGTTCTTTTGGAATTAGCCACTGCACCACGATTATCACAATAAAGTGTCATGGGCTTATCCAATTCTGGAACAACTTTCAGATCATTCAAGAACTTACAGAGCCATACCGTTTCTTTAGCTGCTTTGCAAGTTGCTACATATTCGGCTTCCATGGTTGAATCAACAATACAAGATTGCTTGATACTCCTTCACACTATGGCTCCACCACCGAGGGTGAATACTGATGTGGATTTTCTAGAATTCCTGTCTGCCTGAAAGTCAGAATATGTATATCCTAATGAGATTAGATCCTGTTCTTAATATACTAACATATAGTTTCTCGTTCTCCAAAGATACTTGAGAATAAGCTTCATAGCCACCAAATGATCCTATCCTAGGTTAGACTGGAATCTACTGGCTATTTCCACTGCGAAGCAGATGTCAGGTCTCATGTATAACATAGTATATATGAGACTGCCTACTGCTGACGCATATGGAACTTGTCTCATATCCTCAATTTCTTGAGGTGTCTTAGGACACTGTTCCTTAGACAAGCGAACTCCATGCTTAGAAGGTAGATTACCTTTCTTGGAGTTCTCCATCGAGAATCGCATAAGAATCTTGTCAATATACGATGCTTGAGACAATGCTAATAGTTTGTTCTTACGATCCCTTATTAATTGGATCCCTAGAACATAACTCGCCTCTCCCAAATCTTTCATTTGGAATTGGTTAGCAAGCCAGCCCTTTACTTCCGATAATACTCCCACATCATTCCCAATAAGTAGGATATCTTCTACGTAAAGGACCAGGAAAAACTATTTTCTTGTCAACGATGCGCTTGTAGACATAAGGCTCATCGACGTTTTGCTCAAAGCCACTGTATGCGTCATCGGAAATCAGACCAGCTGACCACATAAATTGGAAAAGCCCTAGGGAAGCGTTCAAACCACTTCAGCAAAAATTATAGGGAGTCCTCAGTTGCACAAGCTAGTAGCAATGACCTGTGAGCCATAATCTAAAGCAGAATCATGCGACACAATGTGGCAGTCCTTTTATCACCTTTTGTTCAAAAGTATTTGCATATGAAAAACCAACTCCAACAAGGGGAAAGTTGGCAACTGCATATTGGTAATAGTTATCAGATAGACACATACAATTGCATTAAAAACATTTGAATAAGTTTTAAATTATATTCATTCGAGTTAAGTCTATTGGGGCAATCTGGGATAAAAAATAAAATGCAAGAGTAAGGGTTCAAATAGAGGATCTTGCCACCTGGCCTTATATGAAACGGACCAATTTCCTTTGCCTCCCCATAAGCAATGGATGAACGTCTGGGCCCTAAGAGTATCTCCGATGTAAGAGTGTCTTGTGAAAAAAAAAAAGATGTCATATAGGATAAATAGATGGTCTATTAAAAAAAGTATCCCCAATACAGCTGTATATATTCAACCTCATGTTAATGTGGCAAAAAAAATATTAGACATTGTCAACATGACCGTCTACTTTCAGATGGTCTGTAACACATCTATTTTTTCAATTGACTCAGCAAGTATTTAAAATTAGCATTAATTTTTTATCTATTTTTGGTAAGAAAATAAAATAAGAAAGGAAAAAAGGAAAATGGAAATAAAATTGGACACGTCATTAAAAATAAATGTGTTTTAAATAATAGAAGTATTATAGACTAAATTTTGAGTTGAATGTCTATCTAGTCTATCTTTATGCTATATAGGAAGAAAGTCTTTTGACATTGTTGCCATGTCAAGAATTTTTGATATGGAAGACACTTTTGCATTAGAGATGCTTTAAAATATTAAAATTACGTAATAATTTTTTTTTTTCAAATCAAAATTACGTAATAATTTGATATATTTATAAAATATTAAAATTGATAATGGAGGCAGGTGGGCCGGTGGGGGGATATCTGTAATCCTTATCTCTGCAAATAAAATGGATATTAAAAATATATCAATCCCCGCTTCATCCCCGATATAATAATATCATCCATGTACATCCTAAATGGAGCAGATTCTTACGAATGAACGTATCGATGGATAATTTTTTTCATCCCTATTCCCTACCCTGGCCCGACCCAAACCAAACCCTAGTATTTAGGTTTAACCCATCTCTTCCTAGGTGGGGCGGGTCCAAACAGGGTTGGGTTTTTTGAGTTCTGTATTCTATGCCTAATAAGTTCACAGCTTGCATACAATTTTATACCGGAACACATTACAAACCAGAGTCATCAGCTTGATAAAACCAACTACTAATCACTGTCTCAATTTCAGAAGAACAAACATTGATGAAACCAGTCCTTAAAATTGTATACAAACATGCACATTCTTCTCTGTATTGTATGAAAGAATCAACTCGATCAAATCCAAATATCTATTCTATATTGTCACAAAATGCATATGAACAAAATTGAAAGTAATCATACGCAATCCCTTTTTCCGCTGAGCATGTCATTCACAATCCCCGTTAAAGCCAGAAGTGCAGCAGGGCCTGCCATTAAAAAACCAATAGTGTTACCAAAATTTGAAGTGAAGGTCAACATAAGCATAAAGAAACTAAGTGAAAAAAGCATACATCTTTAAGAGAAACAAGGCAAGAGTCTTCATGTTGGGAGGATTTCTCAGCCTTCAAATTTGTCATCTCGTGCTTTATGGAATTGAGTTGTTGGTGTATCTCTCTCAATAAATTCAATTGATCATCTCCCCCATCACGAATAATTTCTTGACTTGTGCTATTTCTCTCCTCTTCAAGACACTCAATTCTTTGACTCAACTTTTGAAAATCAGCAACATTGGCTGTTGGTTGAACAAGAGTTAACTCGCATTCTCTGGTATTGCTTGATCTCTTCTCTTGCTTTGCATCAACCAACATTGGCTTCACCCATTCAGTTTCATCCTTAACATTTGATTCAAAAATTTCCTCTACAACAGGATCCGGCTTCCCAAGCCTGTTCTCTCCTTCCCAAACCAACTTCTTGTTCCGTTTCTCCTCATTTGTACTATTTTTGCAATCCTCACTAATATCTCGGACTTCATATATATCATAGACACATGAGGTACGACCAGAATTCGCAACATCCTTTCTTTCCGTTGCAGTTTTAGAATCTTTTAATTGGTCTAATATAGTGTTGATGTCATATCTTCTTGGATCACAGGATGTGCTACTGCTTAATTGTGAGAGTAATAAAGAAGAAGACCTGGACACACCCTTCAAATTTGTGGAACCTCTACCACCACCATCCTTGTAATCTGATATTTCTTTCACTCTCTCTTCTAACCTTCTGATCTGTTCCCAGTATGATTCGAAGTCTCCTCCAACATCTGACTTGCCTGAATTCTTCCTTAAAACCAAGCTTTGATCATTGATTTCCTGATCAGCTTTTTCCTCAATTATCCCTAAAACCTTATCGGACGTGTTCAATGATCTTTGCTTTGTTATAGCAGGCAGAGATTTGAGTTTTCTCACACTCCCATTCGAACCCATTTCCGTGCTCCTCAGCAGTGATAGATTCTCCTGATATTTACGTTCACTGTCATCTAAATCATCACAACCCAGGCTTTGAAGTTTGCACTTATAAGCCTGAGCTTGGAACTGAAGAGCAGAAATTTCCAATTCTTTCTGATACATCATATCTTCATATATGGTCAGATTCTCCTCCGCGTGACAAATTTCTTCTTCTGTCATTCTCTTATACTGACTTGCTTCCATCATCACCGCGGACTTTTCTCCTTGCAGACGCAGTATCATGGATAGAGCTTCGCTAACAGCAGTCGCAGAGGATTCTCTTTCAATATCCAACTCAGCATAAAGTTTTTGTAGAAGCTGTTGCTGAGCACAAAGTGCTTCTTTCAGAGCTGTGATGTTGGTTTCCGGCATCCCTGAATTCACATTATTTTCAGCCATGGACCAGACTCCTCTGACCAAAGCAAGATTTATAATTTCAATCAGTATTAAATATTAATAAACCCATTTAGAATTATCATAAACCCTCTTCAATTTTTTCATATTCACAAACTCATAACAACAAAATGCAGCAAAACACCCCATTAGGCAGACTCAAAAATGTAAAATTCGGCCGTTGGAAATCATGATTGCCATAAAATTCTCAGAACACACTACAAACAATTTGCAAGCTTCCTGATGAAACCAGAAAAACATGAGAATAAAAAGCAACAACAGGAAAGCGATTTTACCTGAAAATGTTAAGACAAACACGAATTTAATCCCTCTGAAACAATTGATCAAACTCTGTCCTCAACAAATCCTCTCCCCAGAATTGTCTTGTTCACAAATTTTGCCTTTCTTGGAGCAATCCAAATATTAATTACGCTAAACCAAAAAAAATGAAAAAATGTCAACAATCAAGCAATGCTTATTATATAAACCCAGAAAACCAGAAGAAAAAAAAAATGAAAAATATGACCAAACACATTCAAAAAAAAAAAAAAAAAACCATTTTATCTATTTTGGTTGCTTGGTTGTTGCTTGATTATAGTCGTTAAGTAATCTAACGTATTTAAAATTGATACAAATAAGTAAAACGATCCAGAGACAGTTTTCGAAATACAGTGACTGAGATAAATATATATAAAATGAAACAGAAGGAGAAAGTGATACATACCCAGAATCTGTTCTTCTCCAAAAACTAACAAGAATTGAATTCCTGGAAAACGGAGGACCAAATAGCTGTCCGTTATTATTTTGTCCTATGTAACCAGGTGGATTTTCTTGGCTCTCGAACAAAGCAGTGTTCATGTAAATCTATGTGTAATGTAATGTACTAATGTGTATATATAGGGCCCGACTGCCATACAGGGATTCAAAAAAATCCCTGTATGTGCAGTTGACAAGGGCAGATACAATGAAGAAATTAAAGGGCACAGCCGGTTGTGCAACCGGCTGGTTACCAAATTTTTTTTTTTTTTTTTTTTGGTAAAAATCAAACATAAAATTATATTTAAAACTTTAAAAAAAAAAAAAAACACAAAAAAATTAGTTCAATAATAAAAATTTATATTAAAAAATTGAAAAAAATTAAAAATGGTTACCATTTTTACGGATTTGGTAACCATTTTAAAATATTGAAAATTTGAAAGTAACCATTTTCTCGACTTTGGTAACCACCTTCACGGCTTTGGTAACCATTTTTTAATTTTTCAAATATTGACTTGTAACAATTTTCATGGTTTTGGTAACTACCTTCACAGTTCTAGTAACCATTTAACAATTTCAAATTTTCATGGTTTTGGTAACCACCTTCACAGTTCCGGTAACCATTTAACAATTTTTGAAATTTTAACTTGTAACCATTTTCACGGCTATGGAACCATTTTCACGGCTATGGTAACCATTTGTACAGCTTTGGTAACCATTTTTAATTTTTTGCAATTTTGACTTGTAACCATTTTCACGGCTTTGGTAACCACCTTCACAGCTCTGGTAACCATTTGTACGGCTTTGATAACCATTTTTTATTTTTACAATTTTGACTTGTAAGCATTTTCATAGCTTTGGTAATCACCTTTACGGCTTTGGTAACCATTTTTCAATTTTTAAAATTTTGACTTGTAACCATTTTCACGGCTATGGTAACCACTTTCACGGCTCCGGTAACCATGTTTACGGCATTGGTAACCATTTTTCAAATTTTGAAATTTTAACTTGTAACTATTTTCACGGTTTTGGTAACCACCTTCACAGCCTCAGTAACCATTTTACGATTTTTGAAATTTTGACTTGTAACCATTTTCACGGCTATTGTAACCACCTTCACGGTTTTGGTAACCGTTTTTCAATTTTTGATTTTTGATTAACTATGGTAACCACCTTCACAGCTCCATAACCATGTTTACAGCATTAGTAACCATTTTTCAAAATTTGAAATTTTGACTTGTAACTATTTTCACAGTTTTGGTAACCACCTTCACGACTCCGGTAACCATTTTTCAATTTTTGAAATTTTGACTTGTAACAATTTTCACGGCTTTGGTAACCACCTTCACGGATTTGGTAACCATTTTTATGACTTTGGTAACCATTTTTCAATTTTTTCAATGTTGACTTGTAACCTTTTTCACGGCTATGGTAACCACCTTCACGGGTCTGGTAACCAAAGAAAGCCATATGCACATCAAACGGGTTGAAGATAATTTTTTGATATTATCTTTATTTGTGGATGATATGTTTTGGCTAGAAATAATGAAGAGTTTGTAAAACCATAATGGAATGGTTATTCTCAAATTTCATTGAGATTTGATATATGAGCAAAGTCGCTTATATATTAGAAGTGAAAGTTGATTAAAATTACTTAAGAAAATTTCTACCTCTGTCACAGGAGTTATATATTAGAAAGATTCTTAAGTGATTCAAAATGAACAATTACAAGCTCATAGATACTCCTGTTGTAAAATCGCAAACTCTTAGCTTCGATATGTGCCCTAAAACTCCATAAGATCAAGAAGTTGATGACAAGTTCCTCATGTTAGTACCATACATAATCTCGTGTGCATTGTTATGTGTATAAGGCCCAATATCAGTTATGACATAAGATTTGTGAGTGGATACCAATATAACCTTAAATTGAAACATCGAAATGTTGTTAAGAGGATTATGACATACCTTAAGAGTACAACAAACTATTCATTATGCTAGCATAATTACACACATAAGTTTATAGTAATATGTTGTTAGGTTAAGACCAGCATTCTTATACATGCAGTCGCCTATGTTGCTAAGACAATAGGCTGAGATGAGACACATATATAATAGAGAATATGTAGGATATGTTCTCACGGAGCTAATATATCTAAATTTGTCACCTTGACTAGGTCAAGATGAGGTTCACGATAAATATATCAATATTTTAGAACCGATCTTGATATACCCTACTATCATTGATACCTGATCAAGCCAAATGTGAGATCTTAATATGGCGCAAAAAAGGGGCGAGCTTTTAAGAACTCAGGTTAGGCGTAGGATTTGTGACTAAATTCAGATCTGTACAGTGAATAATATAAAGACATATCCATTCTTATTTAGAATGAAAATCACTATAACACGTGTGTTAGGTTTTTGGTTTGTTTTAGCATATATTCCATATCAAAATGATATTTATCTTGTATTGATTAGTGGTTGTTATCATGATGATACAAAGCTCCAAGGAAAGACTCGGCTACGGTTCATGCAAGGTGGTGGCTTATTAAGGGGAATTAGCTTCATTGCTCATCAAAGGTATAATTGACCTCATTCCTCTTACAAGGCATAGGCACACACACACAAATCATTCATGAGTGTCTCTGCATTGTTGTGCACCATTTATATAACACTTTCACATGTTTTAGTATGCTTATGCATTGAACTCATATTGTCATACATTTTAGAAATGCATGTTTTAAGACTATGACTAGGAAATTGCATACTTGTATGAACTTATGTTTATTTGTTTCCATTTTATTGATTTTGGGTTTGAACATGATCTCTTATGATTCCTTATTGAGTCCCAGTCATTTCGGTTACTCATTCATTAGGTTTCGAGTTCAAACGATGTAGCTACGCTACTTTGCGTTCTCATTCGTTGAGTTATCTTCGTCGTCCGTTTTCTAAGATAAATTCTCAACCTTTTGTCAAAGTTTTATAGTCATCGTTATGCATAAGGGAGTCACGATTTGTAATCCAAAGACGGATTTGAAATAGGAGTTCGGAGGCCCGAATACGGCCGAAGAACGCGAGAGGAGCGCTGGAGGACCAAGCTAGGCAAATGGCCAAGCTTGGAGTCCATGTGTGAGCCACGTGTGCCACATGGCTAGCATGGACCTCTACCCATGTGTGCCACACGCGGTCCACACGTGGTGCTGATGTGGCACATGTTGGTTGGCTTGTTTCTCTCTCTCTCTCTCTCTCTCTCTCTCTCTTCTTTTTAAATATTTCCATTCCTTCCCATTCATTTTTTAAAGAAGAAGAAAAGATAGAAAATCTCACCAAAATTTTTCTCTCAATTTTTCTCACCTTCCAAACACCATAACTTTCTCATACGAAATCGAAATTGGTTGATTCAAGTTAGAGATTGTTCATAATTGAGTCCTCTACTTTTTCCGAGTGGTCTTGCAGCTGTTTGATTGATTTTTGTGGTGGTTCTACCCAGAAAACCGAACCAGCTCGTGATTGCAAGGTAGTGTTCATATCTTTGAGATTTTTTTTTTTATAACCTTCAATTTGCTTGGGGTTTCTTCTTCTATATGTATGTATATGTGTGGTGAATGATATTGAGAGAGATAGCTTCATAATCAATCCTAATCAAAAGTCTATTTAGAGACATATGTGAACTAGTTTATTAGATTCTAGGTTTTTCACATGTTTGAGAGTTGTATTGTGATTAGATTGATATCTAGGATTATTTGTGACTTGATTGAATCATTTTATGATTAATAATCCTTGAAATGTGTTTTGATCCTTTGATTGATAATATCTAGGATTAATGCTTGTATATGTGTTTTTAGAGACATCTAAGATTTAATTGATTTATCATTATATCCTTGCCCTAAATCCTTGGCTAGAATATTCATTGAATTAATTTTATGATTCTAGCATTTATGTGTATGTTTATAAAATCTTGAATATGTGCTTCATGATTATGATTTATTTAAGTCTTATTTGTGTGAATGAAACTAAGAGCTTTTGTGTTAGGTGTTTTTCACATGCTCTAGGTTTAATTCATGTTTTGGCATCTAGACTATATTACTTGTGTTCTCACATGTTTAGGTCTAGTTGTTCTATGGAATGTATTGATCATATGTTCTATGTTGAATTGATTGTTTGCATCATTTGCATTCAAATGATCACACTAGAAAGTCCTTGTAAAAGGCATGAAGTCTTGACTAGGACAATGTGTCCGGATAGTCAAGCAAGGAAGTCTTGGTTAGGACAAAAGGTCCAGATCACAAAGCAAGAAGTCATAACTATATTGGGAAGGTCCGGATAGTCAAGCATGGGAGGCTCTCTAGAGGCATGAGTGCTTTGGATAGGGAGTTGTCTGCATTATTGGTAGGCCTAGGCGTATGGAGAGACATAGACTCCAAAAGAGCGGGGTGCATGGGATGTGTATGCACTCTTGAGGAATTTCTAATCTTCTTTCGATGTTGGTTTGGTATGATCTTCAATATATGGTGGTTCCGCATCATTGAGGGGTTTCGTACTTTCCAATAGGGTTGGGTAGACATAGACTCCAATAGAAAGTTGATCTAGGTTGGTCACTTTTGAGGAATTTCTAATCTATCATCCAATATATATAGTACCCAATCGTTGTAGTTCAACCCGTGGATATTTCCTCCTTGGAGGTTTTACCACGTTAAAAAATCTCTTGTGTTAATTCTTTCAATCTCTATCTCTTATATTTGTATATGTGTATGTTGTTATCTTGTTAAATATTATTCACTTGTGATGTATATTGAAACAAGATTTTGTAAAGTGTGATTTGTGAACAAATTCATTTGATCATATTTGTAAATATAATTATTTTATATATTGTAACTTTTGTGTATAGTGATATTTTATTGTACTTGTAATACATTGAATAAATATTGAAATACAAGTATTCCTTGTAGTTGAGTTTATGTGTCCTTATACCTCATACAACTAATTGATATATATAGACAATGCCTAAATGATTACATGCTTATCTTGTTTATGTATGAATTCTTGGTTTATGTGTTGTATGTAAGGCTACCTTGAGGGACAAACGTAAGTTTGTTCAATGGATTGAAAAAGACATAAAAACCTATTCAACCCCCCTCTAGGTATGCTTTAAGCTATTTAACTACGTTTGTATACTTTCAATTGGTATCAGAGCAGGTCGTCAGACAGCACTCGACAAGATCCGGGTTATACTTACTAGTTAATTGCTTAGGTTTTTGAAGTATGGTTTTCCAAGATGATGTGATGACCGAAGGGGCTTCGAATCCTAGGCTTCCTCTTCTCAAAGGTGACAACTACGGGTTTTGGAAATCGAGGATGAACTATTGATGAGAGAGCTTGGATGACTGTGGAAGAAGGTTATCGCTCTCCCAATAAGATTGAGAATGGAGTGACCATTTCCAAGCCTAGGAGTGAGTGGTCTACTAATGAGTTAGAGTTAGCAAAATGGCATCATCGGGCGGTGAATGCTATTTTCAGAGGTGTGGAAAGTAGGCAATTTTCCTCCATCCAAAACCTAGAAACCGCAAATGAGGCGTGGGATGGTCTCCAAGTCACCAATGAGGGGACTAGAGTGGTGAAGAAGTCTTTCAAATGCTCACTTCCCAATTTGAGGTTTAGTAAATGGGTGAGGAAGACAAGTTTGTTGACTTCCAAGACAAGCTACTAGACATCGCCAACCAATGCCAAGGTCTTGGTACTCCTATCTCCATTGAGAGGCTAAATTAGAAGATTCTTAGATCTCTACCAAAGAGGTTCAAAGCCAAGGTTACCGCCATTCAAGAGAGCAAAGACATTGACGTCATGAGCTTTGATGAGTTGCTAGGATCTCTTCAAACCTTTGAGGCGTGCTTGAAACCGAAGGCTAAGAACAAGGGTTTAGCTCTCAAGGTTGTCAAGGAAGCTAGTAGTAGCGATAATGATGAGGAGATGGCTTTATTGGTTAGGAAGTTTAGG
Organism: Acer yangbiense; assembly: GCA_008009225.1. NCBI lineage: Eukaryota > Viridiplantae > Streptophyta > Magnoliopsida > Sapindales > Sapindaceae > Acer > Acer yangbiense. The sequence continues at coordinate 15,175,128 of CM017765.1, read as the reverse complement.
AAGTTCATGAGGAAATGTGCCAAGCCAAGTGGCAAGTACTTAAGGGAAAAGGAAGTCAAGAAATCCTTTACTCCACCTCATGAGAGGAGTGGTCATGCTAAGAGCAGTAGAAAGGTCCAATGCTTCAAGTGCAAGAAGTTAGGACATTATGCTTCGGATTGTCCAAGTGGTGATTTTAAGAAGGACAAGAAGGGAAAAGCCATGGCAGCCACTTGGAGTGAAGATGATGACTCTAGTGATAAAGAGAGCTCAAGTGATAAGTCTTCTAGTGAGGAAAAGTTGGTGAGCAACTTTGTTGAATTCATGGCCTCTCAATCTATCTTAGAGGATGTATGTCAAGATTCGTTGGATAAGGAGGATGATCTAAACCATCAAGAGTGCTTAAGTGAAGATTCAACTATCATTGATCTTTTGGCTAAGATGAATTGTCTTGAAGAAAATTTGAAGATAACCTTAAGAGAGATTGATGAGAATGATGATTTGATCAAGATACAAGTGGATGAGTTTGTTTTAACTACTCGGAGGCTCTTGGGTGAAAAGAATGCTCTTGCCAAGAAGCTTAGAGAATTTGAGGGGATTGTTCTTGAAAAGGATAAGATCATCTCTAGTTTGACTTTAGGAGGCTCAAGCGACGCGGTAGTTGAGGAGAAGCTCATAGAAGCATCACTTCCTACAAGTGAGTTCATTGTTGACAAGAAAGCTCCTAAGAAGAGACGTTCCAAGACCAAGAACAAGTTGAAGAACAAGGTACCCCTTGAAACTCCCATTTGTGCTTCTCCAATCCCGGAAGGTAAAATCTTTTCTTTTGTTCCCATATGTCATTTTTGCAATACCATAGGCCATATCAAGCCTAAGTGCTTTAAATTCATTGAATATTGCAACATAGGAAATGCATCTAGGGATAAAGAAATTGGACTTCATTTTAAGCATACTAAAGCTTTTGAATATGGAAAGCATGATAATGTCATAAAGCATGTTAAGAATGTCCGGAATGTGAAGAATGGAAACCTTGCAAAATTTGATAATGCATGTGTTGCTAATAATGTTGAGAAGAAGAGTATCAATGATATTATTGTGAATCAAGTTGTGGAAGAACTTTACTCTAGATTCAACATTGTTGTCAAAGAGAATCTTGATAATGTTTGTGTAGGTTCACCCAAGACAAAGTTTGTCAAGGGTGAGTGTTCTTACCAATAGTGTAAGTTGCACATGTGAGTTAGCTTTAAGATTAGTGTTTTGTTGTTAAGAAGCTTAGCTTGTTTGCTTTGTATCTTTACAACTTGACATGAACTTAGCTATCTCACATTTTTGTTATGATAGTCGAAATCTATTGATTAACTTTTTGAGAAATTGTTTTTATGAAATCTATATGGTGACAATCACGTTAAGACTTTTAGAGAAAGTCATATTTTTTGTTGTTTGAGTCAAAATGCATAGTCTTTAGTCTCTTGGAATCGACACACTTATAACTTGTAGTTATGAGGACTTATAAGCCAAGAGGACTCATAAAAAGGGTGAAGGCCTTGCATTTGATGAAAATAGCTTGCGAAGGTATCTCTATATCATATTTTTTGCTTACTTGAATTTTCATCTCTCATCTCATTGTTTATACCACATTCATGAAGCATGTCATAATTGAGAACTAGTATAGTGTTTATATGGTCCTCTTTAACATTTGCTAGTTTAAGATCTTTTGGTGATAATTGTTCATTGATCTTATTCATGATGTGTGTTATTGTTTGTATGATTGTTGAGTGGCTTATTTTGAATAATATGAGCTTTATATTCTTTGAAAGCTACTCTCTTGAGAAGTAGAGATCTTTAGTAAGTCTCGTTACTTGCTTTTTGATCATGTGCTTTTAAGCCTTAAAATTTTGGTTTCAAAAATGCACTTTGCTTCTCTTGTATGTCTTGTTAAGTATGTTGAGTTTGATTGATGTAAGTTTTGGATACAACATGAAGTCCTAAGGACTAGTGCATTTAAAAATGACCAATGTCCATTTGCTTTGGCAACATAGAACTCAACGAGTACCCTCATGGAAAGGGCTACACACCTTGGTTGTGTAGCCGCCCAATGTAGGAAAAGGCTACGTCATTGTGATGAGTGAAAGCCGCCATGAGGCGTATATGTTTATGTTTGAAAAAAAATCAAAGAAGTGTTGAAATGAATTATTAAAAAATAAAAATCTTTGATTCTAGCCTAAAAACAAAACAAAAGGCTTATGGAGTATAGTTGAATAATCAAATTAGCTTGGGTTGTCAAATAGAAATGGGATGACGAGCACATGCACACACACGCTCACATGTTGAAATCTATTCTCTTTATAAGCAAAATTTCAGATGATAACCGGTTTGACCTTTTTATGGAAAGGCTTAAGATGAATAGATGTTGAAATTGTTTGCATGCTTAATTATCGAACTACTTCTTTTCATATACTTGAAGCAAAATCTTCACACACTCACTTTTGCTTATTTAGTATTTTTGATACTTTAGCAATTTTTGAAGACATATGAGAGTGATTGAAAATCTTGGTGTAACTCTCTTGGATATGTGGAGCCTATTTGAAAAATCTATTAAAATTGCTTGTGATGTGAATGTGTGGCTATTTTTGTGAACTTTTGTCTATCTAGATTTTAGATAAGGCATTTATCAAGGGGGAGCATAATATGCTAATTTTGTGTTCTCTTTTATGATATGTTCACATGTTCTTCAAGATAGTTGTTTGTTGGCGTTATTCTTGTTTTTGAGAAATCATTAAGATGCTATGATATTTCTTTATTTGCATATTGATTTGTTCAAAAAAGATGTTTTGCCTTTGTATATGTTTATTGGTCACTAACTTGCTTTGTTGTTTCCACTTATAGTTGTTTTTAGTATTTTTGTGATACAAGGTCATAGGAAAGACCAAGAAAGTTGGTGGTAGCAATTCTTCAAATCCCGTTGACAAGTCTAAGCCTACATCTTCTTCCAAGATTACCAAAGCTAACAAGATGAAGAGTTTGGGAATTTTTGGATACAAAAAGATTATTCAAGAGAAAGGTATAGATTTGAATTCTTGTATTGGTTCTTATGTTCATAAGGTTATCATGGAGAGAAATTGGAGTTCTTGGATTAACATGCTAGGATTAGCTAATGAGACCATGGTTAGGAAATTCTATCATGTTTATAAGGAACGTACTAATGTGGAGGATGCCTTTATGAATATGAGAGGTGTTGTTTTTAGAGTTTGCTCTTGGAAATTGAATAAGTTTCTAGGATTGCCCGATGATATTAAGTCGGATTTCCTTGATGTTAATGTCTCGGAAAACCTTGATTTGATAGGTAAAACTCTTTGTGATGATGTGAATTTTGAGTGGGGTAAACGTGCCTTTATTAGGCAAAGTGAGTTGACCAAAATTAGTGCTTTTTGGCATTTATTTGTTTGTGCCAATCTTGTTGTCTCTACTAATGCTACCGAACTTAATAGAGAAAAGATCAAGATTGTGTATGCTTTGGTGACAAACAAACCTATTAATCTTGGTGAAGTGCTTATTGAACATATTGAGATCGCGACTTGTTCAAGTCGTGTAAGGTTCCCATTTGTTGATTGGCTCATTTTGTGGACAAACCACATGTTGGGGTTCTTTGTAAGGGTGGCTTAGGCGTTGGTGTTATTGTTCAAAGCCCTTTGAAGACCTCATCTTGATAAGCACAGAAGGTAAAATTCTAAGTGCTTACTTGTCTTGAAGAGATAGTTGCACACACTCACAACTCATGCATATGGTTAATTCTTGTATATTGTGTGTCTTATTGTTGTGCATTAATGTTCATTAACATCTCTTCTTGCATATTTACATGATTGCATTTTGTATTTCCAAAGCCATGTCATGCATTAGGCCTAGGAGTGCATTGTTTGCAAGGGCGCTGTTCAAAGCACTCTACAAAGCGCTGTTCGAACAGTGCCCACTTCAGACCTGATGTAAATGGTCTTTTAAATGCATCAGGTCTGATGCATTTTGGGAAGGCGTTGTACGGTCGCTGTTCAGAAGCGCTGTACGTACAGCGCCCATCTGAAACCCGAGAAAATAGAGATCAGACGCTGTACAGAAGCGCTATTCGAATAGCGCCAATGAAGAACATTCTTCATTTTCCTAGGAAGGCGCTGTACAAGTCGCTCTACGTACAACGACTCGTACAGCGCCCAAGGCAAAATTAGTGTCACTTTTCAAAACGACCACACTTCATCTTGACACCCTATATATATGCCTCTTTGACTTTAGGTCAATTTAGAGAGTTCATTTTCAGATTCCATACTTGGGATATTTTTCAAAAGAAAGAAAAATACCAAGAACTCATCTTTAATTACTCAAACACCTTTTCATGATCATCAATCATCATCTAGCATCATCCTTGATCATCTAGATGTCTTTTTTGCATGGATTCTTCATCACACTTTGCTTGGTAAGTTTTTCACTAATATCTTACATATTTTGTGTCTTTCTTAACAAGCAATCTCATTTATTACTTGTATGTTATTCATATATATTTTGGATACAAGATTGAGATTAGTGTATTGAATGTTTGAGAGTTGTATTGTGATAGCTAATTAGGTTTTTGCTTAATCTTGATTAGCTAAGCTATTTGACATGTCATTTAGTTTTTAATATCTAGGATTGCTTTATTTGCAAAATCATCATCTTAGATAAGCATATAGGGTTCCCTTGCTCTATGTTGCATTTTGGATATTCATATATTCACTTAGGGTGTTAATCTCTTCATTGAGAATCAAAGTCTTGTGTGTAGCTTCCGGGATTAGGTTGCTTAGATAGCAAGCATTCGAACTAGGTTCACTCATACCGGGATTAGGTAGGTGTGTGATTACTTCCAGGATTAGGTTGTAATTTTATCACATTTAGTGGATTCGAGGTTCGGGTGTGGCTCACTCAACAGCCTGTGGTTTTTCCCGTGAGGGTTTCCACGTAAATATCAAATGTTGTTTATATTTCCGCACCATATTACACTTGCTATATTTTATTGACTATTAGGGGCATTTTCGTAATCTTGACCATACACGAAAATTGGGTAAAATTGTTAAAATCTATTCACCCCCCTCTAGATAGTATTATACACACCGTGCAATATTTGTTTCAAGTCGTATGGAGAAGAAATTAGCATTTCCGGGGTTTATTTCTCAATTGTGTTTAGCTAAAGGATTGAAGAATTATGATGATGATGTGCTACTTCCTCCCTTAGAGAAGTTAAGTGAGAAACGTGTGGTGTCCATGTTATACAAGGGTAAGGGAAAGCATAGTTATACATTTAGGCTATTTGTTGAATCTCATGATTCAAGCCATATATCTAGCACACCTATTCTTCCAAGTTGGGTTATACAATTGAAGAAAGAGGTTGAAGAGTCACGAAAGATGATTGAGGCATCACAAAGGAAGATTGAAGATCTTAATGCTAAGATAGTGGTTCAAGATGAGAAGATCAAAGAATTGGAAGGAAAAACAACTACTACAAAGCATTATGTGAGATCATCACATCGCACTACTTTCCTTGGTGGCACAAGTGGCTATAGAGTATCGAGGTATATTTTCTTACTCTTTCTTTTTGGCTTCATATCATGTCAAAAAGGGGGAGAAATATGGGAGATATATATCTAGCTTGCTTAATCTCATTTTTTTTTAGTTTTTATTTTTAGTGTATTTTGGTATCAAGTTTAAACTTTATGGCATGTAATATTTTTTTTTTGGTATTTGTTGATCTTGGCTAGAATATTTTGTTGGATAGCATGTATTAAGGGGGAGCATACATGATCCATTTGATCTTAAATGTTTTATTTTCTTGTCTAAGAATGAATATTGACATATGTGTTGTCTCTTGGATATTCTTGTGCCTTCAAGTTTATTTTAGGTGATATCAAGAGAACACCAAGATGAAGTTCAAGACTTGTTGTTGAAAATTGTGTCTAGAAATGTGTAACTCATTGTACTCATTGTACTCATATTTTCTTTGTAATCGTTTTAGTATATGTATAGGGGTTTTGACATGGAATTTGCCAAAGGGGGAGATTGTTAGATTTTTGGTTTGTCTTGGCATATATTCCATATCAAAATGATGTTTATCTTGTATTGATTAGTGGTCATTATCATGATGATACAAAGCTTCAAGGAAAGACTCGGTTACGGCTCATGCAAGGTGGTGGCTTGTTAAGGGGACTTAACTTCATTGCTCATTAAATGTATAATTAACCTAATTTCTCTTACAAGGCATAGGCACACATACACAAATTATTCATGAGTGTCCCTGCATTGTTGTGCACCATTTATATAACACTTTCACATGTTTTAGTATGCTTATGCAATGAACTCATATTGTCATACATTTTAGAAATGCATGTTTTAAGACTATGTCTAGGAAATGGCATACTTATGTGAACTTGTGTTTATTTGTTTCCGTTTTATTGATTTTGGATTTGAACATGATCTCTTATGATTCCTTATTGAGTCCCGGTCATTTCGGTTACTCATTCGTTAGGTTTCGAGTCCAAACGATGTAGCTATGCTACTTTGCGTTCTCATTCGTTGAGTTGTCTTCGTCGTCGTTTTCCGAAATGAATTCTCAATCTTTTGTCAAAGTTTTGTATTCTTCATTGTGTGTGAGGGAGTCATGATTCATAATCTAAAGACGGATTCGAAATCGGAGTTTGGAGGCCCGAATACGACTGAAGAACGTGAGAGGAGCACGGGATCGAGGAGCAAGCTAGGCAAATGGCCAAGCTTAGAGTCCACGTGTGCCACACAGCCAGCATGGCCCTCTGCCCATGTGTGCCACATGCGGTCCACACGTGGTGCTGACGTGGCACATGCTGGTTCCTTTTTTTTTTTTTTTTTTTTTTTATAAATATTTCCATTCCCTCCCATTCATTTTTTAAAGAAGAAGAAAAGATAGAAAATCTCACCAGAATTTCTCTCTCTCACATTTCAAACACCATAACTTTCTCATACGAAGTCAGAATTGGTTGATTCAAGTTGGAGATTGTTCGTAATCGAGTCATCTACCTTTTCCAAGTGGTCTTGCAGCTGATAGAAAATCTCACCAGAATTTCTCTCAATTTTTCTCATCTTCCAAACACCATAACTTTCTCATACGAAGTTAGAATTGGTTGATTCAAGTTGGAGATTGTTCGTAATCAAGTCATCTACCTTTTCCAAGTGGTCTTGCAGCTGTTTGATCGATTTTTGTGGTAGTTCTACCTAGAAAACTAAACCAGCTCGTGATTGCAAGGTAGTGTTCATATATTTGAGATTTCTTCTTTTATAACCTTCAATTTGCTTGGGGTTTCTTCTTCTATATGTATGTGTATGTATGGTGAATTCTATTGAGAGAGATAGCTTCATAATCAATCCTAATCAAAACTCTATTTAGAGACTTATGTGAGCTAGTTTCTTAGATTCTAGGATTTTCACATGTTTGAGAGTTGTATTGTGATTAGATTGATATCTAGGATTATTTGTGACTTGATTGAATCATTTTATGATTAATAATCCTTGAAATGTGTTTTGATCCTTTGATTGATAATATCTAGGATTAATGCTTGTATATGTGTTTTTAGAGACGTCTAGGATTTAATTGATTTGTCATTATATCCTTGCTCTAAATCCTTGGCTAGAATATTCATTGAATACATTTTATGATTCTAGCATTTATGTGTATGTTTATAACATCTCGAATATGTGCTTCATGATTATGATTTATTCAAGTGTTATTTGTGTGAATGAAACTATGAGCTTTTGTGTTAGGTGTTTTTCACATGATCTATGTTTAATTGATTGTTTGCATCATTTGCATTCACATGATCACACTAGGAAGTCCTTGTAAAAGGCATGAAGTCTTGATTAGGACAATGTGTCCAGATAGTCAAGTAAGGAAGTCTTGGTTAGGACAAGAGGTCCAAATAACCAAGCAAGAAGTCATGGCTAGGATTAGGAAGGTCCGGATAGTCATGCATGTGAGGCTTTCTAGAGGCATGAGTGCATTGATAGGGAGTTGGCTACATTATTGGTAGGCCTAGGTGTATGGATAGACATAGACTCCAAAAGAGCGAGGGTACATGGGATGTGTATGCACTCTTGAGGAATTTCTAATCTTCCATCGATGTTGGTTTGGTATGATCTCCAATATATGGTGGTTCCGCATCATTGAGGGATTTCATACTTTCCAATAGGGTTGGGTAGACATAGACTCCAATAGGAAGTTGATCTAGGTTGGTCACTTTTGAGGAATTTCTAATCTATCATCCAATATATATAGTACCTAATCGTTGTAGTTCAACCCGTGGATATTTCCTCCTTGGAGGTTTTACCACGTTAAAAAATCTCTTGTGTTAATTCTTTCAATCTCTATCTCTTATATTTGTATATGTGTATGTTGTTATCTTGTTGCATATTATTCACTTGTGATGTATATTGAAACAAGATTTTTGTAAAGTGTGATTTGTGAACAAATTCATTTGATTATATTTGTAAATATAATTCTTTTGTATATTATAACTTTTGTGTATAGTGATATTTGATTATACTTGTAATACATTGAACAAATATTGAAATACAAGTATTCTTTGTTGTTGAGTTTATGTGTCCTTATACCTCATACAACTAATTGATATATATAGACAATGCCTAAATGATCACATGCTTATCTTGTCTATGTATGAATTCTTGGTTTATGTGTTGTATGTAAGGCTACATTGAGGGACAAACGTAAGTTTGTTCATGGGATTGAAAAAGGCATAAAAACCTATTCATTCCCCCCCTTTAGGTTTGCTTTAAGCTATTTAACTACGTTTGTATACTTTTAACGTGTTTCATACCGTGTGTGCTATTAGTGACAGATATGGAAAATGAGAGAATGAATCCTTGCTTCCTTATTGTGTAAGTTCTGCTGAAGTTATATATAAAACTTCAAATAGTGTCCTCATGACCTTTCACTTTATATTGAAGTAACAGGATAATGTTAGCACCTTTAGTGTGTTATTTCTATAGCTATGATAATTCAGCATAAGGGACACGTCTAAGGTAGTAGTTGTTTTGAAGACCAAGAGACGAAGATAGAATGAGAAGATTTAACATTTTTTATCTGACTTATGTATTCATTGGTCGACCAATTGTATTTGTGGATACAATTGTGAATACGTGAAATGTGATAAATTCAAGCATAGCTTTTTCAAATAATTGAAGGATTAAGTATGCCTTGGACTGATAAAAAATTATAATATTAAATCTAGGACACAATAATGAATAACATTACATCTCTTGTAAATAGAAAATTTACAATTGAGATTTCAAACTGTTAGCTCCTCCTTATTTATATTGATTGTTCATAGGTCATACGGTATATTTATCTGTATGAATACTCTGATACATTTTATGATGACATCATAATGGTGTTCTTTCTATGAAACTGTGTTGACCCCACTTGTGTGAGTGGGAGATGTTGGAATATATGTATTTGGGTTGGACCCATTGAAGAGGCCATTTATGCTCAACAAAATACGATTTAATATGTTCACTTTGAAAACCAAGTTTCACCACTTGAAAATCCACTTAGGATTTAAAATGTAGTAAAACGGTAACCAAGGGATTCATTCCATAGGGAATTAGAGTAATTAGTTAGATTAATTAACTAATCTAAAATGCAATAAAGTAAATCATAATAGTTTGGATAGTGTATGGTTTGAGAAAACATCAAACATAATATGTAAAGTAAATGTAACAAAAATGATAGGAAAAATAGAATGCTCAGCAACATAGATAAGAGAATGGAGTTTAATCAATTAATGAGGAACTAAGGAATTGATGGATTTGCAAATGGATGTTGGGCAATGCTTATCAAGCTACCTTAATGAACCAATCTTACTAATATGAACTGTTTGTAGTCTTAACTGTGAATTGGCCGTTTAAATAAAACCAAGACACTTTACACCAATATGCCTAACCAATTAAATAGAGTGAGTAAATGAGGGATCGGTTAAGGACAAACCAAGGCTTAGATAATTGCGGTTGATATACCCTCCAATTATCTATCATATTCACCTATGTGCTCTAATTAATCAAGTGTGTCAATCCAAGATCAATTGTATCACAAATTATCCTAAACAAGATTATAATCAACTAGTGGTATACAATGCCAATTATATAATGAACATAATTGAATTACCAAGTGAATAGAACATAAAAGTAGATTCAAATATAATATAGCTTAAACAAATACCCACATCCAAATGTTCATCATATCAATCCTCTAGATTGGGGTTTAGTTACATATAGTTACAATCTATGGCAATAGAAGTAAAAGAGTAGGAAATCACCCTTGGGTCACCTTCTTTAGTGCTTGATCCTTTCTTGCCTTGTTGTTCCTTGTGCAAAGAATGGTAGATGAGGATGTATCTAGATGGATGGACGTCAAATGAGTAGTGACAAAGGTAGGGAATGTAGAGAATGAGAAGAGAGGAATGGTTAGGTGAAAGTAATCTATATTTGGTGTTGAGTTTTGGGATGGAAAATATGAGTTCAAGTGTAGAGAAATGCTCTTTTTATCTCTTATTTTCGTGCTATGGAAGAAGCCCTTTTCAAATTAGAGAGAAAAACCTTTATAGTGGCTCTCGGATATGTACTGTAACTGCCAGAAATGCTGATGTGGCATGTGTTGCGGTTGCATTTTCACGGTTTTAGAGACAGCGACGCTACCACATCAGATGGTTATACGATCTTCAATCTGGTTGTCACAGTGGTTTTTCATCTTTTTCGCGGTCATGAAGACAGCGACACCTGAAAAGCGACAATTGGATCTGTGATCTCAAAAATGGTTGTTGTTTGTTCACACAGCAACACTAGCAGCGATACAAGACCTAATCGAATTCTTGGTTTTCTTCTCCTCTGTTGCAGTTGTGGTTTCATAGCGACATCTCACCGCGACAACACACCTGATTGATTTAATCAGGATTTACATCTCTCGGTCACGGTTGTGCTTCCCAGCGACACTAAACAGCGACAATTCCTTGGCTTTAATCTTCAATGCTTCAAGCTCTTTGTCGCAGTGTGCATTTGGTGACACTAAAACAACGACAATGCTCGGTTTTCACTTTTTTTTTTTCACTTTTTTGTATCAAATTCTTCTCCATCTTCGGAAATGCCCTTGTGGCACTAATAATCCTGAAACACTTGATTAACATAGTTAAAATACGGGAAAATGCCCGAGAATCAAGCGAAAAGAGTAGGAAATGAGGGCGAAAATCATATCTATTTTGGCTCAATCACCCATTATACACCCAAGTATGGCCACTACAAAAAAAAAAGCCTATCAATGACGAACTATTTTCGACGGCGCTAATTGTCGTCGGAAAAGGCACCATTTCCGACGGCCATTTTAGTGCCGTCGGAAATGAGTAAAAATATTACACCACATTTCCGACGGCATTTAGGCTTAAATGCCGTCAGAAATAGTCTTTGTTCCATCGGAAATGAGGAAAAAATAATACATTATTTCCGGCGGCCTAAATACCGTCGGAAATAGTATTTGTTCCATTGGAAATGAGGAAAAAGTAATACATTTTTTCTGACGGCCTAAATGCCGTCAGAAATAATCTTTGTTCCGTTGAAAATGAAGAAAAAGTAATCCAACATTTCCAACGGTAAATGTTCTTTTCCGACGGCATTTAGCCGTTGGAAAAGACCAATTTTTTATTGTAGTGTCAAAACCGTATTTTTATATAAAGTTTCTTCAAATAATTTGTACAAATAAAAATTTCATGATTTATTTTTTCTTGAAAAATAAAAAGTTAGATAAAATAATTATATAAACTCTATTTCGTAGTAAGCATTTAATACACCTGATTTTCCCTAAATTGCTATCCGGACAATGACATATATGTGCAAAAATCAAGAGTGAACACTTTGATACAACAGAAATACACAAAACATTTCCGCATTTCCGACAGCTTTTGGGCCGTCCGAAAATAGTCAAATAAGCCGTCAATATTACCCACTTTTCTAACAACATAAAAAGTGTCATCGGAAATGCTAAAATTTAATTCGAATTACTTTATGGACACATCTTACTAAATTAACTAAATATAAAATATAGTAAAATTATTAGTAATCACAAGAACATTTAATTATTTTTAATTATATTTAGTGACACTACTATATCAGATTTTTTTAAACAAACTCTAATAATTTTTATAAAATATTATTTTAAAAAACAATATCTCAATAGTTATATTTAAATAGTATACAAAAAAAAAAATATTTAATTAGATATTATACAAACATATCAATAGCTTATATATAAATACTATGCAAAACATATCAGATATAAAGTTATAGCAAAATGGTAAGGGTAACCCCTTACTGTCTTCCAAGTCAAGGGTTCGAACCACATGAATTTCATGGAGTTAAAGTTGCTGTGTGACGTGGCGCGTGTCGAGTGACAGGTGACGTGGCGACTATCAAGTCGAGTCGTGCCATTTTTTTTTAATTCGACTATTTCCGACGGCAATAAGCCGTCGGAAATAACGGTAAAGCCGCCGGAAATACAAGTAATTTAAACCACTTTGAATTACTATTACCGACGGCATTTTTATCTTTTTCGACTATCATGGCCATCGGAAATGGTGGTATTTGTGACGGCTCATCAGTGATTAGTTATTTTTGACAAGCGTATTTGCAACGGCCTCCGACGGCTTTTTCCTGTCGGAAAAGCGTATTTCTAACGGGAAATGGTATTTTTTGACGGCATTTAGCCGTCGAAAAAGACCATTTTTTTGTAGTGGGCCAAGAACCCATACCCATACATGAGTGGCCCAAGCCATGCACTAAATTGAATAACTGCATGAGCAGTTAACTACTTGAGCAATTTAATACACAATAACATGTATTTTGCGGAGAGTGGACATTCGGTTAAAAGAATATGCAAGTGTGGTGGTGTGAAGGAAAAACACAGAGAGTTTTTGTTAAAACAAAGTTTAATAAACACAGAACATTGAGTATCATATAGTACAGATACTTAGGCTTAGTTTGGCATTGTTGTGTTGTGAGGGGGAATTGCTTTGGTTATGCTGTGGGAGAATTGCTTTTGGATTTGCTGTAAGAAGAATCAACTGAGTGTTTGGTAAACTGATTTTAAAAGTGCTGTGAGAACCAAAAGCAATTTTAATATGTTTGGTAAACTGTAAGTAAAAAGTGCTTGACTGTGTAAAATTAATAGAAATGACATAAATAAATATTGAAGATGTTTTGAAAATAAATAATTTGTTTTATTTTTGTGTGACCATAAACATGTTATAAACTAGTTTTATTTTTGTGTGACCATAACACATTATTACTTTTTTTTTTCTTTCGCTTTTTCATTACTGCTTCCTGGGAAGCAGTTTTCTAAAAGTTACAAAAAATAGCTTCTCAAAACTGCTGTTGAGGAAGCCAAAAGTGGCCAAAACTGACCAAAAGCACTTCGTTGGAATTTTACCAAACACCCTAGGCCCAGTTCGGAATCACTTTTGGCCCCAAAAGTAGTTCAAGAAGCATTCCCAAACTGGGCCTTATATTGTGAATTGAGGGAACTTTCCGATTCCTTTTGGAATTCGTGATTGTTCTCCAACCAGTGATACAACCCGAAGATGATCCCACTTCTGCTACGAAATTTGAATTTCCAATGGCATATGGTATGAATCTGTATTTACTTTAGGGGGTGTATTCAATTTAGATTTCGAAAGACTTTTAAAGACATTGATTGAATTTAATTAGTTTATTTATTGATTTATGTTTAATCAATAATCTCACCTACTCCCCCCAACCCAACCTCATTGAGTTCTGTATACAGTGCATAATAAGTTCACAGCTTGCACACAATTTTATACCGGAATACAAACCAGTGTCATCAGCTTGATAAAACCAACTAGTCAGCTACTATTAGTTACAATCACTGTCTCAATTTTAGAAGAACAAACATTGATGAAACCCGTCCTTAAAATTGTATCACTACAATAGATTGGGTCTTTTACGGCGTGCAAAGTATGCCGTAAATGACTATTTATGGCGTCCATCCGCAAGTCGTATTAGATGATGTCGTGAATGATATCCATCAACTACGGCGTACAAAACACGTCGTGAATATGTTTTAAAAAAACGTCGTAATTGTATCTCTCAAATACGGCGTAGAAAACACGTCGTGAATATCCCTTTTACCGCGTGCAAAGAATGTCGTAAATGACTATTTACGGCGTAGAAAACACGTCGTGAATATGTTTTAAAAAACGCCGTAATTGTATCTCTCAAATACGGCATACAAAACACGTCGTGAATATCCCTTTTACCGCGTGCAAAGAATGTCGTAAATGACTATTTACGGCATTCAAAACGCGCAGTGAATATGTTTTAAAAAACGCCGTAATTGTACCACCGGACCACCGTCGCCGCCGATTGCCGCCCCCCACCGCCGGCGGCCACCACCCACTTCTGATAATGACAATTAATTGTCATTATTAGGAATTGAACTTGAGACCTTAATTCAATAGTTGTAAGTCTTTACCACTTGACTACAACATTTGATGTGTTAACAATTGAACAATATTTATATATAACCTATATAAAACATATTCACGACGCGTTTTGTACGCCGTAAATAGTCATTTACGACATTCTTTGCGCGCAGTAAAAGGGTGTGATTTGTACACTGTCTTTGAGGGATACAATTACAACATTTTTTAAAACATATTCATGACGTGTTTTGTATGCCGTAAATAGTCATTTACGACATTCTTTGCGTGCGGTAAAAGGGTGCGATTTGTACGCCATCTTTGAGGGATACAATTATAGCGTTTTTTAAAACATATTCACGACGTGTTTTGTACGCCATAAATAGTCTTTTACGACATTCTTTGCGTGCGGTAAAAGGGTGGGTTTTTTACGCTGTATTTGAGGGATACAATTATGGCGTTTTTTAAAACATATTCACAATGTGTTTTGTACTCCGTAAATAGTTATTTACGACATTCTTTGCGCGCGGTAAAAGGGTGCGTTTTGTACGCCGTATTTGGGGATACAATTACGGCATTTTTTAAAACATATTCATGACGTATTTTGTACACCGTAAATAGTCTTTTACGACATTCTTCGCGCGCGGTAAAAGGGTGGGTTTTGTACGCCGTATATGAGGGATACAATTATGGCGTTTTTTAAAACATATTCACGACGTGTTTTGTACGCCATAAATAGTCATTTACGACATTCTTTGCGCGCGGTAAAAAGGTGCGTTTTGTACGGCGTATTTGAGGGATACAATTACGGTGTTTTTTTAAAACATATTCACGACGTGTTTTGTACGCCGTAGTTGATGTGCGCTGTCTTTGAGAATCATTTTTTACGGCGTTCCTCAAATGTGCGCAGTCTTTGAGAAATTATGCATCACAATTACGACGTGCACTAAAAAAACGTCGTGAATGATAACATTTACGACGCAAAATTTATTTGCGCCGTAAAACTCAAGCCATAAAAGACCTAATCTGTTGTAGCGTATACAACCACGAACACTTCTTCTCTGTCATCAACCTACATCTCTCAGACTTAATTACGCAGGCTGAGACTGGAATTTATTGAAACAGAATGGACACGGTCCAGCAAATCTACCACAATTGAGTGTTTTTGCAATCCATCTTTCAGTGTCTAGCCACATAGTTCTTTCAATAGAACAATCTCCATATATGATTGGCTTAAATGGCTAAGATATAGGCTTTGCCGCTTGCTCCGGCAGCATAGCTTAATGCAGAACGGACCGTGACATTAAACTCATATAGGTGATGAAACTTGTATAGGCTTCAACTGATATGATTTTATGAACAATGAAAAAACTTTAACATGAATTCGGAATACAGAAATTCTACAACACATAAGTTCAACTTGCATTCAATATTTGTGCTGAAATGGATCACAAATCAGACTCATAAGTTTGATAGAACTGAACAAATCAGTATCAAGTTTAGTGAATTTTGTATATTAATCACTTTGTCAATTTTCTGAGGAACAAACAGATATGAAATGAAATCATTCCTTAAATCCTATAAAACCACATTTCTTTGTAATCAATGTACACAGTATACAATTTTTTTTTTTAATTTTGTACTAAGTAATCAACTCAATCAAATCCAAATATCTATTCTATATTGTCACAAAATGCATATGAGCAAAATTGAAAGTAATCATATGCAATCCCCTTTTTTCGCAGAGCATGTCATTCGCAATCCAGGTTAAAGCCAAAAGTGCAGCAGTGCCTGCCATTAAAAAACCAGTAGTGTTACCAAAATTTGAAATGAAGGTCAACATAAGCACAAATAAACTAAGTGAAAATAGCTTACATATTTAAGAGAAACAAGGCATGAGTCTTCATGTTGGGAGGATTTCTCAGCCTTCAAACTTGTCATCTCACGCTTTATGGAATTGAGTTGTTTGTGTATCTCTCTCAATAAATTCAATTGATCCTCTCCCCCATCATGAACAATTTCTTGACTTGTGTTATTTCTCTCTGCTTCAAGGCACTCGATTCTTTTACTCAGCTTTTGAAAATCAGCAACATTGGCTGTTGGTTGAAAATGAGTTAACTTGCATTCAACACTAGCATCTCTGGTGTTGCGTGGTCTCTTCTCTTGCTTTGCACCAACCAACATTGGCTTCACCCATTCAGTTTCATCCTTGACATTTGATTCGAAAATTTGCTCTACAACAGGATCCGGCTTCCCAAGCCTGTTCTCTCCTTCCCAAACCAACTTCTTGTTCCGTTTCTCCTCATTTGTACTATTTTTGCAATCCTCGCTAATATCTCGGACTTCATATATATCATATACACATGAGGTACGACCAGAATTCGCAACATCCTTTCTTTCCGGTGCAGTTTTAGAATCTTTTAATTGGTCTAATATAGTGTTGATGTCATATCTTCTTGGATCACAGGATGTGCTACTGCTTAATTGTGAGAGTAATAAAGAAGAAGACCTGGACACACCCTTCAAATTTGTGGAACCTCTACCACCACCATCCTTGTAATCTGATATTTCTTTCACTCTCTCTTCTAACCTTCTGATCTGTTCCCAGTATGATTCGAAGTCTCCTCCAACATCTGACTTGCCTGAATTCTTCCTTATAACCAAGCTTTGATCATTGACTTCCTGATCAGCTTTTTCCTCAATTATCCTTAAAACCTTATCGAACGTGTTCAAGGATCTTTGCTTTGTTATAGCAGGCAGAGATTTGAGTTTTCTCACACTCCCATTCGAACCCATCTCCGTGCTCCTCAGCAGTGATAGATTCTCCTGATATTTACGTTCACTGTCACCCAAATCATCACAACCCAGGCTTTGAAGTTTGCACTTATAAGCCTGAACTTGGAACTCAAGAGCAGATATCTCCACTTCTTTTTGATACATCATATCTTCATATATAGCCAAAGTCTCCTCCGCGTGACATATTTCTTCTTCTGTCATTCTCTTATACTGACTTGCTTCCATCACCACCGCGGACTTCTCTCCTTGCAGGCGCAGTATCATGGATAGAGCTTCGTTAACAGCAGTCGCCGAGGATTCTCTTTCAACATCCAACTCAGCATAAAGTTTTTGCAGAAGCTGTTGCTGAGCACAAAGTGCTTCTTTCAGAGCTGTGATGTTGGTTTCTGGCATCTCTGAATTCGTATTATTTTCAGCCATGGACCAGACTCCTCTGACCAAAACCAGATTTATAATTTCAATCAGTATTAATAAACCATTAAGAATTATCATAAACCCTCTTCAATTTTTCATATTCACCAAAATGCAGCAAAACACACCATTAAGCAGACACAAAAATGTAAAATTCAGCCATTGAAAATCACGATTGCCATAAAATTCTCAGAATCTGACTACAAACTATTTGCAAGCTTCATGATGAAATCCAAAAAACAAGAGAATTCGAAGGTACAAAGCAACAACAGGCACGAGATTTTACCTGAAAATGCGAAGAGAAACACAAATTTAATCCCTCTGAAACAATTTATCAAACGCTGTCCTCAGCAAATCCTCTCCCAAGAATAGTCTTATTCACAAAATTAGCTTTTCTTCAAGCAAGCCAAATATTAATTACACTAAACTAAAAATAAAAAGAAAATGTCAACAATCAAGCAATGCTTATTTTATAAACCCAGAAAAAAAAAAAAAAAAAAAAAAAACTTTATGGAAAATATGACCAAACACACCAAAAAAAAGGATCCTAATTATTTTGGTTGCTTGGATGTTGCTTGATTACAGTCGTCAAGTAATCTGATGTTTCTATAACTAATAAGAATAACGTAAAACGATCCAGAGATAGTTTTCGAAATACAGTGACTTACATAAAGAGAATCAGAAAGAGAAAAAGTGAAACATACCCAGAATCTGTTCTTCTCCAAAAACGAAAAAAAATTTGGATTCCTGGAAAATGGAGCACCAAATAGCAGTCCGTTAGTTTTTTGTCGTATGTAACCAGGTGGATTTTCTTGGCTTTCCAACAAAGTAGAGTGTCCGTGTATGGATGTATATTCTTGCAATACAGATTTTTTTTATTATCAGTTCGTCCTGACAATAAATATATCAGGACGAATAATGTAGACCACTAGATTTACATACTTTGACTGAAAGTGTATGTACTTGTCAAAACTTCTCCATAATCTGTGGTCCACATTTTTCGTTCTGATATATTTATTGTCAGGACGAACTGACAGTAGAAAAACTAATGTGTAATATATATATATATATATATATATATATAGGTCTTATTTGGGGTATTTACCGTGGGAATCTGATCCGATAAATAGTTTAGTCCTATAACAGGTTCATTAGATGTGATAAATTAAAATTTCTTATGGAAAAATGTATGGAATCCAACATCTAACGTGTACATGTACGTGCATATATATATATGTGTATATATGTATCTATTAAAATGAAAGGCATTTCGCGTTGTCCAAGTATTTATTTGGCAATATCAACTTTTTAAGGATTTTTTTGGATATATAGATATTTAAGTCATCTAAAAATCCCACGCTAACATTAAAAAAGAAGTAAATATCTTTATCTAATAAATGCAAATAGAAACTAGAAAGTCTTTATTTAGATTAATGTTAAAATCCATACCTGAACACTAATTAAAAAAAAAAAAAAAAAACACCCTATATAATATAATGGGTTAGCTATATTAACTCAAATTGTTGACTTTAATATCTCAACCATTTATTTATTCATGTGCTCTTTAATCCAATGATTGAGATATTGAAGTTAAAAAATTGAGTTAGTAATTAAAGTTGATATAGCTTTACCCTAATATAATACTGTATATGGTTAAATATGATGATGCAAAAATAGTTGACAATGTAATAAAGAAAAATTCTATGAGTATATGTGTTAAAATTAATATAAAAAAAAAGTTTGTCAGAAATTTTTCTCAAAATTCTATGAGTAGATTTTATTGGTGACCATTTTTTATAAGAACTTATCAGCAATAAAAGTTTGTCAGAAATTTTTCTCAAAATTTATTATACAACTCTTTTTGAAGGACGATTTGGCCAATTGTATGAAGGATGTGTATCTTATGGTCAACTTTTAAAAAGTAAATTAATTATATTTATGAATAGTTCAACCAAATTTATTAAGAGAAAATCGATGTTGTTGATATGTGCCCTCATAACACAAGTTAACACTACCCTTATATTAGGGTTTCTTCTTAGCATGTTTGGCGACATTTCTCTCATGTTTTATTTTTGGGAATAATTATATAGATGCCTTTAATAGTGTTTGATCTCAATAAATCCCGATTAAATATTGATTCCATTTGGAGTTGGGATCCTCTCATTGGTCCTTGTTTTTCCTTAGCATTCTTTAAGTGTAATTCAAATATCAAGTTGTATGAGAGAGAAAAAGTGAATCAATCTTGACCATGTATTTTATATTTTACTTAGGTGTCATTGGATTATGGAATGTCAAGGAAAAATAAGCCAAGGAGAGGATCTTGATCCTTCGATTTAAGGATATTTTTTCTATGTTTTATTTATGGAAGTAATTATATAGTGTTTGATCTCGATAAATCTGGATAAGTCATAGGATAAATCTTGATCGGACTAAGTTATCAATTGAGAAAAATATGAACAAAATTATAAACATAACGATCATTACTTAGTGGGTCCCGGTATCCTTCTTTTCCCGCAAGTTTCTGCTTAAAGGATTCTTTCCATTTTAAAAGGTCGTTGAAATCGCTTTAACGGCTACTTAACGGTCCCACCGAGTGGGACTACCTGCAGCCGACCCTTTTTTACTTAAATACCACACGCGAGGGCACCGTCCAATCAAATCCAAGAGAAATAGATGGTAAGGTGAGGTGTCAAAAACAAATAATCATGAAAACGAAAGGGCAAAATTGACTTTTTCTGATATATTTCGTCAAATTAAAATATTTTTAGCAATGATGATCTGTCTGAATCCAATGTAGTGCGTGTTGTGAGGTAGTGATTACTGATTAGTGAATTTAAAATATGTTAATCTCCAAGTTAGTGTTGTCTAATCTATCTTTAGACAATATCATTAAACAAAAGAGAAGAAGAAAGTAAATTGGTAAGATAAAATTAATACTTTCGTATCTATATAATATCTAGAGTGATTTTTATCTAAATATTTCAATCTCTAATGGTCTAACAACAAATCATGTTTTGTAATTACCATTTAAATCTCAATATGAAATAGTAAATTATACAATATTACAACGGGTGGCTAAAAAAAAAACTTAATTAAAAATAAATCAAAATACTTTCCCCCATAATTGTGTAGTTGGTTTATGTCATTCTATAGAAAGGAGGTACAGTTGTTTAGGTCATGGATTGCCAAAAAGAAAAAAAAAGAAATTGAAAATTAATTTCTAATCAAGATCTTATGTATAGAAGAACTCTCCAACCAAGACCTTCTTGATATATTTTATTTGACTAGAAACAAAAAATTTAATTCATAAAAAAGAATGAAATCCACATATAATGTACATATAATTTAATTGGATGCTTATAGCAACCATTTAATTTTAAAGAGAAATACTATTAACAATTCATTAATTATCTATTTACACTCCATTTTTTTTTATTAATAATAATTTTAACATGAATTAAAATTATTAAACAAAACAAGAAAGTTCTAAAGACACTCTAAACCAATTTTTTAGAAAGCTAGTTTTTATTTTTTATTTTTTATTTTTTATTTTTTTGTTTTTTTATTTTTATTTTTTTTACTTTTGTGTTTATTTTTTCTTCCTATTTTACAAACTCTAAAATATCTTCTTCTTCTTTTCAAATTTTTTTTTTTCTCACACACCATCAAACCCTCCATCATTATCATCACTAGTTATATATATATATATATTTAAAGTTGTCCTGTTTTTTGGTTCAACCAAATTTGATATCAGTTTTTTTTTTCCTCAAATTACCACCCACATTCAATTATTACCATAACTAGAAAATATATATATTAAAAAAAATGTATTTAAAATTATTTTCTTGCTCAATAGATTTTTTTAAAACTCAGCTTAAAATTCAAAAGAGAAAAACAAATATTGTTTTTCTATTTTCTCATATTGATCTCCAAAACAGTTTTCTTATTGTTTTGATCTTCTCACTTTTGTTCAGTTTTATACTTTGTTTTATTTTTATTTTATTACTTCACATCTTTTTTCCATTTCCCATTTCAAATTTTCTAAAGAGAAATATTCAAAATGGGTAATATTAAAATAAAATGGAGTATTTTTAGAAATATATATATATATATTTTAATGGAGTGTCTTTAGAATAGTAAGTTTCTTAGTTTCATTCAATCTTCAACAATCTTTGGTTACTTTTAATTTAATTAGAATTAGAATTAGTTATTGTCAATAATCACTTTCTCTCGTGGAACAAACTCTACTTGCTACTATACAGATCTTTGTGATTCGTACACTTGCGAGTTTAGTAAAATAAGATTTTCAACTTCACTTAACTATCAATTGTGAAATTCATTTACTTTTGTTTAGTCATTATGTTATAATAATTAATTAATGGCTCACAAACCTTCATACTAAATTTATTAAATCATTATAGAGAAAACTCTTGTAATTTTTCTCCTGAGTGCATTTTCAGATATTTATTAAGTAATTATCTATAATTTTCTAAATAAAAAGAGGAATCTTAACATATATACTACAGTTTGGTCCTTATCTTTTAAGAAAACCTCACTTTTTTACCCCACTTAGGTGTCTTAGTGTCTTAGGTCCTTTTGTTTTTGGAAATACATCAAATTGGTCCCTTGACTAAAAAATCAGCAGTCAACGTTAACAAAAATATTAAAAATATGGTTTTGCCCTTAAAATTAATTTGAAAACTAAAATAAAAAATTTAATTGATCTCCATCATGCATCCATCTTTAAAGATGGACATTGGAGATCAAATCAAGTTAAAAAAAAAAAATTGAAAATTGAAATCCAAAAATACAAAAAACTGAAATCCAAAAAAAAATATAAAAATTGAAAATTGAAAAAAAAAATCCTGGTGGGGAGATTGAATCTCCACCTAATCCATGGAAATCCACAAGGCACTCTTGTCAAATAACTCTCTTCACTCACTAATATGACTCTACTTCATCTCAATAGTAAAAGGTTTAGATATTTGTGAGTGAATATTTCTCTTGTTATTTATGTTATGAGTTGATATTTATACACATTACACTACACAAGGTAAAGAAGTGATTAAACCTAATTACATATGGTAATACAGTAAGTAGCAGTAACTAGACTATCCTAATGTGCATAGGAGATGTGAGTCTCTTGTGTATCGGTGCAAGTATTGCTGCTATCATGCCCCCGCTATATAGAGCTTCCGTTGAGGACGCCTATCTTGGAACGATGGCCTGTGAATTGTCTACAGTTGAGAGATTTGGTCAAGGAGTTAACCATCTGATCTTTCGTGTGGACATGTGTGATACGTAATTGTTGACGAGCCCCTTAATCCCGAACAAAGAAGAAGTCGATAGCCACATGTTTCATGCAGCTGTGAAAGATGGGATTTGCACATACGTATGTAGCACTGACATTATCACAGTAGATGACAGGGGTAGCTGGAACTTGGATTTAAAGCTCAAAGAGGAGATTACCAAGCCAGTTTAGCTTGGCTGCAGTGGAGGTGATTGCACGATACTCTGCCACCGTGGAGGACCTTGCGACCGTGTGCTGCTTTTTGGAGCTCCAACTGATGGGAATGGAGCTAAGAAAGATGATGTATGCCGTGGTAGATCGCCGGTCATCTGGATCGCCTGCCCAGTCTGAGTCAGCAAAGGCATGAAGTTGAGGTGGAGATTTACGATGGATGAGTGATCCCTTAAGGTACTGAAGGACACGTTTCACGGCATTCTACTGAAGTGTGGTCGGGCAGTGCATGAATTGAGAGAGTTTGTTTTTCGCAAAGGAGACATCCAGCCGAGTGAGAGATAGGTATCAAGAGAACCCAAGCTTTGACTGTACTGAGTGGCGTTCGGATGTGCACTTCCGTTTGCAAGTTTTAGTGTATCGATTGCCAAGAGTGGCGTGGAGACAGGTTTTGCGTCAAGCATGTTTTTCTTGGCTAGGAGATCACAGATGTATTTCTGTTGTGAAAGGAATACACCACATGTGAAGTGAAGTGCTTCAACTCCAAGAAAAAAGGATAGCTAGCTGAGATCCTTCAGAGAGAACCACTAAGCTAGTGTTGCGATGAATTGGTAAACCTTTGAGTCCGATGATCCAGTGATAATGATGTCATCAACGTATACAAGTAGGTACAAGATATGGTTGGTCTTGTGGTAGATGAAGAGAGAGGCATCGCTCTTGGATTTGACAAATCCTGTTGACATGAGAAAGGTACGTAGTTCATTGTACTAGGCTCGGGGTGCCTGACGGAGGCCATAGATTTCCTTCCGAAGTTTACAGACATGATGCGGCATGGTAGGATGAGCGAACCCGGGGGGTTGTTCCATGTACACATCGTCAGTGAAAGTTCCCTGCAAAAAAGCATTATTGACATTTAGTTGGTGTAAAGACCAACTGTTAGAAACCACAATTGTCAGAATTAAATGAACTGTGACAGGTTTCACTACGGGATTGAAAGTCTTAGTGAAGTCAATGCTAGAGTGTTGATGAAAACCTTTCGCCACAGGGTGAGCTTTATATCGAGCTATCAAACTGTCAGGGTTTATTTTAATCCGAAAGATCCATTTACATTCCACAATATTTTGTGATGAGTGAGCTGGTACCAGTGCCCAAGTGGTATTTTTGATGAGGGCATCATACTCAGCAATCATTGCTTGTCGTCATTCCAACAATTTCCGGGCTCGTATTAGAGAGGTGGGTTCGGTTTGTGGGGAGGTGTGGGTTGTGGTGTGTAAGTCTAGGATGGTTTTGGGTTTGAAGATGTTGCTTTTTGACTGAGTTTGGATGACTCTAGTTGGAGAGGTGGGTTGCAGGTTTTGTGACTATGGAACAGATTCAAGGATGGGTTGCTTGGTGATGGGTGAGTCGGGCTGGTCACGGTGGGTAGTTTGTGTTTCCGGGCTGGTATATGGTTGGACGGTATAGGTTGGGAGATTGGTATGATGTCAAGGAAGGTGAAGTCGTGTTGGGGAAGAGAGTGCAGTGGTGTGGGAGACTCGGTTTCAGGGTGGGATCTGACATTGGAGGAGAGTGACTCAAACCATTGACTGACCTGTGTGGGGAGGGTGTGTGACCTGGTGCCGAATTGATTGGTGAACGGAAAAACTGACTCGATAAACACTATATGGCGGGATATGTAGACTCTATTTGTGTGACGATCTAGACACAGATGTACATTGTGTTCATTGGAGTAGCCGACAAAAAACACATGGTTTGGAATGAGGCTCTAGCTTATGTGATGTGTAGGGACGTAGCCAAGGATAACACAAACAACCGAATACATGTAGTTTACAATAATTCAGATCTTTGTTGAAGATTGTAGAGTGAGGATTTTGGTTTTTGAGGACCTTGGTTGGCATGCGATTTATTAAGTAAACCGTGATTTGGAAGGCTAGGCTCCAGAATTTTAATGGCATGGAAGCATGAGGGAGTAGGGTTAGTGCCGTTTCCACCATATGTCGGTGTTTGCATTCAGTGGTACCAACACGTTCAGATGTGTGGGGTGGTGATTTCAGGTGTTGGATACCAAAAGATTTTAAGTCAAGACTGAGGGATTGTGCTTCCCCACTACCATCTAAGTAAACCGTTTTAATTCTAGTATTGAATTTTTTTTTCGACAAGTGCCTTAGAACTTTTAAAAACATGTGGGACATAGGACTCGTTTTTAACTGGATATAGCCATGTGTATTTTGAAAAATAATCCACGAAAATAACATAGGAACGATAATTTTCAAAAGACGATAAATGAGCAGGGCCTTAAACATCAGTGAATAAAATTTGGGGGGTTTTCAAATATAGCCGCTGTTAAGATGCCAAAACCACATATAGCCACAAGTTATTAAAAAACCAATTATGACCACTTTATTGTATTTAAATACCTGATCTTACAATTTTACCCCTATTCAATTCTTCTGACCTGACATCTAATTGTTCTACTAAAAGACTAAATTACCCTTGTTATAGAATCTCGGTTCAAAAGACAAAACGGAAACGGAAAGGCACCGTCTGAGTAACAAAAGCTTGAAAAGTGAGAAAGCCACAATGAAGAACGATGACCGCAGGCCGCAAGTGAGGGAAAATGGGAAACGGGAAAGCCTTGGAAAGGGAAACGGTAAAGCCACAGTGTGTGGATACTCAGACAAGAACGACGACCGTAGGTGACCACCAAATACCCCGACGACCATCGTGTGTGGAGACGAGGTAGGATCTGATTAGGTGTGTTCTTAATCGGCACGATCCCTAATAATTTCCTTTGATTTGATATCCTCTATCCCTTAATTGGCACGATCCCTAATTACATTTGATTTGATATTAGGGTTTGTTTGGAAATCTGAAATGACTTGAAATCTGGATTTAATCTTGAATTAATTCCCGATTTGGGTCTTGATTTTTACCATGATTTTCCCAAGCCAAGACCAGTCTCCATGATTTCGATGGTTCACAAAAAAAAAAAAACCCCTTTACATGAAGTTTCCGTGATGTTGCCATATCCCCTTAGACTTTCGATGAAGCTTTCCATGATGTTGCGAAACAAGATGCCATGTCCAAGATTAGCGTTCCGTGATGCATTCATGATTTTTGACATGGCATTCCATGACGTTTCCATGATGTCATGTCCAAGATTAACGTTCCATGATGCATTCATGATTCTTGACATTGCATTTCATGATGTTTCCATGACATTCAATGATGTTGACCATGACATTCGATGATGTTTACATGACATTCAATCATGATGTTTACATGACTTTTCATGACGTTGCAATACTTTCCATGATGTTATCATGACTTTCTTTCCATGATGCCATGACTTTCTTTCCATGATGTTAACATGACTTTCCATGATGTTAACATGACTTTCTTTCCATGATGCCATGACTAAGGCTAACATTCCATGATGCTTTCGAATCCATGATGTTTATATGACTTTCCATGATGCCACAATCATCTCCCATGGCTTTCAATTACTTTTCATGTTAGCCTTTTATAATTCTGATTTTCTATGCTTTCATGAACTGCCTATGGTTTTTACACGACCTGCCATTATACAACTCATATTCCCCCTATTATTTTCAGATGGCTTTGGACTCAAACGCAAGAACCTTCTTATATCTGGATAACGAGGGATGGATCAATGCAAGGATAAACTCGAAAAGTCGACAACACTGTAACATTCTTGTTGACATTGACAAAGTATTAGGCAGATTACACGTTTTAGAGGTGTTTAAGCAAGGACCTTTCGGTCACTACCTTGGTCTGCATTTGCCTGTCACTATACATGGAAAGGTTTTGCATTCTATTCTGAAAAGGCAAATCGAATATACTAGTAGGTCTGATAATGCATCACCACCTCGAGATGACGAAATGTGGTTTGGGCTGGGTAGGCAACAACATCGTTTCGGGCAAGTTGAGTTTTGCAATTGTTCTGGGCTAAAAATGGGTAAATTTCCAGAAGGATTAATAAGGGCGAAATATACTCCAACGGAAAACAACCTATACGCAAGATGTTGTATGTATAAATTCGCCAAGCAGACACGTCACCAAAGGAGTCAATAAATGATGAAGAAAAGGTTGCCACGTCACTCGTTGACCGGGTCAAGGGAGAAAATATGGCCAGTCAGAATGTCAACGTTTCAAATCAATAGTCAAAGGTGTAGTCGCCAGAGCTAGATATATACTCGCCAAAGGTAGAAACGTGGTCGCCGAAGGATAATACCCAGGAGTGAAGGTGCTCGCTGCATCAGCATACTGGGCCCAAAGCGACTCGGTAGAAACACAGAAATAAAACCCTAACCTCTAGAAGACCCATGGCAACAAGGAATCATAAAAAGGAAAAGAGATAGAGCATATCCGGATCCGTGACAACATAAGAATCCTAGTACGAATCAAAGGGGGAATCCTACCACCAACACGGCTAAAAACAAGGGGAAACCCTAATTAACAGATATAAATAGAACCATCTATCCCATGAGGAAGGGGTTCGAAAACCTAGAGAGAAAAGAGCAATTGTATGAGAGATTTGAGTGTGTAACAAAGCAATAGAATCGAGTATTATCTTTCTGCCCTCTGGGGCGCCGTGGTTTTTTCCCATTCAAGGTTTTCTATGTAAAAACTGTCTCTTGCATGCATTCTTGATTTTCTCATTTTAAACTGAATTAATATAACTGTTGAGTGCGTGGCAATCCAAATTTCACCGTCAACACAAGACATTTCCAGAACCAACCTACGTACGATTCTTTGTTCCAAACTTTTAAACGACTGACCGATGATCAAGGTGAAGATGGCCTAAAGATGGCAAATCTGTTGGTTATAGGATATATCTTATGCACTCTCGATACACGTGACCATGTACCGCTATTGATGTTTGCATTAGTGGATGACGACGTAGCTTTCGAAGGTTTTCCATGGGGGTTCATACGTGTATAGTTATACTTTGAACCAGCTGAAAAATGCTATACAGAAAAACGTTGACAAGCTGAGACCCAAACCGTCAAATGAAGCAGACAAGAATGAGTCATACTCCAAAACAATCGAATCAGGTGTTGAAGGAGAAGATAAACAAGAATCACAGGACGCAGGTCCTTCCAAAGGAAATGCAAAAAGAAGAAGAATTAAAAAGACTGAAAGCAAACCCGAGGCAGACAAGAATGAGTCTTATTCCAAAACAATCGAAGCAAGTGTTGAAGGAGAAGGTAAATAAGAATTACAGAATGCAGGTCCTTCCAAAGGAAATGCAAAAAAAAGAATAATAAAAATGACTGAAAGCAAACCCGAACCGAAACCTTCCATCATTTACAACCTTCCGGGTTTCTTCTCTCTTTTCAAGTATGTACACTGACCACTATGGCTTAAATACAGATTGACTGGATCCATTTCCTAACACATGTTTATAACGCTACTTAATGAAAACGTTAATAGGTTTGGGCCGTTGAAAGATTTATTTGTCTGATCGGTGTAATTGGCATTCGTCGTGATCGGAGTTATCCACGGTTCAAAAACTGGGAGTTTTTGAATGCTTCGAATGGGTTCGATGAATTTTTTTTCGACAGATGCAATGTATGTGTGTATATACATAATTGTCATGTTAGATTTTTATCTCACTTTAACATTAACAGTAATCCTCTGATATGTGCAGTTGGTAACAGTGGACTTAAAACCTACTCCAGCTGAAATACAGCAAACCTACTTTGTAAGGTTCCTGTTTATTGATTGGCTTATTTCGTGGATAAACCACATGTTGGGGTTTATTGTGTAAGGGTAGTTTAGGTGATTGATGATCAAGCTCAAAGGCCCTTTCAAGACCTCAAGGGACAAGCACGCCAAATGTATAATCTCTAGTGCTTATTTTTCTTTGAAGAGATTAGTTGCACACATACACTTAGCATACTAGCATTTGTGTGTATTCTCTTCACATGTCACATTCCACACTTACACTTCCTTGTTATATTTTTTATGTGTGGGTTTGTCCATAGATGAGTTCCGAGCAATTTGGAGACTTTTCTATATGTTTTGGATGATTTCCGAGATATTTGGGACATTCTGTGTTTTTATCGGAAATCGGATTTCAATTCCGAGCTTAAATTGGAAAGTTATATAATTTTCTATATTTATGATTAAATGCTGGTCAATATTCCGAAGACGGAATTGGATTCCAAGATTTGAGGTTAACCGGACTGAAGAACACTTGGGTCCGAAGTCAGCTTAGTGTGGCATGATAGCCACACCTAGCAAGGCAAGCAAGAGGGTGGCGTGAGCCACGGGCTCCTCACGGCAAAATTGCCTCTCTGCCCGCGTTGCTCTCATGGCACACTCACGGGCCTCACCTGATGCTTTTTTTTTTTTTTTAAAGTTAAGCCATTTAATTGTGTGCATATGTTTTATTGTGAGCTCATGTTTGTTGTGATTGCATGTGCATGACCTTGACAAATCATTGGACTATTTGTGTTTCTCTCACGTGAGCTCACCTCACTTGATTATCATCATTTAATTTTTTTTTTAGAAGTCAAGCGGTGTGCAGCTTTCTTTAATTTTTATTTATTTAATATTTGTTTTTATCCAAATGTTAAACGGTGTGTTTCATGTGTGACCTAATATATATATATATATTTTATCTTCTTGTCACCAAGTCTACACAAAAAAAAAAAATACACACTTTTGAGAGACAAATATTTTCAAGAGAGAAACTCTCAAGAACTTTTCTTTGACTCTCAAAACCCATTTTTATATGCATCAAAATATCATCTAAGCATTTTCTAGCATAATTAGGATGTTTACTTGCATGGGTCTTAGTCAACACACTTCCCTTGGTATGTTCTTCACTATTATCATTTATAATTAGTGTTTTATTTATCAAGGCATCTCTTTTATTATTTGCTTGTTCTTAGATTAAAATCTAAATATTCAAAATAGAGATTGTTGTGTTTGACATGATTGAGTGTTGTATTGTGATAGCTAGCTAAACTATTTGACATGTCATTTAGTTTTAATATCTAGGATTGTTCTAATTGCAAATTCATCATCTTAGATAAGCACCTTCTCTATGTTGCATTTGGATATTCATATATTCACTTAGGGTGTTAATCTCTTCATTGAGAACATAAGTCTTGTGTGTAGCATCCGGGATTATGTTGCTTAGATCGCAAGCATTCGAACAGAGGTTCACTCATACCTGGATTAGGTAGGTGTGTGATTACTTCCGGGATTAGGTTGTAATTTTCATCACTTAGTGGATTCGAGGTTCGGGTGTGGCTCACTTATTAGCCTGTGGTTTTTCCCGTGAGGGTTTCCACGTAAAAATCAAGTGTTATTTAATTTCCGCATTTATACTTGATTTATTGCTTTATCTAGTTAGGGGTAATTTCGTAATATTGACTTCACACAAAAAATTGGGTAATACGTTTAAAATCTATTCACCCCCCCTCTAGATAGTTTTATACACACCGTGCAATATTTGTTTCAATTGGTATTAGAGCGGGTTCCTAGATATAATTAGGTGATCCTTGCTTATTTTGGTGTGTTTTGCATTTTGTGTGTTTTTTGATCATTCATACATTTGCATTCATTTTATTCATTCATAAACACTATGAGTGGAAACGGTGGAAATGGTGGTGGCAACGAAGGTGCATCTAGCACAAGGCCTCCGCTTCTTACCGGGTTGAATTATGCCTCTTGGAAAGGCAAGATGGAGTCGTACATATGTCAAATCCATGACCGAGCTTGGATGGCAGTTGAAGACGGCTACACATCACCCATGACGACTCCTACGGGTGGAGGAGAGGATGTGCTCAAGCCTAAGGCGCAATGGAACGCGCAAGAGTTTGAGGCATCAAAATGGAATAGGAAGGCGATGCATGCCATCCTATGTGCAATGGACGAAAATCAATATAAATTGATTCAGAATACTAGGATAGCTAAGGAGGCTTGGGACATCCTAGAGATTGCACATGAGGGAATCGAAGTAGTGAAGGACTCTAAGCTTCAAGTCCTCCAAACTCAATTTGAGATGCTTAAGATGGAGGAGAATGAGTGCTTCAACGACTTCGAGATCAAGTTGATGGACATAGTCAACCAAAGTCATCAACTTGGTGACCCGTATTCTGATAGGAGAATCAAGCAAAAGATTATGAGATCTCTCCCCGATAGGTTTGAATCAAAGGTGACGGCTTTAGAGGAGAATAGCACATATAAGGATATGAAGCCAAGTGAGGTGATAGGGAGGCTTCTAGCTTATGAGTCTAGGAAGGGTCCTACCTCCACACCTCCTAAAAAGCAAAAAGGAATTGCTTTGAAAGCCTCCAAAGTTGAGAAGGAGGAGAATGATGACTCTGACGAAGAAATGGCTCTATTGATGAGAAGGTTCAAGAAATTCTACAAGTCTGAGAAGAAAGGTTTCGGATCCAAGGGTCAAGACTTCAAGAAAAAGACTCTATTCAAGAAGTTTGAGCCTAAGCAACAGAAGACCGAAAGGAAAGAAGTCTGATGCTATGAGTGTGGTGGCATAGGCCACTTAGCCCCCGAAAGTGCTAATCACGTTAACAAGAAAAAGGGGAAAGTGATGGCCGCTACATGGAGTGGAAGTGATGACTCCGATAAGGGAGATGAGTCTTCAGATGATGAAGAGCTCATGGCTAACTTCATAGCCTTTGCCTCCTCCCATAAAAGCAAAGGTTCTAGTGAAGAAGAAAATGAGAGTCAAGAGGAAATTGACTCAAGTGATGATGGATATTCATCTCACTCCACTAATGGAAAAGTGGATAGGATGGAACTTAGAGACTATGTGGTCAAGTTTGAGAATTCTAGGTTAAAGAACAAGAGAAAGATCATGAGATTGAAGGAAGAAAACCTAGAGCTCTCATCTCATATAGATCAATTAAGTGAAGAAGTAGTGAGATCCAAATCGAATGAAGATAAGCTAAGAGAGGAGTTAGTCTTATCTAAGAGGAATGAAGAAGGTTTGAAGAGGGAGCTTGATGAAGCTAAAGAATCATTAGCTAGGATAGATTCTAGCACCAAGAAGCTGTTAGGATTATGCTCAATAGCAAGAGTGTAATGTTGTAATTAACAATCTTTTTCATATTAATAAAGTGATTTCTGGTTTAACAAATCTTATAGCATTTATAGTTTAATATTATAATTGTCAAAGTAAATAATCATAAGGTCTAAAGACTATGAGAAAAGAAGAATTGTTCGTACATCTGGATATGTATGAGGTAGACACAATTCTTTAGTTAGTCTTGAATAATGTTCACAACTTAAGTTAAAGGTTGGGCACCTTTATCTTGTTAAAGTTGTAGAATTCTTTTGCTAGCATTTGAGTGGGATCAAATGAGATATGATGAGTCTAAAATCATCGGAGTGTCTTCGAGTAAAAGAATCTAGTGCACTGGGTGCATTGAACAGGATCACAATGAAAAACTTTATCTAGAACCGACAATAGATAATAGTCTTTTCATTATCAGGACAATCGGAGAGTCTATCTTAATCCTGAGATAAATGATGGACTTATGGTTGCAAGTGATATCATTTGAGTTATCAATGAGTACGATTATATAGCATAGTCTATCCTCGATAGTTTGGTGATATTCATTTGTTAATCGATAGAGGACTTCATTTATAGATATGGACATCGTGACTCCATTTATTAAATGAGAGTATAATATCATCATATGGATGTTTTGAGGTAATTGGATATTAAATCTCAACGTTGAGTTTTCGATAGTGACTATTGAAAACATGGCTTCTGGACAAGTCAAAATATCCAAGTTCAAAACGTGGTCATATGAGTAAATATGGTAACTTGGAGAGTTATAGGTGGTCTATGAACTCTTAGCGATTACTGATATTAATCACGAGGATACACTATCTCTAACATGATTGTCTAGGGTATGAATGAGGAACATCTTCTTATTCTATCTTTATTTGAGAGTTCAATTTTAGCTCTTTAGTGGAATGAGTTAAAATTAATGGATCGGACCTAAGTGAATCATTTGTTGATTGTGATTAGGTTATGTCTATTGAAGCTTAAATTTAGATAGCCCGCCAAGATCCCCAATCCACACAGACTTGCATGGATCATTTGATATATTCTACCAGACCAATTTATGGGTCCATCTAGAATTGCATTTAATATATTAAGAATATAATTTGCACATTATTTGTTTAATGGGCTGATCAATTATATTAATATATTAATGAAAGGCATGTTGGCTTGTTTCTTTTAGTAAGAATGGGTCTGGTTCACATGTGAGCTTTTTATTTAAAGTCCAATGGATTAAATAAAATAAGGAAATAATATTTGGCCCATATATATGATGTGGGGCGGCAAGGCTATGTAATTATTCAAAAAATATTATTTTATTTTATTGTTTGATTAAATGAGAATTAATTAATTAATTAATTAATTATTTAATTAAGAAACAAAATCTTTTTCTGATCAGGAAATATATTTCCTAGAGTTATACTATTGGTAGTAGTATACTAAAAGTAAAAGACTTATTTGGTAAGAAAATAAATAATAAGTTTTATTTATTTAATCAAATAGGAAAGTCTTTTATTAAGTCAATTAAAAGAATAAAAACACTTATGAGTTGGATTAGGGTTAGGAGTCTAAAGTTGATGGGAATTAGGGTAAAGCACAAATCCTTTTTTTGTAGAGGATTTTCGGCCAACCCTAATAGAATCACATGTAGATTTCGGCAACCCTAAGGGAAAGGAGAAGTAAAATTCGGCCACCCTATATAATACAAGCTATAGGGTTCGGCCACCCCCTAGTGTTTACTGGATCAATTTCTTCTTCTTCTCATACTCATAGAAAAGTGTTTGATTATTCTATCAAGACAAAAAAAAGAGAAGAGATTATTCTTTTGATAGTACACTAATTGCTTGTTCATCAATAAGCTTGTGTGTACAACATCGAATTAGGTTCACGCGAGTTTCGATCATTAGATTGAGAACTCAAAAGTGACCGGAATAATCTTTGTATTCTTTTGGTTGTTTTGTGACTAACAAAAGGAAAAAGAAAGTTTGTTTATCCATTCTCAGGTACGCAATTCAAAGAAAAGGGAGACCACGCTCCTAGGTGATTCACGTTCGTGCTAGGATTGAAGATCTTGCGGATTACCATCGACGTAAGTCAATCGGATCACGCGACAAAAGGTATTCTACTTTTTGTTACTTTATATGTATGTTTAATTAATTTAAAGGGTTAAGGTTTATCAAAGGAAAAATTTTAAAACATACTAAATCTATTTTTAGTCTCGCTTCCGCTGCGTTGACCATGATTTTTCCCTACAATTGGTATCAGAGCCTAGGTTGAACCCTTTTAATTAATTAACGTATATATACGTGAATATATTTCTTTTTATTGTGATTATGCATGTTTAGAAAGAAATGGCACTCTAAGTATTCGCATATATAATTACATGTGGATGTATGGATTTATATATGTTTTTTTTTTTTTTATGTGGATTGTTGTTGCTCGATTTTGGTCCTAGATTTTCAATGTAATTTTTGTTATGGAATTGTAACAAGAAGGGTGGTCTATCATCGCCATAATTCCTTCTTGATAGTTGCTAGTTTTTCTTTTATTTTTATTGTATTTAAATAGTGCAGTATTTTATATATTATAATTTACTGCAGTTTTTTATTTAATTTTAAGTGCAGTTTTTTTTTTTTTTTTTTTTGTAAAAAGTACTGCAGTGAATAAAAAAAAAAAAAAAAGAATACTGCAGTATTTTATTAGTTTATATACTGTTGTAATATGTTCAAGCATTGAAGTTTCGAAGACTTGAAGAAAAAGGAAGCAACCGGAACCTAGAACGAGCACCGTGCGCACCCTAGGAGTGGATTGGGCTGCGCATGGCAAGCCCATATCTTGGTGGGCTGCGCACGGCAGCCCTATGTGGTCTCATGGGCTGCGCACAGCAGCCCCTTTGTGGGGTTGTGGGGTGTGTTCGCCCATGGGAGGATGCCGAGGGATGAGCGTATGGTTGATAGCCACTTGAAGATCTTGTATTCCTAAACAATTGTAATTTACTTGCTTTTCTAGGATGGACCAAAATTGTGGCTATTTATTTTTTTGCATAAATATTACAATATTTGTTATTGTATGATAACATGTCATATATAATAGGAGTGCCACTCATATATCTCTTTTGGTATGAACATGCATTGAATGATTTAGGTATCTAAATTGGCATCTACATAACTTGGTAAATCATTCTATGGGATTTAATCACACGCCTTAGATAATTAAGTGGGAGAAGGTGTTTTGTAACACCTATAACCTCCAAGGTTAGTTGAGCTTTATTGTTTATTGGTAATCCCCTCAAGGGGCGTCCATGAATGGAATTTAGCAACATACTTCCTTACAAGGATAGACTAGACAATTGACTCAAACGAGAACTACTCCCCAAGGAGGGATTTTCGTGAGAGAAAATTGAGGGTCGATATTTTGGTAACACACTCAATGTAATTTTATTGATATCCTCCCAAGAGTTCTTGTCAGTAAAATTGCAAGGCTAAAATTGAAAACGCTGGTTGTTATGTTAACAATTAGGTGGGACCTAGTCTAACTAGTAAATGGTGCGAACTCCCAAAGGAGGCATAACATTTATGGGTGTTAGATCACCGTTGAATTTTTATGATTGAGTTATTTATTTAAATCAAGATAAATATTCGAATGCTTTATCATGATTATTTACTCATATATATTTTTGTTAATATTCAGAAATCATGACCCCATCCCTAATGAATATCTTAAAAGATAATATTTTAACTGGGGATAATTATGTCACATGGAAAAGGAAAATTGGGTTGTTACTGCAAGTTGAAAAACATAAGTTTGTTCTGTCTGCTCCTAAACCACCTGCTCCTACTTATGAATCTCAGATTCATATGGTTGGTAAAGTTGCTACTGTTAAGGCCCGTCAAAAGGTCAAGGAACAACAGAAGAAAAAGCAACTTGGGCCTACCAAGAAGGAGACCAAGAAAGTAACCAAGATCAAAGGGAAGTGCTCCTTTTGTGGTGAAAATGGACATTGGAAAAGAAATTGCCCAAAGTCCCAGAACAAGAAGGAACAAGGTAATATTAATTATCTTGAAACATGTTTTCTGGCAGATTCTATAGATTCTTGGATCATAGTCTTTGGAGCCACAAATCATGTTTGCTATTCCTTACAGGTGTTCCAAGAAAGGAGAAAGTTGAATAAGAATGAAATCAACTTGCGTTTGGGCAACGGAACGTTAGTGTTTGCAAGTGCAGTGGGAGATATTAGAGTTAATCTAGATTCTTTTAAGCATTTAGATTTGATAGACGTTTATTATGTACCTCAATTCAAGAGAAATTTAATTTCAGTTTCTTGTTTGAATAAATTTGGATATTCGGTTACTTTTAATAAAGATTTTATTATTAGTAAGAATAACAAATTTATTTGCAAAGGTACATTGGAAAACGGCTTATTCTTTTTGCATAGAAATATCTCTCACTCGTTAGACACAGAATTAACGGAACCTAATCATAAAAGAGTAAAATTATCAAT
This sequence comes from Acer yangbiense, assembly GCA_008009225.1. Taxonomy (NCBI): domain Eukaryota; kingdom Viridiplantae; phylum Streptophyta; class Magnoliopsida; order Sapindales; family Sapindaceae; genus Acer; species Acer yangbiense. The sequence goes on along the minus strand of CM017765.1, from coordinate 15,138,367 downwards.
AGATGAAACCTACCTATGGCATTTACGCCTAGGTCATATTAACCTACCTATGACTTAAAGGTTGATGATCTACCAACTTGTGAATCTTGTTTGGAAGGTAAAATGACCAAAAGGTCGTTCTCGGCCAAAGGCGCAAGAGCCACTGAATGTTTAGGATTGATACACACTGATGTATGTGGTCCTATGAGCATTCAAGCTAGAAGTGGATATGAGTACTTCATCACCTTCACAGATGATTACTTGAGATTTGGCTATGTGTATCTCATGCGACATAAGTCGGATGCTTTTGACATGTTCAAAGCATTCAAAGCTGAAGTAGAAATCAGCTTGAGAAACACATAAAAATCTTGAGATCTGATTGTGGTGGAGAATATCTATCTGGTGAGTTTCAGCAATATCTTATTGATAATGGGATAGTTTCTCAGTTTTCTGCACCGGGTACACCTCAACAAAATGGGGTAGCAGAAAGGAGAAATAGAACTCTTCTAGACATGGTTAGGTCTATGTTGAGTTATTCAACACTTCCTATTTCTTTTTGGGGATATGCTTTACAAACTGCTATATACATTCTAAACGATGTACCATCTAAGTCTGTTCCTCAAACACCGCATGAGTTGTGGACTGGGCGCAAGCCTAGTTTACAACACTTAAGGATATTTTGTTGTCCTGCGCATGTGTTAAAAGGAAAGATAGAAAAGATGGAGTCCCGTTCGGAAACGTGTATATTTGTAGGGTATCCAAAAGAAACTAAAGGATATTATTTCTATAGTCCTTTAGATCTTAAAGTACTTGTTTCGACAAATGCTAAATTTCTGGAAAAGGACTATATGAATGATTTTGTGCCTAGAAGTATGATGCAGTAAAATCTGTGCTCAATTTACTAAGAAAGTTCGTTCACTGGGATCGGCGATTCTATCGGTCAAAGCCAAGTAATCTAGTAAGGATTTACTCTAAATGCGAAAAGACTAAATTGCATAATGCTTTGCTTTGGAAGTTTGTTTAATCTAAAGTTAACCTAAATTAAGAGAATCTAAACTAAAATTAAATCAAATCACACAAGGGAAGAATATATGGAGAGAAGTACTAAGGAATCGATGCACCTTTCTTAGACACTCAATGCTCACCATCAGTCTTGTTAAACACTTCAATCTAGTTTACGGGCTTGTTTTCAAGATAATTCAATTAGGTTCAAAGATCCTTTCCAATACTCGCACACGGTCATGCAACGAATACGGAATAATGATCTAGGGTTCTTCCTATTACTCACACACGGTCATGTAATGAGCAATTGTCAAAACCCATATTTTACACAAAACTCTAAGCCAAATTAACATAGCACGGTCATGCATACATCAATTTTCTTATTTATTAAGCTTTAGATTCAGATTTAAATGGAACGGTCATCCACATCTAAACCCTAATCTCATAGATAAACTAAGCTACAAAACTCAAATCACTTGCGGTCACAACATAATCAGAGAAAGTAGAATAGAGCAATTAATTCAATAAACAAAACGAAACCCAATTGATTAACAAAAGGTAGACTAATTGTTCACATAGAGTTATCCAAAATCGGTTACATCAATCCCCTAGTTAGAGGTTTAGTTACACATCAATGGAGAGAACAAAAACATAGAAGAGATATAGAGAAAACCCGATGTATGGTGGTCGGAGTGATGGGGGACGGCCCCCTTCTGTGGCTTGGAACCTCCCTTGGCTGTCTTCTGGCTGTCTCTTGGCTGTGTTCTTTGAATTGAAAAGAATAGGAAATATTTATAGGTGACTTTTCCTTGTGAACCCCCAATTCTTCTTAGGTTTAGAAAATACACCAAGTGGGAAAGTAGAATGAAACAAGGAATGAGAATCCTTTCCTAACTTGGATTTCCTATCTTGATGATTGACTCCTAATTTGAGTTTAGGAAGTTTCCCAAACATGTTTTGATCTTCTAAAGTTATTAGGATTTGATTTGGGAAGTTTTGGAACAGTTCTGGACCAATTCGGAGTTGAAATCCGCCAAAAATACGTAATACCGCTCATTGGGTCGCTCCGGAGGCATGTTGCCTCGGCAGCTGCACGTCAAGCGGAAATTCTTCTGCTTTGGGTCGCTGCCTAGGCCGCTCCCTAGGCAGGTTGCACGATGGGCGGTCTGGGCAGCGGTAAACATTTCAGCTCTGACCTTCGGTTACAAAATCGGTCATAACGTCTTCTAGGAATATCGGAATTGCGATCCGAAAAGTGCGCTGGAAACTAGACTTCCGGGGATTTCAATCCATGGGTGGTAGGACACACAATTCAATCGGAGCTGAGAGTTATGGGGCCCGCAACTTTGCCATTCTGCACTAGCCGAAAATCATCTTTTCATTGTTTCTTCCAATTTGCTCCTTTTCTCCATCTTTTGACTTCTTTTCTTCCAAAATAAGATTCAACACCACTTTTATGGAATGTTACCTACACAAGCTCAACAAACACATTAAACACCCTAATTCACTCGAGAACAAATAATAAATAATAGGAAATCGGGGCCTAAAACATGTATAGAAATGAACCGATCAAAGTATAATTGTCCTGAATGAGATGTCAGGAGATACAATTCTACAAGAGGTTACACAACCTAACCCAATTGTAAGTTCCAATCCAACATAAGATCAACAACCTACCTTTCCTCGTCGTAGTGGGAGGGTTAGAACATAACCCGAAAGATACATCGTTCTGGGAGAATCAGTGGAGAATCTCCCGAATGATGATGATCCCTACACGTATAAGGAAGCAATGGAGGATGTTGATAGTCGCCATTGGCAAAAGGCAATGCAATCTGAGATTGAATCCATGTTCGATAACAAAGTCTGGTCCCTTGTAGACTTGCCTAAAGGGATAAAACCCATTGGGTGCAAGTGGGTATACAAGAGAAAAAGAGGTATGGATGGAAATGTGGAAACCTTGAAAGCTAGATTGGTAGCTAAAGGGTATACACAGAAAGAAGGTATCGATTACGAGGAAATCTTCTCTCCTGTGGCCATGCTTAAATCCATTAGAATACTCTTATCCATTGCAGCATCTTTAGATCTAGAGATTTGGCAAATGGACGTCAAGACAGCTTTCCTTAATGGAAGTCTTGACGAAAGCATCTACATGATGCAACCAGAAGGATTAATTGAAAAGGGCCAAATGTAAAAGGTATGCAAGTTGCAGAAATCCATATATGGATTAAAGCAAGCATCCAGATCCTGGAACATAAGGTTCGATCAAGCTGTCAAAGGTTTTGGATTTATTCAGAATCCTGACAAACCTTGTGTATACAAAAGGATTAAGGGCGACAAGTTGGTTTTCCTGATTCTTTATGCTGATGATATACTACTCATTGGAAACGATGTAGGTGTATTGACATCAGTAAAAGAATGGTTAGCAAAACAATTTGATATGAAGGACTTAGGAGAAGCAAGTTTTATTCTAGGTATCCAAGTCATAAGGGATAGAAAGAATAAAACGATTGTATTATCCCAAGCTTCATACATAGACAAGATCTTGTCTAGGTTTTCCATGCAGGATTCCAAGAAAGGTATGTTACCTTTCAGACATGGAATCAAACTTTCGAAGGAACAAGTTCTTAAGAATGAGCATGAAGAGCAATTCATGAGTAGAGTTCCATATGCCTCGGCAGTTGGAAGTCTCATGTATGCAATGCTCTGCACTAGACCAGATATTTGTTTTGCTGTTGGCATAGTTAGCAGGTTTCAATCGAAACCTGGTCCTGATCACTGGACGACAGTCAAGCATATTTTCAAGTATCTCAAGAGAACGAGAGATAATATGCTTGTATACTCTGGAGGGGATTTAATTCCCGTTGGGTATACAGATTCTGATTTCCAATCAGATTCTGACTCTAGAAAATCCACATCAGGGGCTGTGTTTACTATTGGAGGAGGAGGAGCAGTCATATGGAGGAGTATCAAGCAATCTTGTATTGCTGATTCCACCATGGAAGGTGAGTATGTTGCTGCATGCGAGGCTGTTTGGCTTCGCCAATTCTTGATAGACTTAGAAGTGGTTCCTAGTGCGAATAAGCAGATCACTATCTACTGTGACAACAGTGGAGCAGTGGCTAATTTGAAAGAACCAAGAAGTCACAAGAGAGTAAAACACATTGAAAGAAAGTATCATCTTTTAAGGGAGATTGTTCAAAGGGGTGACGTGACGATTACCAAAATCGCGTCAGCAGAAAATCTAGCAGATCCCTTCACGAAGGCTCTACCTCAGAAGAGTTTCGATGGGCATCTAGAGAACATGGGCATGAGAGACATGACACATTTGCTATAGCGCAAGTGGGAGATTGTTAGGATTATGCTCAATAGCAAAAGTGTAATGTTGTAATTAACAGTCTTTTTCATATTAATAAAGTGATTTCTGGTTTAACAAATCTTATAGCATTTATATTTTAATATTATAATTGTCAAAGTAAATAATCATAAGGTCTAAAGACTATGAGAAAAGAAGAATTGTTCATACATCTGGATATGTATGAGGTAGACACAATTCTTTAGTTAGTCTTGAATAATGTTCACAACTTAAGTTAAAGGTTGAGCACCTTTATCTTGTTAAAGTTGTAGAATTCTTTTGCTAGCATTTGATTGGGATCAAATGAGATATGATGAGTCTAAAATCATCGGAGTGTCTTCGAGTAAAAGAATCTAGTGCACTGGGTGCATTGAACAGGATCACAATGAAAAACTTTATCTAGAACCGTCAATAGATAATAGTCTTTTCATTATCAGGACAATCAGAGAGTCTATCTTAATCCTGAGATAAATGATGGACTTATGGTTGCAAGTGATATCATTTGAGTTATCAATGAGTACGATTATATAGCATAGTCTATCCTCGATAGTTTGGTGATATTCATTTGTTAATCGATAGAGGACTTCGTTTATAGATATGGACATCATGGCTCCATTTATTAAATGAGAGTATAATATCATCATATGGATGTTTTGAGGTAATTGGATATTAAATCTCAACGTTGAGTTTTCGATAGTGATTATTGAAAACATGACTTCTGGACAAGTCAAAATATCCAAGTTCAAAACGTGGTCATATGAGTAAATATGGTAACTTGGAGAGTTATAGGCGGTCTATGAACTCTTGGCGATTACTGATATTAATCACGAGGATACACTATCTCCAATATGATTGTCTAGGGTTATGAAAGAGGAACGTCTTCCTTTTCTATCTTAATTTAAGAGTTCAATTTTAGCTCTTTAGTGGAATGAGTTAAAATTAATGGATCGGACCTAAGTGAATCATTTGTTGATTGTGATTAGGTTATGTCTATTGAAGCTTAAATTTAGATAGCCCGCCAAGATCCCCAATCCACACGGACTTGCATGGATCATTTGATATATTCTACTGGACCAATTTATGGGTCTATCTAGAATTGCATTTAATATATTAATAATATAATTTGCACATTATTTGTTTAATGGGCTGATCAATTATATTAATATATTAATAAAAGGCATGTTGGCTTGTTTCTTTTAGTAAGAATGGGTCTGGTTCACATGTGGGCTTTTTATTTAAAGTCCAATGGATTAAATAAAATAAGGAAATAATATTTGGCCCATATATATGATGTGGGGCGGCAAGGCTATGTAATTAGTCAAAAAATATTATTTTATTTTATTGTTTGATTAAAGGAGAATTAATTAATTTATTAATTAATTATTTAATTAAGAAACAAAATCTTTTTCTGATCAGGAAATATATTTCCTAGAGTTATACTATTGGTAGTAGTTTACTAAAAGTAAAAGACTTATTTGGTAAGAAAATAAATAATAAGTTTTATTTATTTAATCAAATAGGAAAGTCTTTTATTAAGTCAATTAAAAGAATAAAAACACTTATGAGTTGGATTAGGGTTAGGAGTCTAAAGTTGATGGGAATTAGGGTAAAGCACAAATCCTTTTTTTGTAGAGGATTTTCGGCCAACCCTAATAGAATCACAAGTAGATTTCGGCAACCCTAAAGGAAAGGAGAAGTAAAATTTGGCCACCCTATATAATACAAGCTATAGGGTTCGGCCACCCCCTAGTGTTTACTGGATCAATTTCTTCTTCTTCTCATACTCATAGAAAAGTGTTTGATTATTCTGCCAAGACAAAAATAAGAGAAGAGATTATTCTTTTGATAGTACACTAATTGCTTGTTCATCAATAAGCTTGTGTGTACAACATCGAATTAGGTTCACACGAGTTTCGATCATTAGATTGAGAACTCAAAAGTGACTGGAATAATATTTGTATTCTTTTGGTTGTTTTGTGACTAACAAAAGGAAAAAGAAAGTTTGTTTATCCATTCTGAGGTATGCAATTCAAAGAAAAGGGAGACCACGCTCCTAGGTGATTCACGTTCGTGCTAGGATTGAAGATCTTGCGGATTACCATCGACGTAAGTCAATCGGATCACGCGACAAAAGGTATTTTACTTTTTGTTACTTTATATGTATGTTTAATTAATTTAAAGGGTTAAAGTTCATCAAAGGAAAAATTTTAAAACATACTAAATCTATTTTTAGTCTCGCTTCCGCTGCGTTGACCGTGATTTTTCCCTACAGAAGCTTGACCATATACTTGGTGTTGGAAAGAGTCCATGTGACAAGAGGGGTCTTGGGTATGAAGATGGTAAGAAGATCTTAACCACTAACAAGACCGTGTTTGTCAAGAGTTTGGGGAACAAAGAAACTCCTTTGGTGCAAATTCCTAGGAAGAAGTTAGAACTAGGACAATGTTCAAATGCACAAGTGAAGATGGTGCCAAGAAGGCAACCTCAAGCTCAACCCTCTAGGGTTCCTCAAGTTAACATTCCTCAACAATTGGCTTACAAAGGAAAGAGACCAATCATGCAGCCTCAAGCTAGGAAGCAAGCTAGACCGGTTCAACAATGAAAATGGATTGAACCCACTCAACCATAAAGACATGGACAAGCTCACATGCATGCACAAGGACAAGGTATGATTCCTTATTTTGTTCCTACATGTCATTTTTGTGGATTTGATGGTCATATTAGACCAAATTGCTTTCGATATATTAAAATGTATAGAACACGTAGCATGATTGAAAAGAGAAAGAATAGAGCAAAGATGCATGTTCCTAGGAATGATAAAATTGATGTGCATGATCCTAGGATAACTAGAGCCCTTGTACCAAAAGCCACTAAGATTGTTTCTAGGTGGATTAGAAAGAATGAAAATGTTTGCCATGTTGCTCAAATAGCCTTGAAGGCAAATTCTTCTAATTTTTGGTATTTAGATAGTGGGTGCTCTAGGCACATGACGGGAAACAAGAGTTTTTTTGAGACTCTTGTTATGGAGGAAGGAGGATATGTCACTTTTGGTGATGGATCCAAAAAGAAAGTTGTAGGGAAAGGAACCATTTCCGTTCCCGGGTTACCCTCATTATCTAATGCTTTGTTTGTTGATGGCTTGAAAGCCAATTTGATAAGCATTTCTCATCTTAGTGATGAAGGATATTCCGTCATGTTTAGTAAAAAAGATTGCTCTATCCTAAAGCTCGATGGACAAACCTTGTTGAAAGGTATGAGATCTAGCGACAATTGTTATTGTCTTGAAGCTAGAATAGTCTCAAACAATGTGTCCATGGATGAGCAAATAGAGTTGTGGCATGAAAGACTTGGCCACATGAACTTTAGGGATTTAAGAACCCTTGGAAAGTTCAATTGTGTGCGTGGCCTCCCTAAGCTTGGGAAGAAAGCCAATGGTGTTTGTGGACCTTGCCAACAAGGAAAACAAACTAAGAGCATGCACAAAAAGGGCAAGTATCTCTCCACCAAGGAGCCCCTAGAGCTTCTCCACATGGATCTCATGGGTCCGATGCAAACCGAGAGTTTAGGTGGAAAGTGTACATTTTTGTTTGTGCTGATGATTTCTCTAGATTTACATGGACATATTTTCTTAGAGAAAAATCTGAAACTTTTGAGATGTTTAAAATGCTTTGTACTAAAATACAAAATGAAATGAATTCTAACATTAAAAGCATTAAACGGATTAGAAGTGACCATGGGAGGGAATTTGAGAATGCCTCTTTTGAAAGCTATTGCAATAGCTTAGGCATCTCCCATGAGTTTTCTGCTACTAGGACACCTCAACAAAATGGAGTTGTTAAGAGGAAGAATAGGGTCCTTCAAGAGATGGCCCGTGTGATGTTGCTTAGCAAAAATGTCCCTAGGAACCTATGGGCAGAAGCCGTCAATACGGCTTGCTATATAGGAAATAGAGTTTTCCTAAGGCCCGGATCTAGAAATACCTCCTATGAGTTATGGAAGGGTAGGAAGCCAAATGTTAGCTACTTCCACACCTTTGGAAGCAAATGCTACATTTTGAATGACTGTGATCAAATTGGCAAGTTTGATGCTAAGAGTGATGAGGGTATATTTATTGGCTATGCCTTGAATAGTAGAGCCTATAGAGTTTTCAACTTGAAGACTCGAACCGTCATGGAATCATCCAATGTTGTCATTGATGATACAAGGCTCAAGTCAAATGACCATGAGGAGAAGGTAGTTTTAGATGATGACTCTCCTTTGGAGAAGGTTGTGAAGACTCCTAATGTTGAGACATCCAACCTTGATAAAGAGGCCACTCAACCTCTTGATAGAGTTCCTCTCTTGGACTCTAATGAACCCGCTCCATGGGTTAGAAAACTCCATGATAAAGATGACATCATTGGAGAAGTTAATGAGGGTGTTAGGACTAGGCGTCAAATTGCTAATCTTATTAGCTTTACTTGTTACACCTCTCAAATTGAACCCAAAAAGGTTGATGAAGCCTTGAATGATGAATTTTGGGTTCTTGCCATGCAAGAAGAGCTAAACCAATTCGAAAGGAATGAGGTTTGGACTCTAGTTCCTAGGCCTAAAAGCACTCATGTGATAGGCACTAAGTGGATTTATAGGAACAAATCCGATGAGGATGGCAACATAGTGCGGAACAAGGCTAGACTTGTAGCACAAGAGTACTCTCAAATTGAGGGTATCGACTTTGAGGAGACTTTTGCTCCCGTTGCCCGTTTAGAGTCCATTAGGCTTCTCTTGTCCATTTCTTGTGTGCAGAAGTTCAAATTGCACCAAATGGACGTCAAGAGTGCCTTCCTCAATGGCTTCTTGCAAGAGGAAGTGTCTGTTGAACAACCCAAGGGGTTTGTGGATGCACACCACCCTAACCATGTCTATCGCCTCAAGAAGGCTCTATATGGGTTGAAACAAGCACCGAGGGCTTGGTATGAGCACCTCACTCAATTTCTTGTTGACAATAACTATACAAGAGGTAGTGTTGATAAGACTCTATTCATCAAGAAGGACAAGGATGAGCTTTTTAAAGCTCAAATCTATGTTGATGATATAGTGTTTGGCTCCACCAACAACACCAAGGTCCAACAATTTGTTGATGTTATGTCTCATGAATTTGAGATGAGTCTTGTTGGTGAGCTAAGTTACTTCCTAGGTTTGCAAATTAGGCAATTAGATGATGGGATCTTCATTACCCAAGCCAAATATGCCAAAAACCTAGTGAAAAAGTTTGGTCTAGAAAATGCCAAACATTGTGATACACCCATGAGTACCACTTTGAAGCTAAGCAAGGATGCTAGTGGTAAAAGTGTGGAACAAACATTATATCGTGGCATGATTGGGAGCTTGCTTTACTTGACCGCAAGTAGGCCCGATATATCTTTTAGTGTGGGTGTGTGTGCTAGGTACCAAGCGGATCCTAAGGAGTCCCATCTCTCTTCCGTTAAGAGAATCATTCGCTATGTGAATGGGACTTCCAACTATGGGATTTGGTACTCGTTTGACACTAATGCTAGTCTTGTAGGCTTTAGTGATGCGGATTGGGCAGGAAATTGCGATGATAGGAAGAGCACATCGGGCGGTTGCTTCTTTCTAGGCAACAACTTGGTGTTTTGGTTTTGCAAGAAGCAAAACTCGATTTCCTTGTCCACGGCCGAGGCCGAGTACGAGTACATAGCCGCGGGGAGTGGATGCACACAACTCCTATGGATGAAGCAAATGCTAGTAGACTACGGATTCAACCAAGGTACTCTCACTCTCTTTTGTGATAACATGAGTGCCATTAATATTTCCAAGAATCCGGTACAACATTCTAGAACTAAGCATATTGACATCCGTCATCATTTCATTAGAGAGCTTGTTGAAAATAAATGCATAGTACTTGAACATGTAGGTACTAATGATCAACTTGCGGACCTATTTACTAAACCCTTAGATGCTACTCGATTTAAAACATTAAGTAGATCTATTGGGATATGTCTTGTGGAGTGATATGATTTGTTTTCTAACCCCATATGGTGAACTCAAGCAAAGAGAGCTATTTTGCATTCTTGTTACTTGCAAAAATTTTTGAAATATCTTATGCTTCTTCTTTTAATTGCTTGAGTAAGCTTGGTTGCACATATGTATATATGTTTTTCAATTCAATAAGTGTGAACCTTGCTTGTTTACAATCCATGTCATATTTATGTTCAAACATGCATTTTTGGACTAGGAGATCTACATAGGAAGTATGATTTGAATGACCTATAGTTATCTCCATGACATGATGATTCTTTTATAACATGCTAATGTCAAATGAAAAAGCATGAAATTCATATAACATGCTCAAATGAAAAAACATGAATTGATGATTGCGTTCTTAAATGCAAAACTTGCGTGAAAAAGTAAAAATGAGACTTCAAATGAATAAAGGATCTTGTATCCGTTCAAAGGATTTTAAAATCCCAATGTCTCTCTTTCTTTATTGGTTGAACATGGCTACTATCATACGGATATCTTATCCAGAAAAATCAAATAGGGTGCATAGTCGCTCATGCCATGATTAGCTTATAAAGTTGGATATAGTTGCTCTTAAATCGTAATCAATGAAATCTCTATATCCTTGCTTCTCTCATAACAATGGTGAAATTGGTTTGAATTCTTATTAGAAACCTTTGTCATTTGCTTTGCCAAATACCATTGTATTTTGGACTTGAATGCTACATGTCTTGTATACAAAGCATCTTTGATTCACACATTTTTTCTTTTAAATAAATCTCCTTGTTTCTCTTCAATTAATTGAGATGCATAAAGTGACTTATATTGATTATGCAAATATCTTGTATGCTACTATCTCTCTTTGATATGAGTGACCCGGTGGGGGACTACTCCTTTGCCTATATCATGACAAAAAGGGGGAGTAGAATGTGGTAAGGGGAGTTGCAAATTGTAGTGGCAATTGTGCATGTTGGGGAGAATACATATTGAGGGGGAGTAACCCATTGAGGGGGAGCATTGCATATACAACCATTACATGATGTTGTGCTTAATTTCTGTAATGCAAATGCTTGTTTTATCTCACATGATTAATCTCACATGTACTTGTATTGGAATCTTTAGAAACTTTGTTTTGAAGGATTGATTGTTCTACAAGAGATTAAAGACTTGAAGATTTTTTTCTTTTGATTATCTATTTGTAATGTAGAAAATCCCTTTAGTTTCTATTTTTTGTTGTGAGGATCAATGTGAGTGGTGGTTTTGTCACGAAATAGCCAAAAGGGGAGATTGTAAGGTTCCTGTTTATTGATTGGCTTATTTCATGGACAAACCACATGTTGGGGTTTATTGTGTAAGGGTAGTTTAGGTGATTGATGATCAAGCTCAAAGGCCCTTTCAAGACCTTAAGGGACAAGCACGCCAAATGTATAATTTCTAGTGCTTATTTTTCTTTGAAGAGATTAGTTGCACACATACACTTAGCATACTAGCATTTGTGTGCATTTTCTTCACATGTCACATTCCACACTTACACTTCTTTGTTATATTTTTTATGTGTGGATTTGTCCATAGATGAGTTCCGAGCGATTTAGAGACTTTTCTATATGTTTCGGATGATTTTCGGGATATTTGAGACATTCCGTGTTTTTATCAGAAACCGGATTTCAATTCCGAGCTTAAATTGGAAAGTTATATAATTTTCTATATTTATGATTAAATGCAGGTTAGTTGCACACATACACTTAGCATACTAGCATTTGTGTGCATTCTCTTCACATGTCACATTCCACACTTACACTTCTTTGTTATATTTTTTATGTGTGGATTTGTCCATAGATGAGTTCCGAGTGATTCAGAGACTTTTCTATATGTTTCGGATGATTTTCGGGATATTTGAGACATTCCGTGTTTTTATCAGAAACCGGATTTCAATTCCGAGCTTAAATTGGAAAGTTATATAATTTTTTATATTTATGATTAAATGCGGGTCAATATTCCGAAGACGGAATTGAATTCCAAGATTTAAGGTCAACTGGACTGAAGAATACTCGTGTCCGAAATCAGCTTAGTGTGGCATGATAGCCACACCTAGCAAGGCAAGCAAGAGGGTGGCGTGAGCCACGGGCTCCTCAAGGCAAAATTGCCTCTCTGCTCGCGTTGCTCTCACGGCACACTCACGGGCCTCACCTGATGTTTTTTTTTGTTTTTGAAAGTTAAGCCATTTAATTGTGTGCATATGTTTTATTGTGAGCTCATGTTTGTTGTGATTGCATGTGCATGACCTTGACAAATCATTGGACTATTTGAGTTTCTCTCAAGTGAGCTCACCTCACTTGATTAGCATCATTTAATTTTTTTTTTAAAAAGTCAAGCGGTGTGCAGCTTTCTTTAATTTTTTATTATTTAATATTTGTTTTTATCCAAATGTTAAACGGTGTGTTTCATGTGTGACCTAATATATATATATATATATATATATATTTTATCTTCTTGTCACCAAGTCTACACACAAAAAAAATACACACTTTTGAGAGATAAATATTTTCAAGAGAGAAACTCCCAAGAACTTTTCTTTAACTCTCAAAACCCATTTTTATATGCATCAAAATATCATCTAAGCATTTTCTAGCATAGTTAAGATGTTTACTTGCATGGGTCTTGGTCAACACACTTCCCTTGGTATGTTCTTCACTATTATCATTTATAATTAATGTTTTATTTATCAAGGCATCTCTTTTATTATTTGCTTGTTCTTAGATTAAAATCTAAATATTCAAAATAGAGATTGTTGTGTTTGACATGATTGAGTGTTGTATTGTGATAGCTAATTAGGTTTTTGTTTAATCTTGATTAGCTAAACTATTTGACATGTCATTTAGTTTTAATATCTAGGATTGTTCTAATTGCAAATTCATCATCTTAGATAAGCATATAGGGTTTCCTTTGCTCTATGTTGCATTTGGATATTCATATATTCACTTAGGGTGTTAATCTCTTCATTGAGAACATAAGTCTTGTGTGTAGCATCCGGGAATAGGTTGCTTAGATCGTAAGCATTCGAACTAGGTTCACTCATACCGGGATTAGGTAGGTGTGTGATTACTTCCGGGATTAGGTTGTAATTTTCATCACTTAGTGGATTCGAGGTTCGGGTGTGGCTCACTTATTAGCCCGTGGTTTTTCCCGTGAGGGTTTCCACGTAAAAATCAAGTGTTATTTAAGTTCCGCATTTTATACTTGATTTATTGCTTTATCTAGTTAGGGGTAATTTCGTAATATTGACTTCACACGAAAAATTGGGTAATACGTTTAAAATCTATTCACCCCCTCTAGATAGTTTTATACACACCGTGCAATAATTGTTTCATACTTCAAATCAATCGACATGGACTTCGTCTGTGACAGATTTGTTTAAATGGGATGCCCTGCCCAGTCGTATCGAACTGAGTTTATTAGTGATGATGAAGTAGGATGTGAATTGCCTGGTGGTATTCCGGATTTGGAACACCAGGAAACCAAAAACAAAAAGGAACAAATCGATTCCCATCACAAATTGTGTCCACCTTCGGTTCAGAGGACACCGTTTGCCAACAACAAATCTCCTGAGACTACACCCAATCCAAACGGCATGGATGACCTTGACCCAAAGGAGGTTACATATAAAAGTATGTGTGGGATGATGACAAAGGTCTTGTTTGACGTTCTTCCCAAGGTGCTTCCTCAGGTAGTAGTGAAGGATGTGTTGCCTAATGAGGTTACGGAAAAAAATTCTTCTGAGGTGATAACAAAGGTGTTGTATGACGTTCTACCCAAGGTGCTTCCTCAGGCACTTAATGATGTGCTCCCTAAGGTCCTCCCTCAGGCACTGAATGACATTCTTCCGAAGTTGATGCCTGCTTATCTGGAGAAGGCGATGCATGACAATCTGTATATTGTGCATGGGAATGCCTCCGACTTTGCCAACAAAAAAGACAAAACTGAGGCAAATGATAATAAGGACTCCGAAGGCGCAAAACCAGATGGACATCCTCCCAAAGTCAATGAATCTGAACAGAATCGGTACAATGTGCATGTCACTGCCTCCGACCCTGCCGAAAAAAAAGTCAAACTTGAGGAAGTTGATAATAAGATCTTCGAGGCCCCAAAACCGGATGAACATGCTCCCAAAGTCGATGAATTTGAAGTTGCAGTTGAGGTACACATATTCTGATCCAACTCCTTACATAGTACAATATTATTTGAGTACAATACTATTTGGCTTTCTTAATACCTATTCCGCGTTACCCATTTATTATTTTTTGCTTTCTTATTACCTATTCTGCATTATCTAAAAGGGTACATACAAGTTACGGTTTAGTCACTCTTCGAGGTTCTTTGATCATATAGCAATGTTTCTTTGATCATATAGCAATGCTTTTAATTGCATTAGTTGCGTCACAGGCTCGTACAGGGTCCCCTATAGTCTGCAAACGTACGATCGATCTTGAACCTTACAGATCTCCGGTTCCCAACTTGAAGGTCCCGACAGTGGAACAAAGTATAACTCTGTTGGAAAAAAGACCAGACAACTACCTAGAAAGGGATTTAGAAACCGCGAGGAAGCGGAAGAGATCCAAATTTCTGAACAGATGGTGGATCGATCCCGAGACAAGGAAGAAGCGAAAGCGATGAAAAATGCCACAGCTCCATGATATCAGTGATGATGACGATTTACTCGACACTCAATATGCCGCTTTCCTGACAAACACCGGCGATAATATTTTGTAAATTTAAACTTTAATTTTTGTAACCTCTTCATTCTCTTATTATCTATCTTTTTTACTTGCATCTAATACGTTTCGTGTTGTACCACAGTCTTTACGTGGGTCAAGAAGAGCGATTTACTCGGTAACATTTTCTCGAAATGAGGAGCTTCTCGGTGTCGTTCTCCAACCTGGTAATTATAATTGTTTTTGTACATGCTATTTATTTTCTATGCTATTTATCCCTTTATGTTTTGGCCGAACACCTTAAACAATCCTTTTTAATAAAAACCAAAATTCTATCAGCATATCGACAGCTTTGTGGATGTTCTATGGAGGCGGCGTTCGTCCAGAGAGGCCGAGTATGCACAGGACATCACAATGGTTGACTGTTCATTCTATGTAAGTATACCCGACTAAGTGCGTATCCAACAGTCATTTAATCAGTATAACACATCCCTGTCTCCGACAAAGTAACACCAATCCTTTAAACAGCTTAACCTTGCTAAAAAATGGGAGATGATCAAGCCAACCTTGAAACCGAAGACCTCGGGGGTACGAAAGAGTGGTAGACTGAATCCGGAATCTTGGATGGATAATTTGGACATTGATGTCATGTCCTTCATCCACGACGAATTTAGTCTGGATGCTGTCAAAGGCGGTGGGTCAATTGTAGTTCGACCCGAGTGGTGGAAAATGAAGTCGGTGGGTTATCTTTCCTGCACTATTTTTCCTTATCACTAACATCTCATGTCATCAATTGCTAAACCCGTTTCTCATCTTTTTCTCACCTCCGTAGGTTCTAATCCCCTGTAATGTGGGTAACCACTGGGTTCTCTGCCATCTGTTCCTTGAAGATGGGGCGTTCACTTTTTACGACTCAGTGCATGCCAAAAGCAACACAGCGTGGAGGGTAGAGCAAATGCACTGTGTTAGCTACCTAATGCCCTCCCTTCTCCACCAGTCTGGGTACTATGAGCATAAGGGGATACAAGTACATACGAAGCCATTCAAGCCTATTGCTTACGTCAGAAAAGATTTGCCAACCCAAAATGATGGGTACGTAATTAAAAGTCGTTAATTTCTCGCATAACCCTTTGCAACAGTTGATTTTTTCTTCAGTCTTCATATATGTATTTATTTTCATACTTTCTGTATACGTTTTCACTTTTCAGTATCCAGTGCGGCGTCTACATGTGCCAGTTTGCTGAATTTATATTAGAAAGAAAGAAAGAAAGAACCTTGGAATTTCCACTTTTCGGGCGTGCCGTTGGTTAGGGCATGGATGACACATGAGGTTTACACGAACGCAACAATAGAGTGAGCCAGCACCATAACCGCCCATCAATCATTATTTACCATTTGCACATGTCCTTACCCAATCACATTATCACTGGACATTGCACTTGTGTTTAAGATGTACTTTTTCAAAGCATTGTCAACACATCATTCTCACACGATTAAACAACTATTACTCCAACCTAACACGATATAAAATGTGTTGCAATGATTACACGATAATGGTCCATATATACACAGTGGTCTGATTAATCTTTGTATTAATATGATTTTGATTAATACCTCACTAAATAGAAACGGTTGTGTCATATTCATTACGTTAGTGTAAAGTAATCAACAATTAACCTTTACAAACGATTTGACGATTCCTTGGGCAATCCTCTTTGCCATGCATCTCTTTAACATTTAATACCCATATTACACGATAAAAAAATTGTCGTAGATAACACGGTGGCAAGAGATTTCAAATCCACCATGTAAATGCAACCAACAACGTTGGACGTAATATATACACGATACAATTGATCACCGTGTCATATATTTTCTGATGATACCTTCCAAAATATAAGACTGAGCTAATTTTTGGTGACCCAGTCACCCCCTATCTAAGGGGGTTGAGCATTACCCCCGTCCCCGGTAAGTAATTAACCTCGTTATAACATAACTTTTTGTAATCTAAACATAAGAACACTTGAAAACATACATTAAAAACCTAGAAAATTATCTCAACCGTCCACCTCACAACCACTCAACCCCTTGTTTCTATAAAATCAAATAAAAAAATAGTAGGATCCCAGTCTCCACCTTACATCTTTTTGGGTTACAATTTCAAACTGAATTTTTTAGTCAATAACAGGTAGGTGGAGGTTCGGATCAAGAATTTTGTATAAATGGCTTCTCCAATCCATGAATCCAAAATTTTGATCGATATAAGGTTCCTTTCTGAACAACTTTAAGTTTAGAAGACAACCAATTTTTATTGGTTTTCATAATGAAACCGATGTACCTTTCTTTGACCCAATTTTATGTCAAATCCAATTCCAAAACCGTAATAATTACAACCAACTCCAAAACCACAATCTCCACACAGAGTCCAATTCCCCGTCTGTTTTTCAATTTGCAGTTGACGTAAAGGAACCAGAAGACGATGACAGAAGATAGTCGGAGATAGGGAGAGAGGAAGTCGGAGATAGGGTGAGAGGAAATCGGGAGACTGAATTAAATCTTTGAATAAGAATTGTTAAAAATTTTACAAAATATTTTTTTAAATTTACCTATTTACCCTTAGTTATAATATAAAACATTAGTTACTACTCCTTACACGATACGTGAAAGATTATTACACGATAATCTCCCAATATCGGAATAATGCCTGGAAAGAGTCACAATAAGAAACCAAGAAGAAGAAGATTGCACAAGATAGTCCGAGGGAGAGAGAGAGACACACACAATTTTATTTCTGATTGTAGTTTAATTTTTTATTTCTATGTCCAACACTCCACCCGTCAGAATATCCTTCTGTTCCCAACGCAATCTTCCGTCAGGCCATTTAAAACCATTAATTGCCTGAATTTTCCCTGTCAAAATATCCTTCTGATTGATTGATTGCATCATGATCGGCCCACACGTCAGGTGACAACCTATATTATAAAAGATTATCTTATCACAGCAATATCTGTCCATTGGGATTACATTAGGAACTTGAACTCGTGTATTGCTTTCTCTGTAAAGATTCGTGTTAAAATTTTAAATTCGTGTTATAATTTTAAATGCAAAGTGTTATGCGTCAGTGCTACGTCAACTTGAAGCCAATTTCAAAGGCAATCAACGGGGCTTGCAGTATTCGATCGGAGGATTACAGTAATAAAGGTTTTTGTGAGTAGACATAGGAATGAGGTAATGATGAAATTGTATAAAATTGATTTCGGTGATGTCTCGCAATCAATAAAGCGTGCTGTTTTTTTATGACTATTACATTCATCGCATCATCCAGATAGGGTTTTCCACCCTTGTGAAGTACATTTCATATTGTCATTTTACAATCAACATTAGGATATATATCAATTAGTATATGTTTACTAGACAAAGCTAGGCAGAACTGAAATGATATGATCCATACATCCTTCTTTTCATTAAGGAACACAAAAAAACAAAAAAATCATATACCATACTTTAATATACTGTCATCGAACGGGTGACGGGAACACAGCCACAATTTGATCATGCAATCGCCATCCACACTATTTTCTTTACTGTAACATACTACCAAATAAAAGCTATATAACTAATAAGACCCCAACAGATTTCCTAATACAACTTTCCATTCCCGTTCTTTTTATTTTTTGTGACTGTCAGTTGCTACATCTATTCACCT
The DNA here is from genome assembly GCA_008009225.1 of Acer yangbiense. Classification (NCBI taxonomy): domain Eukaryota; kingdom Viridiplantae; phylum Streptophyta; class Magnoliopsida; order Sapindales; family Sapindaceae; genus Acer; species Acer yangbiense. Next base: position 15,119,619 of record CM017765.1, on the reverse strand, counting down.
TCTGTAGGTCATTAATAAGTCGTTCCCCATTCCGCTTTATCACCGTATACGTCTTCCTAATCTTATGTATATCCGCGCTAGACGCAAGCGAAGACCCACGGGAAGACATTGACGCAAGCTTCCCTTCAAGTAACTTGGAAAAAAACTCGGCTAGTTTGATGTGCCTATGCACCTGGTCCAGTAAGACATTAATAACGTCGTCCTCATTACTGACGGGATATAAGAATACATAACAGCCTAAAAGACCACCGGTTTGAGAATAGGTTTACTAACCATAAAATTCTAAAAATTTCTTGCGCTACCAATGACACATAATCATAACCAAATTCTAAAGTTCAGCATCTAACAAAAAAGAGGCCTATAACTAGCAACAACACACACAATAAAATAGAACCATGGTATGAAGTAATGTGATCAGCATCACACTAAACCATATCATTCAAACGGGTCGCGAATTGCACAATCTCTTGTAAAAAAAAACCCATTTCTCACTGTTAGGCGAAACGAAAACAAAACAATGAAATTAGCTGAGTTTTACGTAAATCGTACACAACCAAAAATATTTAGAGCCAACATGCAAAGTACAACAATATCACTGGTTCCAGCAACAAGCAAATTGGGTATAGAATATTCATTGTATGTTCGATACTCCATAGCCAGACTGAAACCCATTACCTATGGATACATACGAACCCTTAATAATGAAATCGAAACAAACAAAAATATGATCAGAAACAAAATTAGGATCAAAACAGACAACGCCATACCTTCGACTAGAATGGGTGCGCCGTCGATTAAAGAAGTTGTTCCAGGTACGGCATAACAATCCCTCCTTTGATGCTTACATGGTAGATGTCCTTGAGTAAGTATACACGAATATTCTAGGTCTGTTATATTAGGATTAAAATCGCAAATTACAACCAAGGACCCTGAGGTTTGCTCTTTAGACAACTACAAATCACTTTTCTGAAAAATAAACAATCGCCTCCCTCCACTAAAAATATGTCAGTTAACTCCAAACATCAACCATATCAAATTTGTATAATGACTCAATTACCCGTTAGTCAGTTCTCACTTCTTAGTTGTGAGCACCTACTTTCCGTTATGGAATAATAAACAAAATAATAAAAACATCCTTAAAGTTTAAATAAAATAAATTTCAGTTAAAGAAAACTATTTACAAAATCCAATTGACCGTCCGCATTGCCTATAAATATGCATTTGCTAGCAGATCAATGGGCAAGAGTTACTTTTGATTAAAAATAAAATATTGCAACAATATTGATTTTATTATATGTAATTATCCAATGCATTACTGTAATGTGTTGATGTGACGTGTACAGGCCACTAATCAAGCTTATTTAACTATCGAAACTCACACATGGTCCCTTGCCATAGTGGTAGGCCTTCCTTTGGGAACCCCCCACCACAAAGGTTGAAGACATAGTGTGTGCATAGAATTATGCAAATTTTCCTTGGCCCATTTAAAAACATGGGTGTTGTCCCACTTTGTGTGGGTGGTTGAAAAATCCTTCGTGTGGGTTCTCTCTCCCCGTCCGTGGGAGCTCCAGTCTGGGCTGCGCTTGGAAATCGATTCTTGATGGGTCCCAGTTGTTGTAATCATGTAATCATATTCTGGATCTGTAGTCCTGTATTCCTGTTGCTGTTGTATTCCAATCAAAGAAAATAAAAAAAAAACTATCGAAACTCCCTTAAACAAGAGTGCAACTTTGCTCACCCATATTAACTAGAGGTAAGCATTACTCCGGACCTCAGGTGTTGTCACGTGTCCTAAACTTAACCCAAAGTCCAAAGTTAACCCAAGGTTTGGGACACGTGGCAACACCTGATGTGGGGGGTAGTGCTTACCTCTAGTTAAAAGGGTGAGCAAAATTGCACTCTTGAACAAACGGTCAATACTTTGTTTAACCGTGGTCCGTGGAGCCCACTTATAGGGGTTGAATCCATGAGAAAATATTCAATGCACCCCTTTATTAAGGGATTCAGCACTCAGCATATCAGTGAGCTTAACCAAAACCTTTTTCTGGGCACCTCTTTGATTTGCAAAAATGAAACTCCTCCCTTAATTAAGCAAACGGGTCTCTAGAGGAGACTCTTGGAGATGCTCTCACTCCCGTTTTAGGGCTGTTTGGTGGTCATGTCCGCACTTGGACATGCTCTTTTTTCCTTGACATCCTTCCATACGTTTTTCATTCACCGAACTCACGCTTCAGAAATTTCAATGTCTCATCACGATTTAATTGTAGCATCAATTACGATGACGAGGCATTGGAATATCTGAAGTTAGCATACGGTGAAAGTGTTTACTTTTCCCATAGCGATGTCGTCGTTGATCGTTTATCGTTTTTTGCTTTTAAACCGATTTTGCGACACCCTAATCCGGACCACTTCCACTGTCCAAAACACCTGACGCAACGTATAGAGCATCAGAACATGAAGGTATTGCTTTACCACTCTTTATTGCACAACATATTTTATTTACCAAAAATTGGGGAACATATAGCCGGATATGTTTTGTAACCATTTAACTAATTTCCCTTCACGATTATGTTTTTATTTTATTTTATTTTATTGGAATACAACAACTGGGACCCTACGAGGATAAGACACAACTATAAGCAAAGCCAAGACAGATGCTCCCACAAACGGGGAGAGATCACCCACACAAGGGTGGGACAACACCCACAAAGGTGGGACAACATCCAAACTAGGAGGGCCAACGAAAAATTGCATATATCCATGCATGCCTTGGCATTTGAACCTTGGTGGTGATGGTGGAGGGCTCCAAAGGAGGGTCCAACCATCTTGGCAAGGGGCCATTGGTCCTTCACGAATATGTTGTTCAAAGAAATGTACAAAGCAACCACATATTAAGCAAAAGGACATAAATAGTGACGGGTCCTTTTGACCTCCATTTTGTTTTGTTAATGTACCTAGACTGTTTATTTGGCTTTAGGTTGGATTAATTGTAATCAAACCAGTTGTTGTCATATTTCGTGTTAGATCGTTTTCGGTTATATAATCCATTTATGCGGTTAGTTCATATAAATATATAACCAATTTTTCTATTATCTGTTTGAACCGACAAAATAAATATCAGTTCCTTGCATGTGGGTCATCGGATTTAAATACTTTGACTTGGTTGCATGCACTTGTCAAAACATCTTTTAAATCCAATGACCCACATGCAAGGAACTAATATATTTTGAGTAATGCTAGAGGACCCAAAAAACTAACCCAAATTTTGAACCTAACCCCATGTGGCAACATCACGTGGGATCTTTGGGAAGAGTGACGTGGGCCCATGTTGTGTGTGATGTTGCCACATATTTGTTTTCAAAATTTGGGTTAGGTTTTTGGGTCCTGTAGCATTACTCATATATTTTATATTAGTTCGAACCGATAATAGAAAGACCGAAAACATATATATATAGAAAAAATTTCATGTCAGTGCATCCTGATATAACTTCGTGAGGATATTGAATGTGAGCCACTCGTTTAACATACTTTGACTCAAGTGTGTATGCACTTGTCAAAACTAGTGGCTCACTTTCAATATCCTGATAAAGTGTTATCAGGATGCACTGACCAGATCGAGACTGGATATATATATTTACATGAATTTTCAAATGAGGACGTCCACATATAACTCTAGGATATTGAATGTGAACCGCTAGTTTTACATGTTTTGACTCAAGTGTGTGGACACATTCGGTTTTATGTTATTTATATTAGGAGTGCATTTTTCCTCACCCACACTAACTAGGGTGAACCATTACCACCCACTCCAGATGTTGACATGTGTCCCAAACTCAACCCCGTAAGGGTCAATATGCATTTAGTACTGCATATGGATTAGGGGCATAGGGTACTCAATCTTTATTAGGTGCAATAATGCCTCACCGGTCAGCTCCCAGGCATACTGACCAACTATAGGTTGGTTGTCACGTAACAAAAAGCAAGGATAAAAATCTATAATTAGAAAAGTGTGAGGCACGTGGCAACTCCCCATTGGGTGATCAGTCTGCAACATTTTCGATAAAGTATTCGGAAAGAGTATTTATTTAATCATGTATTCGACTGAATGTTTATTTTATTTATTTTATCGTGTATTACCTTCAACGTTGATTTTCATATCGCATTCGTGTATTACACTAAAGGTTCCTTCCTTTTCATCTGAACGTGTATTTAACTTCACGCTTGATACTTGATATCCATACAATATCGTGTATTTTATTGAAGATTGAATTTCGTCTGCTTTTGTATTAACTTGAAGGTAATCCCAACCTCTGGTTAAAGTAACAGAAATCCATCCCCCTGAAGTATACGCGAATTCACATCTTGCCCCCTTGGCTTTTCTTTTAAAACCCCCTGAACTCTCATTTATTGCTTATGGAATCCAAATCCCGTGGTGTATCGCATCACGTGGCTAGCACAACACGCATGTAAAGATGGGCAAGATCCTTCTAATAACACGTTATTCTTCTTTGATTTTGTCATTTCTATTTTTTGATGCGTCTATGCACCCATGACATCAGTAGGCACATCAATTACACAATTAGGTTGCGTTTGGTGCACGGCATAGGATTGGACTATTTTTAAGACATTATTCGATTAATTGTAATCTTTCCTGTTGGTGCAATATGGGATTGGCCTAAATAATTGAATATTTAAAATATATATATCAAAAATCAATCATGATATTCGTTAAGATATTGTTTTACTGTCCCATTAATTACTGGATTGCGTATTGATTAGCTATAGAATTTTTACATCAAAATTCTATATGCAAATTATAAATTAATTATTACAATTAATAACTACAAAAATTTCAATTTGTATAAAAAAACTAAGAGTCAATCCCATTATTAATGGATAATTAATATAGATGAAGAGCCAACTTCATAAATAAATTATAATTTATAATTCGACTTCTAAACTTACCCGATATTATTATATATATATGTATCTTAACAATACAGTCTTTCTATTGTCAGTTCGTCCTGACAATAAATATATCAGGACGAAAAATGTGGACCATAGATTATGAAGAAGTTTTGACAAGTGCATACACTTTGAGTCAAAGTATATAAATCTAGTAGTTCACATTCTTCGTCCTGATATATTTATTGTCAGTACGAACTGATAATAGAAAATCTACTTAACAATAATAATAAACAATTATAAACAAAAAAAAAAAAAAAAACAATTATAGGATTGTTCAAGGTGAAGAAGTATTACAGGTGTCCACCCTAATTTATAGGGCTGGTCCAACCTATTGTACATAACTATATAAGTGCATTGAACACAGAATGGTCACCATGTGGAATCAAAATTATATAACTCTGCAGCCAACCGTTTCCAGATTAATAAATGAAAACTTTACACATAATTAGAATGTCTTGTAATGTTTTTTTTTTTTTTGAGGAATACCAAATGAATTTAAAATAATAATGAATTTAATTATATATTTAATTAGTTTCAAAAGAAGAAGTATTCATAGCAATCTTTTCGATTCTCACACTACTCTATTTATCTCTCGGTAACACAATTTTTTTTTTTAATTAAACCATAAATAAATTGAATTTTAAAAAAAATAAATCAATGAACCAGACCTTTTCGTTTCCCAAAACACACAAGGAGTCATTTGCAAATGTTTTTCTAAGGTAAAGTGGGCACCTCCAAAACAATTCCCTTCTCCCCAAAATAAATCCACATAATTTCCCATTATTGTAAGATGAGGGGTTTCTTTATCTATTTTTTCGAGGGGGCTGATTGGCTGAAGGGGTTTGGCGAGTATACAGAGATTTAAAACACTGCATCGAGCGGGCGTGGATAGTGATATGACCATCGCGTTGGATCATTTATGTGAAATTCCGCCTGAAAACAATTAATACTAAAATGCCAATCGAACTGGTTCTCTTATATATATGTCTCGTACCTCTCTATTGAGTTCCATTGTTCTCGTTTCTCAATTTTAAATTATCAGGTTTTTCTTAACACCACCTCCGCCGTCGCCACCACCACCACCACCAGTTGTAAGTTTCAGTGCTTTATATTTCTCAAAATAACTATAGCCAGTTCTTCGAATTTTCTGTCATCTTTTGTCAAGGGAAAGGGTCATTATCTTCTACAGATTGGAATGACAATGATCCTTGCTATCTCTCTCTCTTTCTATCTCTATCCATTCTTACATAAACATTTAAAAGTAAGTAACTGATAAATTGCTCTCTGTTACAAATGGATGAAGCTCAGAAATCTGGGAAGAAAACCGCTTCCTCTTCACCAAATTCGGGTAGCAAGGAAGTTGTAGAGAAAATCCGCCTTTTGGAGGAACGGATTTATAACTTAGAGCAAATAGGAAAGGTTGTTAAAAATGACGTATAAAGATCTACAAAATACGGACATAAAGCTGTCGAGTCCAAATATAAGGCCGGTTATACTACTGGCTTCAACTTGATGAGGGAATACGTGAAATTTTTTTTCCCGAAAGGAAAATGGGAAGAGGTTGATCCCGATAAGGCAACAAATGTAGTGGGGCATTTCTCTGAATAAAATACCCACTACAGAAAGCTTCTTCGTTACTTTCCAGTATTACTTCTTTTCTTTATTTTGTGTGTTTTTATGTCCCACCGTTAGTACAACTTTTAAATATGTCGACTATTCTCGCTGGGTTTATTAAACTTATATGATTATGAACGTAATTTCCTTTTAAGATTTTTTGTTTGTTTTTTGTCAGACTTTTAATATCTGAAGATAAAAAAGGTAAAAACAATGAAAATTAAAAGCTAACATTTACGACACTATTTTATACTGAAACAAATTAACGGTGTGTTCAATATTAATCTAGAGGGGGGGGGGGGGGGTTGAATAGTGTAAGGATTCTCTTATCTTGATTGGCTTATTTCGTGGACAAACCACATGTTGGGGTTTGGTTGTAAAGGTAGTCTAGGTGATTAAGGTTGAAGATCAAAGACCCTTTCCAAGACCTCAAGAGGACAAGCACCAAAAGTATATTTGTAGTGCTTACTTTGCCTTGAAGTGATATAGTTGCACACACACACAACATGCATATCTCTTATTCTTGAATGTTGTGTTTATATTTTGTGTACATTGTGCTTTATTGATTATTCAAATATCTCTTCTTACATTAAATTGATTGCATCTTGTTCTATGAAATGCCATGACATGATAGGCATTAGGATGCATTCAATACCCACACTTGCACTTCATGTATGTTAGCTTTTAAGTGTGGAGTAATTCGTTTCCCGAAAGATGTTCGGAAACGTCCACGCGTGCATGTTGGTGTGCTCGGTTTTCCGCGAAGACCGCCCACGGAGAATGCCCTTGGCTTCTCCTTGGTTTTCACCATTGTTGGTGATCGGCGGTTATGATCGGCGGCCTGGCCGCCGAATGAATCCGCCGTTCATACTTGATCGATTTTAATCTCTCGGTCTAATTCGGCGGTTGGATCGGCGGTCACGAAACCGTCGAATGAAACCGCCGTTGTTCCCCTGTTCATCTCGGGTTCAATTCGGCGGTTATTATCGGTGGCCTGGCCGCCGATTGAAACCGCCGATCGGTGCGTTTCAAGGGCAAACTTGTCTTTTCATCTGCCCTGTTATTGGTCTCTATAAATACATCCTTATCTCTAGTTCAAAACACAAGTCTTTGATGATAAGAACCCTAGAGAGATATTTAGAGAGACTTAAGAGAAAAAACTAAAAGATTACATCTTTAATTCTCTAAACCCATTCCCACATGCACAAATCATCGTCTAGGCATCATCTAGGTTCATCTAGTATGTGCTAATGCATGGGTCTTCTTCAACACACATGGTATGATTTGTTGAACACTTTTATCTTACATAATTAGTGTTTCTACTTATCAATTTTATCTCATTTATTACTTGTATGTGTTTAGATTAATTTCTACATACATGATTGAGATTATGTGTTGATTGGGTTATTTGATAGATATCTAGGTTTTTATAATCTATGATTATCTAAGCTATTTGACATGTCATTTAGCCATTAATATCTAGGATTGCTTTAATTGCAAATTCATCATCCTAGATAAGCATCTAAGGTTACCTAGCCTTTTTTGTGATTTGAATATCATGTTATATTCACATAGGTTGTGCATAATCTCTTCATAGAGAATTAAGTCTTGAGGCTAAGGTTGCTTAGGCCTCAAGCAATTAGGACTAGAGCCACTTTTAAAGGCCCGCGTGGTAGAAGTGGGGGGTTATTGACCGGAGTGTTAGACGAGGTCTACATAGGTTGTAAACTCCATTTCAATTAGTGGATTTCGAGGTCCGAGTGTGGCGCACTAAACAGCCCGTGGTTTTTCCCAGTGGTTGGGTTTCCACGTAAACATCAAGTGTTATTTAATTTCGGCATCTTATTACACTAGTATGTATTTTTGACTTGCTAGGGGTATTTTCAATTGGGTAATAATTAGATAAAATCTATTCACCCTCCCTCTAGCTTTATATATATAGAACACACCGTATTCTTTTCAAATAGATTTTATCGTTATTACCCAATTTTTCGTGTAAGGTCAAGATTACGAAAATGCCCCTCACTAGTCAATTTATATAACAAGTGTAATATGAGCGGAATTTAAATAACACTTGATATTTACGTGGAAACTCTCACGGGAAAAACCACGGGCTGGTAAGTGCGCCACACTCGAACCTCAAATCCACTAATGATAATGAAGATTACAACCTAATCCCGGTATGTAACTCACTACCACTACCTACTCTCGGTATAAGTGAACCTAGTCCAATTGCTTATGTGAACACCTAATCCCGGTGTACGACCTAATCTCGGTCATCACACAAGACTTACAATTGCTTGTGACAAAAGGCAACCTAATCCCGGAAGCTACATAAGTCTTACTTCTCAATGAAGAGATAAAAATGCCTATGTGAATATATGATGATATTCAAGGAGCAAATAGAGCTAGGTAACCCTATATGCTTATCTAGGATGATAATATGACAATAAATACAATCCTAGATATCAAGAGCTAAATGACATGTCATAAAGCTTAGCTATGTAGAGGATAACCAATCCTAGATACAATAGCTATAAAAAACAATCTCAAACATTTCAATGAGATTAATTAGCTAGATGTATATATCAATCATGAAATCCTAGCTATCAAAAAACAATCTCAATCATGTAATGAGATTAATTAGCTAGATGGCATATAAAAAATAAAACCTAGCTATCACAAAATAACCCAATCAACACATAATCTCAATCTTGTATGTAGAAATTACTCTTAGAACATACAAATAATAAATGAGATAAATTGATAAGTAAAAACACTAATTATGTAAGATAATAGTGTTCAACATATCATACCATGTGTGTTGAAGAAGACCCATGCTTTAAAGATGCTTAGAGATGCATGAAGATGATGGTTTTTGGGTTTGGAGAGTTAAAGAAGCAAGCTTGGTGCTTTCTCTCTCAAGAATCTCTCTTTCTCTCTCAAGAATATCTCTTTCTCTTTCTAGAAAGTGAATTCTCTCTCTAGGGTTTCAGTTGGGAGAGTTATATTGAAGAAGGAGAGATATGAGGGTATTTATAGGTGCCAAATGAAGCTACAACATTTTGAGAATGTTAAAAAGACGTCATTGGGCATTCTGCGGCCAAATCGGCGGCCAGGCCGTAGAAACATGCGACAGCACTTCAGCTCCACATTCGAGCGCACCGAAACATGACCAAACGAAATCAAAACCTTTCGTATAATATACCGTTGGAAAGGTATGGAAGTTTACTTTCTACTCCAATTAATGAAATGACATTTTGATATCTGTAGAAAAATGTATGGTCAATAGAGTGATCAAAGGTCAGATTCGGATAACAGCTTTGATGCCCTGTTTTAATGGTCACTTTGGAGATTTCAAAACCAATCCAAACGGTCATGAAATATTACGAATAATATACCGTTGGAAAGGTATGGGTGTCTAGTTTGTCTAGAATTTTACAAAACTCAATTTCAATCTTTTTATAAAATGTTACGGTCACAAGACCATACAAAGGTCAGTTTTGAAAAACATTTAAATCATTGAAATCCAATCTTTTAAAACTAGACACTATACTCCAAATAACCAAACCGAGTCTAACTTTTATCCAAGAGAAGAATGAGACATTCTCAAGTGGTCAACCATCGCACTAAGACATGTACACCATCGTGCAAGCGCGGACGTTTCCGATCATCCTTCGGGAAACGAATTACACCACACTTAAAGCTAACAATCATGAAGTGCAAGTATGGGTATTGAATGCATCCTAATGCCTAACATGTCATGGCATTGTAATAAACTAGATGCAATCAATTAAAACATATAAGAAGAGATGTTCAAGAACATGCATGCACACATATAAAAACACACAACATACAAGTAATAGAAATATGCATGAGTTGTGTATGTGTGTGCAACTAGATCTCTTCAAAGCAAGTAAGCACTAGAATTTACTTTTGGTGCTTCTTTTCTTAAGGTCTTGAGAGGGCCTTGGTTGTGCAAGTCATCAACCATCACATGCCTAAGCTACCCTTACATCAAGCCCCAATATGTGGTTTGTCCGCGAAATAAGCCAATCAATAAATGGGAATCCTTACATATACGTATCCCCTAAGCATCCCTAAGGCCTAAGTATCCCCAAGTATCCCCTAACTATCCTCCGGTCAAACTTATGAAAATCTCAACCGCTACACCATTGACATCGCGTATCGATATATAAAATAAAAAAAATAAAAAAATAAAAAAAAACTTCAGACATAACACGTGGCAGCATTGACTGTTTTGTTAGCACTGTTTCAATCTAGTCCATTTTTGCTCACCCCCCCTACAAGGGGGGTAAACATTACCTCCCTCCCAAAAAGATGACATGTGTCTAAGGGTTAGTGAGCAAAAGTGTTTTCGTTTCAATCTCAATTTTCCCTACCAAATTTGTTCAATTTTTAGGGCAAGTTACACTTAGTTGGAAATGTTTTGTTATTATACACAAGCACCCCCAATACTTAAATTTGACTTTCAAAATACCTAAAATGCCTCTAGTTATATTATTTTATATTTTATTTTTTTTACCTTTTAATCAAAAACTTTATAAACTTGAATAGAATAAAAAAATAAAAAAAATATAAATTAATAGTTTACAAAAAAAAAATAAAAATAAAAAAATAAAAAAAATAAATTTTAAAAATCAAATAAATATATAGTTTTAAAAAATTAAATAAATAAATGGTTTAAATAAATAAATAAATAAATGAAATAAATTAAAAAAATATATATTTTTTTAAAGTAATGGTTACCTCTAGTTAATGGGAGTACAACTTTGCAATCCTCCTTTAACTGGCGGTAACCATTACCCCCCACCCCAAGTGTTAACACGTGGCCCAAACCTTGATTTAACTCTGGACTTTGGGTTAAGTTTGGGACACGTGTCAACACTTGGGGTGGGGGGTTATGGTTACCTCCAGTTAAAGGAGGTGAGCAAAATTGCACTCAGTGAATGGGGGTGAGCAAAGTTGCTCTCGTCAAAATAGGATACAGGTAATGATGACACCGGTAAAAATTCTAAATTGTACTGGGATATTTGTAATTTTGTATAATACACGATGTGTGCATAGCAGAGTAAATAATACACGAAGAAAAGCGGGATGAAAAATGTGGGATTTTAGGTGGGATGTGTAGCATTACTGTTTGAATATAATGGTACGAAAGCCACCTATACATCAAATTGGTCTCATTGCCATACACTCGAAAACCATTGTAAAAAACGACAGTTGATTATAAAATGTGTATCAAAAAATGTGAAGAGGTTAGAATTACACTTTATGTTGTGTAAAAGTTGTTTAATATCATAAGCCGAGAATACATTTTTATACCCGTGAAATAAAGTTATAAGGCCCTGAACTTATTTGGAAGCCTGGGATGTGATGGTTGTGTTTTTTATTAAATTTAATTTTATTTTTATGACCTTTTTAATTATTTGTCCGATAGAAAATGTTGTTTTTCACGACCGGGGAGGTGACCAATCATCGGGTTCGTCGTTTGCGATATTAGTGTTCGTGAGCCACTCGGTCTTTACATTTCATTCTTGATGTTAATGTTTTGTTTTTTTAAAAATTGATTTTTAACATGGAAGGAACTTCCACCACATTAAGCAGCTACATCAATGGTGGTCGGTGGAAATGTGGAATTATCAAATCCAAACACATATAACATACATACCAACAGGGACATAAAATCATCTTCTCAGTGCTTCCATGACATAAAAAGTCACCCAAAATCTATACATTTCAGTATATAAACCTAGTAATTATAAGGCATATAATTAAGAAGATGGCAATTTTGGGAAGATGAACGGCAGCAAGTCGATAAAAAATGGGAGTATGAATTAGACGTCATTCTTTCACTTGGAAAAGATGATGAACCGTTTTTGAAGGCTGTTTGTGCTCTCAACTCTCACTCTGATTCATCAGTAAATGGAAAATATGATTCCATGGTTGAGTGAGTGTTTGTTGCTCAGCCAACTCAACCAACACACCTAGTAATAATTATATTACCAGCCATATACTCATCTCCTCCGTGCTTCCATGGAGAAGGCTGATCTCTCCGATTATCAACTAGACGCCGTCACCGCCACTGCCTCCTCTACACATTTCCTCATAATTGGACAGAACAATCAGGGTCAAGTCGACTAGTGTCGATGAATTCTTCGATAGTTGGCTAGATATTTCTGTCCTGTCACCCCCAAAAAAAACCCAGGAATTTGTTAATACCGTCACAAAACAACACAGAACAACATGTAATAATTTACTGAACTTTTTGTTATAATCTTGAGGAAAAAAAAACATTAATAACATTACAATATAGAGTTAAACTGCTGGTTAGACAACAAGTTCCCTAAAACACGACAAGAACAGAACATGTTCCCACATGTTATTAACCGAGCAGAAATATATTTCGAAACAAAACAAACGAACAAATATAAACTGTAAGGATTCCCGTTTTGTTGATTGGCTTATTTCGTGGTCAAACCACATGTTGGGGTTTTGAATGTAAGGGTAGTCTAAGTGATTAGTGTTGAAGATCAAAGGCCCTTCCATGACCTCAAGATATAAGCACGCCAAAGGTATAATCTCTTGTGCTTGTTTTTTTTCTTTGAAGAGATTTAGTAGCACACACACACTTAGCATTCTTGCTATGATTGCATACTTGCTTATTTTTATGTGCATCTCTTCACATGTCACTTTACACACTAGCACTTTGTTTGATATATCTTGTTGTGTGTATATGTGCCTTATAATTCATTTCCCGACATTGTTCGGAAACGTCCGCGCTTGCACTAATGAGTGCTTGGTTTCGCGCGAAGACCGCCTATGGAGAATGCCCTTGGCTTCTCCTTGGTTTTCACCATTGTTGGTGATCGGCGGTTATGATCGGCGGCCTGGCCGCCGAATAAAACCGCCGTTTCAGTCCAGATTGGTCTGAAGTAATTATGCTGTCAAGATCGGCGGTCACGACCGCCGTTCGAAACCGCCGTTCATACCTGATCGATTTTAATCCCTCGGGTTTGATTCGGCGGTTGGATCGGCGGTCACGAAACCGCCGAAAGAAACCGCCGTTAATGCTCTGTTCTTCACGAGCTCAATTCGTTGGTCGTCATCGGCGGCCTGGCCGCCGATTGAAACCGCCGAACGGTGCGTTTCAGGGGTAAAAGTGTCTTTTCACATGCCCAATTCTTGATGTCTATAAATATCTTATTTTCTCAATCTCTGATCAAGTTTCTTGAGCAATTAGAACCCTAAACTTTCAAGAGAGATTTTTGAGAAAAAATAAAATCAAGAACCCATCTTTAAACACTCAAATCAAATCCCTTTTGCATCAAATTTCATATTTGATCTTCTATGCCTTCATAGAATTGATCCATGCATGGTTTTGAATCATCACATCTTATTTGGTATGTTCTTCACTAATTTCATATTACTTTAGTGTTTTTTATATTAATACATCTCTTTAATTACTTGTATGCTTTTGATTATATGCTAGATACAAGTTAGAGATTATTTGTGATGAAAATGATTGAGTGTTGATTGTGATAGCTAATTAGGTTTTTGCTTAATCTTGATTAGCTAAGCTATTTGACATGTCATTTAGCAATTGATATCTAGGGTTGATTAAATTGATTATATCATCATCCTAGATAAGCATCTAAGGTTACCTAGCCTTGTTTGTTATTTGAATATTCATATATATATTCACATAGGTTGTTTCTCTTCATTGAGAAGTAAGTCTTGAGGCTAAGAGTGCTTAGGCCTCAAGCAAATTGGAATAGGGTTGCTAATAAAGGCCCGCTGGGTAGAAGTGAGGGGTTACAGACCGGAGTGTTAGACGAGGTCTACATAGGTTGTAAACTTCATTTCAATTAGTGATTTCGAGTTCCGAGTGTGGCGCACTATACAGCCCGTGGTTTTTCCCAGTGGTTGGGTTTCCACGTATACATCAAGTGTTATTTAAATTCCGCACTATATTACACTTGTATGTATTTTTGACTAGTAGGGGCATTTTCGTAAAATTGACTTGCATGCGAAAATTGGGTAATATTAGTTAAAATCTATTCACCCCCCCTCTAGCTTTATAAAGAACACACCTCGAGTATTTAATTACTTTCATAAACAAATGATTCAGTCATTATAAAATCTTCGTTGAATATCAAGCTTTATAGAAAAGGTGTGCCAGCAACACCACTCTTGTAAAAAAATCTATTTATTTTTAAATTTACCTATTTACCCTTATAAATTTACCCTTGGTTCTAATATAAAACATTGGTTACAACTCCTTACACGATAGGTGAAAGATTATAACACGATAATCTCCCAACAACCCCTGAAAGGGTCAGATTTATATAGAACCCAAGAAGAAGAAGATGGTAGAAGATAGTCCGAGGGGGAGAGAGAGAGAGAGAGACAAAAATTTTATTTCTGATTGTAGTTTAATTTTTTATATCTGTTAACAACATTTCTCTAAAATTGAGTTGATGCATTGATAAAAGTGATTGCAGTTGATTGCAGTTTCCGTTGTACTATTGAAATTCAATGTAATGGTTTCAATAAATAGCATCAAAGGATGAATGACGAACTTTTATTGATAATGAAAAGGTCACCACTTACTTGGGTACTGACCAGTCAGTACCAAAGGCACTGACCCCGAATAGGGTATTACCACGTAGCTTGCAATTTTAAAAAGCCACGTGGCAACACCCCATTGCAGGGGTCAGTCCCTTGGTTACTGACTGGTCATTAGCCGGCCCACACCGTTGCCGTTAAAGATGAATGTATTTGAATCTTGAACTTTAAATTCATATTGGAATTTTTAAATTACAGTCAATCCAATATTCCAATAAAAAAAATACAAATGACTGTTCGTAATATTACTCGAACTCCCGAATGACGCAAATATGCAATGTAGACTTTAGCTAATGAATATACATTAAGTATCTTTATTCATAAACACCATGCGCAGATCTAGTGCCCAAAAGATCTGGTCAAATTATAATCCTTTCGTTTAGAAGAAAGGAAAGTTACTGTTTTGAAATCCTCATATTTTATATGTAATTAACGTATATCATCATAATTAAGTTAATAATTCATTATTATTTTTTTCATAATATTAAAATGAACATGTCCAATACTGCAAAACTTGATGGCCTCATGGCTGTTATTATAGTCCCATCGCGTTATCGGACCTATTACCATATGAACAGTTTAGGGGTGGATGAACTGTAGTAGTGCACCGGAGAAATTATTACAAAATATTGCGTTGGGAACATAAAGATTTGCTGACGCAATTTATATTGCGTAACACATATTCAAGATTCAACCGTCAATTCCTGTTTTGCTATGCTACACGAATAGGTAATGAGTACATTTGTGGACCGGCATTTCGCCATTGCGTATCCTTAGAATAGCGTGTCCATTGGTTTTTGGGCTGTGAATATCCCACTGGCCCATCACATCAAACGTCATTACAAGCAGGCAAAATCAATTTTGTCAGCATCAAATTAGATTCGGTACGTTAACCCCTATCTGATTAAGGCACAAACATAGAAAGATTAAAACAAAGCATTAGGATATTACTCGATCGCCCATTGAGATTGAACGAAACAAAATGACTGATGTCGAACATGAAACCGGATTCAACAAATTTGGTTCGAACCTAATCCTAATACTTGATATCTAATGTCTATGTCACCCGGAGAAGATTGGTTACTACTTTACTCTTTTGTACACCCATATCGTGTTATTTGTTGTGGGGTGTGCACATGTTGACGGTACATGTCTACACCATTTGTTAAATATTTAGTTGGGTAAATTTCGTAAGAGAATCTAAGAGCATCTCCAATGCAATTCAAAATGGCAAAATCATTGTCCCAATGCTATAATTTAGCATAAATTAAAAAAAGGATGCTCCAATGCAATGATAAAATTTGGCATATGCTATAAACTGTGTTAAATTTGGGATATGCTATAAACTGTGCCAAATTTGGCACAGTTTATAGCATCTTCCAAATTTAGCACAACAATATATGCCAAATTTAGCACAACAATAAATGCAACTGTATTTGTTGACATTTTAATTTTAAATAATAAAAATTTAACAAATTTAGTAGGGAAAATTAAATTGAAACAATTCTAACTAAATATTTAATGCATTCAGGGGTGATAAAGAATATGGGTAAAGTTGGTAAAGTTGTCTTTTCATTTTCAATTGTAACGGTGAATGTGATTTTGGAATTTGGATGAAAAAATGAGGGAAGGGGCAAAAGTTTGAATATTTTGGACCTAAGGGGGAAGACCGGCCATTTCTGTAACTAGAGGGGGCAAAGTCAGAATATGGAAAATTAGAGGGGGCAAAATATTAATATCCCTCAATGAAATAGGATTGTTTGATTTCGGAGGAGTACACTTCGAAGATTTTGTAGATTTGGACCTGCGAAAATAGGATAGAGGTAATGATGACATTGGCGATAATTGTACTGCTTTAAATAGCGCAATAAAATAAAGGGATACTTGTAATTGCGTGAAATACACGATATGTGCACAGTAAAATAAACAATACACGAAAGTAATGCCTGATGATGGCCACAACTGTATTAATAAAAATTGCCCATTGCCGAAACATGTGTAATCTTCAATATTACTGAACAATCGAAAACCAAATTCGATGCACGTTACAACCAAAATGAGACCATCTTGCATGTTTTTTTTTTTTTTTTTAAAATCACATAATCCACTTCTACCTAGAAACTGCAATTATAACAAACAATGCATGGAGAATACTCTCCTGCACATGGGTTACATTGTTTACAAATCCCAAAAGTTAGCACAATAATAATAATTCCTCTGGAAAATGCCTTTCATTAGTTTTGTTAGACACAGTAATTCATACTTTCGTTCAAGAAGCACAAATCCTGACTCCAATGATGAATTTAATACACCAGGTAGTATCAACAATTCGTCATTGGAGTCAGGATTTGTGCTTCTTGAACGAAAGTTTGAATTACTGTGTCTAACAAAACTAATGAAAGGCACTTTCTAGAGGAATTATTTTTGTTGTGCTAAATTTTGGGATTTGTAAACAATGTAACCCATGTGCCGGAGAGTATTCTCCATGCATTGTTTGTTATAATTGTAGTTTCTAGGTAGAAGTGGATTATGTGATTTAAAAAAAAAAAAAAAAACATGCAAGACGGTCTCATTTTGGTTGTAACGTGAACCGACTTGAGATGCTAACAGAAGGACCCAAAGCCTTCTGGATGGAACCAATTCTTGCCTCTGCAAATCGTATGTTCAAACCTTTTGTCGTTTCTAATTCTGACGTAATTCACCACGTCGTCACCTAGGAGTTTCATCAGATATATCAATGTCTCATCCACCGAACATCATAATGATGGATGTCTCTGTTCCCCACTTGAACAAGAAAGAGGTTCGCCTTGAATACGCACTTTTTGCCCATTGTTTCATAGCCTGTCCGCCCCGGAGGTCTTCTCCCTTTCGAATACATAGGAACCACAGTCTCTTCAAATGACAATTTCTGCTCCATTACCTGTCTAATCGAAGAAACCTAACTCAATATTCAAAGGTAACACAAACAATCTAAATAGGGTGGGAAGAGACAGTTTAAAGGGATATTGGGCAGAGATGTTCAAGAAAAAAAATGCACCAGTGTGTGATAGAGTTTGTTTATGAAAGACATATATTGTAAGGTATATGGTATTTGAAAATGTAAATTGATGAGAATAAATATTTCAGGTGTCCACCCTTATATATAGGGGTGGCCGGGCGGTGCCATTGAACATAGAACGGTCACCATGTGGAATCAAAATTATAACTCTGCAGGCAACCGTTTCATTTTTAATAAATGCAACCTTTTACACCACCTGTAATGTGTTGTATTGTTTTTTCCCGAGGAATACCAAATGAATATAAAATTATTGTTAATTTAATTATATATTAAATTAGTTTCAGCAGAAGAATACTAAAAAATATTCAGATCAGTCTTTTCGATTCTCACACCACTCTATTCATCTCTTGGTAACACAAAAAATTGTTTTAATACAATGAATTCAAAAACAACTAATTAATGAACCAGACCTTTTCGTTTCAGAAAACACACATTTACTTCTCTAACCACTCACTCTAATTAAAGGGGAATGCTATCTACCTTTCCCATTTGCCTTCCCCATTTACTTTTCCCATTCATTGCTTGACACGTGTACACCTTTTCATTTAATAAAAAGCTCTCGCTTTTTGCTACATGTTTACTTTTTTTATCCCAGGTGGCTTAATTAAAACAACCCTTTTTCAAACGATACTTTGGGAGAAGAAGAGCTTTATTAATGCTAATTGATTGTTATATTGTTTTTTGTATTTTTTTGGGAAAAATTAAATAAAAATCACGTGGCACGTAAAAAATTCCTCGAAAATCAGGTTAAGATGATAAACTGCCAAGTGTTAAAATAATTCAAATTTTAGACTGTCTTCGGATGAGACACTTCGAGGAACGAATTACAGGGGGGGAAATAATAAACCTAGTAATTAGTTATTTATATTCATTTTAATTATGCTTTACTTAAACAATATTTTTGTGTTACTAGAGTGGTGCGAGAATCGAAAAGATTGCTATGAAGAGGTGTTGGTATTCGTCTTATTTAAAATATAATTAAATTAATAATCTTACGTATTTATTAAATTGGTATTCCTCCAAAAAATAAAAACAACACATTCCAATTTTTTGTAAAAGGTTACATTTATTAAAAATTGAAACGGTTGTCTGCATAGTTATAACTAGTCAGTACCCGTGCTTTGCAGGTGGACAAACATATTTCATCAAACAAATAAAAGATACCAATAGTTTTATGATATTTAAAATTGATTTTTCGTTGTGCCATTAAAAACAATCTTTGAAAAATGTGCTAAAATTTAGATAGGTGAATTTGTATCTCTATCGAGAATAAAGTTAAAGTGAAAAAGAGTGTGAAATAGCATTGTTTACTTCCTCATTCTACCCACTTACAGTGACCAGTAAATATTGGCTTCAAGTATTTTAAGGAAAAATAATTCATGAAGAAATTTGTCATAATAACGTAATACCTCCGTGACAGTATTCCTAAATAATTCTCATTACTTTTTATAAAAAATGGAATGTCAACACATCATTCAACTATTGAACCTTTCTAATAATTCATAACTAACAATATACCAGAAAGATAGTTTCATTCCAAACAATTCATAACAGAAAACTTAAGAGTTCAAACCAACATTCAACTTTAACCCTGCAT
Organism: Acer yangbiense; assembly: GCA_008009225.1. Classification (NCBI taxonomy): domain Eukaryota; kingdom Viridiplantae; phylum Streptophyta; class Magnoliopsida; order Sapindales; family Sapindaceae; genus Acer; species Acer yangbiense. Next base: position 15,099,733 of record CM017765.1, on the reverse strand, counting down.
TGGCTGTTGCAAAATCTGCATCATTCATAAAAACAATAAAAACAATCTTCAAGTTGACGACATATCAAACCACGAAACTTACATGTCACCTCAATCTACCCCAAGTAAAACACAACTTGAACATGATAACACATAGAACAGTTTAGACATTTGTTGACGGTGAAATTTGGATTACCACACGACCAACAATTAAATCAAAACAATCGTCAATTAAGAAAGAAAATCAAGGCATGCAAGAGACCAATTTACGTGGAAAACCCTTGAATGGGAAAAAACCACGGCGTCTCGGAGGACAAGAAAATATCACTATAGTTCACTTATTTCGGTTACACACTCAAATCTCTTGAATTATTGCTTTTTTTCTCTTCAGGTTTTTGAACCCCTTCCTCATGGGATAGATGGTTCTATTTATACATGTTAATTAGGGTTTTTCCCTTGATCCTTGTCATGTTGGTAGTAGGACTTCCTCTTGGATTTGTATTGGGAGTCTCATGTTGTATTGGATTAGGATTTCTTCTCTTCGCCATTTCCTATGACTTTTGGTTATCGTGGGTCTTCTGGGAGTTTAGGGTTTATTTTCATATTTCTGCCGAGTCGGTTTGTACCTAGTACGCTGATGCGGCGAACATCTCCCCTCCTGGGTATTAACCTTCGGCGACCATGTTTCTATCTTTGGCGAGTACATATCTAGCTCTGGCGACCATACCTTTGACTTTATTGACTTGACGTTTACATACTGACTGGTCCACGTTTTCTCCTTTGACCTGGTCGATGAGTGATGTGGCAACCTGTTCTTCAACATTTATTGATTCCTTTGATGACGTGGCTGCTTGGCGAAATTATATATACAATAACACGATTTGTACAGGGCAGAGTAAGCAATACACGAAGAAAAGGCGGATCTCACTTGAAAACGTCCCATCTAGTCATTAAGTACCACCCATCCTCTAAAATCATGTTTCTAAGACAATTTTAGAGGATTTTGGAGGATTAGTTGCTCCCACCCACCCTTTAAATTGTTGTTTCGAAGAAAAAAAATAGGAGAACCTCCAATCCATTCTCTGAATTTAGAGAACCATTTCCCATCCTCTAAACCACTTTTTAAATTTTTTTATTCCGATTATATCGTTTTAACTTTTGCATTAAATTCAATTACTGTGTAATAAAATTTAATTTATACATTTTATTAACCTAAAAAATATACCATTAGAAATGTTTCATCTAGATCTTTAAAATGAGTCCAATATTGAATATTAATTAATAATTTTTTATTTACCATACTTTATCATTTGGGCAATCTCTTATTACAAATTGATAATTATAAGTTAGTAATAAAATAAAAACCGAAACATAGTATTAAAATGATAAATATTAATATTAAAAATTACAATAACATAAAAACATTAAAATAAAGAATAATGAAAATATAAGTTATTTTAAGATACAAAGAAATAGGGATAGAGATAGAGATAAGGATAGAGAGTGTGGTGGGCGTGAAATTTTTTTAGAGATGGAGTTATGGGAGGAATATTCCCTTATAGTTCTCTATTTTAGAGATAGAGATAGAGAATGGGTGGGAGATGTAACCGATACATGGATAGTCAAATCAATCACGATAATTTTTATGCTAATCAATTTTTTATTTTCCAAATTATTATACTTGCTAGGCTCGTTTGGCGCACCGTATTGGACCGTATTGTATTGGACTGTATTATAATTAATTAATTCAAACCATTGTTTGGTAATGCACTCGCCTCTCCCTATTAGGTTATTTCTATATGACTTTATTGTTTTATATTATATTATAAAAAAAATAATAATTTAAAACAAATATTTTATAATTAATTTAAAATATCCTGACCATGAATAAATCAATAAATAATGATATTAATTGGTGATACAAGTATGATGATAAATGGAATATAAATGGAGTATGAGACTTGATACAAGTATGCCATGTTTTATTTGGATCCTGTAATATGTTACATTGTTATGACTTATGTACTTATGTGACATGTGTAAGGATTCCCGTTTTGTTGATTGGCTTATTTCGTGGTCAAACCACATGTTGGGGTTTTGAATGTAAGGGTAGTCTAAGTGTTTAGTGTTGAAGATCAAAGGCCCTTCCATGACCTCAAGATACAAGCACGCCAAAGGTATAATCTCTTGTGCTTGTTTTTCTTTGAAGAGATTTAGTAGCACACACACACTTAGCATTCTTGCTATGATTGCATACTTGCTTATTTTTATGTGCATCTCTTCACATGTCACTTTACACACTAGCACTTTGGTTGATATATCTTGTTGTGTGTATATGTGCCTTATAATTCGTTTCCCGACATTGTTCGGAAACGTCCGCGCTTGCACTAATTAGTGCTTGGTTTCACGCGAAGACCGCCTATGGAGAATGCCCTTGGCTTCTCCTTGGTTTTCACCATTGTTGGTGATCGGCGGTTATGATCGGCGGCCTGGCCGCCGAATGAAACCGCCATTTCAGTCCAGATTGGTCTGAAGCAATTATGCGGTCCAGATCGGCGGTCACGACCGCCGTTCGAAACCGCCGTTCATACCTGATCGATTTTAATCCCTCGGGTTTGATTCGGCGGTTGGATCGGCGGTCACGAAACCGCCGAATGAAACCGCCGTTAATGCTCTGTTCTTCACGAGCTCTATTCGGCGGTCGTCATCGGCGGCCAGGCCGCCGATTGAAACCGCCGAACGGTGCGTTTCAGGGGCAAAATTGTCTTTTCACTTGCCCTGTTCTTGATGTCTATAAATATCACACTTTCTCTTTATTTGAATTAGTTCTTTGACTCTTAAGAACCCTAATCTTCAAAGATAGATTTTGAGAGAAAATCAAATCAAGAACTCATCTTTAACCACTCAAATCAAACCCCTTTTGCATCAAATTTCATATTGCATCTCCTATGTCTATATAGAGTGCATCCATGTATGGGTTTGCATCATCACAACTTGCTTGGTAAGATTTTGATTAATTTCATCTTATTGTAGTATTTTAAATACCAAGCCATCTCTTTTAAATTACTTGTATGTTTTTGATCATATGTTAAATACAAGAAAAGAGATTATTTGTGATGAATTAATTGAGTGTTGTTTTTGATAGATATCTAGGTTTTTATAATCTATGATCATCTATGCTATTTGACATGTCATTTAGCAATTGATATCTAGGGTTGATTTAAATTGAATATATCATCATCCTAGATAAGCATTTAGAGTACCCTAGCTCTTATTGCATTAATTGAATATTCATACATATTCACATAGGGTTGTTTCTCTTCATTGAGAAGTAAGTCTTGAGGCTAAGAGTGCTTAGGCCTCAAGCAAATTGGAATAGGGTTGCTAATAAAGGCCCGCTGGGTAGAAGTGAGGGGTTACAGACCGGAGTGTTAGACGAGGTCTACATAGGTTGTAAACTTCATTTCAATTAGTGATTTCGGGTTCCGAGTGTGGCGCACTATACAGCCCGTGGTTTTTTCCCAGTGGTTGGGTTTCCACGTATACATCAAGTGTTATTTAAATTCCGCACTATATTACACTTGTATGTATTTTTGACTAGTAGGGGCATTTTCGTAAAATTGACTTGCATGCGAAAATTGGGTAATAATAGTTAAAATCTATTCACCCCCCCTCTAGCTTTATATTGATAAACACGCCTCGAGTATTTTGAGAACTTTCAACATGTTTTAGTTGTATACCGAATATGTTTTTATTTTGAATGAATTATCAAATATGTTTTTATATATTATTATTATTTTTAAAATATAAATATATATTATTTTAATTGCCGTATCCGTATCCTAGTTTATGAAGATTTACCGTATCCCCGTATCGTGCCATATCCGTATCCCCGTACCCGTATCCATATCCGTATCTGTGCTACATAGATATTTTTTTGAAGAGTTATGCTACTCCACCCAAAAATCCCACCCACATTCCAACCCAAAAGTGAGGTGGCATCATCACACACTGTTGAAGTAGAATTATGAGGTTTTTTAAAGGTTGAAGTCAGACATTTATAAGAGTAAAACTGTTGGACCCAAAAAACCAACCCAAATTTTTAACCCAAACCTAAAGTACTTTCTGTGACCAGTTAGAAAAGCATAAGGGTATTGTTGTAAAAAAGCAAAAAAACATGTCTGGTCTATATCAAACGTTTAAATTTTAATTTAGGGATTCGATACAGCTGTGACCCTCAACAGGTTATAAATGTTCACTGATCGGTGGGTTAAGTATACATTCACGAACTCGTAAAGACTTAATTGAAAGATATGGAGGATAATGTCGGTTTGGATTTTGAAGTCGAAGGAGAAAGCAGTAGCACCACAACTAACGGATTTTGGTCGATTCAGACGTCTCCTCGCTATTCTGATCTGGCAAAAGTGGAGTCCGTGTATCATGCGAGAGAGAACACGATGAAGAATGAGATCGCCCGGTTGAAGAACGAGCGGAAGGATCTGGTGAGGGAGGTTGCTAGATGGAAGAAGATGTACAGCTAGGTGGATGGTCGGATTTCGGTGTTGGAGGCGTTGGCCATTGAATTAAAAACAGGACAGCCTGTCGTCGGGGTTCCGACGGCATGCAATGGCCAGATCTCCGGTGATAGATCATGAATCTTGTGAGATTAATGTTGTTGTATATATAATTTCGCCAAGCAGCCATGTCATCAAAGGAATCAATAAATGTTGAAGAACAGGTTGCCACGTCACTCATCGACCAGGTCAAAGGAGAAAACGTGGACCAGTTAGTATGTAAACGTCAAGTCAATAAAGTCAAAGGTATGGTCGCTAGAGCTAGATATGTACTCGCCAAAGATAGAAACATGGTCGCCGAAGGTTAATACCTAGGAGGGGAGATGTTCGCATCTTCAGCGTACTAGGTACAAACCGACTCGGCAGAAACACGAAAATAAACCCTAAACTCGCAGAAGACCCACGATAACCAGGAGTCATAGGAAAGGGCGGAGAGAAGAAATCCTAATCCAATACAACATGGGACTCCCAATACAAATCCAAGAGGAAGTCCTACTACCAACATGACAAGGATCAAGGGAAAAACCCTAATTAACATGTATAAATAGAACCATCTATCCCATGAGGAAGGGGTTCAAAAACCTGAAGAGAAAAAAGTAATAATTCGAGAGATTCGAGTGTGTAACCGAAATAAGTGAACTATAGTGATATTTTCTTGTCCTTCGGGACGCCGTGGTTTTTTCCCATTCAAGGGTTTTCCACGTAAATTGGTCTCTTGCATGCATTGATTTTCTTTCTTAATTGACGATTGTTTTGATTTAATTGTTGGTCGTGTGGTAATCCAAATTTCACCGTCAACAATTGGCGCTAGAAGGAGGGGGTGATTGAACAGAAACTTCGAAGAACCCTTGCGACTTGAAAACATGAACAGCGACAAGAATGGCAACTCCAGCGGAGATCAGATTGTTGAGGCAACTGCACCAACAGGCGATGGGGCGATGACAATCAGGGAACAATCGACGGCAACACCAGGAGCTAGGGCAACCGACCTAGGAACTCTGCAGCACTTCCAAACTGCTTTGATGAATTTGATCAGCGAGGCTAACAAAATAGGACTCTCACTTCCCATAGGCCCGGGAATCTCTTCTCCCTATGAATTAGCCACATTTGGAATCCAGCCGCTCGGGAGATTACGGTCAGAAATCCACATTGCAACCCCTGATGCTCAAGTGAGGCAGACCCTTAAAGAAACTCTGCAGGATCACTCAGAAGGTTTCGAGGAAAGAAGATATGGAAAGGGAAAAGGTGTGGCGCATGACGAAACCCCGGAGATGCAAGATCACGGATGGATACATGGGATAAATTCCAATGACACATACCAAAGGAGACGGTGGAGACACCGCTTAATCTCATCTGAAGACAGAAGTCCCCGACAAAGAAGAGAATTACCATCCAAAAGGGTACGGCGAAGAAGGTTTGAGAGCGCGGAGGATCAGATTGGTAGGAATTCGAATGATAAAGATAACTATGGGAGAATGACAATCAAAAGCAGACTCGATCCAGCCCGAAAACCAACTGGCCATCGAGATGTCATTTTGCAAGAGCTGTCGAGAAAGGTTTCAGCAATGGCACGGAGATATGGTCGCAACGTGTCTTCAGATGATGAGTCAGAGAGTCCATTCGTTGATCACATTGCTTGCACCCGGTTCCTAGATAGATTCAGAATACCAACCATTGAACAGTATAAGGAAAGCATAGATCCGAAGGAGCATGTTCACCGATTCCGTAATATTATGGCCCAGTATTCATCCAATGACGGACTGCTATGCCTCACCTTCCCGTAAACATTCGGCAACCTCGCCTCCAGGTGGTTTGGAAGACTTCCACCCGGAAGTGTAAGCAGTTTCTCAAACCTCAGCAAAGCGTTCATAAGACAATTCATGAGGAGCGTGCAGAGAAGGAAGTCACTCGCCCATCTATCAAATCTTAAGTAGGAGCGCAATGAGTCGATCAAGAAGTATCTAGCAAGATTCGGGAAAGAGGTTGCCCAAATTGAGGATGCCAGTGATGTAGCTGTTATCGCCGCTTTCACCAATGGGTTGCAAAGTGGACGACTATCCTTTGATCTGCGAAGGGATATGCCAAAAACTTATGAGGAGATGATGGAAATAGCTGGCGATTATGCATTGGTAGAAGAGGAAGAAGTAACGCATGGGGGTAGCTACGTACATGGCTACAAGCCTGACTCAAAATCAGAGCATAAGGATAACAAGAAGACGCAGTCGCGTGATCGCCAGCGAGACAAAAAGAGCCAAAAGGGACATCCAAGGGAAAACAAGGGAAACACCCGAGCCAGTAGGTTTCAAGGAAGGTACAACCATTACACCCCCTTAACTGGCGATCAGGAGGAAATACTTTCTGTGGTAGAAGACAAATGACTTGCCAAATACCCTCGGCAACAATCAGCTAATGCCAGGAGAGATACAACCAAATACTGCCGATTTCATAAAGATCATGGGCATGAAACTTCAAAGTGTTTCCAGTTGCGTGATCACATTGAGAGCTTGATCAGAGATGGACACCTAAAAGATTTTACTTTGAAAGGTGACAAGCAAGATGGTCGACAAGACAACCGCCAAGAGAACGGGTAGGAAAGGAGAAGTCCGAGGAGAAACAGCCCTAACGCCACTATAAACACCATCTTTGGCGGGCCCTATATTGGGAAAAGCAATCGAGAAAGGATGTCAGAAGTCCGAGAGGTAATGCAAGACAGCAGAAATATGGAGATTAATTCTGTGCAGAGGAACCCCAAGAAAGGAAGAGAAGGACATGACCCCATAACATTCACAGCAGAAGACTCCGACGGAATTGATGTAAAACCTAATGATGCAATCATAGTGGGAGTTCAAATTGCACACAGGGATGTCCTTCGGGTAATGATTGACAACGGAAGTTCAGCAGATATTTTAAGTGCTAGAGTGTACGATGAGCTGCGACTGGATAGGAAAGATCTAGAACCCTTTCATGTACCTCTGAAAGGTTTCGGGGCGCAGAAGTGAGATCTTTGGGAACTGTGAAACTATCGGTGAGGTTTGGTACAGCACCATGCCGGTGAACAATCCTGTTGGATTTTGTTGTAGTCGACATCCATAATTGGCTATATAATGCTTTGCTTGGCCGACCATTTCTTAACAAAGCCCGAGCTGTCACTTCAACCCATGCGTTGAAGGTAAAGTTCCCCATAGAATTTGGAGTCGGAGAACTGAAAAGGGTCGCAGGAGATGGCTCGTCACGCCAACCTTTCAAACTTTAAAGATAAGGCAGGGATGGAGACCTTAAATATATTCGAGGTAAATAAAGAAGTATAGGAAGAAAATCTGGAAGCATTCGAATTGGACCCAAGGGACAAAGCGAGCAGAGAGAAGAAAGAGCCAACTGAGTCAATTATTCTAAATGTACCAGAATCGAATAAGACAGTCAGGATCGGAGCAAGGTTGGCTGAACGAGTCAAGAGAGATGTGACAAGCTTGCTAAAAGAGTACAAGGGAATTTTCGCTTGGAGCCATGAGGACATGCCGGGGATTGATAGAGGCGTTATTTCACACAACCTGGCTTTGAACGAAAAATGCAAACCGGTGGTGCAAAAAAGGAAAAGCTTCAACCTAGAAAGAAGTGCGGCGATAAAAGAGGAGGTGTCCAAGCTGCTCGCCGCAGGGTCAATCAGAGAAGTTAAGTACCCGGAATGGGTGGCGAATGTAGTTCTAGTGAAGAAGAAGAATAGCCAATGGAGGATGTACGTCGATTTCACCGACTTAAACAAGGCCTGCCCTAAGGATAGCTTCCCGCTACCAAGAATTGACCAATTGGTCAATGTAACAGCCGGACATGAGACATTGAGCTTCATGGATGCTTACTCATGTTATAACCAGATAAAAATGCATAAGCCAGATGAGGAGAAGACGGCATTCACCACAGACCAAGGGTTATACTGTTACACAGTCATGCCGTTCGGCCTGAAAAATGCTGGAGCAACTTACCAGCGCTTAGTCAACAAGATGTTCGCCAAACAGATAGGAAGAAATATGGAGGTTTACGTTGACGACATGCTGACAAAAAGCATCGCAGCAGATAAACATGTAGATGACTTGAGGGAGACATTTGATGTGTTAGTGAAATATGGAATGAAGTTGAATCCTGCAAAATGCGTGTTCGGCGTACCATCAGGAAGATTTCTCGGTTATCAAGTACATCAAAGAGGAATTGAGGTGAACCCCGAAAAAATCCAAGCATTGGCAAAAATGGTCTCGCCAAGAACTTTGAAGGATGTTCAGAGACTCACGGGGTGTCTGGCATCGCTGAGCAGGTTCATAGCTAAATCGACAGATCGATGCCTACCATTCTTTAATGCTCTAAAGAAAGGTAAGGGAGTCGAGTGGAGCGAAAACTGTGAAAGGGCTTTCCAAGCCTTAAAAGATTACCTCGGGCAAGCACCACTGCTATTAAAACCAGAAACGGGAGAAACACTGTACATGTACTTATCCGTTTCTGAAGCAGCCACAAGTTCCGTGCTGGTAAGACAGGAGGATAGGGTCCAGAAACCAATATACTACACCAGCAAAGCACTGTTACCAGCTGAGACCAGATACTTGCCAGCCGAAAAATTGGCACTCGCTCTAATAACAGCAGCAAGGAAGCTAAGGACATATTTCCAGGCTCATAAAATCGGAGTATACACCAACTGCCCATTGAAATTAATTCTGCAGAAACCAGAAGTATCCGACCGATTAACGAAGTGGGCGATCGAGTTAAGTGAATTCGATATAGAGTATCTTCCAAGGACAGCAATTAAAGCCCAGGTAGTGGCAGACTTTGTAGCAGAGTTCACCGAGCCAAGTGTAGAAGTGGAGAGAATGATGGTGGAGCAAAATAAGAAAGTATTCAAATAGCAACTCCGCGTTGACGGATCGTCAAACACGTACGGCAGCGGGGCATGGATAATGGTGTCAACCCCAGAAGGAGATTCAGTCGAATGTGCCTTGCGTTTTGACTTCAAAGCTACTAACAACCAAGCTGAATACGAGGCACTCATAGCAGGAGTAAAGGTTTGCACAATTCTAGGAGTAGATGAGGTGGAAATCTTCAGCGACTCTCAAGTTGTTGTTAATCAAGTGCTAGATGAGTACCAGGCGAGAGATGAAAACATGATCGCTTACCTAGAATTAGCAAATGAGCTGTTGGGAAGATTTAAAGAATACAGAATTGTTCAGGTCCCCAGAGAAGAAAACGAGCAGGCCGATGCCTTGGCCAAATTGGCGTCCGCCACAATCAACATCTGGCCCAGAACTATTTCTATGATCCACCTACTACAACCGAGTATAGTCAGATTAAAGGAAGTCGGGGCAATCTTTGGCGAGAAAGGTTGCTGGATTACACCAATCAAAGAATACCTCGTCAATGATGTACTCCCAAGTGATCCATTAGAGGCAAAACGATTAAAGTACAGAGCTATGAGATATTCAGTACTCAATGGAGAATTGTACAAAAGGGGGTACTCAAGGGCACTGCAGAGATGCGTCGGACCAGAAGAAGCCGAAGGTATCCTAAGGAGTATACATAGTGGAAATTATGGGAATCACGCTGGGGTGTCAGTCTAGCCCACAAAACATTAAGGCAGGGTTTCTACTGGCCAACACTGTTCGCCGATGCTAAAAGGGTGGCAGCGAGGTGTAAGGCGTGTCAAAAAATTGCAAACAATATCTGCCAACCACCTGAATTCTTGCAAAACATTACCTCGCCTTGGCCATTCGCCATGTGGGGAATTGACTTGATCGGCCCAATGCCAACAGCATCCGGAGGAGCAAAACACGATATTGTAGCAGTGAATTATTTTACCAAGTGGGTAGAAGCCGAACCATTGGTGCACATAACGGAAGCAAACACTATAAGCTTTGTGAAGAAAAATATCCTGTACAGATTCAGGATACCAAACACCATCATCACTGACAATGGGACCCAATTCGATGGTAATAAATTCAGGGAGCTATGTGACAAGTATGGCATCAACAACTACTACGGCTCCCCAGCACATCCGCAGACAAATGGCCAAACTGAAGCGGTGAATAAGATCATAAAGCACAACCTGAAAGCCATATTGGAAGTGAAGAAGGGTAGCTGGGCAGAAAAATTACCACAAGTACTTTGGGCATATCGAACCACAGAAAGAGGTTCAACAGGTGAGACCCCATATTCCATGGCTTACGGAGCTGAAGCTGTCATTCCTGTGGAAACATCTTTCCCTTCACCAAGAGTACAACTCTTTCAACTGGAACTCAATGTTGATATGTTAAAATACGGTCTGGATGAGTTAGAAGAAAGAAGAGAACGCGCACATATAAGAAACACTGCGTACCAACAGAGGGTAGCCAGGTATTACAATTCGCATGTGCGTGAAAGGAGGTTCGCACTCGGCGACTTGGTGCTGAAAAGGGTGAACCCAGGAACCAGAGACAAAGCTGCAGGATCACTCACAGACAAATGGGAAAGGCCTTATCAAATCACAGGCATAGCTGGTCACGGGGCATATCGCATCACTCGAGAGGGTTTTAGCGAACTACCTCGGCCATGCAATGCGCAGTACCTGAAGATATATTACCCTTGACTTTTTTCATTGCTTCTAGGATTTAGTTCAATGTTTTTATTCTTAGGCAGTTTCCGTTTTAGCATTTTTTCTGTGTTGCTGTTTTAATAAAAGTTGCAGGAAGTATCCAATAAAGAGTAATTTATTACTGAGAATTCGTAACTTGACTCACAAGTTACAAAGGGCATTCACCGTCGTGTATCACAAAATACGATTACGTAAAGACGAGTTTCATACTCGCAGCAATGAGAATGAGCAGCGACCCTCGAAATCAAAGCAGGCCAAAGGCGACTGCGTCGCCATAGCCCAAGCTATAAAAATTGGTGACCGCCACTACAAGGAGAATAAGATCCCCAGAGAAAAACTTGGTGTGGGCGAGTACGCCCTGAAAAGCACCGAGTATGCCAGAACTCAGCAATGGCAGCTGAATAAATAAAAACATGTTAAAAACCTGGTGTATGGTCGGATACGTCCTGACAAACACTAAGTACGTCAAAACCCAGCAACGGCAGCTGAATACAACAAAATATGCTAAAAACTTAGTGAAACACTAGGCAAAAATTCAGCGAATAGCAGCTGAATACACAAAAATATGCTAAAGACTTGGTGAAACACCGAGTAAGCCGAAAAATCAGCAATGGCAGCTGAATAAAGTTATAAAAAAAATACTAAAAACTTAGTGAAACACAGAGTAAGCCAAAAACTCAGCATAGGCAGCTGAACAAAAGTAAAAACTAAAGGAGTTATAAATTAACTTATAAAAAAATCATTTACAATTGGAGCTGCAAAAAAGATATACATATTTACAATTGAAGACCTAATCTCAACTAGCTGCAGGAGGTCCCTCGCTATCTTCCTCATCTTCGATCTCCTCTTCAGAAGGCCAGGTAATTTCTTCGTCCCCATCCGGCATAAAAGGTCTATAATCCCTACAGGCTACAGGACCCAAATCAGGTTCAGCACTAGAACCAGAAAAGCTGCCCTTCTGACCGGAGTAGTAAGTGTTGAAGACACGCTTACTAGGAATTTCTAAATGCATAGGATGAGGCTCAGTCCTGTTATAACGGCAGTGGGCTTTCCATCGTTTTATCTGACTTTAATCGAACCCACTCCGCTGGCCATATGCTGTATAAGAGACCTGTCAAAGCGCCTTAAAGCCTTTTCATTCGAATGGTCCTTCATGGCAAAGAACTTCTTCGACTGCCTCATGCCTCGTTCAAACTCGCGCAGCAAAAGCGCATCGTAGGCAGGAGATCTCTTGAAATGATCAATTGCTTCAACCTCCATCACGGCCTTAAGATCATTTAAGATACCTTCATGCGAGGACAACTGGTTGCGCAGGTCCAAAGCCTCACGCTCAGCTCTCTCTTTTGCCTCCTCAGCTAGTCGCTTAGCCTCGAAGCGTACTGCGAGCGATTTTTGATTAACGGAGAGTTGCTCTCGCAGCGAATGAATCTCCTCCTTAGCAGCAGCCAATTTCTCTTCAGCAACCAGTTGAGCTGAAAGATAACCATCTGCAGATTCCCTCAACTGAGCAAGTTGCTGAGTATGGACTTCCTCAGCAGAGAGTTTCTCAGCTGCCAAAGTAGAGGCTTGTTCTCGCAGGCGTTTCACGTCCCTTGAAAGAAAATTCCCTCGCTTGTAGGAGTCAGTCAACTCGGACATCATCTGAAAAGAAAAACAGACAAGTCAGGAAACACGCGAATGAAAAATACAACATGAATACCGCGAGAGACTCACCAGGGAGTGGTAATTGGAGAAAAATTCCATTTTCTTATTACAAGACCTGCTCTTCACGTGCTCCCAACCCTCACCAATATAAACGTTGTTGTTCATTATATGTGAGAAAATCTCCACAGCCGTGAAGTCCGAAAGGGAAACAGACTCTTCTCCCTCACCAGCTTCAGTTGGATCCACGGGAGGAACTTCACGAGCAGTGCCCGAACCCGATGCAGAAGCCCCGGGTTGCTTTGATGGCTCCGGTTTATCAGCTGGCCTTGGCTGACCAGACGGCCCAGGTTGATTAGCAGAAGACACAGTCGGCCCACCCACAGCCACCGGAGGAGAAGCTGCACCAGTCGGGGAGGAGGCAGGAACATTCGACTCATTAACTCCCTCAGAAGGTGGAGACACCACCGCACTCATCCCACCAGCAGGAGCCTCAGGAACAGTTGTTTGAGTAGAGGGAGTCTTGGCGAGTACCGGTCCATCAGCACCCTCCTCCTCCGAAGAAACAACATACTGCACAACTCTTGACGCCCGCTTTGGAGGTCGAATAGTATGATCAGGGGTGCCCTCAGTCGGGCGTGAGACAAATTATAGCACGGTGTGTATAAAACTATCTAGAGGGGGGTGAATAGATTTTTAGCTTATTACCCAATTTTTCGTGATTAGTCAAAATTACGAAATTACCCCTAAATAGATAAAGCAATAAATCAAGTATAAAATGCGGAAATTAAATAACACTTGATTTTTACGTGGAAACCCTCACGGGAAAAACCATGGGCTAGTAAGTACGCCACACTCGAACCTCGAATCAACTAAATGTGTAAACGATTACAACCTAATCCCGGAAGTAATCACACACCTACCTAATCCCGGTATAAGTGAACCTAGTCTGATTGCTTGCGAATTAAGCAACCTAATCCCGGTCACAACACAAGACTTAATTCTCTAAAAAGAGATTAACACCCTAAGTGAATATATGAATATTCAAATGCAACATAGAGCAAGGGAAACCCAATATGCTTATCTAAGATGATGAATATGCAATTAAAAACAATCCTAGATATTAAAACTAAATGACATGTCAATTAGCTTAGATAATCATAGATTAGAGAAACCTAGATATCTATCATAAAAACAACACTCAATCAAATCAACACAACAATCTCTATCTTGAATATTAGAATATAAATTAAGAACAATCAAGTAATAAAAGAGATGCCATAATAAATTAAACACTAATTATGTATGATAATAGTGAAAAACTTACTAAAGCAAGTGTGATGATGAAAGACCCATGCAAGCAAGCATCCTAGATATGCTAGAGAATGCTAGATGAACTTTGATGCAAATGGATTTTGGTTTGAGTGTTTGATGAGCAAACTTGATTGCTTTCTCTCTTAAAAATCTCTCTTTTTAAAGTAGGGTTCTTGATGATTAAAGAGTCACACTCAGAACAAGAGAAAGTGATGTATTTATAGGCATGAAAAACAGAGCATGTGAAAAGACAAGTTTGCCCCTGAAACGCACCGATCGGCGGTTTCAATCGGCTACCGGGCTGCCGATAATAACCACCGAATTGGCCCGAGAGGAACAGGGGACCAACGGCGGTTTCATTCGGCGGTTTCGTGACCGCCGATCTAACCGTCAAATCAAACCTGAGATTAAAAAATCAATCAGGTATGAAAACGGCGGTTTCATTTGTGACCGCCGATTCAACCGCCGAATTAGGCCGAGGGATAAAATCAATCAGGTCTTGAACGGCGGTTTCGAACTGCGGTCGTGACCGCCGATCATAACCGCAGAATTGTTCCATACACTACTGGAAGCAAACGGCGGTTTCATTCGACGGCCAGGCCACCGATCATAACTGCCGATCACCAATAGAGGTGAAAACTATGGAGAAGCCAAGGGCATTCTCCGTAGGCGGTCCTCGCGCTAAACCAAGCACATTCTAGTGCATGCACGGACGTTTCCGAAAATAATCGGGAAACGAATTACAAGACAACAAGACATAATTACACACAACAAAATATAACAAATAAGTGCAAGTGTGAAATGTGACAAGTGAAGAGAATGCACACATATGCAATGTATGTTAAGTGTGTGTGTGCAACTAATCTCTTTAAGGAAAAGTAAGCACATAGAAATTTACCTTCGGTGCTTATCAAGACGAGGTCTTCAAAGGGCTTGAGCAATAACACCGATACCTAGGCTACCCTTACAAAGAACCCCCAACATGTGGTTTGTCCACGAAATGAGCCAATCAACAAATGGGAAACTTACAATCTCCCCCTTTGGCTATTTCATGACAAAACCACCACTCACATTGATTCCTCAGATTAAAATAGAAACAACGGGATAACTATGATATTCTATAGTACAAAGAGATAAGAAAATAAAACTTCAAGTCTTCAATCTTTTGTAGAATAATCAAGTCCTGAAAAGAAAGTTTCTAACATTTCTAATACAAGTAACAAGTGAGATGAATCAAGTGAGATCAAAAACAAGCATTTGCATTTGTAAAAGATTAGGCACAACATTATGAAATGTATGTGTATGCAATGCTCCCCCTCAACGGGTTACTCCCCCTCAATGAATGTTCTCCCCAATATGCACAATAGCTTCTATATTTTGCAACTCCCCTTACCATATACTACTACCCTTTTTTGTCATGATATAGGCAAATGAGTAGTCCCCAACCGGGTCACTCATAGCAACGAGAGATAGTAGCATGCAAGATGAAACAAATTAACGGTGTGTATAAAACTATCTAGAGGGGGGGTGAATAGATTTTAATCGTTATTACCCAATTTTCGCGTTTAGTCAAATTTACGAAAATACCTCAATCTAGTCAATACAATAAATCAAGTGTAAAGGTGCGGAAATATAAATGACACTTGGTTTTTACGTGGAAACCCTCAACAGGGAAAAACCAAGGGCTGGTAAGTGTGCCACACTCGAACCTCGAATCCACTAATTGTGATGGCGTATACAACCTAATCCAGGTTTGACGGCCTAATCCCGGCCAATATCCCGCTACCACTACCCGCAGGCCTGTAAAAGTGGACCTAGTCCAATTTGCTCATGTGACCACCTAATCCCGGTGTCCGACCTAATCCCGGTCTATCACACAAGACTTACTTCTCCGAAGAGATCAAAACCCTATGTGAATATGCAAAGATATCCAAATATGCAAGTAATGCTAGGGAACACTAAATGCTTATCTAGGATTATATGATGTCAATAAAATCAATCCTAGATATGAAAATAGCTATATGACATGGCATACAACTTTAGCTATGTTAAGGATGACCAATCCTAAATACAATAGCTATCACAAATAACCCACAAACATTCAAAAGATTAACTAGTTGATTAAAATACAATCTATCAACCTAGTTATCAATAAATCACACAAGAATGTTTATGGCATAGCTTTTAGGCAATAATGACCTAATCAATTAAGCTATCAAAAATAATCTCAATCATATAATGAGATTAATTAGCTAGATATAAAATAGGCATGAAAACCTAGCTAACATAAATGACCCAATCAACACATAATCTCAATCATGTATGTAGAAATTAATCTAAACACATACAAGTAATAAATGAGATAAAATTGATAAGTAGAAACACTAATTATGTAAGATAAAAGTGTTCAACAAATCATACCATGTGTGTTGAAGAAGACCCATGCATTAGCACATGCTAGATGAACCTAGATGATGCCTAGATGATGATTTGTGCATGTGGGAATGGGTTTAGAGAGATAAAGATGTAATCTTTAAGCTTTTTCTCTCAAGTCTCTCTTTCTCTCTCAAGAATATGGAGCCTCTCTCTCTAGGGTTTGATTTTGTGGCTTTGCCCTCAAAATGATGAGAAAGATACATATTTATAATGCCCAAGTGAAACTATGTCGTTTTGGAAGAATGGAAAAATTATGGGCATTTTCGCGGTACTCGCGTCAGTGCAGCGACTCAAGATTCAAGTGCTTCGAAACATGACCAAACGACATTGAAACCTTTCATATAATATATCGTTGGAAAGATATGGATGTCTACTTTCTACTCGTGTTTACAGAATGACATTTCGATATCTGTAGAAGAAGTTATGGTTAAATGAGTGACCAAAGGTCAGAAACGGACAACAACAGAGTTGCCCTGTTTTGGTTGTAACTTTGGAGATTTTAAAACCAATCCAAACGGTCATGAAATATTACGAATAATATACCGTTGGAAAGGTATGGGTGTCTAGTTTGTACAGAAATTTTCAAAACTCATTTTGAAGCTTTGTGTAAAAAGTTATGGTCACAAGACCATGCAAAGGTCAGTTTTGAAAACACTTAAAACATTGAAATCCAATCTTTTGAAACTAGACACCTTACTCCAATCAACCAAACCAAAACTACCACTTATCCAAGAGAAGGATGAGACCTTCTCAAGTGGTCAACCATCATGCTAAGACATGCATACCATCGTGCAAGCGCGGACGTTTCCGATCACACAAACGGAAACGAATTACACCACACTTAAGACTAATCATGAAGTGCAAGTGTGGGTATTGAATGCATCCTAATGCCTAACATGTCATGGCATTATCATTGAACAAGATGCACTCAATTCAAACATGCATGAATAAAATTCATGACTTTGCATCCTAATGCCTAAACATGTCGTGGCATTTCAATAAATTAGATGCAATTAAATAAACATGCATGAAGAGATATTCAACAATTATGAATGCACACATATGAAAACACACAACATATAAGAATAACATTTATGCATGAGTTGTGTGTGTGTGCAACTAGATCTCTTCAAAGCACGTAAGCACTAGAAATTTACCTTTGGTGCTTATCAAGATGAGGTCTTGAAAGGGCCTTGAGCTTGAATACCAATACCTAAGCTACCCTTACAATTAACCCCACATGTGGTTTGTCCACGAAACAAGCCAATCAATAAATGGGAATCCTTACACAAGATTTGCATAATTAATATAAGTCACGTTATGCATCTCAATTAATTTGGAGAGAAACAAGGAGATTTATTTGAAAGAAAATGTGTGAATCAAACATGCTTTGCATACAAGACATGTAGCATTCAAGTCCAAAATACAATGGTATTTGGCAAAGCAAATGACAAAGGTTTCTAATAAGAATTCAAACCAATTTCACCAAAGTCATGAGTAAAGCAAGGATATAGAATATATTGATTTCAATTAAAGAACAACTATATCCAACTTTATAAGCGAAACATGGCATGAGCGACTTTGCACCCTATTTGATTTTTCCGGATAAGATATCCGTATGATAGTAGCCATGTTCAACCAATAAAGAAGGAGAGACATTTGGAATGTAAATTCCTTTGAACGGATACAAGATCCTTTATTCATTTTGAGTCTCATAAGCTTTCACACAAGGTTTTGCATTTTAAGAGTATGCAATCATCAATTCATGCTTTTCATGTGAGCATGTTATATGAATTTCATGCTTTTTCATTTGACCTTAGCATGTTATTTAAGAATCATCATGTCATGGAGATAATCATAGGTCATTCAAATCATACTTCCTACATACATCTCCTAGTCCAAAAATGCATGTTTGAACATAAATATGACATGGATTGTAAACAAGCAAGGTTCACACTTATTGAATTGAAAACATATATACATATGTGCAACCAAGCTTACTCAAACAATTAAAAGAAGAGGCATAAGTTATTTAGAATTTTTTGCAAGATACAAGAATGCAAAATAGCTCTCTTTGCTTGAGTTCCCCATGTGGGGTCAAAATAACAAAATACATCACTCCACAAGACATATCCCAATAGATCTACTTAGTGTTTTAAATCGAGTAGAATCTAAGGGTTTAGTAAATAGGTCCGCAAGTTGATCATTAGTACCTACATGTTCAAGTACTATGCATTTATTTTCAACAAGCTCTCTAATGAAATGATGGCGGATGTCAATATGCTTAGTTCTAGAATGTTGCACCGGATTCTTGGAAATATTAATGGCACTCATGTTATCGCAAAAGAGAGTGAGAGTACCTTGGTTGAATCTGTAGTCTACTAGCATTTGCTTCATCCATAGGAGTTGTGTGCATCCACTCCCTGCGGCTATGTACTCGGCCTCAATCGTGGACAAGGAAATCGAGTTTTGCTTCTTGCAAAACCAAGACACCAAGTTGTTGCCTAGGAAGAAGCAACCGCCCGATGTGCTTTTCCTATCATCACAATTTCCTGCCCAATCCGCATCACTAAAGCTTACAAGACTAGCATTAGTGTCAAAAGAGTACCAAATCCCATAGTTGGAAGTCCCATTCACATAGTGAATGATTCTCTTTACGGAAGAGAGATGGGACTCCTTGGGATCCGCTTGGTACCTAGCACACACACCCGCACTAAAAGATATATCGGGCCTACTTGCGGTCAAATAAAGCAAGCTACCTATCATGTCCCGATATAGAGTTTGTTCCACACTTTTACCACTAGCATCCTTGCTTATCTTTAAAGTGGTACTCATGGGTGTATCACAATGTTTGGCATTCTCTAAACCAAACTTCTTCCCTAGGTTTTTGGCATATTTGGCTTGGGTTATGAAAATCCCATCATCTAATTGCCTAATTTGCAAACCTAGGAAGTAACTAAGCTCACCAACAAGACTCATCTCAAATTCATGAGACATGACATCAACAAATTGTTGGACCTTGGTGTTGTTGGTGGAGCCAAATACAATGTCATCAACATAGATTTGAGCTATAAATAACTCATCTTTGTTTCTCTTGATGAACAAGGTCTTGTCAACACTACCTCTTGTGTAGTCATTGTCAACAAGAAATTGAGTGAGGCGCTCATACCAAGCCCTCGGTGCTTGTTTCAACCCATATAGTGCCTTCTTGAGGCGATAGACATGGTTGGGGTGGTGTGCATCCACAAACCCCTTGGGTTGTTCAACAAACGCTTCCTCTTGCAAGAAGCCATTGAGGAAGGCACTCTTGACATCCATTTGGTGCAATTTGAACTTGTGCACACAAGAAATGGACAAGAGAAGCCTAATGGACTCTAAACGGGCAACGGGGAGCAAAAGTCTCCTCAAAGTCGATACCCTCAATTTGAGAGTATCCTTGTGCTACAAGTCTAGCCTTGTTCCGCACTATGTTGCCATCCTCATCGGATTTGTTCCTATAAATCCACTTAGTGCCTATCACATGAGTGTTTTTAGGCCTAGGAACTAGACTCCAAACCTCATTCCTTTCGAAATGGCTTAGCTCTTCTTGCATGGCTAGAACCCAAAATTCATCATTTAAGGCTTCATCAACCTTTTTGGGTTCAATTTGAGAGGTGTAGCATGTGTAGCTAATTAGATTAGCTATTTGACGCCTAGTTCTAACACCCTCATTCATATCTCTAATAACATCCTCTTTGTTATGGAGCCTTCTAACCCATGGAGCGGGTTCATTAGAGTCCAAGAGAGGGACTCTAGTAATAGGTTGTGTGACTTCATTAATGTCATTGGACATCCCAACATTGGGAGTCACCACAACCCTCTCCAAAGGAGAGTCATCCTCTAAAACTTCCTCCTCCTTATGATCATTAGACTTGAGCCTTGTATTATCAATAACAACATTCGATGATTCCATGACGGTTCGAGTCTTCAAGTTGAAAACTCTATAGGCTTTACTATTCAAGGCATAGCCAATAAAGATACCCTCATCACTCTTAGCATCAAACTTGCCAAGTTGATCACGGTCATTTAAAATGTAGCATTTGCTTCCAAATGTGTGGAAGTAGCTAACATTTGGCTTCCTACCATTCCATAACTCATTGGAGGTGTTTCTAGATCCGGGCCTTAGGAAAACACGATTCCCTATATAGCAAGCCGTATTGACGGCTTTGGCCCATAGGTTCCTAGGGACATTGTTGCTAAGCAACATCACTCGGGCCATCTCTTGAAGGACCCTATTCTTCCTCTCAACAACTCCATTTTGTTGAGGTGTCCTAGGAGCCGAGAACTCATGGGAGATGCCTAAGCTATTGCAATAGCTTTCAAAAGAGGCATTCGCAAATTCCCTCCCATGGTCACTTCTAATCCGTTTAATGCTTTTAATGTTAGAATTCATTTCATTTTGTATTTTAGTACAAAGCATTTTAAACTTATCAAAAGTTTCGGATTTTTCTCTAAGAAAATATGTCCATGTAAATCTAGAGAAATTATCAACACAAACAAAAATGTATCTCTTTCCACCTAAACTCTCGGTTTGCATAGGACCCATGAGATCCATGTGGAGAAGCTCTAAAGGCTCATTGGTGGAGAGATACTTGCCCTTTTTGTGCATGCTTTTAGTTTGTTTTCCTTGTTGGCAAGGTCCACAAATACCATTGGCTTTCTTCCCAAGCTTAGAGAGGCCACGCACACACTCGAACTTTCCAAGGGTTCTTAAATCCCTAAAGTTCATGTGGCCAAGTCTTTCATGCCACAACTCTATTTGCTCATCCATGGACACATTGTTTGAGAACTATTCTAGCTTCAAGACAATAGCAATTGTCGCTAGATCTCATACCTTTCAATAAGGTTTGTCCATCGGGCTTTAGGATCGAGCAATCGTCTTTACAAAACAAGGCGGAATATCCTTCATCACTTAGATGTGAAATGCTTATTAAATTGGCTTTCAAGCCATCAACAAATAAAGCATCGGATAAGGAGGGTAATCCGGGAACGGAAATGGTTCCTTTCCTTACAACTTTCTTTTTGGATCCATCACCAAAAGTGACATATCCTCCTTCCTCCATAACAAGAGTCTCGAAGAAACTCTTGTTTCCCGTCATGTGCCTAGAGCACCCACTATCTAAATACCAAAAATTAGAAGAATTTGCCTTCAAGGCTATTTGAGCAACATGGCAAACATTTTCATTCTTTCTAATCCACCTAGAAACAATATTTGCTTTCTTAGTGGTCTTTGGTAATCGGGCTCTAGATGTCCTAGGATCATGCATAACAATTTTATCATTCCTAGGAACATGCATCTTGGCTTTATTCTTTCTCTTTTCAATCATGCTTCTAGTTTTACACATTTTAATATATCGAAAGCAATGTGGTCTAATATGACCATCAAATCCACAAAAATGACATATAGGAGTAAAATAAGGAATCATACCTTGTCCTTGTCTTTGTGGATGAATGGGATCAATCCATCTTCGTTGTTGAACCGATCTAGATTGCTTCCTAGCTTGAGGTTGCATGATTGGCCTTTTTCCTTTGTGAGCCAGTTGTAGAGGAATGTTGGCTTGAGAGACCCTAGGGGGTTGAGCTTGAGGTTGCCTTTTTTGCCCCATCTTCACTTGTGCATTTGAACATTGTCCTATTTCTAACTTCTTCCCAGGAATTTGCACAAATGAAGTTTCTTCGTTCCTCAAACTCTTGACAAACACGGTCTTGTTAGAGGTTGAGATCTTCTTGCCATCTTCATACCCAAGACCCCTCTTGTCACATGGACTCTTTCCTACACCAAGCATATGGTCAAGTTTCTTGGTGCTAGAATCCATCCTAGTCATCGACTCTTTTACTTCTTCAAGCTCCATCTTTAGACTTTCTTCATTCCTCCTAGATAAGACTAACTCCTCTTTTAGCTTATCTTCCATCTTCTTGAATTTTTCCACTTGTTCACTTAAGTGGTCATTATGAGATGAAAGCTCAAGATTTTCTTCTCTCAACATCTTGATCTTTCTTGTGCTCTTGATTGCTAAATCATTAAACTCGGCATGGTATTTAGCAAGCACCTTTTTCTCCACAAAACTATTTATGGAGTTAGAAGAGGAATCACTTTCTTCTCCACTTGAGTCATTTTCCTCTTGACTCAATTCCTCTCTCTCACTAGCACTTTTGCTTTTATAGGAGGAGGCAAAAGCTAGGAGGTTAGCCATGAGCTCTTCATCACTTGAAGACTCATCTCCCTCAATGGAGTTATCACTACTTCCACTCCAAGTAGCGGCCATCACTTTTCCCTTCTTCTTCTCAATGTGATTTGCACATTCGGGGGCAAAGTGACCTATGCCACCACACTCGAAACATCGGACCCCTTTCCTTTCCATCCTTTCTTGCCTAGGTTCAAACTTCTTGAAAGAGCCCTTTTTCTTCAAATCTTGACCTTTTGATCCAAAGCCCTTTCTTCTAAACTTCATAACCTTGTTGAACCTTTTTACAAACAAGGCAAGGTCTTCATCCGAGTCAATCTTCTTTGCCTCCTTTTCATCCTTGGAGGTTTTCAAAGCAATTCCTTTTTGCTTTTTAGGAGGTGTGGAGATAGGACCCTTCCTAGACTCATAAGCTAGAAGTCTCCCAATCACCTCACTCGGCTTCAAATCCTTGTATCCACTATTTTCTTCTAAAGCTGTTACTTTTGATTCAAACCTATCCGGAAGAGATCTCATAATCTTTTGCTTGATTCTCCTATCCGAATATGGATCACCAAGTTGATGACTTTGGTTGACTATGTCTATCAATTTGATCTCGAAGTCGTTGAAGCACTTATTCTCCTCCATCTTAAACATCTCGAATTGAGTTTGGAGGACTTGAAGCTTAGAGTCCTTCACCACTTCGGTTCCCTCATGAGCAATCTCTAGGATGTCCCAAGCCTCCTTAGCTATCCTAGTATTTTGAATCAATTTGTATTGATTTTCGTCCATGGCACATAAGATGGCATGCATCGCCTTCCTATTCCACTTTGAAGCCTCAAACTCTTGCGCGTTCCATTGCGCCTTTGGCTTCAATACTTCTTCTCTTCCACCATCGGGAGTCATCTTGGGTAGATCATATCCGTCTTCCACCGCCATCCATGCACGGTCATGAATTTGGCATATGTAGGATTCCATCTTCCCTTTCCATTGGGAATAGTTCAATCTGGTAAGAAGTGGAGGCCTTGTGCTTGAAGCACCTTCGTTGCCACCACCATTTCCACCGTTTCAACTCATAGTGTTTATGAATGAATGAAATGAATGCAAATGTATGAATGATCAAAAAACACACAAAATGCAAAACACACCAAAATAAGCAAGGATCACCTATGTCAGTCTAGGAACCCGCTCTGATACCAATTGAAACAAATTATAGCACGGTGTGTATAAAACTATCTAGAGGAGGGGGGGGGGGGGGGGGGTGAATAGATTTTAAGCTTATTACCCAATTTTTCGTGATTAGTCAAAATTACGAAATTACCCCTAAATAGATAAAGCAATAAATCAAGTATAAAATGCAGAAATTAAATAACACTTGATTTTTACGTGGAAACCCTCACGGGAAAAACCATGAGCTAGTAAGTAAGCCACACTCGAATCTCGAATCCACTAAATATGTAAACGATTACAACCTAATCCCGGAAGTAATCACACACCTACCTAATCCCGGTATAAGTGAACCTAGTCCGATTGCTTGCGAATTAAGCAACCTAATCCCGGTCACAACACAAGACTTAATTCTCTAAAAAGATATTAACACCCTAAGTGAATATATGAATATTCAAATGCAACATAGAGCAAGGGAAACCCTATATGCTTATCTAAGATGATGAATAAGCAATTAAAAACAATCCTAGATATTAAAACTAAATGACATGTCAATTAGCTTAGATAATCATAGATTAGAGAAACCTAGATATCTATCATAAAAACAACACTCAATCAAATCAACACAACAATCTCTATCTTGAATATTAGAATATAATCTAAGAACAATCAAGTAATAAAAGAGATGCCATAATAAATTAAACACTAATTATGTATGATAATAGTGAAAAACTTACCAAAGCAAGTGTGATGATGAAAGACCCATGCAAGCAAGCATCCTAGATATGCTAGAGAATGCTAGATGAACTTTGATGCAAATGGATTTTGGTTTGAGTGTTTGATGAGCAAACTTGATTGCTTTCTCTCTTAAAAATCTCTCTTTTTAAAGTAGGGTTCTTGATGATTAAAGAGTCACACTCAGAACAAGAGAAAGTGATGTATTTATAGGCATGAAAAACAGAGCATGTGAAAAGACAAGTTTGCCCCTGAAACGCACCGATCGGCAGTTTCAATCGGCGGCCGGGCCGCCGATAATAACCGCCGAATTGGCCCGAGAGGAACAGGGGACCAATGGCGGTTTCATTCGGCGGTTTCGTGACCGCCGATCTAACCGTCGAATCAAACCTGAGATTAAAAAATCAATCAGGTATGAAAACGGCGGTTTCATTCGTGACCGCCGATTCAACCGCCGAATTAGGTCAAGAGATAAAGTCAATCAGGTCTTGAACGGCGGTTTCGAATGGCGGTCGTGACCGCCAATCATAACTGCAGAATTGCTCCATACACTACTGGAAGCAAACGGCGGTTTCATTCGACGGCCAGGCCGCCGATCATAACCGCTGATCACCAACAGAGGTGAAAACTAAGGAGAAGCCAAGGGCATTCTCCGTAGGTGGTCCTCGAGCTAAACCAAGCACATTCTAGTGCATGCGCGGACATTTCCGAAAACAATCGGGAAACGAATTACAAGACAACAAGACACAATTACACACAACAAAATATAACAAATAAGTGCAAGTGTGAAATGTGACAAGCGAAAAGAATGCACACATATGCAATGTATGTTAAGTGTGTGTGTGCAACTAATCTCTTTAAAGAAAAGTAAGCACATAGAAATTTACCTTCGGTGCTTATCAAGACGAGGTCTTCAAAGGGCTTGAGCAATAACACCGATACCTAGGCTACCCTTACAAAGAACCCCCAACATGTGGTTTGTCCACGAAATGAGCCAATCAACAAATGGGAAACTTACAGGGCGTTTGCCCCTACTAGTCCTGGGAGTCAGATCACTCGCATGATTAAAGGGAGTTTCAAGGACACCCACATCAAAAATAGGAATGTCACCGTCTGGCCCTGAAACTCCAACTTTCTCTTTTTCCTTACGGCTGGGGGTAGTCGCAGCAGGAGTAGTCGTAGCAGGAGTAGTCACAGCAGGCATACTCGCAGCAGTTTCTGGATGCACAGGGGGCTGCCCCGACTCAACACCTCCCCCAGCAATGTCACCCACTTCCTCGCCATCTGAGGGATCATCAACATCCGGGCTAGCAGTTCCTTCTTTAGCCAAGCCTGCAGCATGTCTTTTGCTGGTTGCCTCACAGTTCTTTACTGCCCGGGCTTGCAAATTGCAAACTATATCAAAATCCATCACTGCGAAAAATAACCAAATATCACTAACAAGATAAACAAAACAGTAATATAAAAAGAAAAAACTGACAAAACTTACGACGAGGAAGCCTGGCAGGTAAGCGTGTGAAAACCCGTTGGGCGATCATTTTCTCCTCATCCAAGAGGAAAGATCTACCCCTCTCATCAAAAGGAAGGACGGCTGCCGCGGCTAAATGAGAGATCTCGGCATCCAGCAAAGCGGGAACTACCTGGGAAGGAGAAATGAAGTGTCTGGGGACTTTCTTCATCGAAGAATTACGACGGCTGCTGGCAGGCACATCTCTGCCCCACTCGCCACCAGTAAAAAACCAACTATTCTTCCACCTTTTATTTGAAGTGGGAAAGCCCCAAATGAAACCCTTCTTTTTCTCATCACTAGAAACCTCCACTTGACCAGGGTTCGCCACACCCTCAGGGATCCAATTCTCAACGGGCGAAGAGAGAAGGAAATACGTGCCACCATTGCCCGCTTGTCTTAACGTATAAAATGGCGGATCTCGCGGGGCGTAGGGGGTCCATAGCCTTTCAATTTCCACATCAAACACAGGCACATCAATATCCTGTAACTGTTTGGAGCGAGCTGGGCCGGTGAAATCTAGGTCTCTGCTAGAAATCTGGCGATGAAGGGCTGAAGAGGGAGCGTAACCCCGCAACTAAGCATTGTGCCATAAATGGCGACCGTATTCTCAGGAGGATTCCACACTGCTCGATCACTCGGTAGAGTCAAAGTCACAGCATCCAGAATGTCAAAGCGGCTATTTACGAAGTTCATCCTGTTAGGATTATGCTCAATAGCAAGAGTGTAATGTTGTAATTAACAATCTTTTTCATATTAATAAAGTGATTTCTGGTTTAACAAATCATATAGCATTTATAGTTTAATATTATAATTGTCAAAGTAAATAATCATAAGGTCTAAAGACTATGAGAAAAGAAGAATTGTTCGTACATCTGGATATGTATGTGGTAGACACAATTCTTTAGTTAGTCTTGAATAATGTTCACAACTTAAGTTAAAGGTTGGGCACCTTTATCTTGTTAAAGTTGTAGAATTCTTTTGCTAGCATTTGAGTGGGATCAAATGAGATATGATGAGTCTAAAATCATCGGAGTGTCTTCGAGCAAAAGGATCTAGTGTACTGGGTGCATTGAACTGGATCACAATGAAATACTTTATCTATAACCGTCAATAGATAATAGTCTTTTCATTATCAGGACAATCGGAGAGTCTATCTTAATCCTGAGATAAATGATGGACTTATGGTTGCAAGTGATATAATTTGAGTTATCAATGAGTACGATTATATCGCATAGTCTATCCTCGATAGTTTGGTGATATTCATTTGTTAATCGATAGAGGACTTCATTTATAGATATGGACATCGTGGCTCCATTTATTAAATGAGAGTATATTATCATCATATGGATGTTTTGAGGTAATTGGATATTAAATCTCAACGTTGAGTTTTCGATAGTGTCTATTGAAAACATGGCTTCTGGACAAGTCAAAATATCCAAGTTCAAAACGTGGTCATATGAGTAAATATGGTAACTTGGAGAGTTAAAGGCGGTCTATGAACTCTTGGCGATTACTGATATTAATCACGAGGATACACTATCTCCTATATGATTGTCTAGGGTATGAATGAGGAGCATCTTCCTTTTCTATCTTTATTTAAGAGTTCAGTTTTAGCTCTTTAGTGGAATGAGTTAAAATTAATGGATCGGACCTAAGTGAATCATTTGTTGATTGTGATTAGGTTATGTCTATTGAAGCTTAAATTTAGATGGCCCGCCAAGATCCCCAATCCACACGGACTTGCATGGATCACTTGATATATTCTACCGGACCAATTTAAGGGTCCATCTAGAATTGCATTTAATATATTAAGAATATAATTTGCACATTATTTATGTAATGGGCTGCTCAATTATATTAATATATTAATGAATGACATGTGGGCTTGTTTCTTTTAGTAAGAATGGGTCTGGTTCACATGTGGGCTTTTTATTTAAAGTCCAATGGATTAAATGAAATAAAGGAAATAATATATAGCCCATTTGTTTAAGTGGGGCGGCAAGTAGGTTTTATAACCTAATATATTATTTTGTTTCATTGTTTTAATTAAATAAGAATTAATTAATTTATTAATTAATTGTTTAATTAAGAAACAAATCTTTTCTGAATAGGAAATATATTTCCTAGAGTAATACTATTGTAGTAGTTTACTAAAATTAAAAGACTTGTTTGATAAGAAAATAAATCATTAATTTTATTTATTTAATCAAATAAGAAGTCTTTTTATTTAGTCAAATAAAAAAGGAATAAAATATCTATGAGTTGGATTAGGGTTTGAAGTCTTAAACTAGATGGAAATTAGGGTGCAACACAAGCCTATTTTGGCATATGATTTGCGGCAACCCTAGTTGGTTTTAGGTAAGGATTTCGGCAACCCTAATAGAAAGAAGGAAAGAAAAATTGGCCACCTATATATATGTACTTATAGAATTCGGCCAACCTAATGCTTGGTGCTTGAGATTCTATTTTCTTCTTCTTCTCAATTCATAGAGAGATTAATTTATTTCTTCTAAAACATAAAAGAGTGTTAGATTATTCCTTGATGGTATACTATTTGCTTAATCATCAATAAGCTTGTGTATACAACATCGATCTAGGTTCACGCGAGTTTCGATCATTAGATTGAGAACTCAAAAGTGACCGGAATAATCTTGGTATTTCTTTTGATTGTTTTTGTGACTAACAAAGAATAGAAAAGTTTGTTTGTCCATTCACAGGTTTGCAATTCAAAGAAAAGGGAGACCACGCTCCTAGGTGATCCACGTTCGTGCTAGGATTGAAGATCTTGCGGATTACCATCGACGTAAGTCAATCGGATCACGCGACAAAAGGTATTCTACTTTTTGGTTATTGTATATGCATGTTTAATTAATTAAAGGGTTTAAGGTTCATAAAGGAAAAATTTTAAAAGTCACTAAATCTTATTTTTAGTCTCGCTTCCGCTGCGTGTACTATGGTATTTTTCCCTACAATTGGTATCAGAGCCTAGGTTAAACCCTTTTAATTAATTAACGTATATATACGTGGATCTATTTCTTTTTATTGTGATTATGCATGTTTAGAAAGAGATGGCACTCTAGGTATTCGAATATATAATTACATGTGGATGTATGGATTTATATATGTTTATGTGGATTGTTATTGCTCGATTTTGGTCCTAGATTTTCAATGTAATTTTTGTTTCGGAGTTGTAACAAGAAGGGTGGTCTATCATCGCCATAATTCCTTCTTGGTAGTTGCTAGGTTTTAAATTTTTTTTATTATTTTTAGTGCAGTATTTTTTACTGCAGTTTTTATTTATTTTTTTATGTGCAGTTTTTATTTTGTAAAAATACTGCAGTGAATAAAAAAAAAAAAAAAAAATTAATACTGCAGTATTTTATTATTTATACTGCTGTAATGTATTCGGGTATTGAAGATTCGAAGACACGAAGAAAAACGAAGCAACCGGAACCGAGAACGAGCATCGTGCGCACCCTAGGATTGGATTGGGCTGCGCATGGCAAGCCCAAGCTTGGTGGGCTGCGCACGGCAGCCCTGGGAGTCTTCATGGGCTGCGCACAGCAGCCCCTTTGTGGGGTTGTGGGTTGTGCACGCCTATGGGGTTTGGGCCGAAGGATGAGCGTATGGTTGATGGGCCGCTTGAAGATCTTGTATTCCTAAACAATTGTAATTTACTTGTTTTTCTAGGATGGGCCAAAATTGTTGCTATTTAATTTATGCTTAAATATTACAATATTTGTTATTGTATGATAACATGACATATAGAATAGGAGTGCCACTCATATATCTCTTTTGGTATGAACATGCATTGAATGATTTAGGTATCTAAATTGGCATCTAGATAACTTGGTAAATCATTCTATGGGATTTAATCACACGCCTTAAATAATTGAGTGGGAGAAGGTGTTTTTGTAACACCTATGGCCTCCAAGGTTGGTTGAGCTTTATTATTTATGGTAATCCCCCCAAGGGGCGTCCATGAATGGAATTTAGCAACATACTTCCTTACAAGGATAGACTAGACAATGGACTCAAACGAGATCTACTCCCCAAGGAGGGATTTTCGTGAGAGAAAATTGAGGGTCGATATCTTGGTAACACACTCAATGTAATTTTATTGATATCCTCCCAAGAGTTCTTGTCAGTAAAATTGCAAGGCTAAAATTGAAAACGCTGGTTGTTATGTTAACAATTAGGTGGGACCTAGTCTAACTAGTAAATGGTGCGAACTCCCAAAGGAGGCGTAACATTTATGGGTGTTGGATCACCGTTGAATTTTTATGATTGAGTTTTTATTTAATTCAAGATAAATATTTAAAGTGCTTTATCATGATTATTTACTTATATATGTTTTGTTTTATTCAGAAATCATGACCCCATCACTTATGAACATCCTGAAAGATAACACTTTAACTGGAGATAATTATGTCACATGGAAAAGGAAAATTGGGTTGTTGCTGCAAAGTGAAAAACATAAGTTTGTTCTAACTACTCCTAAACCACCTGCTCCTAATAATGAATCAAGCATAATGTATAGAGATGAGTATGAGCAGTGGAAGACTTCAGATGATATGGCAAAATGTTACATTATGGCCACTATCTCCGACGTGTTGCAACAGCAGCATGAAGGAATGGAGTCCGCTGCTGATATTATGATGTCTCTAGAGGAGATGTTTGCTATGAAGTCTAGGACGACTAAGAGAGAGGCAGTGACTGCTTTTATGAATCTTAGGATGAAACCTGGACAGGCTGTGAAAGATCACATGATGAAAGTCATAGCACATCTCAACATTGCTGAACTGCATGGCGCTGAGATAGATGGTGAGACAAAGATTGATATGGTTGTCAATTCATTGTCAGATTCCTTTGATCAGTTCAAATTGGACTACACTTTGAACAAAAAGGAATACACCTTACAAGGCCTGATGCAAGATGTTCAAAGTGCTGAAAAGATCCTTGTGAAAGGCAAAGGTCAAGAGATTCATATGGTTGGTAAAGTTGCTACTGTTAAGGCCCGTC
The DNA here is from genome assembly GCA_008009225.1 of Acer yangbiense. NCBI lineage: Eukaryota > Viridiplantae > Streptophyta > Magnoliopsida > Sapindales > Sapindaceae > Acer > Acer yangbiense. The sequence goes on along the minus strand of CM017765.1, from coordinate 15,068,548 downwards.
AAAAGGTCAAGAAACAACAGAAGAAAAAGCAACTTGGGCCTATCAAGAAGGACACCAAGAAAGTGACCAAGATCAAAGGGAAATGCTTCCTTTGTGGTGAAAAGGGACATTGGAAGAGAAATTGCCCAAAGTCCCAGAATAAGAAGGAAGAAGGTAATGTGAATTATCTTGAAACATGTTTTTTGGCTGATTCTACAGATTCTTGGATCATAGACTCAGGAGCCACTAATCATGTTTGTTATTCCTTGCAGGGGTTCCAAGAAAGGAGAAAGCTGAGTAAGAATGAAATCAATTTGCGCTTGGGCAACAGAACGTTAGTGTCTGCAAGTGCAGTGGGAGATATTAGAGTTTATTTGGATTCTAGTAGGCATTTAGATTTGATAGACGTTTATTATGTACCTCAATTCAAGAGGAATTTAATTTCAGTTTCTTGTTTAAATAAATTTGGATATTCGGTTACTTTTAATAAAGTTTTTATTATTAGTAAGAATGACAAAATTATTTGCCAAGGTACATTGGAAAACGGTCTATACTTTTTGCATAGAAATATCTCTCACTCGTTAGACACAGAAATAACGGAACCTAATCATAAAAGAGTAAAATTATCAACAGATGAAACCTACCTTTGGCACTTACGCTTAGGTCATATTAACCTTAATAGGATTAAAAGATCGGTATGTGACGGACCTTTGAGTGACTTAAAGGTTGATGATCTACCAACTTGTGAATCTTGCTTGGAAGGTAAAATGACCAAAAGGACGTTCTCTGCCAAAGGTGCAAGAGCCACTGAATGTTTAGGATTGATACACACTGATGTATGTGGACCTATGAGCATTCAAGCTAGAGGTGGATATGAGTACTTCATCACCTTCACAGATGATTACTCGAGATTTGGTTATGTGTATCTCATGCGACATAAGTCGGATGCTTTTGACATGTTCAAAGCATTCAAAGCTGAAGTGGAAAATCAGCTTGAGAAACACATAAAAATCTTGAGATCTGATCGTGGTGGAGAATATCTATCTGGTGAGTTTCAGCAATATCTTATTGATAATGGGATTGTTTCTCAGTTTTCTGCACCAGGTACACCTCAACAGAATGGGGTAGCAGAAAGGAGAAATAGAACTCTTTTGGATATGGTTAGGTCTATGTTGAGTTATTCAACACTTCCTATTTTTTTTTGGGGGATATGCTTTACAAACTGCTATATACATTCTAAACGATGTACCATCTAGGTCTGTTCCTAAAACACCGCATGAGTTGTGGACTGGGCGCAAGCCTAGTTTACAACACTTAAGGATATTTGGTTGTCCTGCGCATGTGTTAAAAGGAAAGACAGAAAAGATGGAGTCCCGTTCAGAAACATGTATATTTGTAGGGTATCCAAAAGAAACTAAAGGATATTATTTCTATAGTCCTTCAGATCTTAAAGTATTTGTTTCGACAAATGCTAAATTTCTGGAAAAGGACTATATGAATGATTTTGTGCCTAGAAGTAGAATTGTCCTGAATGAGATGTCAGGAGATACAATTCCACGAGAGGTTACACAACCTAACCCAATTGTAAGTTCTGATCCAACACAAGATCAACAACCTACCATTCCTCGTCGTAGTGTGAGGGTTAGAACACAACCCGAAAGATACATCGGTCTGGGAGAATCAGTGGAGAATCTCCCGGATGACGATGATCCCTACACGTACAAGGAAGCTATGGAGGATGTTGATAGTCGCCATTGGCAAAAGACAATGCAATCTAAGATTGAATCTATGTTCAATAACAAAGTCTGGTCCCTTGTAGACTTGCCTAAAGGGATAAAACCCATTGGGTGCAAGTTGGTATACAAGAGGAAAATAGGTATGGATGGTAAGGTGGAAACCTTTAAAGCTAGATTGGTAGCTAAAGGGTATACACAGAAAGAAGGTATCGATTACGAGGAAACCTTCTCTCCTGTGGCCATGCTTAAATCCATTAGGATACTCTTATCCATTGCAGCATCTTTAGATCTAGAGATTTGGCAAATGGACGTCAAGACAGCTTTCCTTAATGGAAGTCTTGACGAAAGCATCTACATGATGCAACCAGAGGGATTCATTGAAAAGGGCCAAATGGAAAAGGTATGCAAGTTGCAGAAATCCATATATGGATTGAAGCAAGCATCCAGATCCTGGAACATAAGGTTTGATCATGCTGTCAAAGGTTTTGGATTTATTCAGAATCCTGACGAACCTTGTGTATACAAAAGGATTAAAGGCGACAAGTTGGTTTTCCTAATTCTTTATGTTGATGATATACTACTCATTTGAAACGATGTAGGTGTATTGACATCAGTAAAAGAATGGTTAGCAAAACAATTTGATATGAAGGACTTAGGAGAAGCAAGTTTTATTCTAGGTATCCAAGTAATAAGGGATAGAAAGAATAGAACGATTGCATTATCCCAAGCTTCATACATAGACAAGATCTTGTCTAGGTTTTCCATGCAGGATTCCAAGAAAGGTATGTTACCTTTCAGACATGGAATCAAGCTTTCTAAGGAATAAGTTCCTAAGAATGAGCATGAAGAGCAATTCATGAGTAGAGTTCCATGTGCCTCGGCAGTTGGAAGTCTCATGTATGCAATGCTCTGTACTAGACCAGATATTTGTTTTCCTGTTGGCATAGTTAGCAGGTTTCAATCGAAACCTGGTCCTGATCACTGGACGGCAGTCAAGCATATTTTCAAGTATCTTAAGAGAACGAGAGATAATATGCTTGTATACTCTGGAGGGGATTTGATTCCCGTTGGGTATACAGATTCTGATTTCCAATCAGATTCTGACTCCAGAAAATCCACATCAGGGGCTGTGTTTACTATTGGAGGAGGAGCAGTTATATGGAGGAGTATCAAGCAATCTTGTATTGCTGATTCCACCATGGAAGCTGAGTATGTTGCTGTATGCGAGGCTGCCAAAGAGGCTGTATGGCTCCGCCAATTCTTGATTGACTTGGAAGTGGTTCCTAGTGCGAATAAGCAGATCACTATCTACTGTGACAACAGTGGAGCAGTGGCTAATTCGAAAGAACCAAGAAGTCACAAGAGAGGTAAACACATTGAAAGAAAGTATCATCTTTTAAGGGAGATTGTTCAAAGAGGTGACGTGACGATTACCAAAATCGCGTCAGCAGAAAATCTAGCGGATCCCTTCACAAAGGCTCTACCTCAGAAGAGTTTCGATGGGCATCTAGAGAACATGGGCTTGAGAGATATGACACATTTGCTATAGTGCAAGTGGGAGATTGTTAGGATTATGCTCAATAGCAAGAGTGTAATGTTGTAATTAACAATCTTTTTCATATTAATAAAGTGATTTCTGGTTTAACAAATCGTATAGCATTTATAGTTTAATATTATAATTGTCAATGTAAATAATCATAAGGTCTAAAGACTATGAGAAAAGAAGAATTGTTCGTACATCTGGATATGTATGTGGTAGACACAATTCTTTAGTTAGTCTTGAATAATGTTCACAACTTAAGTTAAAGGTTGGGCACCTTTATCTTGTTAAAGTTGTAGAATTCTTTTGCTAGCATTTGAGTGGGATCAAATTTGATATGATGAGTCTAAAATCATCGGAGTGTCTTCGAGCAAAAGGATCTAGTGTACTGGGTGCATTGAACTGGATCACAATGAAATACTTTATCTATAACCGTCAATAGATAATAGTCTTTTCATTATCAGGACAATCGGAGAGTCTATCTTAATCCTGAGATAAATGATGGACTTATGGTTGCAAGTGATATAATTTGAGTTATCAATGAGTACGATTATATCGCATAGTCTATCCTCGATAGTTTGGTGATATTCATTTGTTAATTGATAGAGGACTTCATTTATAGATATGGACATCGTGGCTCCATTTATTAAATGAGAGTATATTATCATCATATGGATGTTTTGAGGTAATTGGATATTAAATCTCAACGTTGAGTTTTCGATAGTGTCTATTGAAAACATGGCTTCTGGACAAGTCAAAATATCCAAGTTCAAAACGTGGTCATATGAGTAAATATGGTAACTTGGAGAGTTAAAGGCGGTCTATGAACTCTTGGCGATTACTGATATTAATCACGAGGATACACTATCTCCTATATGATTGTCTAGGGTATGAATGAGGAGCATCTTCCTTTTCTATCTTTATTTAAGAGTTCAGTTTTAGCTCTTTAGTGGAATGAGTTAAAATTAATGGATCGGACCTAAGTGAATCATTTGTTGATTGTGATTAGGTTATGTCTATTGAAGCTTAAATTTAGATGGCCCGCCAAGATCCCCAATCCACACGGACTTGCATTGATCACTTGATATATTCTACCGGACCAATTTAAGGGTCCATCTAGAATTGCATTTAATATATTAAGAATATAATTTGCACATTATTTATGTAATGGGCTGCTCAATTATATTAATATATTAATGAATGACATGTGGGCTTGTTTCTTTTAGTAAGAATGGGTCTGGTTCACATGTGGGCTTTTTATTTAAAGTCCAATGGATTAAATGAAATAAAGGAAATAATATATAGCCCATTTGTTTAAGTGGGGCGGCAAGTAGGTTTTATAACCTAATATATTATTTTGTTTCATTGTTTTAATTAAATAAGAATTAATTTATTTATTAATTAATTGTTTAATTAAGAAACAAATCTTTTCTGAATAGGAAATATATTTCCTAGAGTAATACTATTGTAGTAGTTTACTAAAATTAAAAGACTTGTTTGATAAGAAAATAAATCATTAATTTTATTTATTTAATCAAATAAGAAGTCTTTTTATTTAGTCAAATAAAAAAGGAATAAAATATCTATGAGTTGGATTAGGGTTTGAAGTCTTAAACTAGATGGAAATTAGGGTGCAACACAAGCCTATTTTGGCATATGATTTGCGGCAACCCTAGTTGTTTTTAGGTAAGGATTTCGGCAACCCTAATAGAAAGAAGGAAAGAAAATTGGCCACCTATATATATGTACTTATAGAATTCGGCCAACCTAATGCTTGGTGCTTGAGATTCTATTTTCTTCTTCTTCTCAATTCATAGAGAGATTAATTTATTTCTTCTAAAACATAAAAGAGTGTTAGATTATTCCTTGATGGTATACTATTTGCTTAATCATCAATAAGCTTGTGTATACAACATCGATCTAGGTTCACGCGAGTTTCGATCATTAGATTGAGAACTCAAAAGTGACCGGAATAATCTTGGTATTTCTTTTGATTGTTTTTGTGACTAACAAAGAATAGAAAAGTTTGTTTGTCCATTCACAGGTTTGCAATTCAAAGAAAAGGGAGACCACGCTCCTAGGTGATCCACGTTCGTGCTAGGATTGAAGATCTTGCGGATTACCATCGACGTAAGTCAATCGGATCACGCGACAAAAGGTATTCTACTTTTTGGTTATTGTATATGCATGTTTAATTAATTAAAGGGTTTAAGGTTCATAAAGGAAAAATTTTAAAAGTCACTAAATCTTATTTTTAGTCTCGCTTCCGCTGCATGTACTATGGTATTTTTCCCTACACATCCTCGCCAACCACATTAACTTCGCAATCAAAAGAACACGGGCGATCAACTGTGAAGTGCAATCTATTCTTCTGATGATCTTCAACATCAGAATCGGCGGTGGTTTGAGCACCCAGCAGGGACCTTCGAGGAGCCCTAGAAGATCGTCGCTTACTGCCACCCGGTTTAGAAAACCTCGTCATCGTTGGAGAACTACTATCAAAAGATGAGGGAGAAGGAATGTTAGGAACAAAATTTTCCTCAGAAGAAGGAAGATAGACAGAAATTGGGGTTGGGGAATCCGAATGAAAATTACGAATCAAGGATTCAATTCGGTCTGCAGTACACTTATCACCAAGTTCTAAGGCTTGCATCATTTGATTAAAAAGAGAAGAACGTAAGGAAGGATCCATGGGAACTCACCAGAAAACCCTAGATTCGCAGGAGAGTTGGGGACGCAGAGAAATAGGAACAGTCGAGTTCGGTGAACGATCTGGCAATGGGAGACGCAGGAAAAAGGCTGTAGCAAATACTCGAAGAAACGGGGCAGATGAAAACGAAGGTTTGAAATTTTTCTGCTGTAAGAAAAGTAATGGAGGAATAAACGAGGAGTGAAATAAGGGAGAAGAAACAATCAGGCATTAAAAGAGGGAGTTTTGAAATTCAAAAAGAAAATCAGGAAAAAAGATATTTTGGGCGATGGTCACAACAACTAACCGCAATAGTCACCACCAAATAATGGACATATGGCACCTCAGGGATCACCAAGCAGTCAAAATATATCTTCACCTGTGAAGTAAGTGGAAGCGCCAGAGGTTGTGTGGCTGAAATTAAAAGCTTGCAACGGAAGAATCAACCAATAAATATAGCACGTGGTGAAAAGGAAAAAGAGGGAAGTTATTTACAGAATGCGCCGAAATCTTAAAGCATGGATATAAATACTGCTCGCAGAAACAAGCGAATTGAAAAACCCAAAACATGCGCTCAGCTCGAAGTATTTAAGGGGGTATTGTTGTATATATAATTTCACCAAGCAGCCATGTCATCAAAGGAATCAATAAATGTTGAAGAACAGGTTGCCACGTCACTCATTGACCAGGTCAAAGGAGAAAACGTGGACCAGTCATTATGTAAACGTCAAGTCAATAAAGTCAAAGGTATGGTCGCCAGAGCTAGATATGTACTCGCCAAAGATAGAAACATGGTCGCCGAAGGTTAATACCCAGGAGGGGAGATGTTCGCCGCATCAGCGTACTAGGTACAAACCGACTCGGCAGAAACATGAAAAATAACCCTAAACTCCCAGAAGACCCACGATAACCAGGAGTCATAGGAAAGGCGGAGAGAAGAAATCCTAATCCAATACAACATGGGACTCCCAATACAAATCCAAGAGGAAGTCCTATTACCAACACGACAAGGATCAAGGGAAAAACCCTTATTAACATGTATAAATAGAACCATCTATCCCATGAGGAAGGGGTTCAAAAACCAGAAGAGAAAAAAGCAATAATTCGAGAGATTCGAGTGTGTAACCGAAATAAGTGAACTATAGTGATATTTTCTTGTCCTCCGGGACGCCGTGGTTTTTTCCCATTCAAAGGTTTTCCACGTAAATTGGTCTCTTGCATGCATTGATTTTCTTTCTTAATTGACGATTGTTTTGATTTAATTGTTGGTCATGTGGTAATCCAAATTTCACCATCAACACGTGTATTGGAGCAAATTCCAATGTCAATGACGAAAGTTATTTATATGGAAAATAATTGGGTTCTGACCAGTCAGTACCAAAGGCACTGACCCCCGAATGGTGTATTACCACATGGCTAGCAATCTTCAACAAAAAGGACACGTGGCAACACCCAAGTGGAGGGGTCACTCCATTGGGTACTGACTGGTCATTAGCTAAGTCCATTGTCCTTTTCATTTTTTTAAGACACTTTTATGAGTTGAACACGTGTTGGCATTGTTGCAATTACAATTTGAACCCCTGAATACAACCGTTGGTCTCCAACGGCTATATTTACGGCAATAAAAACCTGGTGTCTGTAAATTGGATGTTCACGTTCTTACACAACTTATATTCTGCTACTCTCCTCAATCGTACATTGTATTGGTTCCCTATCTGTTTCCCATTAAACAATCACACACAATTCTCTTACATTCAACAACCATGGAAGGAAGTTCAGGCTCAGCAAGCAACATTAATGGTGGCTTGGGAATGTTCAGGAACAAATCATGCAGATGTGGGAAGAAGGCTGCTGTGAAAATATCTGAATCGAAAGATAATCCAGGTAAGCTGTATTTTATTTGTGCGCAACGACAATGCAAATTTTTTAGTTGGTGGGAGCCCGATTGTGCAAATTTACAGGGACGTTTCCTAAGCACCGCTGAAGGCGGTAGAGATTCTACATCTAATGGTGGACATCTTACATCTACCGACGAAGAAGTGGAAATGCTACATGCAAACATGCACAACCTGGAAACATATTTTAATGGACGAATGTAGAATTTGGAAACTAGTGTAAGTGGCATAAAGATGTTGACGCTAGTTAATATGTTATGCTTTGGTGTGTCAATATGTCTATTTGTTATAACTTTGATGCAAATGGACATGAATATTTCACATAAAGCAGTTGTAGCAATTTACAAAAAATAAGTGGAACTTGCATTATTTCTGAACATGGTGTGGGTATTTGCCTCTTAACAAGTATACTCCCCCCCTATTTTAAACACTACAACATTCGTAATCGTTGTACACTCCGATATAGGGCTCCAAACATGGCCACGTCTCAGGGTTTTGAATTGTGACATTGTTTTATAAATAGTATTGTACACATAAATCGAAAATGGGGGGTGACCGCCCAAAACAATGAATTATTTCCTTTGTTAATAGCACATATTAAAAATGTGGATTCAAATAAGCTGTCAAATTTTGGTGCCCCAATTTGTGTCCAACCAACCAAATTGGGACATGTGTGCACATATACAGAAGCACTTGAAAAATAATAATTAAATGTGCACACATGTCCCAAATTGTTTGGTTGGACACAAATTGGAACACCAAAATTTGACAGCCGATTTGAGTCCAAAAAATGCAACCGGAACTTCGTGAAACCTGAAAAATCCCCTTTCGAATTTTATGAACCTTTTTATCAACTATCAAGCATTTTTAGATTTACACATGGTCTCTTGCCATAGTGGTAGGCCTTCATTTGGGAACCCCCCACCACCAAGGTCCAAGACCTAATGTGTGCATAGAATTATGCAAATTTTCCTTGACCCATTTAAAAAGATGGGTGTTGTCCCACTTTGTGTGAGTGGTTGTCCCTCCTTCATGTGGGTTCTCTCTCCCCGTCCGTGGGACCTCCAGTCTGGGCTGTGCTTGGAAATCGATTCTCGATGGATCCTGGTTGTTATAATCATGTAATCATGTTCTGGATCTGTAATCCTGTTGTCGTTGTATTCCAATAAAAAAAAGCCTTTTTAGATTTCTTTTCTATGCCAATGCCCATACGCCTATATAAATGTGATAGGCAGTTGACGGTTTTCTGTTGTATTTCTCGATGTGTGTAACTGTGAATGTTGATTTTGACGGCAAACGTTAAGAGCATCTCCAATGCAAATATGCATTTTTGAGTTTCTAAATAGTGCCACTTCAGCATTTCTATTTATTATGGGCCCACTTTTGAAATTTTTTTAGAGAAATGCATATTCACATCTCCAATGCAATTATCTAAAGTTAAATATGCATCCATTTTATATCCAATCATAAAAAAACAATTATTACACTCTCTCTCCTCTTTTATTTTACAATTAAACGAGGTTTAATTTTATTGGTGGAAAGAGTTGAAAGCTTTAATCTTATTGGTGGAAAGAGTTGGAAAGAGTTAGAAATCCTAGTCAGCATTTCTAGGAGAGTTTCTAGAATTAGAAACTCAACTCCATATTCTCTAACTTTTTTTGGCCACATCATCTCCATATTCAACTTAGATAATAGCATTGGAGAGAGTTTTTCTAACTTTTTAAATATCTATCCTATGTGGCACTCCATTTTCTCCAAATGCATAATAGCATTGGAGATGCTCACGTTACTATGAATTAAGTACTGTATAGGGAACCCAACCATTGAGTTCATCAACCAACCATTGAGCTCATCCATAACCGTGTTTGGAATGCCAATCTGTAAGTCAGTATTCTGTGGGTAGGATCTTGATAACATAAGGGTGTGAGTGTAATTTACCCTAACACTTAATCATCGCTAATTGTTGCCATCTCAATGATATTTCTTTTACACGTGTACAAGTCAACGATGATACAAAGCACCTTCACGGACACGAAAAATAGCCTACAAAATCGTAACACGATGAGATATCTGACGTCATTGCATCCGAGCACTATGGATACCGATGAAGTTCAACTATGTTGACCTTTTTGAGAATGATGTTATGTTTAAAGGGCTTATCTGGACAACCACTTAGCCGATTTGAATCCTTCATTTAAAAGGTGAGACAAACTCCAGATACACTTAAACAGTCAAAAACCCATTCCAGATATGGCTAAATTTTCCATGACAAATTACCTTACAACCGTTATTCTGTTCATTTGCAGCTTGAAAGTCCTTTCTGCTGAGCCAAGTTGTCCTGTTGTCCTCAACAGCTTTGATGAAGTTCCAAGGTGCCGGTCCAAAATTTGTTTCTATGGAGCTGCAATGGTTGTCAATGGTGGGTCTTCTGTTCAGCTCACAACCTCAGATCGATCAAGTGCTAGGCGACTGATGTACAAAAAACCCATTAAGCTCGTGGAAGGTAATCCTCCAACATTTCCTTCTTTCTCTACGATTTTCTCTTTTTCAATGTCTAACCAGAGTGGTAATGGTTTGGATTTTTTTATGGTTCCAATGGGTTATCGTTTTACCGATGTGGGTAAGAGCTCATTTGGTCTCTCTAAGATGGGTTTGCACAAAACCAAGTTTAGGGTGGTGGTTGTTGAATTTGACACCTCTTTAGATCTCGAGTATGGTGATTTGAATGGAAATCACGTCGGCATTGACGTTGATAGTCTATTATCTATTAAATTATGCAATATTTCATCTCATGAATATGTTCCTTAATAGTGGTAAGAAATTGGATTCATGGATCGATTATGATGCTAGTGCAAAGAGTTTAGAGGTTAGGTTGTGTCATTCTGGTAATATAAAACATGTGAATCCTCTCCTCTCTTACTCAATTGACTTGTTGAAAATATGGCCTGACACGGACGTGTTTGTGGGATTGACCTCTTCAAATGGCAACACTACGAAGACGTGTTCTATCTATTTGTGGACCTTTAAGTCCATGTTTTTGCCACATTGGATGCATTCACAGCCACTAGATCCTAATAAATTTTCCACTGACACGAAAACCTCCCAGGAAACATCTCTCAAGCCTACTGATACCATAGGGCTATGGCTTGCCGTACTGTTCGTCGAAACTGTCTACGGAGCCTTTTTAATAACAGCTATTGGGTTGTATTTGTGGTCCACCTACATGGACATGCGAAACGTGGTCTAGCAAGAGGGGTGTGTCCATACAGTGGATCGTCTAGAGCACAAGTAGTTCAACTTATATGTATTATATGGATTAGGTTTTTATGAGTTGATCCTTGACTTTCATGTTTTGTGTTGTAATTATGGGTAAGTCTTTGTACCAGTTAGCGTAGTGTGTTAATGTTCTGTTGTGATTTTGCTAGTGATCAACTGCTATGAAAAGTCTGTTTTTCTTTTAATTGCTGATATCACGATGAATCCCATGCTTTAACTTCTAATTAAGAGTGCATAAAACCCGGCGTCTCCAACCCAGCTGCAACTTTGAGCAAGTCATCCAATTTGAGCAACAAAACCTCTCCAACCAGCGGTCCTCCAATGCGGCGAATTGGCTGCATATGAATAGTGCAGTGCAATCCCCTGTGACTGGCGCAACAGTGCTAAGGTAAGCAAACAATTCACAATATGGGAAAACCCTCAAGTTTAACTGAATCAGAGTTCAACCATTATATTGTATGAAATATTTGTCATCGTATTGTTTTATTGTATCCCTTATTTTATGGTTTTCCGAATTACGAGATATACCCGTAACGAATTAAATGTATTCCAATTGTATGGTTTTAAATATGAAAGCTTCTTTTTTACTTTTTTTGTCATTATTATATATCCCATATATATATATATCAAAACCTTTTTATTCAACTAGAATTATGTGTATACTACATAACATTTAGAAATTGTTATTTACAGAAAATCAATTAATTGATTACACTAACGGGGTTTGGGGTGTTTGTTAATGAGCAGCTTGATCAATTTCAAACATTTATTAACATGTTGCAATATTATGTATATTATGGGGTCAAATTTTAATTGTTCTGAGACATTTGATAAATAGGAACACAGATAATATTGTAGGGAATATTCGGTTAAGGGTAACATAGGTTTTAATGGGTTGGATTTGGAAAATGAGATTAGTGTATGCTAATAGTCCCACCAATTTACTTCAAAACTTCCACAAAATTAAGGATTAGGGTTGGAAATGGCTTTGAACCACAAAAGCGTATTTCCCTCCCCTAACTGTTCATCAAAGTAGAGTACGTCAGCAAATAGCCCGATGAAATCGTCATAAGCCTTACGGACTTCGACATTGACGGGAAACCCATCCACTCCCATATTGCATGATCATCATTGCTTGTACAATATTGAATAAATTAAAAAGACTTTAATGTGCACACTTTTACACAAATGGGGTCCGTCGTGAGAGGAAATCTGGCATGGGACTGCGACATTAAGAGACCGTGAAACCATCCAAGGAGATTGCACCGTTTATATGGGGAACATAAAAATAATTATATAATATTAATTGCTGCAATGTCATTGGATTGTCTCATGTTCTCACCACGTGCCAGTCCCACGCAATATTTTCTCCGGTCCAAGATTTGACAATTAAATATGGGGTTACAAAATCAGATTGTACTATCCATTTTAAGATTTTTGTAAGGGAGTTCATGCGAGGAGAAAACCTTGCATGCACGGGGGTGCACTGCACTCTAACCAATGTTTGCATGCCACCTGACCGGAAAGAGTATATCTTGCCACATGGCATGTACCCATTGGATGGGTGTAATGCACCGGTTGCATGCATTAATCTCTATCCAACGAGCAACGATATCGTGCATTGACATTGAACCATTACCACTATTTGCGTACCAATATTGACGAATGCTGGACATGGCCGGTCAGATTCCAAATTATACTTAAGATTGTTAATAGTGAAGAAACATCTAATCACCATGGGGAAGGTGAATGAATTATAATTAAAAACCAGTGCATGATATGACCATGGGGTCACCTATGTGGGGATAGGTGGGGGGCTCAAGCCCACCGTACCCCCCGTTACAAAAAAATCCACAGGTTAATAAAAAATAAAAAAAATGCACACACCACCCTAATTTTAATTACAGAAGAATAATTCATATCTTATTCAATGTAAAAATTCGAACACATTTTACATTGAATAGTTTTTGTAACAGAAGAACATTTATGTCTGTTCATTCTACAAATTTAGCTGAATATTTAAAAAAACATATTCAACATAATATTATATTATTATGCTTAGGTGATATTTTATGCCTTGAAATTATTTACGTCGTGTTGATATGTTGTGGTTTTGGTTATATTTAGGTAAAGGTAAGACTTAGGCATACGTAATGGAATTAAAAAAAGCGTATTTCAGTTTATTAGAACTCAATGTGTGTTCAGACATTGGAAAACACCCAAACAGTTGATACTCTGCTCCTTGATAATATTTGCTAAGACTTGATTTCACCGTCATTCCTAATATTTTTACCGCCATTTCATACAATACCACAACCACCGTATCCGGTTAAAGATTTTTCGGTGTGCATACTTGACCGTTTGGATTGTTTCTAAAATGGTTATGTTGATAGTGAACTATGATAGAGTCTGGGAAGATGTTGATTTCAACCCAAAAACTATTTTCTTGTTGGCTGTGACACCGAAGGATACATTGAAAACGTTGTCGGATAAGATATGCGATCGGTTTGGGTTGAACTGCGATGCAGTCGATATGAAGTTCAGTACCTTACTTTTAGGCACCGTTGTTGAAATGAGTTTTGACGATGATTTTCAAATCTTCATTTCGCATAACAAAAAGAATCCTAAATGTTATGTTTCGGTGTTTCACAATCCTGTACCGGGACATATCGCAGAGGTACTCAGCCAGAATAAAGATTCAACTGTAAAACCTCCGGTTGATCAAAATCAACCCAACGGTCGACCTATTTACATTAGCACACCATTTGAAAGTTCTCAAAGTGTGTTCTATATAAAGCTAGAGGGGGGGGGGGGGGGGGGGGGGGGGGGGTGAATAGATTTTAACAATTATTACCCAATTTTCGCATGCAAGTCAATTTTACGAAAATACCCCTAGCAAGTCAATAATACATACAAGTGTAATAAGATGCGGAAATAATAAATGACACTTGATGTTTACGTGGAAAACCCAACCATTGGGAAAAACCACGGGCTGGTAAGTGCGCCACATTCGAACCTCGAAATCCACTATATGAAAAGACGGTTACACCCTCAAGTGATTCTCGGACCCTCACCCTAGATAACCTCAGGCTATGGACACTACCAATCGCCACTCTTGGTTCAATCCCTAGTGATATCCCCTGATACACTACTCTTGGCGTGAGCACCCTCTAATCTACCACGCGGGCCTTTTATAGCGGCTCTAGTCCAATTTGCTTGAGGCCTAAGCACACTTAGCCCCAAGACTTCAATCTCTCAAAAGAGATGCACAACCCTATGTGAATATTTATGAATATTCAATTAATGCAATAAGAGCTAGGGTACTCTAAATGCTTACCTAGGATTATAAGATGACAATATAATTAATCCTAGATATCACATATATCTATATGACATGGCATATAACTTTAGCTAAGTAAAGGATCACTAATCCTAGATACAAAGCTATCATATAAAACCCACAAACATTCAAAGGATTAACTAGTTGATTAAAAAACAATCTATCAACCTAGTTATCAATACATCACACAAGAATGTTCATGGCATAGCTTTTAGGCAATAATGACCTAATCAAATAAGCTATGAAAAATAATCTCAATCAATAAATGAGATCAATTAGCTAGATGGCATATGAACATTAAAGCCTAGTTAACAAATAATAACCCAATCAACACATAATCTCAATCTTATATGTAGAAATTAATCTAAACACATATAAGTAAAATATGAGATAAAATTGATAAGTAGAAACACTAATTATGTAAGATAAAAGTGTTCAACAAATCATACCATGTGTGTTGAAGAAGACCCATGCATTGGCATATGCTAGATGAACCTAGATGATGCCTAGATGATGATTTGTGCATGTGGGAATGGGTTTAGAGAATTAAAGATGTGATCTTTAAGGATTTTTCTCTCAAGTCTCTCTAAATATCTCTCTAGGGTTCTTGGGATGCAAGACTTGTATTCTGAACCAGAGATAAGGATGTATTTATAGAGACCAAAAACAGGGCAGGTGAAAATACAATTTTGCCCTTGAAACGCACCGATCGACGGTTTCATTCGGCGGCCAGGCCACCGAATTGAACCGCCGAATGGCTCCCGAGTGGAACAGGGGAACTTCGGCGACTTCGTTCGGCGGTTTGGAAACCGCCGATCCCAACCGATGTTTTGGACCCGAGAGATATATTTCAATCAGGTCTCATTCGGTGGTTTCGAACGGCGGCTAGGCCGCCGAACGTAACCGCCCTTTCACCAAAAATGGTGAAACCAAGGAGAAGCCAAAGGCATCTCCACCGACGATCATCGCGTAAAACGAAGCACATCAACGTGCACGCGCGGACATTTCCGAACATCCTTTGGGAAACAAATTACACCACACTAAAAGCTAACATACATGAAGTGCAAGTGTGGGTATTGAATGCATCCTAATGCCTATCATGTCATGGCATTTCATACAACAAGATGCAATCAATTAAATGCAAGAAGAGACATTGAATAAACAATAAAGCACAATGCACGCAAAATATAAACACAACAATCAAGAATAAGAGTTATGCATGTTGTGTGTGTGTGCAACTATATCTCTTCAAGCCAAAGTAAGCACAAGATATACCTTTGGTGCTTGTCCTCTTGAGGTCTTGGAAAGGGTCTTTGATCTTCAACCTTAATGACCTAGACTACCCTTACAACCAAACCCCAACATGTGGGTTGACCACGAAATAAGCCAATCAACAAAAGGGAATCCTTACACCATTGTCAACGATGAATCAGTCGGTAACGCCACAGTTAAAGAAGAAGGCAAAATATATAGTTACCCCAAGTGGTTGTTCACCGGTAACATGTATATCCGATTCTCCCAGCATAAATTTTATTCCGAACCAAACACCCGATGATGAGTCCTTGTCGCATATATCAATCAAGCGGTTGCTTTTTGACAATATTCCACTGGTCAAAGGTTCCAACACATTTTCAAGCGGAACCAACCGAATGGGTGTTAATGATAGCGTACATCCTTTGGAGTCTTGCAGAGGTCGATCTAAAAATAATGCAAAGGATGTTCAGTCCGAGTCAAAGCACTCTACAATCCATGATGTCGATTGTACGAATGTACACACTACTGAAGATGATGCCATAGGTTGTGGAACACATTGCAGGGCATTATCGGTTCCTAGTAATGAACAGGAAACACATCGACAGCCTTTACAGCATCATCAAATACATGTTGCATATAGAGAGGTCTATCCCATGCCCGGTCCTAACATGAATAACATTTCTGTATCATGTATTATAAACAATGTACCACTTGCTGACCAGGATAACACCACTTACGTTCACACCCCTCCTGATTATAATCTGTCTAGGCATAAAGTGCAAGGGTTTGACCATGTCTGTTTTGAAAAGGTAAAAGAATGCAGCGCATTCAAATCCCAATCGGACCATACATCCATTCATAAAGGCAAGGTATTCAAACACAAGGATGAAATGAAGAAGGTGTTGGATGTGTATGCAATGGAAAACCATTTCTGGTACAGGGTTACGCGGTATGAGGCATCGTGTACCGACCTCAATTGTCAATGGTTGGTACGTGCGGTGAAGAAGCGCCAGGCAACTCACTGGTATGTCAATGTATATCGAGATACACACACCTGTAAAGTCCAAAATTATGGTCTTCACTTTAACCAAGTCAGTGCCTATGTCGTTGGGGAACTGTATGCCCAAAAATTTGTAGTTTCGGGATGCAAAATCTGAGCTAAAGATATCATAGCGGAAATGGGGTCTCCGCATGGGGTGCACCTATTGTATAACAAAGCTAACCGGGCCAGACTCCATGCTCTGAAAATACAGTACGGGGATCCGTTGAAGTCTTTTCAAACATTGCCGGCGTACTTTTACATACTGAAGCAAGCCAATCCTGGTACCCTAACAAACATCGAGACAGACTCGAAAGACCGATTCTAGTATGCCTTCATGGCAATCAGTGTTTGTCTACAAGGGTTTATCTGTGTTATCAGACCCGTCGTTTCCATCGATGCAACCCACTTGACGGGATCTGTCAAAGGGGTGCTATTTATAGCCTCGGCCAAAGACTGGATGTGAAGGTGGACTCTTTATCGCATTAGATGATACCTTAGACGCGTTAGGTATGTCCTCATCCTCGCCCTTTTTTTCACTGCCCACTTCATCCGAAACTGGAGACGACTGTGTATTTTGGGATGCCAGCAACATCGCACATGTTTGATCCTCAAACGGATCATGTTGACTAGATTGTCTGACCGCTACTGGACGAGGCAGATATTGGGATGAAGGATCTTGCCACAACACTAACGTAAGTAAGGACTCATCTTTTTTCGGTATGTCCTCATCCTCACCATTTATTTGTAAGTTCCCTTCATTGGAAACTGGACATGACTCTGTATTCTGTGCTGCCGGCAACATCGGACATGATTGATCCTCAAATGGATAATCTAGGCCTGAATGTCTTCCTTCCACTGGACAAGGATGATCGTGCGCCGAAGGATCTTGCGACAACACTAAAAGAAGCAAGGATTCATCTTCTTTTGGTATCTCCTCCTCATGGCAACCAGTATCTGTCTTCCCTTCATCAGAAACTGGACATGAATCTTTATTTTGTGGTGCAACCAACATCAGACATGTTTCTCGGTTGCTAAAAGGACTTGCTGAAGCCAGCGACCATTGAGTTACATCGGGGACCTCTGCTCCAGGTACTCCTGGATGTACTAGACCTGGTATACCAAACAGAGACAATATACCTGCTACTCGGGGCCACAGGTATAATGGCATCTGAGAAAATAACTTGTCAACCCCAAACTATGATCACAAAGCCAACGAAGGGGTTGCTGCCACCTCCAGACCACCTGCCCGTTCCAGGGACGATAAATCCTCGCACAACACTAAGGGAAGGTTTGATTCATCAAGGTCCAATATGTCATCAACATAGATATGTTTTTCATAATGCAGTTGATCATCATTGACCCTGTCATAAACGCATCCACTATTATCTTGCCAATCTTGGTCATCTTGCCTTTCATCATCGTCGCCCTCTTCATAACCAGCTCCGTCATTGTAGGTAGCCTGATCACCACCCAAGCCTTTTTCCACGTGCTCCCCACTCCCCACTCCCCACAAGCTACGGCTGATCTCCTGAATTACCGTCCCCTACATTTCCCTTGGGGATGACAGTGTCACAGTGTTACGTTTCTGAATATATAATGATCATTATTTAAATAAAATAAAGAACACTTGATACACAGGTGACATGTGTGGATATATACGTACTTGAAACCCCAGCATCCGTCGTAGCCCTTCGATCTCCCGCCTCAAACCCTCATTGACTATATTGCGTACACGGTCTGCCCCTATTTCCTCATGGACGATACTGCATACGCGTTCCGGTATGGCATTCACCGCGTTTAGAACTCTTTCAAGAACTTCGGGTCCCACAAACTGTCGAGGTACCTCCAACTGTTTATGTAAAATGCTATACGTAAAACACCAAAACGTTTGCCACGGTGCGAAACAATAGATCCAGCCATAAATTGGGCAATCAACAACATTTCGAAATAAACCATTGATCCAATAATACTAGGCCAGGTTACCTCATCGGTTGTGTGACCAACCGAATGTCGCCCACCGTTTGATCCTTCCCTCTGACAGAAGTCTTCTTGCCTGGCACCATCAACCGGGCCTGCTGCACCTTGGTCAAGTGAATGAACCAGGTGGTTAGCCAATGGAGGGAAAGATCCCTGTCCATCGTTGGATCGTTGTATATCCGGAAGAACCGTATATGTACGGTCCATTGTATCAACACGGGCACGTACTCTCCGCTTGCTGTTAGTTTTCTCCCTCGGCCCGTGCTTCCTCTTAATGGGTTCCTCATCCTCGTTACTCCCACTCGGCTTCCACTGGGGTCCCTCAGACAGGTCCATATCAATATCCCTCCAGTAATGTTTCTGCAACTCATGTTCGGTGGGTACAAGCTCCGGAAGCCTAGTAAGCTGAAGGATTATGGAACTAATATAATTGTCCAATATCTAAAGAACATAAATTATATTAAATTATAGCACAAATGAGATATTTGTAAATTTCCTTCCTGCTTGTCTCAGCTTCGGTCCAGGAGTTGACCATGTCTGATCCCCTCTGTTTGAAACAGTACTTCCTATACCGTGGCGCTCCGTTGGGATCTCCTATTAGCTTACCGCATTTGTTGCGCATCATAGGTATAGCCTCCGCAGCCCAAAACTGTACCGTATCAAACCCAGGAAATGGTTTTAGAGGGTGTAATTAGCATTATATATCATGGAAAAACGAATAATCTTAATTACAAACATATGTCAATGTCAAATTAAGGTCAAAAGGGATTATGTTAGGATTATGCTCAATAGCAAGAGTGTAATGTTGTAATTAACAATCTTTTTCATATTAATAAAGTGATTTCTGGTTTAATAAATCTTATAGCATTTATAGTTTAATATTATAATTGTCAAAGTAAATAATCATAAGGTCTAAAGACTATGAGAAAAGAAGAATTATTCGTACATCTGGATATGTATGTGGTAGACACAATTCTTTAGTTAGTCTTGAATAACGTTCACAACTTAAGTTAAAGGTTGGGCACCTTTATCTTGTTAAAGTTGTAGAATTCTTTTGCTAGCATTTGAGTGGGATCAAATGAGATATGATGAGTCTAAAATCATCGGAGTGTCTTCGAGTAAAAGAATCTAGTGCACTAGGTGCATTGAACTGGATCACAATGAAAAGCTTTATCTAGAACCGTCAATAGATAATAGTCTTTTCATTATCAGGACAATCGGAGAGTCTATCTTAATCCTGAGATAAATGATGGACTTATGGTTGCAAGTGATATCATTTGAGTTATCAATGAGTACGATTATATAGCATAGTCTATCCTCGATAGTTTGGTGATATTCATTTGTTAATCGATAGAGGACTTCATTTATAGATACGGACATCGTGGCTCCATTTATTAAATGAGAGTATAATATCATCATATGAATGTTTTGAGGTAATTGGATATTAAATCTCAACGTTGAGTTTTCGATAGTGTCTATTGAAAACATGGCTTCTGGACAAGTCAAAATATCCAAGTTCAAAACATGGTCATATGAGTAAATATGGTAACTTGGAGAGCTATAGGCGGTCTATGAACTCTTGGCGATTACTGATATTAATCACGAGGATACACTATCTCCAACATGATTGTCTAGGGTAGGAATGAGGAACATCTTCTTATTCTATCTTTATTTAAGAGTTCAATTTTAGCTCTTTAGTGGAATGAGTTAAAATTAATGGATCGGACCTAAGTGAATCATTTGTTGATTGTGATTAGGTTATGTCTATTGAAGCTTAAATTTAGATAGCCCGCCAAGATCCCCAATCCACAAGGACTTGTATGGATCACTTGATATATTCTACCGGACCAATTTATGGGTCCATTTAGAATTGCATTTAATATATTAAGAATATAATTTGCTCATTATTTATTTAATGGGCTGCTCAATTATATTAATATATTAATGAAAGGCATGTGGGCTTGTTTCTTTTAGTAAGAATGGGTCTGGTTCACATGTGGGCTTTTTATTTAAAGTCCAATGGATTAAATGAAATAAGAAAAATAATATATGGCCCATTTATTCAAGTGGGGCGGCAAGGTGTATGTTAACCTAATATATTATTTTGTTTCATTGTTTTAATTAAATAAGAATTAATTAATTGTTTAATTAATTGTTTAATTAAGAAACAAATCTTTTCTGATTAGGAAATATGAT
The DNA here is from genome assembly GCA_008009225.1 of Acer yangbiense. NCBI lineage: Eukaryota > Viridiplantae > Streptophyta > Magnoliopsida > Sapindales > Sapindaceae > Acer > Acer yangbiense. The sequence goes on along the minus strand of CM017765.1, from coordinate 15,047,624 downwards.
TCCTTAAGTTATACTATTGGTAGTAGTATACTAAAATTAAAAGACTTGTTTGATAAGAAAATAAATAATTAATTTTATTTATTTAATCAAATAAGAAGTCTTTTTATTTAGTCAAATAAAAGAATAAAAGATCTATGAATTGAATTAGGGTTTAAAGTCTTAAACTAGATGGAAATTAGGGTGCAACACAAACCCTTTTTGGCTTGTGATTTGCGGCAACCCTAGTCCATTTTAGAGAAGGATTTTCGGCAACCCTAAAAGAAAAGAGGAAGCGAATTCGGCCACCTATATATTTACACTTATAGAATTCGGCCACACAAAAAGTTGTTCTTGATACAATTTTCTTCTTCTTCTCAATTCATAGAAAGTATTATTTTTATTCTACTAAAACATAAAAGAGTGAATAGATTATTCTTTGATGGTACACTAATTGCTTGTTCATCAATAAGCTTGTGTGTACAACATCGATTTAGGTTCACGCGAGTTTCGATCATTAGATTGAGAACTCAAAAGTGACCGGAATAATCTTAGTCTTCTTTTGATTGTTTTGTGACTAACAAAAGAAAAAGAAAAGTTTGTTTGTCCATTCTCAGGTTTGCAATTCAAAGAAAAAGGGAGACCACGCTCCTAGGTGATTCACGTTCGTGCTAGGATTGAAGATCTTGCTGATTACTATCGATGTAAGTCAATCGGATCACGCGACAAAAGGTATTCTTCTTTTGTTGATTATATGTATGTTTAATTAATTAAAGGGTTAAGGTTCATAAAAAGGAAAAATTTTAAAACATACTAAAACTATTTTTAGTCTCGCTTCCGCTGCGTGTACTACGGTATTTTTCCCTACAATTGGTATCAGAGCCTAGGTTGAACCCTTTTAATTAATTAACGTATATATACGTGGATCTATTTCTTTTTATTGTGATTATGCATGTTTAGAAAGAGATGGCACTCTAAGTATTCGCATATATAATTACATGTGATGTATGGATTTATATATGTTTTATGTGGATTGTTGTTGCTCGATTTTGGTCCTAGATTTTCAATGTAATTTTTGTTTCGGAATTGTAACAAGAAGGGTGGTCTACTATCGCCATAATTCCTTCTTGGTAGTTGCTAGGTTTTATTTATTTATTTTTTAAAATAACTGCAGTATTTTTTTATTACTACTGCAGTTTTTTTTATTCAATTTTTATGTGCAGTTTTTATTTTGTAAAAGTACTGCAGTGAATAAAAAAAAAAAATTAATACTGCAGTATTTTATTATTTTATACTGCTGTAATGTATTCGGGTATTGAAAATTCGAAGACACGAAGAAAAACGAAGCAACCGGAACCGAGAACGAGCACCGTGCGCACCCTAGGAGTGGATTTGGCTGCGCATGGCAAGCCCAAATCTTGGTGGGCTGCGCACGGCAGCCTTGTGTGGCCTTATGGGCTACGCATGGCAGCCCCTTTGTGGGGTTGTGGGCTGTGCATGCCCATGGGAGGAGGCCGAGGGATGAGCATATGGTTGATGGCCACCTGAAGATCTTGTATTCCTAACAATTGTAATTTACTTGCTTTTCTAGGATGGGCCAAAATTGTTGCTATTTAATTTTTGCTTAAATATTACAATATTTGTTATTGTATGATAACATGACATATAGAATAGGAGTGCCACTCATATATCTCTTTTGGTATGAACATGCATTGAATGATTTAGGTATCTAAATTGGCATCTAGATAACTTGGTAAATCATTCTATGGGATTTAATCACACGCCTTAAATAATTGAGTGGGAGAAGGTGTTTTTGTAACACCTATGGCCTCCAAGGTTAGTTGAGCTTAATTATTTATTGGTAATCCCCCCAAGGGGCGTCCATGAATGGAATTTAGCAATATACTTCCTTACAAGGATAGACTAGACAATGGACTCAAACGAGATCTACTCCCCAAGGAGGGATTTTCGTGAGAGAAAATTGAGGGTCGATATCTTGGTAACACACTCAATGTAATTTTATTGATATCCTCCCAAGAGTTCTTGTCAGTAAAATTGCAAGGCTAAAATTAAAAACGCTGGTTGTTATGTTAAACAATTAGGTGGGACCTAGTCTAACTAATAAATGGTGCGAACTCCCAAAGGAGGCGTAACATTTATGGGTGTTGGATCACCGTTGAATTTTTATGATTGAGTTATTTATTTAATTCAAGATAAATATTTAAAGTGCTTTATCATGATTATTTACTTATATAAGTTTTGTTTTTATTCAGAAATCATGACCCCATCACTTATGTACATCCTGAAAGATAACACTTTAACTGGAGATAATTATGTCACATGGAAAAGGAAAATTGGGTTGTTGCTGCAAAGTGAAAAACATAAGTTTGTTCTAACTACTCCTAAACCACCTGCTCCTAATAATGAATCTAGCATAATGTATAGAGATGAGTATGAGCAGTGGAAGACTTTAGATGATATGGCCAAATGTTATATTATGGCCACTATCTCCGACGTGTTGCAACAGCAGCATGAAGGAATGGAGTCCGCTGCTGATATAATGATGTCTCTAGAGGAGATGTTTGCTATGAAGTCCAGGACGACTAAGAGAAAGGCAGTGACTGCTTTTATGAATCTTAGAATGAAACCTGGACAGGCTGTGAAAGATCACATGATGAAAGTCATAGCACATCTCAACATTGTTGAACTGCATGGCGCTGAGATAGATGGTGAGACAAAAATTGATATGGTTGTCAATTCATTGTCAGATTCCTTTGATCAGTTCAAATTGGACTACACTTTGAACAAAAAGCAATACACCTTACAAGGCCTGATGCAAGATGTTCAAAGTGCTGAAAAAATCCTTGTGAAAGGCAAGGGTCAAGAGATTCATATGGTTGGTAAAGTTGCTACTGTTAAGGCCCGTCAAAAGGTCAAGAAACAACAGAAGAAAAAGCAATTTGGGCCTACCAAGAAGGAGACCAAGAAAGTAACCAAGATCAAAGGGAAATGCTTCCTTTGTGGTGAAAAGGGACATTGGAAAAGAAATTGCCCAAAGTCCCAGAATAAGAAGGAAGAAGGGGTTCCAAGAAAAGAGAAGGCTGAGTAAGAATGAAATCAATTTGCGCTTGGGCAACGGAACGTTAGTGTCTGCAAGTGCAGTGGGAGATATTAGAGTTTATTTGGATTCTAGAAGGCATTTAGATTTGATAGTGTAAGGATTCCCTTTTGTTGATTGGCTTATTTCGTGGTCAAACCACATGTTGGGGTTTGGTTGTAAGGGTAGTCTAGGTCATTAAGGTTGAAGATCAAAGACCCTTTCCAAGACCTCAAGAGGACAAGCACCAAAGGTATATCTTGTGCTTACTTTGGCTTGAAGAGTTATAGGTGCACACATACACACAACATGCATAACTCTTATTCTTGTATGGTGTGTTCATATTTTGTGTGCATTGTGCTTTATTGATTTATTCAATATCTCTTCTTGCATGTTGAATTGATTGCATCTTGTTATATGATAATGCCATGACATGATAGGCATTAGGATGCATTCAATACCCACACTTGCACTTCATGTATGTTAGTTCTTAGTGTGGAGTAATTCGTTTCCCGAAGGTTGTTCGGAAACGTCCGCGCGTGCACATTGATGTGCTTTGTTTTGCGCGATGATCGCCGGTGGAGTTGCCTTTGGCTTCTCCTTGGTTTCACCATTTTTGGTGAAACGGCGGTTGAGTTCGGCGGCCTGGCCGCCGTTCGAAACCGCCGAATGAGACCTGATTGAAATATATCTCTCGGGTCCAAAACGGCGGTTGGTATCGGCGGTTTCGAAACCGCCGAACGAAGTCGCCGAAGTTCCCCTGTTCCACTCGGGAGCCATTCGACGGTTCAATTCGGTGGCCTGGCCACCGAATGAAACCGCCGATCGTGCGATTTCAGGGGCAAAATTGTCTTTTCACTTGCCCTGTTCTTGATGTCTATAAACATCACACTTTCTCATTATCTGATCATGTTCTTTGACTCTTAAGAACCCTAATCTTCAAAGATAGATTTTGAGAGAAAATCAAATCAAGAACTCAACTTTAACCACTCAAATCAAACCCCTTTTGCATCAAATTTCATATTGCATCTCCTATGTCTATATAGAGTGCATCCATGTATGGGTTTGCATCATCATAACTTGCTTGGTAAGATTTTGATTAATTTCATCTTATTGTATGTATTATTGACTTGCTAGGGGTATTTTCATAAAATTGACTTGCATGCGAAAATTGGGTAATAATTAGATAAAATCTATTCAACCCCCCTCTAGCTTTATATATTAAACACACCTCTGAGTATTTAATTACTTTCAATTGGTATCAGAGCGGGTTCCTAGATATACTTAGGTGATCCTAGCTCATTTTGGTGTGTTTTTGCATTTTGTATGTTTGTTTGATTTCTTCATACATTTTGCATTCTTCTCATTTGCATTCATTTAACGCAAACACTATGAGTGATTTTGTGAGAGAAGAAATTGACTCCATTGAGGAGATGCCTCTCTTACTAGAGAGATTTAGGAGATTTGTGAATTTAACCACCTCACCTCCTAAGAAGAAGTTGACCACCGCACCTCCTAAGAAGAAGAAGAAAATTGCTTTGGAGACTTTGAAGCATGACAAGAAGGAGGGTATCTCAATTGAAGACATGGGACTCATTAACAAGCCAAACCAAGGAGTGTCTTCAAGAGAGGGGATTCAGTGCTACGAATGTGGAGGATTCGGGCATTTCTCCCCGGAGTGTGGAAACTTGAAGGATAGAAGAAAAGGGAAGGCGAAGGCCACCTTATGGGATAAATATGAAGATGACGAAAATCCTTCAAGTGATGAAGAACTTGCCATCATCTACACGGAATTTAGAGCCAAGAGTGTAGAAGTTGAAGAAGATGGCAAAGTTGCTTTTCCTTGTGATCCCCAAGAAGAACTAGGTATAGAAGTAGTTGGTGTAGCTACTCATAGGGATTTGGCTCATTCCTCATCAAGAGAAAAATTTGATGATCTTGATGAAGGAGATGACTTCATTGGTGAAATGGAGATTAGAGGAGATGACACAAGTGTTGAATGTTTGTCATCTAACTCCACAAATGGAAGTGTGGAGTGTATGGATCTTAATGACTACAAAGTCAAAGTTGAGAGCTCGATGATGAGGAACAAGGAAGAAATTAGAAGATTAAAAGAAGAGAATCTAGAGCTTTCAACACTAGTAGACCACTTGTGTGAAGAAGTGGTGAGATCCATGGCGGATGAAGATAAGCTAAAAGAAGACTTAGCCTTATCTAAGAGGAGAGAAGAAGAGCTAAAAAGAGAGCTTGAAGAAGTTAAGGTCTTAATGGCTAAGATGACTTCAAGCACCAAGATGTTTGACCACATGTTGGGAGTTGGAAGAAAGCCAAGTGACAAGAGAGGTCTTGGCTACATTGATGACACGGATGCCTCCTCCACAAGCAAGACATCCTGTGCCATGGACATGGACTTCAATATGTCCCCTCCTCATCAACAACCTAGGAAGAAAAGTGACCTAGGAGAGTGTTCAAGAAGTGCCCAAGTGTTTGAGGCACCAAAAGGTCAAGCTCAAGCTCACACCCAAAGGGCTCCTCACACTATCTTCCCTCAAACTCAAAAACATAATGGGAAGAGTTCAATCATGCAAGCTCAGACAAGCAAGCAACCCCGTCTTGGTTATCAACAAAGGAGGAGAGATCCTATCCAACAACCGAGACAACCACAACAACAAGGGAAAGCACCTATCCATGCTAAAGGGAATGGTATGATTCCTAACTTTATTCCCACTTGTCATTTTTGTGGTATTGTTGGTCATATTAGACCAAGTTGCTTGCATTACATTGAAATGTGTAGAGCTAAAAGCATGTTTGACAAGAAAAAGGCTAGAGCTAAGATGCTTCATAAAAAGGAAGAAAATCATGTGCATGATCCTTTTTCATCTTGTACTCTAGAACCTTTGTCCACTAGGATTGACTTAGTGTCACCTAGGTGGATTAAAAATGATGAACCCGCTTGCTACGAGACTAACAAGTCTCAAATAGGTTCAACCAAGTCCAAAGGACTTGGTAGGTCCATAGGACCTCATACCCTTCTTTGAAGTGGTATGGAAATTTGACCCCATATGGGGAACTTAAGCAAAGAGAGCTATTTTGCATTTTAGTCACGTGCAAAAAATTTGAAATATCTTATGCTTCTCTTTTTGTTGCTTGAGTAAGCTTGGTTACACTATATATATATTTTCTATTCAATAAGTGTGATCAATGCTTGTATTGCAATCCATGTCATATTTATGTTCAAACATGCATTTTTGGACTAGGAGATATATACATAGGATTTAATTTGAATGACCTATAATGATCTCCATGACATGATGATTGCTAAATGACATGCTAAATGTTTATCTTAAAAAGCATGTTTTGATGATTGCAATTTTTAAATGCAAAAAATGTATGAAAAAGCTTATGAGACTCAAATGAAAAAGGATCTTGTATCCATTCAAGGATTTTACAATCCAAATGTCTCTCTTTCTTTATTGGTTGAACATGTCTACTATCATACAGATATCTTATTCGGAAAAATCAAATAGGGTGCAAAGTCGCTCATGACATGTTTGGCTTATAAAGTTGGATATAGTTGTTCTTAAATTGAAATCAATGAAAACCTATATCCTTGCTTCTCTCTTGACATTGGTGAAATTGGTTTGAATTCATATTGAAAACCTTTGTCATTTGCTTTGCCAAATACCATGATATTTTGAACTTAAATGCTACATGTCTTGTATGCAAAACAATTTTTTGATTCACACATTTTCTTTAAATAAATCTCCTTGTTTCTCTCCAATAAATTGAGATTGCATAAAGTGACTTATATTGATTATGCATATACTAGAATGCTACTATCTCTCTTTGCCTTGAGTGACCTGGTTGGGGACTACTCCCTTGTCTATATCATGACAAAAAGGGGGAGTATGTTGTGGTAAGGGGAGTTGCAAATTGTAGCAGCAATTGTGCATGTTGGGGAGAATACTAATTGAGGGGGAGTAACCCTTTGAGGGGGAGCATTTGCACATTCATACATTGCATGATGTTGTACTTAAATTCTTAAATGCAAATGCTTGTTTTATCTCACTTGATTCATCTCACCTTTTCTTGTATTGGAAAGTATAGAAACTGTGCTTTCAGGGATTGATTGTTCTACTTGAGATTGAAGACTTCAAGACTATTTATCTTATCTCTTTGTAAAGTAGAAAATCATAGTAGACCCGTAGTTTCTATTATGTTGTGAGGAATCAATGTGAGTGGTGGTTTTGTCACGAAATAGCCAAAGGGGGAGATTGTAAGGATTCCCTTTTGTTGATTGGCTTATTTTGTGGTCAAACCACATGTTGGGGTTTGGTTGTAAGGGTAGTCTAGGTCATTAAGGTTGAAGATCAAAGACCCTTTCCAAGACCTCAAGAGGACAAGCACCAAAGGTATATCTTGTGCTTACTTTGGCTTGAAGAGTTATAGGTGCACACACACACACAACATGCATAACTCTTATTCTTGTATGGTGTGTTCATATTTTGTGTGCATTGTGCTTTATTGATTTATTCAATATCTCTTCTTGCATGTTGAATTGATTGCATCTTGTTATATGATAATGCCATGACATGATAGGCATTAGGATGCATTCAATACCCACACTTGCACTTCATGTATGTTAGTTCTTAGTGTGGAGTAATTCGTTTCCCGAAGGTTGTTCGGAAACGTCCGCGCGTGCACATTGATGTGATTTGTTTTGCGCGATGATCGCCGGTGGAGTTGCCTTTGGCTTCTCCTTGGTTTCACCATTTTTGGTGAAACGGCGGTTGAGTTCGGCGGCCTGGCTGCCATTCGAAACCGTCGAATGAGACCTGATTGAAATATATCTCTCGGGTCCAAAACGGCGGTTGGTATCGGCGGTTTCGAAACCGCCGAACGAAGTCGCCGAAGTTCCCCTGTTCCACTCGGGAGCCATTCGGCGGTTCAATTCGGTGGCCTGGCCGCCGAATGAAACCGCCGAACGTGCGATTTCAGGGGCAAATTTGTCTTTTCACTTGCCCTGTTCTTGATGTCTATAAATATCACACTTTCTCATTATCTGATCATATTCTTTGACTCTTAAGAACCCTAATCTTCAAAGATAGATTTTGAGAGAAAATCAAATCAAGAACTCAACTTTAACCACTCAAATCAAACCCCTTTTGCATCAAATTTCATATTGCATCTCCTATGTCTATATAGAGTGCATCCATGTATGGGTTTGCATCATCACAACTTGCTTGGTAAGATTTTGATTAATTTCATCTTATTGTATGTATTATTGACTTGCTAGGGGTATTTTCGTAAAATTGACTTGCATGCGAAAATTGGGTAATAATTAGATAAAATCTATTCACCCCCCCTCTAGCTTTATATATTAAACACACCTCGAGTATTTAATTACTTTCAGATAGACGTTGTAAGGATTCCCTTTTGTTGATTGGCTTATTTCGTGGTCAAACCACATGTTGGGGTTTGGTTGTAAGGGTAGTCTAGGTCATTAAGGTTGAAGATCAAAGGGTCTTTGATCTTCAACCTTAATGACCTAGTTCCCTTTTGTTGATTGGCTTATTTCGTGGTCAAACCACATGTTGGGGTTTGGTTGTAAGGGTAGTCTAGGTCATTAAGGTTGAAGATCAAAGACCCTTTCCAAGACCTCAAGAGGACAAGCACCAAAGGTATATCTTGTGCTTACTTTGGCTTGAAGAGATATAGTTGCACACACACATAACATGCATATCTCCTATTCTTGAATGTTGTGTTTATATTTTGTGTGCATTGTGCTTTATTGTTTATTCAATGTCTCTTCTTGCATTTAATTGATTGCATCTTGCTGTATGAAATGCCATGACATGATAGGCATTATGATGCATTCAATACCCACACTTGCACTTCATGTATGTTAGCTTTTAGTGTGGTGTAATTCGTTTCCCGAAGGATGTTCGAAAACGTCCGCGCGTGCACGTTGATGTGCTTCGTTTTGCGCGATGATCGCCGGTGGAGATGCCTTTGGCTTCTCCTTGGTTTCACCATTTTTTGGTGAAACGGCGGTTACGTTCGGCGGCCTGGCCGCCGTTCGAAACCGCCGAATGAGACCTGATTGAAATATATCTCTCGGGTCCAAAACGGCGGTTGGGATCGGCGGTTTCGAAACCGCCGAACGAAGTCGCCGAAGTTCCCCTGTTCCACTCGGGAGCCATTCGGCGGTTCAATTCGGGGGCCTGGCCGCCGAATGAAACCGCCGATCGTGCGATTTCAGGGGCAAAATTGTCTTTTGACTTGCCCTATTCTTGATGTCTATAAATATCACACTTTCTCATTATCTGATTATGTTCTTTGACTCTTAAGAACCCTAATCTTCAAAGATAGATTTTGAGAGAAAATCAAATCAAGAACTCAACTTTAACCACTCAAATCAAACCCCTTTTGCATCAAATTTCATATTGCATCTCCTATGTCTATATAGAGTGCATCCATGTATGGGTTTGCATCATCACAACTTGCTTGGTAAGACTTTGATTAATTTCATCTTATTGTAGTATTTTAAATACCAAGCCATCTCTTTTAAATTACTTGTATGTTTTAGATCATATGCTAAATACAAGAAAAGAGATTATTTGTGATGAATTGATTGAGTGTTGTTTGTGATAGCTAATTAGGTTTTTAATTAATCTTGATTAGCTAAGCTATTTGACATGTCATTTAGCAATTGATATCTAGGGTTGATTAAATTGATTATATCATCATCCTAGATAAGCATCTAAGGTTACCTAGCCTTGTTTGTTATTTGAATATTCATATATATATTCACATAGGTTGTTTCTCTTCATTGAGAATTAAGTCTTGAGGCTAAGAGTGCTTAGGCCTCAAGCAAATTGGAATAGGGTTGCTAATAAAGGCCCGCTGGGTAGAAGTGAGGGGTTACAGACCGGATTGTTAGACGAGGTCTACATAAGTTGTAAACTTCATTTCAATTAGTGATTTCGAGTTCCGAGTGTGGCGCACTATACAGCCCGTGGTTTTTCCCAGTGGTTGGGTTTCCACGTATACATCAAGTGTTATTTAAATTCCGCACAATATTACACTTGTATGTATTTTTGACTAGTAGGGGCATTTTCGTAAAATTGACTTGCATGCGAAAATTGGGTAATAATAGTTAAAATCTATTCACCCCCCCCCCCCCCCCTCTAGCTTTATATATTAAACACACCTCGAGTATTTAATTACTTTCAGACGTTTATTATGTACCTCAATTCAAGAGGAATTTAATTTCAGTTTCTTGTTTGAATAAATTTGGATATTCGGTTACTTTTAATAATGTTTTTATTATTAGTAAGAATGACAAAATTATTTGCCAAGGTACATTGGAAAACGGTCTATACTTTTTTGCATAGAAATATCTCTCACTCGTTAGACACAGAATTAACGGAACCTAATCATAAAAGAGTAAAATTATCAATAGATGAAACCTACCTATGGCATTTACGCCTAGGTCATATTAACCTTAATAGGATTAAAAGATTGGTATGTGACGGACCTTTAAGTGACTTAAAGGTTGATGATCTACCAACTTGTGAATCTTGTTTGGAAGGTAAAATGACCAAAAGGTCGTTCTCTGCCAAAGGTGCAAGAGCCACTGAATGTTTAGGATTGATACACACTGATGTATGTGGACCTATGAGCATTCAAGCTAGAGGTGGATATGAGTACTTCATCACCTTCATAGATGATTACTCGAGATTTGGCTATGTGTATCTCATGCGACATAAGTCGGATGCTTTTGACATGTTCAAAGCATTCAAAGCTGAAGTAGAAAATCAGCTTGAGAAACACATAAAAATCTTGAGATCTGATCGTGGTGGAGAATATATATCTGGTGAGTTTCAGCAATATCTTATTGATAATGGGATAGTTTCTCGGTTTTCTGCACCAGGTACACCTCAACAGAATGGGGTAGCAGAAAGGAGAAATAGAACTCTTTTGGATATGGTTAGGTCTATGTTGAGTTATTCAACACTTCCTATTTCTTTTTAGGGATATGCTTTACAAACTGCTATATACATTCTAAACGATGTACCATCTAAGTCTGTTCCTAAAACACCGCATGAGTTGTGGACTGGGCGCAAGCCTAGTTTACAACACTTAAGGATATTTGGTTGTCCTGCACATGTGTTAAAAGGAAAGACAGAAAAGATGGAGTCCCGTTCGAAAACATGTATATTTGTAGGGTATCCAAAAGAAACTAAAGGATATTATTTCTATAGTCCTTCAGATCTTAAAGTATTTGTTTCGACAAATGCTAAATTTCAGGAAAAGGACTATATGAATGATTTTATGCCTAGAAGTAGAATTGTCCTGAATGAGATGTAAGGAGATATAATTCCACGAGAGGTTACACAACCTAACCCAATTGTAAGTTCCGATCCAACACAAGATCAACAACCTACCATTCCTCGTCGTAGTGGGAGGGTTAGAATATAACCCGAAAGATACATCGGTCTAGGAGAATCATTGGAGAATCTCCCGGACGACGATGATCCCTACACGTACAAGGAAGCTATGGAGGATGTTGATAGTCGCCATTGACAAAAGACAATGCAATCTGAGATTGAATCCAAGTTTGATAGCAAAGTCTGGTCCCTTATAGACTTGCCTAAAGGGATAAAACCCATTGGGTGCAAGTGGGTATACAAGAGGAAAAGAGGTATGGATGGAAATGTGGAAACCTTTAAAGCTAGATTGGTAGCTAAAGGGTATACACAGAAAGAAGGTATCGATTACGAGGAAACCTTCTCTCTTGTGGCCATGCTTAAATCCATTAGGATACTCTTATCCATTGCAGCATCTTTAGATCTAGAGATTTGGCAAATGGACGTCAAGACAGCTTTCCTTAATGGAAGTCTTGACGAAAGCATCTACATGATGCAACCAGAGGGATTCATTGAAAAGGGCCAAATGGAAAAGGTATGCAAGTTGCAGAAATCCATATATGGATTAAAGCAAGCATCCAGATCCTGGAACATAAGGTTCGATCAAGCTGTCAAAGGTTTTGGATTTATTCAGAATCCTGACGAACCTTGTGTATACAAAAGGATTAAGGCGACAAGTTGATTTTCCTGATTCTTTATGTTGATGATATACTACTCATTGGAAACGATGTAGGTGTATTGACATCAGTAAAAGAATGGTTAGCAAAACAATTTGATATGAAGGACTTAGGAGAAGCAAGTTTTATTCTAAGTATCCAAGTAATAAGGGATAGAAAGAATAAAACGATTGCATTGTCCCAAGCTTCATACATAGACAAGATCTTGACTAGGTTTTCCATGCAGGATTCCAAGAAATGTATGTTACCTTTCAGACATGGAATCAAGCTTTCTAAGGAACAAGTTCCTAAGAATAAGCATGAAGAGCAATTCATGAGTAGAGTTCCATATGCCTCGGCAGTTGGAAGTCTCATGTATGCAATGCTCTGCACTAGACCAGATACTTGTTTTGCTGTTGGCATAGTTAGCAGTTTTCAATCGAAACCTGGTCCTGATTACTGGACGGCAGTCAAGCATATTTTCAAGTATCTAAAGAGAACGAGAGATAATATGCTTGTATACTTTAGAGGGGATTTGATTCCCGTTGGGTATACAGATTCTGATTTTCAATCAGATTCTGACTCCAAAAAATCCACATCAGGGGCTGTGTTTACTATTGGAGGAGGAGCAGTCATATGGAGGAGTATCAAGCAATCTTGTATTGCTGATTCCACCATGGAAGCTGAGTATGTTGCTGTATGCGAGGCTGCCAAAGAGGTTGTTTGGCTCCGCCAATTATTGATTGACTTGGAAGTGGTTCCTAGTGCGAATAAGCAGATCACTGTCTACTGTGACAACAATGGAGCAGTGGCTAATTCGAAAGAACCAAGAAGTCACAAGAGAGGAAAACACATTGAAAGAAAGTATCATCTTTTAAGGGAGATTGTTCAAAGAGGTGACGTGACGATTACCAAAATCGCGTCAGCAGAAAATCTAGCGGATCCCTTCACAAAGGCTCTACCTCAGAAGAGTTTCGATGGGCATCTAGAGAACATGGGCTTGAAAGATATGACACATTTGCTATAGTGCAAGTGGGAGATTGTTAGGATTATGCTCAATAGCAAGAGTGTAATGTTGTAATTAACAATCTTTTTCATATTAATAAAGTGATTTCTGGTTTAACAAATCTTATAGCATTTATAGTTTAATATTATAATTGTCAAAGTAAATAATCATAAGGTCTAAAGACTATGAGAAAAGAAGAATTGTTCGTACATCTGGATATGTATGTGGTAGACACAATTCTTTAGTTAGTCTTGAATAACGTTCACAACTTAAGTTAAAGGTTGGGCACCTTTATCTTGTTAAAGTTGTAGAATTCTTTTGCTAGCATTTGAGTGGGATCAAATGAGATATGATGAGTCTAAAATCATCGGAGTGTCTTCGAGTAAAAGAATCTAGTGCACTAGGTGCATTGAACTGGATCACAATGAAAAGCTTTATCTAGAACCGTCAATAGATAATAGTCTTTTCATTATCAGGACAATCGGAGAGTCTATCTTAATCCTGAGATAAATGATGGACTTATGGTTGCAAGTGATATCATTTGAGTTATCAATGAGTACGATTATATAGCATAGTCTATCCTCGGTAGTTTGGTGATATTCATTTGTTAATCGATAGAGGACTTCATTTATAGATATAGACATCGTGGCTCCATTTATTAAATGAGAGTATATTATCATCATATGGATGTTTTGAGGTAATTGGATATTAAATCTCAACGTTGAGTTTTCGATAGTGTCTATTGAAAACATGGCTTCTGCACAAGTCAAAATATCCAAGTTCAAAACGTGGTCATATGAGTAAATATGGTAACTTGGAGAGTTATAGGCGGTCTATGAACTCTTGGCGATTACTGATATTAATCACGAGGATACACTTTCTCCAACATGATTGTCTAGGGTAGGAATGAGGAACATCTTCTTATTCTATCTTTATTTAAGAGTTCAATTTTAGCTCTTTAGTGGAATGAGTTAAAATTAATGGATCGGACCTAAGTGAATCATTTGTTGATTGTGATTAGGTTATGTCTATTGAAGCTTAAATTTAGATAGCCCGCCAAGATCCCCAATCCACACGGACTTGTATGGATCACTTGATATATTCTACCGGACCAATTTATGGGTCCATTTAGAATTGCATTTAATATATTAAGAATATAATTTGCACATTATTTATTTGATGGGCTACTCAATTATATTAATATATTAATGAAAGGCATGTGGGCTTGTTTCTTTTAGTAAGAATGGGCCTGGTTCACATGTGGGCTTTTTATTTAAAGTCCAATGCATTAAATGAAATAAGAAAAATAATATATGGCCCATTTATTCAAGTGGGGCGGCAAGGTGTATGTTAACCTAATATATTATTTTGTTTCATTGTTTTAATTAAATAAGAATTAATTAATTTATTAATTAATTGTTTAATTAAGAAACAAATCTTTTCTGATTAGGAAATATGATTCCTTAAGTTATACTATTGGTAGTAGTATACTAAAATTAAAAGACTTGTTTGATAAGAAAATAAATAATTAATTTTATTTATTTAATCAAATAAGAAGTCTTTTTATTTAGTCAAATAAAAGAATAAAAGATCTATGAATTGGATTAGGGTTTAAAGTCTTAAACTAGATGGAAATTACGGTGCAACACAAACCCTTTTTGGCTTGTGATTTGCGGCAACCCTAGTCCCTTTTAGAGAAGGATTTTCGGCAACCCTAAAAGAAAAGAGGAAGCAAATTCGGCCACCTATATATTTACACTTATAGAATTCGGCCACACAAAAAGTTGTTCTTGATACAATTTTCTTCTTCTTCTCAATTCATAGAAAGTATTATTTTTATTCTACTAAAACATAAAAGAGTGAATAGATTATTCTTTAATGGTACACTAATTGCTTGTTCATCAATAAGCTTGTGTGTACAACATCGATTTAGGTTCACGCGAGTTTCGATCATTAGATTGAGAACTCAAAAGTGACCGGAATAATCTTAGTCTTATTTTGATTGTTTTGTGACTAACAAAAGAAAAAGAAAAGTTTGTTTATCCATTCTCAGGTTTGCAATTCAAAGAAAAAGGGAGACCACGCTCCTAGGTGATTCACGTTCGAGCTAGGATTGAAGATCTTGCTGATTACCATCGACGTAAGTCAATCGGATCACGCGACAAAAGGTATTCTTCTTTTGTTGATTATATGTATGTTTAATTAATTAAAGGGTTAAGGTTCATAAAAAGGAAAAATTTTAAAACATACTAAAACTATTTTTAGTCTCGCTTCCGCTGCGTGTACTACGGTATTTTTCCCTACAAATTAAGGATTTAAAAAATAACCTGTAATCCCCAAATGAATACGTATAGGTTGTATCTCGTAGTCGGCCCGAGAGGGTCTACCTGTACCTTAAAACCTTGACGGATGTAGTGGAGGGTCATCTTGAAAACGTAGTGACCCCAGGCGAAGTTGTTAAATGCTTGAACATCCTCCACTAGAGAGAACATCCAGTACGCCACCTGGTTCCGGTCGTCCTGACCGAAGAGGACCCTGTTGGCAAAAAGAAGCAATGCCAACTTAAGTGCATCGTGAGGCCAGTAGAAATCCTCCACCATGAATGGAGCTTTCAAATCTGCGATCACAACTTTTTTCCTTCTCTAAAAGTACCTTGCGTGAATACCACCTGGGACAACCTCATACTCTCTTGAAGGTATGTCGGACAGACGGCCAAATTTTAGGCCCGTGCACAGACAGAACTCCCTCTTCCCAAATCTCGCCTTAGTTTTTCCTAAGGCAAACCATAACTCGTCCTCACTACCTCCAGGAATAAATATCTGTCTCAGCAGCAAGCTGTGAATGAACTGTGCCTAAAAATAACCCCCTTTAGGGAAATCCAAGTAGTGGCCAAAGCATCCTGACTCAAATTCTGCCTTTTCACCGGCACGGTCAAGAATCTTGTCTATATCGGAAATCAATTTGTGAAAACAGTGTGTGTTGATGGTGATGTTATAATTCCAAGTGGCCCTCGGGTGTACCAACAAATGGTCCAAATTTTCCTCTTCAGCCATCTGTAAAAAAAATATAAAATTTCAAGAGTAATCTAACTAAGCATTGAGGCAGCATGAACATATATCCATAGTAACAATTAAACAGAACAAAACCCATCCTAGATTCTTTATATTTTATAGCGGTAAAGACGAAAAACATAAAATCTAGAGTTAGAATAAAATGCAACTCCACCTATCTCCAATGAAATTGCTTGTTCGAAGTTCGAACACTGGATAAACATTGAGTCCATATACAGTATTTAAGTCGAACACTGCATAAACATTCATAGAATAATCCGAACCGTTGTCCCTATGAGTAATTTGATTTCGTTTCAATCATCTTCCTTGTAGTAACAATTACAGACTGAAACCCATCGAGAAAACACAAATTGGGTATAGATTATTCCTTGCATGTTCGAAACGACATACCCAGACTGAAACCCATTACCAATTAATACATACCTAGTTGTAATAATGAAATTGAAACAAGCAAACTTATGATAAGAAACAAAATTAGGATCAAAACAGAGAACGCCATACCGTCGACACGAATGGGTGCGCCGTCGATTAAAGAAGTACTTTCAGAAGAATCGGAACAGTTCCTCCTTTTGATGCTTACACGGTGTAAGTTCTTCGAGTAAGTTAGTATACACGAAGAAAATAAGACTGTTATATTACCGGATTTATGACCAAATTGCAACCAACCCCCCTGAGGTTTGCTCTTTCACAAATAAATTGCAATTAACCTTTTTGGTTTAGTTGCAATTAAAAAATAAATATCGTTCAAGTTTTGACAAATTCAAATTTAGAAATAAAAACTAATTACAAAATCCAATTGACCGTTTGGATTTGCTATAAAATTGGCGTTGACACCAGATCAATGGCCAAGAATTCCTTTAGATTAAATAAATATATAAAAAATAATGATTTTATTATTAAATGTAATTATGGCATCCATTAAATGCAAAGTATTGATGTGATGTGTAAAGTCGACTAATCAAAGTTGGTCAATTGTTTAAAACCTGGTTGCATCGGATGCACGGTGCCTTCCCCACCCTCATCCTGCCACGTCAGAAAATGTGCTGATGTGGCAGCATCATGCATTGCGCTGCACAGAACCCCTCTTATACCCAGACACAACTTTATCATAACACAGTTAACACCCACTGCAATAGCGGTCAAACTTAGAACACACTAACTAGGGTGAACCATTACCACCCACTCTAGGTGTTGACACGTGCCCCAAACTTTGGGTTAACTTTGGGTTGACTTTGGGACACGTGTCAACACCTATAGTGGGTGGTAATGGTTCACCCTAGTTAGTGTGGGTGAGCAAAAATGCACTCTGGAGTTTGAGTGTTATAGATGTTCTTCCAGGTACCGGATTCATAAATACATTTTTTTAATGCTTACACGGTAGAAGTTGTGGCGTAAGTACGTATACACGAATATAACAGACTATACGTATACACAAATAAACTAAGTCTGTTATATTCGTGTAACTGACTTGGTACATTCGTGTACAACTAATATAATTATCACAATTACTTTTGAAATTCCTTTGCCATCACAATTACTAAAATTCCTTTGGCATCAGATAATGGCCAATAATTACTTTTGATTTGAATCTTCTAATTGAAAAAAATGATGTTATTATTATATGTAACTAGTATAGTAGTATGTCAACATGTGCGATGCACAGGCTTTGTTTTATTTTTCTCAATTGGACCTTTTTTATTAAATTATCTCCTAATATCTCATTTCATAATATAATTAAGCTATTTAGGTTATTATTTAGCTCAATTTTGGATAATTTATAGAGACCATTCACCTTTCAATTTTTGTGCCAAGTGTACTCGATGGTTTTTTTTAGATTAAGTATTACCTAATAATCTTAATAATTTAGATGTTTCAAATTCTACAACCATTGAATCCGGTACATTCCTCACATTAAGTTGATCTTAGAAAATTATTAAATAGGAAAAATTTGCTGTTATCATTACAGAGGAAGTGAAGAGTCCGTACAGATAAGGAATAATTATCTCAAAAAATTAATAATAAATTGAATGGAAGAGTATTTAGAGATAACAAATCAAGAATTATTAATGGACAATAAGGGTGAATTGAATGCTACAATTACTAATAATTTTTTAAAATGGGAGCAATAACATATTAAAAACCAAATTAATGAATTAATTGCCAAACCTTCTGAGGCATGAGAATTTATATAAATAAAAAAGATTTCTTTTAATTATTAATTACCATGATGTATCCAACATTAACAGAATTTGAGTCGGTGGTTACAACTTATAACCAATGAATCAATTATTGGTAGTGGTGGAAACGAAGAGCCTTGTTTATTAATGGTATTACCTAAGAGTTTATTCTTAATGGCATTGGATACCTAAGAGCTTCCAAGAGTTAATAACAATTATAATGACATTGGATAACTAAGAGCTTCATAGGAAGAATAACAATTATTATATGATTCAACTAAAATCAAAATCATTTTAATTAATTGATTAAATATTTTAAAGTTAAATATAAATATATAATTTAATGCCAAAACTCCCTCACGGCGACATGTGGCACTGTGAAACTCTATTTTTTTTTGACATGAGGTAGTATGGTGATTTTCAAATAGACGAAAAAAAATTCCCATCTAATCCAAAATCCATTTGCGATCTCCGCGTGTCCAAATTGGTAAAACCGGGTCGTTTTGTGGTTTGCTGTTTTGTTGAGTTGGTTGTGATATATTTAAAAAAGAGTGCAGATATTTGCACCCATAAAAAAAGATAGGGCACCCCTAATTTATTTATACCCCTTTTTATTTACAGCTCAATTTGAATTTTAAAAAACTGATGTACAAAAATTAGTATTTTATTGTTAACAATAATTTACAAAACCAGAAGATTCTATCGTTTAACAATAATTTACAAAACCAGAAGATTCTATCGTTGATTGTAAAACTAATATAATAATCTTATGAACGAATTACACCCACCTCCCCTGAGGTTTGCTAAATTATAGATGAAAACGACTTTATCATTAACTAACACTCACCTCCCCCGTCGTTAGTCAACTTCCGTTACATTTAGCCATTGACCACATCAGGAAGGGTAAAAGTCCAAAATACCCATGACATGACATCAGACACCCTATTTACTATTATAACCCAGGTAAAAGACAAAAAAAAAAAAGATATTATTTGAAAAAAAAACTATTTAAAAAATAAGAATAATTGAAAAAAATAATGTTTTTATAAAAAATTTATAAAGATTCAAATTTAAAAAAAAAAAAAACGATTTAAAAAAAATGCTGGTCTAGCTATTTTTTAAAACATTTATTTAAAAAATTTAATAAATATTTACAAAGGTAAAATAAATATTTTTTTTTCAAAGAAATATAATTAAAAATTTTAATTTTCTTTTCAATAAATATAATTTTAAAAAAGATTGGTTTCCACCGTCCATCACCATGATGGATGGTGGAGATCAAATTAAAAAAAAAAAAAAAAAAACACTAAACGAAATGACCTAAAACGTAAAAAATATATATATATATATATTTAAAACGTTAAAAAAAAACAAAACAAAAATAACATAGATCTGGGCATCTGACTTCCAGTGTTCTTCGAACACCAAATCTGGTGTGTGGAGATGCTCTCCACTAATGAATCTCTCACTCCCTCTCATCTTCGATCTCTCATCGGCGTCTCTCTATCTCTCATCCGCATCTCTCCCTCCCCTCTATCTTCATGATTGTTTCCATTTGATGGTGGTGGCGGAGACGTGGCGGCCTAATGGGTAGGTTTCGTTTGGGGTGTTTGGGTTTTAGATCCATGGAGAAACCGCTCAAAACCCAAACATTTTTGAGAAACCGCAACTCAAAGATTGATCGATTTTCAGTTTGTTCATGTGGTTCATTTTTTTTTCCAATATGTTCATCTTCTGTTCTTGATTGTTGTTGAATTCCTTTTTATTTATTTATTTATGTTTGGTTGTTAAATTGAAAGAAAATGTGATTTCCTATCATTGACAACTGGTGTATTTGTGTTTGCGTGTGGGTGGATTTCGGTTTGATCTGGTGGTGGTGGTGGTGGCGGCGGCGGTTGGGTTTTTGTTTAGTTCTAGATGGGGATGGAGATAGTGTGGCCAGAGATGGAGGTGGCAATTTGTTTGGGGTTGATGGTTGTGGAGTGGTGAAAAATCTAGGTTTTTTTTTGGTGAAGAAACAAATCTGGGTTTTTTGTTGCAGTGACAATTTTATTTTGTAAGATTATTGGTGGTTGTTGATTGTTCTTGGGTGGTGACAGATTTTTTTTATTTTTTTTATGAAGATTTTTGTTGTTAATCTGTTTTTATTTGTCATTTTTTTCTTCAAAGATTGTTGTTGGTTGTTGGGTGATTACAAATCTGGGTTTCTGTTGGGTGGTATTGAAGAAAATGAATAAGTGATGAAGAAGATGAGGGACACTCGACAGTGAGTGATGAAGAAGATGATGGAATTTTTTTGGTTTTTGGATGTGAGGCAAAACGGTGGTGATAAGCAACAGTGGATCAAGTTGTTTTGAAAAAAAATTAATTTGGTTCTTTTGATATCTAGGCAGTGGGTCAAGTTGTTTTGATTGTGTTTAAGTTTTTTTTTTATTGTGTTTAGTCTTGGACTTATGAGAAATCTAGGTTTGGGTTGAAGAAATCTGGAAATCTTGGTTTGGAAGAAAAATTGAAGATATGATTTATTTATTCATTTATTTTTTTAAATTTCGTTTTGTTTTTATAATTTTTTTAATTTGATCTCCACCATCCATCATGGTGATGGATGGTGGAAACCAATCCTTTTTAAACTTATTTTTATTGAAAATAAATTAAAGTTTTTTTATTTTTAAATTTTGGTGTATCAGTATTTTTTCTTTTTTAATCTGACGTGTACAGTGTAAGTTATTAAAGGACGAAATTACCCTTCCTCACAAGGTCAACTGTTAGATTAGATGGACGTTGACTGACGGCGGGGGAGGTGAGTGTTAATTAATGATAAAGTCGTTTTCATCTGTAATTTAGCAAACCTCAGGGGAGGTGGGTGTAATTCGTTCTAATCTTATTACTAACCAATACTAATACATAATCTTCATATATATGTATTTTGAAGGTATATATAAAAATATTAATAGGCGGTAAAATTACATTCGATCGACCACCAACGTTCTTAGTTATTACGCAAACACGATTAATCCATTACACTGTAAAGGATTACGCTTGACGATGACATGTACTGTGGGTATGTACGAATGATTGGCCGATACCAAGTGAACAGGCAATTTGATTATTGACTCTGTTGGACTATTTTTATGGGCAAATGTTCATTACTCTCTCACTTTTGAGGATACCATTGGAGATGCTCTAACCCTTTTGTCCCATAGGTTGAACGTTTATTCTATCACGATAAGAGTTGAAAAGATAAAGAGTTGAAAAGACATTAGACACAATTTGTAATCGGTAAACTAATAACAGTGTGAAACAACAGATTTTGTGTTGCAGGTAACCCGAACACAAAATGGGTAATTGGCTTGAATTTCCTGTTAAAATAATAAAGTTTTAACTCATTTTGGTGGTAAATGGATGCGTGAAGACACTTGAAAAGCATGCGTCGCGTGATTTGGTTTGTCTTCCCCATGTGATGGGGAAACTCATACAAGAACTTCATTAGGGATGCAAAAATTTATCTACGACATTTCATTTGCAAACCACTGCACCAAATTCAAAGATAAAAACATAGAAAACACAAGATGAAGATTTTCGTTTACATATTCCAAACTTAAAAATATCGCATCCCAACTTGCAATATACAGTAGCTGAACCCACTAGTCAAAATTTCCATACGTAAAATTTGATAAGGTAAAGACAAACAGCCTACATGTGTTCATTTACAGTACTTTTAATGACCTAATGGGGAGAATGAGACGGTGATAAAGGACGACCCATCTCCCTCTCAAAGTCCACGATCAGTCTCTGTGTGTCATCAATTACCTGGATGAATTTTGTCCATAACAAAACCACGTCTGTGTTTAAATGCCCAGAAAAGTGAGTTTGCACTTCCTCCAATTCACTGAATACTTGTAAAATCGCGTCAAGAAAAAAGTATATTCGATCTCGGCTGACCGCTGCTTCGCCTTGGAAATTCCTATCCATTCCGGAAAACGATGCCTTAAAACAACCGTGGGGTTAGTGTTGTGAATGTATTTGAACTTTAAAGTTGGGTTAGAATTTATAATTTATAAATTGAGGCTTTTGAAGTTCTCAAGTTTTTTGAAATTGTAAGTTCATTAGTTATTAATTAAGTGCATGCATTGATATAATTAAGGCATTTTTGAAATTGTAAATTCATTATTAAGTGGAGCTGTGAAACTCTATTATTATATATAAATATATATTATTATATGATGATTATTTATTAATTAAGTGTGTAAATTCATTATTAAGTGGAGCTATGAAACTCTATCATTATATATATATATATGATATGATATGATTGCGTTGGGAGTATAAGGATTTGATGACGCAATTTAAATTGATTAACACAGATTCAAGTATTCAACCGTCCATTCCTGTTTTGCAAGGCTACACGCCTACACGAAGAGGTAATGAGTGTATTTGACTATTTGTAGACCGGCATTGCGCCAGAAAAGCGTGGCCATTGGTTTTTGGGTTGTCAAAATCCCTCTGGGCCATCACATCAAACGTCATTATGCTCTACAAAGCAAGCAAAATCAATTCTGTCAGCAACAAATTAGGCTTGTCACGTTAACCCCTATCCAGAAGACACGAACATAGAAAGGTTAAAACAAAGCATTAGGATATTACTTGATCGACCCTCGAGATTGAACGACAGAAAATGACTGATTTCGAACATGAAACCAGATTCAACACATCTGGTTCAAAACTAATCGTAGTATGTAATGTCTATGTCTCTATGTCACCCGGAGAGGGTTGGTTACAATATAAATAAGGTTTACTATTTTGTACACCGATATCGTGTTATGCGTTGTGCAAATGTTGCAATGATTTATTACACTGCATGTGTTACATATTGAGTTGGGTAAATTGCGTAAAAGAACATCTTAATGAAAGTGATAATGACAATTGTTTGAATGTGATGAAAATTCATTTGCGACATTTTCGGTAACCCAATAACAAATATACAGATTTAAGTATTCATTTCATTTACTCACAATGGGGATTCAAACGACCGAACACCAACTTTTAAGTATGGGATAATGTATGGGATATATTGTATGAATGAAAAATTAAAATAAATAGTTTGAATGGTATAAAGTGCAATGGTATTTCTTTGTAATGTGCAACCATGTATATTCAATTCGAAAACTTCATCAGAAAATTAATATATAATAGTTTTCTGAACATAACCCTTACACGATCAATATATTATTTTCATTACTAGTGTCTCATAGTGAATTATTTTCATACTCCAACATATCTACCAAAAATTCTGCAGATACACTAGCATCAATGGAATGCTTTGGATGCTCCAAACCTTCTCCACGCAATTGACCACGTCATCACCTAGTGCTTTCATCAGAAATATCAATGTCTAATCCATCGAACATGATCCACCGAACATCATAGCGATGGATGTCTCTGTTTGCCACTTGAACAAGAAAGGGGTTCGCTATGAATACACACTTTTTGGCCATAGTTTTATACCGTGGCCTCCCCGGAGGTCTTCTTCCTTTCCAAGAAATAGGAACCGCAGTATCTTCCAATGACAATTTATGCTCCATTACCTGGCCAATCGAAGAAACCTAACTCAATATTCAAAGGTAAAACAAACAATCTAAACCGGAACCAAAAGTAAAACACAGGTGGAGGGTGATTGGGAAGAGATGTAGCATGGAAGCAAACACTTTACACTACATGAGGAAGGAAGCATGTTGACTAGAGGCAAACAAAACTGTTGGGTGTGAAGAACGGAAACAGGAGATTCAAGGGCGGATTTACAATAAACACAGGTGGAGCTATATAAGGAGGGTGTGAGGGTGTGAGACTGAGAGTGAGGAAGAAAATATTTCAAGGGTGAAACCCCAATATTGAAAACAAAAGTTAAAAGGTGTTAATTATAAAAAGGACTCAAATCAACTGTCAAAGTTTTAATTTATAAATTTTATCATCATAAAAATTATACTATTAGAAGGGTCTCATCTAGATCTTTAAAATGAGACTAATATTGAATATTTAATAATAACATATTATTATTTCTAACTTGAAAAAATTGGAGGGTGATTAGATTTGTTGGGGGAGGAATTTGAGTGCTTTCATTAAAATACTACAACTCTATTTCTAATTGAAGAGTCTTTTGGAGGGGCTCCTTTTTTTTCACTCTTCAAATTGACACATAGGTAAGCAAATAGACATTTGAAGAGTGAAAATATAATCTTTTGAAGATGCTCTAAATATTTGTTATTTAATTATTTAAGATCATTGATTAAGGGTACCCTTATGTTATTATAAGTCTTGTTTTATTTGATTAAGACGGTGCCTCTTGATTTAATTTTTTTTTTCCTGTTTTATTTAGGGTTTTTTCTTAAAATGAATATATAATGCAAAACACAACATCGTCTAGAAAGATGAAATGATGGATACGGGTAAGAAGGCTTAAAACGTGCACAACTTGATAAACAATAATATCATTAATACTCTTTGAAATTTCCCTTAAGTAGTAGTGAAATATACCTAGAGGGGGGGTGAATAGGTATAGGCTCCAAATTCTTCCAATTTAAAAAATAATGCGGAATATATCAAAGAAAATGCACACTTGATTATATTTGACAAATTAATTGATTTCACTTATACAAGAGTTAATCAATTTACAAGATATGCAATCAATGAAAGATATGGCAGATAAAGAAAAGTAAAAACAAAAATGAACACAAGTATTTTTACGTGGTAAAACCTCAAAGCGGAAACATCCACGGGTTGATACCACAACCACCGGCAAAGCAATCCACTATGTGAAAAAGGACTTACACACTCAAGCTATCAACTCATGATATCCGCTCAAGCTATCAACTCCTAATCTACCCTTGGGCTAGTGAATCACCAAGCCTACTTCCTATCCGAGATGTATCCCACACCTCTAGAAAGCAACTTCCTATCCAAGACGCTCACGTCTCTAGGAAGATTTCTTGCTTGCCTATCCGGATCCTCCCGACCCTAGACAAGACTACCTTGCTTTCCGAGTCCTCCCGACTCTAATCAAGACTTCCTTGCTCTATCCACAAAGCTTCACTCACTTTGCTAGAGACTTCAACCTAATGCAAGGCTATGATCTAAAGTGATGCAAATGATGCAAACACAATCAAATTAAGCTAGATGATCAATCAAGCAAAATGTATATGTTCAATGACAATCTAGAATATGCTTTCAACACACAATCACAAGATTATCTAGAAATCAAGACATGCAAATCAATAAGAACAAGGTATGAATATTCAATATATCACACTAAAAACCTAGTTCTTAGATCATGAAATAAAACCTAGAAAATAACATGAAGCACATCATATATACATTTTCTAGAATCAATTTCATGTTGAATCAAGTTTAGCACAAATATGTTCAAGAGAAATCACAAAGCTAAAACATAATTGAAAAATGATCAAACACCCCTAGCATATGATCTAACATACTTCTCAACAAATTTCATCAATCAAATAGTAAGAATCAAGAGATGATCAAAGATGAAATTGAAAAAGATGAAGTTGAACAAACAACCTTGAACTCGTAATGAAGAACAGGCTGCTGGGAACAATGACGAAGTCAGATCCCTCTGGAAATGCTTGTGGTTTGTAGCTCTCTTCAAGACCAACAATTTTGGTTTTTGAATCGATTGATTTCGAGTTCGTATGAGAGAGATATGATCAAAACACTAAAACTAAAATTTGAAGAAAATCTGCAGAATTCGTGAAATGTTCATCAAGATCTTCAACAAGTGTGGAGGGAAGGAGAGGAGTTTAAAAAGAAGAGAGAGAGAGATTTATTGGGCAAATCAGCACATGCCACATCACCACCCCGTGGGGGACACATGGGCCTCACGGGGGCAGAGAGCTTCTCTGGACGTGGGGCCCACGGCCTCTCTCACGGCGTGGACCAAGTGGCCTCACGGCCACGGACCTCTCTCGCGCGCTCCCTCGGTTCTTCAGCCGTATCTTGGGCATCCGAACTCCAATTTTGAATCTATTTTCGGATTACGAACCATGACTCCCTCATGCATGACGAAGACTACACAACTTTGAAAAATGGTTGAGAAATCATCTCGGAAAATGACAATGAAGTCAACTTAACGAATGAGAACGAAAAGTAGCGTAGCTACATCGTTTGGACTTGAAACCTTATGAATGAGTAACCGAAATGACCGGAACTCAATAAGGTATCAAATAAGGACATGTTCAAGTCCAAAACACAAAATACACAAACAAATAAACACATATTCACACAAGCATGCCATATCAAAGAGATAGTCACAAAGCATGCAATTCCACAATGTTTGTCTATACAAGATCAATGCATGAGCATACTATGAGATGTGTGAATGTGTTATACCAAATGTTTGAACCACGATGCAGGGACACACATGTATGAATTTTGTGTGTATGCGCTAACGCCTTGCAAGAGGATAGAAGTCAAGATATACCTTTGACGCTTTTCACCTCTTGAAGACGACTTTTGCACTAGACGTTGCTCTTCACCATTTAAGCTTCCTTTCTTCAAAGAATATCCTAAGCAACAACTAATACAAATATAGAGTGTTTTGCAATGGAATCAAGCCAATACAAATCATGAACCTTACAATCTCCCCCTTTGGCTATTCCATGGCAAAACCTCAACCTCACCATACAATGTTTCACTCAAATAAACTCAAGTTGATAGCATACTCTCAACCTCACATTACAAAGAGATTCCTAGACTAAAAGTCTTCAAGTCTTCAAGAATTCCTCTTTTGGTCTTCAAAGTACCTATGAGAGAAAATAGTAATCCAAAACAAGAGATCTTCTCTAAAGAAGAATGGTGAGTTATCAACCAAAAAACAAATATAGAAGACATCCCTTATCTCATACAAAAATGCATTATCTCAAGTGACCAAAATATTTTCATATTAAAGCACTCCCTTAGTCTCCCAATTCCCAAGGACCAACCATCCTTAACACTATGAAGAAAGAATTCTTTCTCCCCCTTAAGACAAGAATTCTCCCTCTTAAGACAAAGTCACAATTAAGCTCAAAGAGGAATATGTTTCACACAATTGGAACATGTTTTCCACACAAGGTGTGAAGTATACAAAATCTCCCCAATATCAAACATGGTGAGGTATACATTTTCTCCCCCTTTTTGTCAAGGAATAGACAAGAGACACAAGAGATAAAGAACGAGATACAAAGCAAACAAATCGTATAGAGAGCGAAGTTGAATAAACTAAAGCTCCCCCTTAACATATGCTCCACATATTATCACCAAGTAGATTTGTTCACAAGGTACATCACACAATCACACAATCAAGCAATAAGAGAAAATATTTCATAACTTGTCAAAGTCCAAGAGAGAATCATAGATTTTCATTAATCTCTCAAAAATATTCTCACATTGCTAATGAATCAAGCACATAAGCAAAATGTGTGTGTGTGAATGCTTCTCACATATATAGTAGGAGTAATTGTGATATCAACATGCAAACTTTATCCACACCTATCCATCTAAAGCCTTTCCAAAAAAATAGGTTGTAAGGTTTATGATTTGTATTGGCTTGATTCCATTGCAAAACACTCTATGTATGTATTAGTTGTTGCTTAGGACATTCTTTGAAGAAAGGAAGCTTAAAAAGTGAAGAGCAACTTCTAGTTCTAGTGCAAAAGTCGTCTTCAAGAGGTGAAAAAGGTCAAAGGTAAATCTTGACTTCTATCCTCTTGCAAGGCGTTAGAGCACACACACACAATTCATACATGTGTGTCCCTGCATCATGGTTTAAACATTTGGCATAACACATTCACACATCTCATAGTATGCTCATGCATTGATCTTGTATTGATAAACATTGTAGAATTGCATGCGTTGTGACTATCTCTTTGATATGTCATGCTTGTGTGAATTTGTGTTTGTTTGTTTCTGTATTTTTGTATTTGGACTTGAATATGTTCTATTATGATGCCTTATTGAGTTCCGGTCGTTTCGGTTACTCATTCATAAGGTTTAGAGTCCAAACGATGTAACTACGCTACTTTTCGTTCTCATTCGTTGAGTTGATTTCATCGTCATTTTCCGAGATGATTTCTCAACCATTTTTCAAAGTTATGTAGTCATCATCATGTGTGAGGGAGTCACAGTTTGTAATCCAAAAACAGATTCGAAATCAGAGTTCGGATGCCCAAGATACGAGCTGAAGAACCTAAGGAGCGCGTGAGAGTGGTCTGGAGCGCGTGAGGCCACAAGGCCTGGCCGTAAAGGAGGCCGTGGGCCCCACGGCCAAGGGAGCCCTCTGCTCCCATGGGCCCCACGCGCCCCGCACGGGGAGGTGACATGGCACGCTCTGATTTGCTCGAAAAATATCTCTCTTCCCTCCTTTTGAACTCATCTCCTTCCCTCCACACTTGTTGAAGATCTTCAAGAACATTTTCGAAATTCTGCAGAAATCTTCTACATTTTAGGTTTAGTATTTTGATCATATCTCTCTCATACGAACTCGAAATCAATCGATTCAAAAACCAAAATTGTTGACTAGAAACACTACTAGCCACATCAATAGGTGTTTTAGTGTCATTCATCATGTTTTCTTTAGGTTCATTGACACCATTATCATCACACAAATTTAGCATGCTAAGATCATCTATCTTCACATTGATAGACTCCATAATAGTCTTAGTAGTCAAATTAAAGACTCTATATGCACGACTATTAATAGCATAGCCAAGAAAGAGACCAACATCACTTTTAGCATCAAACTTTCCTAAGTGATCTCTATCATTCAAAATATAACATTGTGTGCGGCCGCAATGTATTCGGCTTCGGAAGAGGAAAGGGAAACCGAATTTTGTTTCTTACTTGACCAAGAAACCAAGTTATTACCAACATAAAAGCAACCGGCCGATGTGGTTTTACGGTCATCAATGTTTCCCGCCCAATCGGCATCACAATAGCCTACTAGGATATCATTGGTGTCAAATGAATAAAATAGACCAAGACTATGAGTCCCTTTGACATACCTAATGATCCTCTTGACAGCTTTCAAGTGAGATTCCTTGGGATTTGCTTGGAATCTAGCACACAAGCCTACACTAAAGCAAATTTCGGGTCTACTAGCCGTTAGGTAAAGTAGACTACCTATCATGCTTCTATAAAGACTTTGGTCAACACTTTTCCCTTTTTCATCTTTGTCAAGTTTTAAAGTGGTGCTCATGGGAGTGTCAAAATCTTTTCCATTTTCTAGGCCAAATCTCTTAACTAGATTTTTAGCATATTTAGATTGATTCAACATTATGCCCATGTTAGTTTGCTTTACTTGCATTCCTAGAAAATAATTCAACTCACCCACCATGCTCATTTCAAATTCACTTGACATAACACTTACAAATTCATCAACCTTGGTTTTATTAGTAGACCCAAAAACAATGTCATCAACATATATTTGTGCAACAAAAATATCATGATCATGATGTTTGATAAACAAAGTTCTATCAATGCCACCTCTCCTATATTGGTTGTCAATAAGGTATTGAGTCAACCTATCATACCAAGCTCTTGGAGCTTGTTTAAGGCCATAGAGAGCCTTTTTCAGTTTAAACACATGATTAGGAGAGTTTGGGTCTACAAAACCCTTAGGTTGTTCAACATACATGTAAGATCCTAGATCTTTGTTGGCTTGATTCCATTGTAAAACTCTCTTTATTTGTATTGATTAGTTGCTTAGGTGTTTCTTAGAGAGAAGAAGCTTCAAAGGTTAAAAGCAACGTATCTTGCAAATATCGTCTTCAAGAGGAACATCGCGTACTCGGATGCTAAGGTATCTAGATTCTTCTTCCTCTTGCAAGGCGTAAGCGCACACACACACAATTCATACATGTGTGTCCCTGCATCATGGTTCAAACATTTGGTATAACACATTCACACATTTCATAGTATGCTCATGCATTGATCTTGTATAGACAAACATTGTGGAATTGCATGCTTTGTGACTATCTCTTTGATATGGCATGCTTGTGTGAATTTGTGTTTGTTTGTTTTTTTATTTTTGTATTTGGACTTGAATATGTTCTTATTTGATGCCTTATTGAGTTCCGGTTGTTTCGGTTACTCATTCATAAGGTTTCGAGTCAAAACGATGTAGCTACGCTACTTTTTGTTCTCATTCATTAAGTTGACTTCATCATCATTTTCTGAGATTATTTCTCAACCATTTTTCAAAGTTGTGTAGTTTTTATCGTGCGTGAGGGAGTCACGGTTCGTAATCTGAAAACAGATTCGAAATCGGTGTTCAGATGCCCAAGATACGGCTGAAGAACCGAGGGAGCGCGCGAGAGAGGTGAGAGTGGCCAAGAGGCCACGTGAGCCACCCCGTGAGGGAGGCCGTGAGCCTCACGGCCAGAGGGGCTCTATGCCCCCGTGAGGCCCACGCGCCTCCCATGGGAGGGTGACGTGGCATGTGCTTATTTGCCCAAAAATTCTCTCTCTCTCTCCTCTTTTTAAACTCCTTTCCTTCCCTCCACACTTGTTGAAGATTTTCAAGAACACTTAGAGAAATTCTGCAGAAATTCTTCAATTTTCTTTTTTTATTTTGATCATAACTTTCTCATACGAACTCGAAATCAATCGATTCAAAAGCCAATATTGTTGGTCTTGAGAAGAGCTACAAACTCCAAGCATTTCCATAGGGAGCTGACTTCGTCATTGTTCGCAGCAGCCTGATCTTCAGTACGTGGTCAAGGTTGTTTGTTCAACTTCTTCTTTTTCAATTTCATTTTTGATCATCTCTTGATTCTTACTATTTGATTGATGAAATTTGTTGAGAAGTATGTTAGATCATATGCTAGGGGTGTTTGATCATTTGTCAATTGAGTTTTAGCTTTGTGATTTCTCTTGAACATATTTGTGCTAAACTTGATTCAACATGAAATTGATTCTAGAAAATGTATATATGATGTGCTTCATGTTATTTTCTATGTCTAATTTCATGATCTAAGAACTAGGTTTTTAGTGTGATATATTGAATATTCATACCTTGTTCTTATTGATTTACATGTCTTGATTTCTAGATAAGTTTGTGATTGTGTGTTGAAAGCATTTTCTAGATTATCATTGAACATGTACATTTTGCTTGATTGATCATCTAGCTAAATTTGATTGTGTTTGCATCATTTGCATCACTTAGATCATAGCCTTGCATTAGGTTGAAGTCTCTAGCAAAGTGAGTGAAGCTTTGTGGATAGAGCAAGGGAGTCTTGATTAGAGTCGGGAGGACTCGGATAATCAAGCAAGGGAGACTTGTCTAGGGTCGGGAGGATCCGGATAGGCAAGCAAGAAATATTCCTAGAGACGTGAGCGTCTTGGATAGGAAGTTGCTTTCTAGAGGTGTAGGACACATCTCGGATAGGAAGTAGGCTTGGTAGTTCACTTGCCCGAGGGTAGATTAGGAGGTGATAGCTTGAGCAGATATCATGTGTTGATAGCTTGAGTGTGTAAGTCCTTTTCGTATAGTGGATTGCTTTGCCGGTGGTTGTGGTATCAACCCGTGGATGTTTCCTCTTTGAGGTTTTACCACGTAAAAATACTTGTGTCTATTTTTCGCTTTACTTTTCATTATCTTCCATATCATGTATTGATTGTGTCTCTTGTATATTGATTTTCACATGTATTGAATCATACTATACCATTGATTAAATCATATCAAGTGTACATTTCATTCTTGTAATCCGCATATTTTGAATTTGGGAGAATTTGGGACTATACCTATTCACCCCCCCCCCCCCCCCTCCCCCCCTCTAGGTATATATTACACTATATTGCTTGAGGGAATTTCAATACACTTCTTCTTGAAGGTATCCATTGAGGAAAGCACTTTTGACATCCATTTGAAATAGTTTGAACTTTTTAATGCATGCAATGGACAACAAAAGTCTAATGGACTCGAGACAAGCAACCGGGGCAAACGTCTCATCAAAGTCAACACCCTCCACTTGAGTGTAACCTTGAGCCACTAGTCTAGCTTTATTCCTCACAATCTTGCCACTTTCATCGGTCTTATTCCTATAAATCCATTTAGTGCCAATTACATTTATATCTTTAGGTCTAGGAACCAAGGACCAAACTTCATTCCTCTCAAATTGATTAAGTTCTTCTTGCATAGCCCCAACCCAATATTCATCAACAATTGCTTCATTAATATTTTTGGGTTCAATTTGAGAAGTGTAGCAAGCATAGGATATTTGGTTAGCAATTTGATTTCTTGTTCTAACCCCTTCATTTAAATCACCTATGATGTCTTCTTGATAGTGTAAGTTTCTAAGTCTTGGGTGAGAATGTTCAACAACTTGGTCATTTTGTTGATTATCATTTAAAGCATTTTCCAACTCTTGCCTTTCAACTTCAACATGACTATCATTTTCATCATCTTGACTAGAAACACTACTAGCCACATCAAGTTTTAGTTGTAGGGAAAAATACCGTAGTACACGCAGCGGAAGCGAGACTAAAAATAGATTTAGTATGTTTTAAAATTTTTCCTTTGATGAACCTTAACCCTTTAATTAATTAAGCATACATATAAACCAACAAAAGAAGAATACCTTTTGTCGCGTGATCCAATTGACTTACGTCGATGGTAATCCGCAAGATCTTCAATCCTAGCACGAACGTGAATCATCTAGGAGCGTGGTCTCCCTTTTCTTTGAATTGCAAACCTGAGAATGGATAAACAAAGTTTTCCTTTTCTTTTGTTAGTCACAAAACAATCAAAAGAAGACAAAGATTATTCCGGTCACTTTTGAGTTCTCAATCTAATGATCGAAACTCGCGTGAACCTAATTCGATATTGTACACACAAGCTTATTGATGAACAAGCAATCAGTGTACCATCAAAGAATAATCTCTTCTCTCTTTTATGTTTAGTAGAATAAAAATAATCCTTTTCTATGAATTGAGAAGAAGAAGAAAAATTGAATCATTCAATCAACCAAGGTGGCCGAATTCTATATGTGGTATTATATAGGTGGCCGAAATTTTGCTTCCTCTTCTATTTAGGGTTGCCGAAATCTTCCTCTAAATGGGACTAGGGTTGCCGCAAATCACATACCAAAAAGGGTTTGTGTTGCACCCTAATTTCCATCAACCCTTAGACTTCAAACCATAATCCAACTCATAGATATTTTTATTCTTTTATTGACTAAAATAAAAAGACTTCTTATTTGATTAAATAAATAAAATTAATTATTTATTTTCTTATCAAACAAGTCTTTTACTTTTAGTATACTACTACCAATAGTATAACTTTAGGAAATATATTTCCTGATTAGAAAAAGATTTGTTTCTTAATTAAACAATTAATTAATTCTTATTTAATTAAAACAATGAAACAAAATAATATATTAGGTTAATATTTACACCTTGCCGCCCCACTTATATAAATGGGCCATATATTATTTTCTTATTTCATTTAATCCATTGGACTTTAAATAAAAAGCCCACATGTGAACCATACCCATTCTTACTAAAAGAAACAAGCCCACATGCCTTTCATTAATATATTAATATAATTGAGCAGCCCATTAAATAAATAATGTGCAAATTATATTCTTAATATATTAAATGCAATTCTAAATGGATCCATAAATTGGTCCGGTAGAATATATCAAGTGATCCATGCAAGTCCTTGTGGATTGGAGATCTTGGCGGGCTATCTAAATTTAAGCTTCAATAGACATAACCTAATCACAATTAACAAATGATTCACTTAGGTCCGATCCATTAATTTTAACTCATTCCACTAAAGAGCTAAAATTGAACTCTTAAATAAAGATAGAAGAAGAAGATGTTCCTTATTCATACCCTAGACAATCATATTGGAGATAGTGTATCCTCGTGATTAATATCAGTAATCGCCAAGAGTTCATAGATCGCCTATTACTCTCCAAGTTACCATATTTACTCATATGACCACGTTTTGAACTTGGATATTTTGACTTGTCCAGAAGCCATGTTTTCAACAGTCACTATCGAAAACTCAACGCTGAGATTTAATATCCAATTACCTCAAAACATCCATATGATGATATTATACTCTCATTTAATAAATGGAGCCATGATGTCCATATCTATAAATGAAGTCCTCTATCGATTAACAAATGAATATCACCAAACTATCGAGGATAGACTATGCTATATAATCGTACTCATTGATAACTCAAATGATATCACTTGCAACCATAAGTCCATCATTTATCTCAGGATTAAGATAGACTCTCCTATTGTCCTGATAATGAAAAGACTATTATCTATTGACGATTCTAGATAAAGCTTTTCATTGTGATCCAGTTCAATGCACCTAGTGCACTAGATTCTTTCGCTCTAAGACACTCTGATGATTTTAGACTCATCATATCTCATTTGATCCCACTCAAATGCTAGCATAAGAATTCTACAACTTTAACAAGATAAAGGTGCCCAACCTTTAACTTAAGTTGTGAACAATATTCAAGACTAACTAAAGAATTGTGTCTACCATATACATATCCAGATGTATGAACAATTCTTCTTTTCTCATAGTCTTGAGACCTTATGATTATTTACTTTGACAATTATAATATTAAACTATAAATGCTATAAGATTTGTTAAACCAGAAATCACTTTATTAATATGAAAAAGATTGTTAATTACAATATTACACTCTTGCTATTGAGCATAATCCTAACACTTTTCACGTTCATGGTATTTCAATTCCTTCCATGAGATCCATTTTCAGAAATTGTGCTTTATTTGAAAATACTCATATGCGATATATATTTGATTTTGATACATAAACTCCAATCGCATATGTTTGATAAAGATTGATAGCCTAGGATTCTGAGTGAAAATATGACTGAAATCCGGTGAGGATTAGAGTCGAGGTAAATTCTAGCCCGAGCATTCGAGTTTAGTTGTTTTGTAAACCGAAAGCATCCTAAGTATTGGCATACTTGCATGTCTATGATGAATTGATTTGAGTGGCATATTATTAGTCCTTATGTAGAAATTCTAGCATGCTTGTAGTTTTTACTTGGTATGTATGGATTGCATCTCAACCTTTTGCTTTGTAGAGTTACGTTTGTGGGTATCGTATCTGGTAAACCCTCAGGAGACTTCACCCCTCCTACTAGGGGCACCTAGGGGTTTAAAAGGCTTGTGGCACATGCTAAGTGCCATCGTTTCTCCCACGACAGTGGACTAATTAGTTTCTTTGTTATTGCTTTAGTGTTTAGTTTGTTAATTTATTTTATATTTTATTTTATTTTATTTTTGATTTTGCTCGTGGACGAGCAAGAGTTAGGTTTGGGGGTCTGATCGCGCTCTAAATGTTCACATTTAGCGCTCCCTATTCCTATCTTTTGTGTTCGTTTCCGAGCACTTTTGTGTATATAATATGTGTTTTAGCTATGTGTAGGTAAATATCCCTCAGAGTGGGTGTTTTAACCTAAATGGAAGAAAACAGGGAAATTCAGGGGCAAATATGTCATTGTGGAGAATCAGGGGTCAAAGTGCAATATTCGGGAAAGTATTGAATATTTCGTGAATAAGAAGAAGAGCAGGGGTGCATATTGTAATTGACCGCGCAAAGCACAGATCAGCCTGCCACGTCACGTGCTAAACGGTGTTGTTTTAGGAGGGTCCGCGTCAGCCTGACGTCACGCTGACGTCAGGTCGTCTTCAAGCTTGTGCCGGGTCACCTCGACCCGCGACGACCCGATCCTACTCGTGTTCGACCCGGTTCAGACCCGACGATGACCCGGCCTTTTTTGGCCCATTTCTAATAATTTTTTCGGCCATTCTCCACCCAGATCGGTAGCCGGTCTCCTTTCGGTCACGATGGACCCACTTTGAGCATCCCATGCAAAGGTTCCACGCTCCACCAAATCATCCAAACTCCTTGGCCATGCAAGCTTGCAAGCTTGCAAGCTTGGTTCAGCGGCTTCTTTCACTCATTCCAGAACGTCCAAACTCGCCGGAAGAAGGTGGTTTCATGCAGCGGGAAAAAGCCAGCGGTCCAGAAGGTCAGAACTCGCCGCCAACCTCCATTTTCTCCACCGCTACTTTGTGCGGCGGGCACAAACTCGCCATCCAGGGTGTCTGAACCCGCCTAGCTGGCCGACTCAAGTGGATTTCGAGATATTTTGGGATATTTTGATCCCCATTTTTCCCTACACATTTCTAACATATATATACATCACTTTGCTTCTTTTTCGGAGTGGTGACCAACCAAAAACACAACTTAGAGCTTTTGCTCTTACACACCAAAAGAGAGAGAGCAACTCCAAGCTTTCCATGGGGGATCTTCCTCCATGGAAAGCCTTCCATGGAGAGTAGAGATGCAGAGATAAGAGAGGCTTGGGTGTCAAAACCGAGCCAAAGGAGTTCATAGCAGGGAAGAGCTATTGGAGGCTTGTCTTCAAGGGTTATTTCTTCAGTTTGCTCATCTCTTGTATTTCTATTGATGTATAACCCATTTGGGAGTATTGTAAACCAACACTTATGCTAATATATGTATGTTTGTTCATTTGCTTTGATTTGGTATTGATTCATTCCTAGATGTATAGTGATTAAGCTCTTTTTATGATATTCATATGTATGGATGATTATGTGTTGATATGTATGTATGGATGAGATTAGGAGTAGATTAACTAAATGATTAGGAGTAGTTATAATCAAATATCTCATTTGTTTATGTATGTTGATGCATGATTTACTATGTATGTGTTTAGAGTCATTAGAGAGATTGAGAGTTGAGTTTGTGCTCGGATTTCCATTCCGGGTATAATCTTAACTATTAGCTCTTGGGAATGGAAATAGCTTAGGTGTGCATAATTATGCCACTTTAGCTTTGGTTCATAAGTTCTTGTGCTTAATGGGTCTAAACCCTAGACACAATCACTCTTCCGATTGGAAAGTGATGACATGATTTCGAGAATTCTCTAATCAAGATTCTTGGGTAATTTCCTTAATCAAAAGAACGAACCCTTTACTGGATTAATTGAATTAACATGCTATACAATCTATGTAGATTTGCATATTGTGTTTGGTAAACTGATGTCCCATATGTGTTTCATATCTTGCTTATCTCCAAGCCACCTTTATTTTCATAGTTAGGGTGTTTTGCCTCTAGGAGTAGAATAACTTAATTAGGAGTAGATTAATTAAATAGCCAATACACCTGGCTACATTTCTATCCTAGTTAGTTTGCATCTCACACACCACAAACACACACGCATTTCCTTTTTACATGCTTTAATAAACACTAGAACTAGATACAATTAACGAATCCATCTCCTTGAGGAACGAGACCCTTGCTTACATGCTATACTAGTCCTTTGACTCGTGCATTTGCGAGGTGATAAGAATAGAAATATCTTTTCTACCGGGTACAACGACGCCCGGTCACTACTCTAGAGGATGTGAATCAAGATTCGTTGGATAAGGAAATTGATCCAAGTCATCAAGAGTGTTTAAATGATAATCCAACCTACATTGATCTTTTAGCTAAGGTGAAGTTTCTTGAGGAGAAGTTGAAGATAGCCTTAAAAGAGGTTGATGAGAAGGATGACTTGATCAAGATACAAGTGGATGAGTTTGTTGCTACAACTCGTAGGCTCTTGGGTGAAAAGAATGCTCTTGCCAAGAAGCATTGTGAAGTTGAGGGTATTGTGCTTGAAAAGGATAGGATCCTCTCTAATTTGTCCTTAGGAAGCTCAAGTGACGCGGTAGTTGAGGAGAAGCTTATAGAAGCATCACTTCCTACAAGCGAAGTCATTGTTGAAGAAAAAGCTCCTAAGAAGAGACGTTCCAAGAAGAAGAACAAGTTGAAGAATAAGGTACCCCTTGAAACTCCCATTTGTGCTTCTCCAACTCCGGAAGGTAAAATCTCTCCTTTTGTTCCCATATGTCATTTTTGCAATACCATAGGCCATATCAAGCCCAAGTGCTACAAATTCATTGAATATTGCAACTTAGAAAATGCATCTAGGAATAGAGAGATTGGACCTCATTTTATGCATGCTAAAGCTTTTGAATATGGAAAGTATGATAACATCTCAAAGCATGTTAAGAATGTCCGGAATGTGAAGAATGCATATCCTTCAAAATTTGACAATGCATGTGTTGCTAACAATGTTTACAAGAAGAGTTTTAATGATATTATTGTGAATCAAGTTGTGGAAGAACTTTACTCTAGGTTCAACATTGTGGTCAAAGAGAATCTTGATAATGTTCGTGTAAGTTCACCCAAGACTAAATTTGTCAAAGGGTGAGTGCTCTTACCATTAGTGTAAGTTGCACATGTGAGTTAGCTTTAAGACTAGTGTTTTGTTGTTAGGAAGCTTAGCTTGTTTGCTTTGTATCTCTACAACTTGACATGAACTTAGCTATCTCACATTGTTTGTTATGATAGTCAAAATTTGTTGATTAACTTTTGAGAAGTTTTTTTTGGAATCTATATGGTGACAATTATGTTAAGGCTTTTAGAGAAAGTCATTTTGTTGTTGTTTGAGTTGGATTGCATTGTCTTTAGTCTCTTCGAATCGACACACCTATAACTTGTAGTCATGAGGACTTACAAGCCAAGAGGACTCATAAAAAGGGTGAAGGCATTGTATTTGATGAAAATAGCTTGCAAAGGTATCTCTATATCATTTTGCTTGCTTACTTGATTTTTCATCTTTCAACTCATTGTTTGTATCACATTCATGAAGCATGTCATAATTGAGAACTAGTATAGTGTTTATATGGTCCTCTTTGACATTTGCTAGTTTAAGATCTTTTGGTGATAAGTGTTCACATTGATCTTATTCATGATGTGTGTTATTATTTGTATGATTATTGAGTGGCTAATTTTTAAATAATGTGAGCTTCATATTCTTTGATAGCTACTCTCTTAAGAAGTAGAGATCTTAAGTAAGTCTCTTTACTTGCTTCTTGATCATGTGCTTTTAAGCCTTAAATTTTGGTTTCAAAAATGCACTTTGCTTCTCTTGTATGTCTTGTTAAGTATGTTGAGCTTGATTGATGTTAACTTTGGATACACCTTGAAGTTCTAAGGACTAGTACATTTAAAAATGACCAATGGTTGGTATCCATTTGCTTCGGCAACAAAGAACTCAACGAGCACCCTCATGGAAAGGGCTACACACCTTGGTTGTGTAGCCGCCCAATGTAGGAAAGGGCTATGCCATTGTGATGAGTGAAAACCGCCATGAGGAGTATATGTTTTTGTTAGAAAAAATCAAAGAAGTGTTGAATTGAATCATAAAAAAAAAAAAAAAAATCTTTGATTCAAGCCTAAATAATAATTAAAAAAAAAAAGGCTTCTGGAGTATAGTTGAATAATCAAATGAGCTCGGGTTGACAAATAGAAATATGTTGACGAGCCACATGCACACACACGCTCACATGTTGAAATCTATTCTCTTTATAAGCAAAATTTCGGATGATAACCGGTTTGACCTTTTTATGGAAAGGCCTAAGATGAATAGATGTTGAAATTGTTTGCATGCTTGATTATCAAACTACTTCTTTTCATATACTTGAAGCAAAATCTTCACACACTCACTTTTGCTTATTTAGTATTTTGATACTTTAGCAATTTTTTAAGACATATGAGAGTGATTGAAAATTTTGATGTAACTCTCTTAGATATGTGAAGCTTATTTGCAAATCTAATAAAATTGCTTGTGATGTGATTGTGTGGTGATTTTTGTGAACATTTGTCTATCTTGATTTTAGATGAGGAACTTGTCAAGGGGGAGCAAAATATGCTAAATTTTTGTTCTCTTTTATGACATGTTCACATGTTCTTTAAGGTTGTTGTTTGTTGGCATTATTCTTATTTTGGATAAATCATGGAGATGCTATGATAAATTCTTATATGCATGATGATTTGTTGAATATAATGTTTTGCCTTTGTATATGTTTATTGGTTACTAATTTGTTTCTATGTTTCCTCTCACTTTTTGTTTTTAGTGTTTTTGTGTTACAAGATCATGGGTAAAGCGAAGAAGGTTGGTGGTAGCGTTTCTTCTATTCCCATTGACAAGTCTAAACCTTCACTTTCTTCCAAGGTTTCCAAAGCCAACAATGTGAAGGATTTGGGAATATTTGGTTGCAAGAAGATCATTCAAGAAAGAGGTATAGATTTGAACTCTTGTGATGGTTCTTATGTTTATAAGGTGCTTATGGATAGAAATTGAGGTTCTTGGATTGACATGTTAGGAGTTTCTAATGAGACCATGGTTAGAGAATTTTATTATGTTTACAAAGAAAGTTCTACCGTGACTAGTGCCATTTTGAACATAAGGAAAGTTGTTTTTAGAGTTTGTGCTAGGAAGTTGAATGAATTTCTAGACTGGCCCTATGATATTGAGTCGGATTTCCTTGATGTTGATGTCTTGGAAAACCTTGATTTAATAGGTAAAACTCTTTGTGATGATGTTAATTTTATGTGGGGGAAACGTGCTTTTATTAGACAAGGTGAGCTAACCAAAGTGAGTGCTTTTTGACATTTGTTTGTTTGCTCCAATCTTGTTGTTTCTACTAATGCTTCTGAGCTTAATAGAGATAAAATCAAGATTGTGTATGTCTTGGTGACTAACAAACCTATAAATCTTGGTGAATTGCTTATGGAACAAATTGAGATTGCGGCTTGCACAAGTCGATTGGATAAGAAATTAGCTTTTCCGGGATTTATTACTCAATTGTGCTTAGCTAAAGGAGTGAAGACTCTTGATGATGATGTGATACTTCCTCCCTTGGAAAAGTTAAGTGAGAAACGTGTGACAAGCATGTCATACAAGGAAAAAGGAAAGTCTTGTGATACTTTTAGGCTATTTAGTGAATCTCTTGATTCTAGCCATATTCCTTGGTCACCTACACTTCCAAGTTGGGCTATGCAATTGAAGATTGAGGTTGAAGAGTCACGAAGATTGATTGAGGCGTCACAAAGGAAGATTGAAGATCTAAGTGCCAAAATTGTTGTACAAGATGAGAGGATCAAAGAATTGGAAGGAAAAGCAACTACAACAAAGCACTATGTGAGATCATCAAATCGTAATACTTTCCCTGGCGGCACAAATGGCTAGAGAGTTCCTTGAGGTATATTTTCTTACTCTTTCCCTTTGGCTTCATATCATGTCAAAAAGGGAAAGAAATATGAGAGTGGGAGATATCTAGCATGCTTAGTCTCATTTTATTTTCTTTGTTGTTTTAGTATATTTGGTATCAAGTTTGAACTTTATGGCATTTAATATTTTTTGTTGAATCTTGGCTAAGAATGCTTTGTTGGATAGTATGTATTAAGGGGGAGCATACATGATCCATTTGAACTTAAATGTTTTTATTTTCTTGCCTAAGATTGTATATTGCCATATGTGTTGTCTCTTGGATATTCTTGTGCTTTCAAGTTTATTTTAGGTGATATCAAGAGAAGACCAAGATGAAGTTTAAGACTTGTTGTTTTAATTTGTGTCTATATGTGTAACTCATTGTACTCATTGTGACCAAATTTTCTTTGTAATTGTTTTAGTATATGTTTAGAGGTTTTGACATGGAATTTGCCAAAGGGGGAGATTGTTAGGTTTATAGTTTGTGTTGGCATGTATTCCATATCAAAACGTGTTTCTCTTGTAATGTTTAGTGGTCCATGTGTTGAAGATTTAAGAAGACAAAGAAAGTCTTGGCCATAATTCATGCAAGATGCCGGCTTCAAAGAGATATGTGCTTCATTGATCATCAAAGGTAATATAAGACCTCATATCTCTTACAAGGCTAGGAACACACACACATATGGCATCCTTGTGTGTTCCTTCATGGTTAAACATCATTTATATATCACTTTCACACACTTGATAATATATGCTCATGCATTTATACTATCTTGACAAACTTTGCTTATTGCATGTTCTAGGACTGTGTCTAGGAAATAGCATATGTGTGTG
Source organism: Acer yangbiense (assembly GCA_008009225.1). NCBI lineage: Eukaryota > Viridiplantae > Streptophyta > Magnoliopsida > Sapindales > Sapindaceae > Acer > Acer yangbiense. Next base: position 15,005,197 of record CM017765.1, on the reverse strand, counting down.
TCTTTGTATTTGTATGTTTCCATAGTTTTGTATTTGGGCTTGAATATGCTCTATTATGATTCCTTATTTAGTTCCGGTCATTTCGGTTACTCATTCATTTTGTTTCGAGTCCAAACGATGTAGCTACGCTACTTTTCGTTCTCATTCGTTGAGTTGAATTCATTGTCGTTTTCCGAGATGATTTCTCAACCATTTTTCAAAGTTGTGTAGTCTTCGTCGTGCGTGAGGAAGTCACGATTCGTAAACCAAAAACAGATTCAAAATCGGAGTTCGGATGCCCAAGATACGGCTGAAGAACGTGAGGGAGTGCGCGAGAGGAGAGCGTGGCCAAGAGGCCACGTGGCCCAAGCCGTGGGACCCACGGCCAGAGGACCCCTCTGGTCCCATGTGGCCCATGTGCCCCCCACGGGGTGGGTGACGTGGCCACCTCTGATTGGCCCGAAAAATCTCTTTCTCTCCTTTTAAATTCCTTCCATTCCCTCCATTTCATTTCCAAGAAGAAAAATTGCAAAATCCCGTCAGAATTTTTCTCCCAAATTTTCTCACCTTCCAAACACCATAACTTCTTCATATGGAGTCGGATTTGAGTGATTCAAGTTGGAGATCATTCGTAATCGAGTCCTCTACCTTTTCCAAGTGGTTTGGCAGCTGTTTGATCGATTTTCTGGTGGTTCTACACAGAAAACCGAACCAGCTCGTGAATCCAAGGTATTGGTCTAATCTTTGGGATTTCTTCTTTTATAACCTTCAATTTGCTTGGGGTTTCTTCTTCTATATATACTTGTATGTTTGGTGAATGCTATTGAGAAAGATAGCTTCACAATCAATCCTAATCAAAAGTCTATTTAGAGACATTTGTGAACTAGTTTCCATGATTCTAGGTTTTTCACATGATTGTGAGTTGTATTGTGATTAGGTTGATATCTTAGGTTGTTTGTGACTTGATTGAATCAATTTTGTGATAAATGACCTTGAGAATTGATTTGATCCTTTGATTGATGAAATCTAGGATTATTGTATTTGTATGTGTTTTAGAGCAATCTAGGGTTTAATTGATTTACATCTTAAATCCTTGCTCTATATTTTTGGCTAGAATATTGATTGATTGAATCTCATGTATCTAGCATTTTATTGCATGTTGATAGCATCTTGAACTTGTACTCATGAATATATTTTGTTCAAGTGTTGTATGTGTGAATGAGACTTTGAGCTTATGTGTTTGGTGTTTACACATGCTTTAGGTTTTATTCTTGTATTTTGCATCTAGACTTTTATTACTTGTGATATCACATGTTTAGGTCTATTTGTATCATGGAATGTATTGATCACATATTCTATGTTGAATTGGTTGTTTGCATCATTTGCATTCACATGATCACACTAGAAGTCCTTGTAAAAGGCATGAAGTCTTGGTTAAAGTCGGGATGACTCGGATAGCCAAGCAAGAAGACTTGTCTAGAGTCGGGATGACTCGAATAGGCAAGCAAGGAGTCATGGCTAGAGTCGGGAGGACTCGGATAGTCATGGATGGGAGGCTCCCTAGAGGCATGAGTGCCTTGGATAGGGAGTTGGCTATTATATTTGTAGGCCTAGGCGTATGGTTAGACATAGACTCCAAAAGAATGGAGTACACGGGAGGTGTATGCACTCTTGAGGAATTTCTAATCTTCTATCGATGTTGGTTTTGTGTGTTGTCCAATATATGGTGGTTCCGCATCATTATGGGATTTCATACTTTCCAATAGGGTTGGGTAGACTTAGACTCCACTAGGTTGGGTGAGCTAAAGATTGGTCACTTTGTGGATTCTCTATTTTTATCATCCAATAAATATAGTACCCTAATGGTTGTATTTCAACTCGTGGATGTTTCCTCATTGGAGGTTTTACCACGTTAAAAAAAATCTCTTGTGTTAATTTTTCCTATCTCTATCTTTTATATTTTATTTGTGTATGTTATTATCTTGTTTCATATTATTCACTTGTGATATATAGTGAAGCAAGTATTTGTAAAGTGTGATTTGTGGATTCATTCTTTTGATCATTTTTGTATATATGATTCTTTTGTATATTGTAATTTTTGTATAGTGGTATTTGATCACTCTTGTAACTCATTGAACATCTATTGAAATACATGTATTCTTTGTTGTTGTGTTTATTTGTTCTTATACCTCACACAACTAGATGATATACATTGACCATGTTCACATGATTATATTCTCATATTGTCTATGTATGTCTTTCTTGGTTTATTTTGTTGTGTGTAAGGCTACCTTGAGGGACAAACGAAAGTTTGTTCAAGGGATTGAAAAAAGGTGTAAAAACCTATTCACCCCCCCCCCCCTCTCTAGGTATGCCTTAAGCAATTTAACTACGTTTGTATACTTTCAGAGGTACCACTTTGGAGAGAGCCATGTTAGATTTAGGAGCAGTATTAATTTAATGCCCTACTATATCTATGAGCAACTGGGATTGAATGACTTGAAGAAGATATCTATGTCACTTGTGTTGGCTGATGGTTCTGTTAGATACCCTAAGGGTTATGTTGAAGATGTGTTAGTACTGGTAGATAATCTCATGATTCCTGCTGGCTTTGTTGTCCTAGACATGGATGAATGAGCTAAAGATAGGAACTGCAAACCTATTCTTTTGGGAAGACCTTTTATGGCAACTGCAAAGACTTTTATAGATGTCCAGAATGGAAAGCTAACGATGACTGTGTTAGATGAAACGGTAGAGTTTAAAGTCTTTGAGTCTCTTAAGTTCCCTGAAGCAGCAGATGATTGTTACTCAGTTGAGTGTAGTTCAATTGAAGTGGTGAATTCAGCAGTACAAGATGAGTTAACCGAAGAAATATCTGAAGAACTACTAGATTGGATTTGTGATGCATTAGAAGATGAGGAAGAAATTCAACAGGGTGAGGTTTCATAAGAAGAATCTGACATTGAGGAAGTAAGTGCTGAAATAGAAGATGAGGTCAACAAGTCATTAATCCCATCTGTGAGTTCTCCCCCTTGTTGTAGAACTCAAACAACTTCCATCTAACCTCAAATATGCCTTCTAAGTCAGAGGCTATGATACTCTCCCAGTGATCATAGCCTCTGACTTAGAGGCGGAAAAAGAAGAGAGGCTGTTAAAAGTGCTACAAAAGCATAAGGCTGCCATTGGATGGACCATAGCGGAAATTAAGGGAATAAGCCCTACCACCTATATGCATCACATTCTTTTAGAAGAAGGTATGAAGCCGTCTAGAGAGGCTCAACGAATACTTAACCCAAACTTGGAAGAGGTCGTGAAGGAAGAGGTCCTAAAGCTACTTAAGGTAGGTATTATATACCCTATATCTGATAGTAAATGGGTGAGTCCGGTCCATGTTGTGCCAAAGAAGTCTGGGATAACAATGGTAGCTAATGAGAAAAATGAGTTGATTCCTACAAGGAAGACAACGGGATGCAAAGTGTGCATAGATTACCGCAAGCTCAACACGGCAACTAAAAAGGATCACTTTCCTTTGCCGTTCATTGATCAGATGCTCTAGCGTTTGGCGGGAAATGCTTATTATTGCTTCTTGGATGGATTTTCAGGATACAATCAAATTTCCATAGCTCCGGAGGACCAAGAGAAGACGATGTTCACATGCCCCTTCGGAACCTTTGCTTACCGAAGAATGCCTTTTGGGCTGTGCAACGCCCCTGCTACCTTCCAAATATGCATACCTGAAGAAGAGCAGCAAGATGTGCTGAAATTCTACCACAACCTTAGTTGTGGAGGGCACTTTAGTGCCAAGAAGACCGCTCTGAAAGTTCTCCAATCAGGTTTCTTCTGGACCTCTTTATTTAAAGATGCTTACACCTTTTGTATTTCTTGTGACAAGTGCCAGAGAACGGGGAACATTGGCAAAAGAGATGAGATGCCTCTTTCAGGCCAGTTGGTAGTAGAGATATTTGACGTGTGGGGAATAGATTTCATGGGACCCTTCCCATCCTCACACGGGTTCCTGTACATCCTAGTTGCTGTGGATTATGTCTCAAAATGGATCGAAGCAATCGCAACCAAGATGAATGATAGTCAAGTGGTGGTTGTAGGGAAAAATACTGTAGTACACTCAGCGGAAGCGAGACTAAAAAGAGATTTAGTATGTTTTAAAATTTTTCCCTTTTATGAACCTTAACCCTCTAATTAATTAAACATATATAATCAAAAGTATCATACCTTTGTCGCGTGATCCGATTGACATTGCGTCGATGGTAATCCGCAAGATCTCCAATCCAATCACGAACGTGAATCACCTAGGAGCGTGGTCTCCCTTTCTTTGAATTGTGTACCTGAGGATGGATAGCAAAATCTTTTCTTTTTCGTTAGTCACAAAAACATCCAAGAGATAACGAAGAACGTTCCGGTCACTTTTGAATTCTCAATCTAATGATCGAAACTCGCGTGAGCCTTATTCGAAGTTGTGCACAAAACCTTTTGATGTAAAAGTTACTAGTGCACTATCGAAATAAGAACAAACTCTTCTCTCTATACTTCTTGTCTGAAATTATCACACTAGTCTAAGAGTTGGATTCTATTTTTCCCAAGCAAAAGAAAAAACTCTCAAGTCATAAAAACCTTAGGGTTCTTTTATATATATATATATTTGCCGCAAATCACTTGCCAAAATCTATATATGTATATTTGAATTCTACTTGCCATATAATATCATATATCACTATATATATTGCATAAACTCTGCACACATATTATAAGTGCACAAAATCTGCACGCCTAAACAAAATATATATATATATATCTATATTGCACTAATCAATTCTGCATGCATCTTAAAAAAAAATCCTTATACTGCACGCCAAACCAATATATATCTATCATACGGAATTAACACTGCATGCATTATATACCTATATATTTTCGGCCTTGTGCCATACATATTAAATATATATTTATATATTGTGGCCAAAATCCTCTACCATGTAGGATTTGTCTTTTGACTTAAATCCTAACCCTAGGTAGATTTCCTTAGAATTTCAAACCCTAATCCAACTCTTTAGTGTATTTGTGACTATCTCAAAGACTTCCTAATTTGACTAGATAAATAAATCTCTTATTTATCTACTTACCAAATAAAATCTTTTATTTTTTAAGTATACTACTACCAATAGTATAATACTAGGAAACATATTTCCTAGTCAGAAAAAGATTTTGATCTTTAATTAAATAATTAATTAATAAATTAATTAACTTCCATTTAATCAAATAATAAAATAAAATAATATAATAAGCTAATTTATTAGCCTTGCCGCCCAAGTACTCTGTCATGGGCCATATATTATTTTCCCATTTTATTAAATCCATTGCACCTTAATAAAAAGCCCACATGTGAGCTAGACCCATTCTTACTAAAAGAAACAAGCCCACATGCCTTTCATTAATATATTAATATAATTTAGTAGCCCATTAAATAAATAATGTGCAAATTATATTCTTAATATATTAAGTACAACTCTAGATAGACCTATAAATTGGTCCGGAAGAATATATCAAGTGATCCATGCAAGTCCGTGTGGATTGGGGATCTTGGCGGGCTATCTAAATTTGAGCTTCAATAGATATAACCTAATCACAATCAACAAATGATTCACTTAGGTCCGATCCATTAATTTTAACTCATTACACTAAAGAGCTAAAATTGAACTCTTAAATAAAGATAGAATAAGAAGATGTTCCTCATTCATACCCTAGACAATCATATTGGAGATAGTGTATCCTCGTGATTAATATCAGTAATCGCCAAGAGTTCATAGACCGCCTATAACTCTCCAAGTTACCATATTTACTCATATGACCACGTTTTGAACTTGGATACTTTGACTTGTCCAGAAGCCATGTTTTCAATAGTCGCTATCGAAAACTCAACGTTGAGATTTAATATCCAATTACCTCAAAACATCCATATGATGATATTATACTCTCATTTAATAAATGGAGCCACGATGTCCATATCTATAAATGAAGTCCTCAATCGATTAACAAATGAATATCACCAAACTATCGAGGATAGACTATGTTATATAATCGTACTCATTGATAACTCAAATGATATCACTTGTAACCATAAGTCCATCATTTATCTCAGGATTAAGAAAGACTCTCCGATTGTCCTGATAATGAAAAGACTATTATCTATTGACGGTTCTAGATAAAGCTTTTCATTGTGATCCAGTTCAATGCACCCAGTGCACTAGATTCTTTTACTCGAAGACACTCCGATGATTTAGACTCATCATATCTCATTTGATCCCACTCAAATGCTAGAAAACGAATTCTACAACTTTAACAAGATAAAGGTGCCCAACCTTTAACTTAAGTTGTGAACATTATTCAAGACTAACTAAAGAATTGTGTCTACCTCATAAATATCCAGATGTACGAACAATTCTTCTTTTCTCATAGTCTTTTGACCTTATGATTATTTACTTTGACAATTATAATAATTAAACTATAAATGCTATAAGATTTGTTAAACCAGAAATCACATTATTAATATGAATAGATTGTCAAAAACACTATTACACTCTTGCTATTGAGCATAATCCTAACAGTGGTGAAGTTTGTCAAGGAGAACATATTCACTAGATTCGGTACACCTCGTGCAATCATAAGTGACGGTGGAAGCCATTTTTGTAACAAGGTATTTACCTCGTTATTGAAGAAATATAGTGTCAAACACAAAGTGGCAACCCCATACCATCCGTAGACTTTAGGACAAGTTGAAGTGAGCAACAGGCAGATTAAACAGATCTTAGAGAAGACCGTGCAACCTAATAGAAAGGATTGGTTAATCAAGCTGAATGATACTTTGTGGGCATACAGAACTGCCTACAAAACCCAGATAGGTATGAGCCCGTGCAGGATAGTCTATGGCAAGGCATTCCATCTTTCGGTAGAGCTGGAACACAACGCCTATTGGGCTCTAAAGAAACTGAACTTCAATCTAGACAAGGCAGGGGAGGAAAGAAGCTTGCAATTGAGTGAACTTGAGGAGCTCCAGAACAATGCATATGAGAACACGAAGATATACAAAGAAAGAACGAAGAAGTTACATGACAACAAAATCCTTCGGAAAGAGTTTCATCCAGGAATGCTAGTTCTATTGCATCAATCGCGTCAGAGATTGTTCCCAGGAAAGCTGAAATCAAAGTAGGCTGGTCCGTTTAGAGTAACTAAGGTATTTCCTCATGGGGCTGTCGAGCTTCAGAATTTTCAAAATAGTGGTACTTTCAAAGTTAATGGTAAGAGGTTGAAGCCTTACTTGAGTATGTCCGAAGCTGTGTTCGTTGGGTCTTCCATGCTTCATGAGCCGTAAGACCCCTGAGCGTCTTGCCCAGACGTTAAATAAAGCGCTCGGCGGGAGGCAACCCACCCAGGTATTCTCTTTTCACTTTATTTTTGTCGGGTCTTAATTAGTGTTCCCCTTGCTTCAATGCAGGTTTGGGGGTGTTGTCTTGTTATTTTAAAAACAAAAAAAAAAAAAATAAATAAAAAATTTGGGTGTCAGGTCAGACTGCTCCCATTTGCACAGCGTGAGGAGAGCGGTAAGGGAAGCGGTGCATTCTGTGATGGAACCGCTGTAGAACCTCTGTGTATTAATTGGGAGCGGTTAGACAGCGGTATTCACTGGGCAAACCGCTGCCACACCGCTATTGAAATTGGAAGCGGTCATGGCAGCGGTACCTACTGTCCTCACACCGCTGCCATACCGCTGCCGATATAATTGGGAGTGGTGCAACTGGGCAAACCGCTGCGGATGCGCTGCCACTACCGCTGCGCATGCCACAGCGATACTAAATGAAAACGGTGCGTTTCCATTCTACCGCTTGATCGTCCAATAGGAGAGGACCGCTGCCCAAACCGCTGCGGCTTTGGCAGTGGTAATGGCAGCGGTCGTGCCCTAACTATAAGAGGAACAGTTTCAGCGAAGCCTGTCACTGTCTCCTCTCTTCTCCCTTTCAAATTCTTTTTCTTCCCTCTTCTTCTCTTCTCAATTCCGGCCACTTCCACCACTAGGTATGAACTTCAACTCTTATTCTATTTCGATTTTATGTTGATTATTGCCTTTTATTGTGTGTTTCCATTCCTTTCTCCCATGATTTTCTTCACTTGATATTGTTAGGGTTTCTAGACCGAATTTTGGGGATTTCTGATTTGGGGAAATTTTGGCCTTTGCATGTGTTGATTGATGAATGCATAGGGTGTAGGCAATAGGTGGAAGTGTGTTTGTGATGATAATTTTCAATTATATAGTGTAACAATTGCATGAGAAATTATGTTTGATTTTGTCAAATAAGTGTTATTCTATAATCTTTTTGTGTTGTGATGTGCTGAATGAAAAGAGATGAAATTTGTGCAATGTAGGCACAAAGGTTTATTGATTGTATTGCCGTCATCCTGCTGAAATTTTCTTAAAAATCACTGTCCCATTCAGGTTTGTAACTTTCTTGTTGCTTGTTTCTTAACCAGTTATGGCAAGGACAGTAGTCCGAGGAGGTCATGTTCCATCGGATCCCAGCAGAAGATGAAACAAGAGGCCGGTTGAACATCAATTCAAGGGTCATCCGGAGTACAAGGATAGGGTGAAGAAGACCCGGACTTTCATTCTGGAAAGGGGTATAGCCGTGGAGGAAATGGGAGAGACCCCGATACCTACTATTGTGGAGGCCAGAGGATGGGCAGGGTACGTGCGTCGACCCTGTAATGCCAACATCTCCTTAGTCCGAGAGTTTTATGCCAATATGGTGGACTCATAGTACGGTTCACATAGAGTAGTTATGGTGAGAGGAGTACCTGTGGTGATTTCCGTGGAAACGATTAGAGAATATTTTAGCCTACCACCACATGAGACGGTTGAGGCAGCGTACCCGGCTAGGTACGAGTTAGGATGTGCGCTACGTAGAGAGGGAGGAGTTGGATGGGATGGGCAGAAATTATTGAGGAGAGATCTGCATCTGGACACGGCGTTCTGGAACCTTTTTATCTCAGCTTCCCTTAAGCCGTCGAGTCATATTGGGGAGATTTTCAAGGAGGTTTCTCGGGTATTGTATGATATCAGGGCGGGGAGATATTATTATATGGCCAATTTCATCAAGAAAGAGATCCGGAGATGTAGGCGACTGATAGGATCGAGTATGTTGTTTCCGTGCTTGATCACAGGCATGTGTGCCGCAGCTAGGATAGAGGTAGAAGACGACGCTAGGGATAAGACGACACAGCTAGACAGACCTCTAACGCTTGCCACATGAAACACCCAAGAGAGCATTCGTGGCCTACCCACTATTGGTGACTTCCCCACGCGTAAAAGACATTGGGCTGGTGAGGACAACTATGAGGATGAGCCCTTGGATGAGGCAGACCAATAAATTTTGGAGGAGCAGACTCAGAGAGATTCGGGTGCTGGTTCGTCACAGCAGAGACCTGAGTGGGTAGAGTATATGCTATCCACGATGAAGGGCTATATAGATACAGGGATATCGGGATTGAGGACTGAGATGATCTCCCAGCTGAACACCATGTAGATTTCGATTGACGAGATCCGTTAGGCCACAGTCCGGCCAGCCCAGCCACAGCCTGGAGATGACAGATTTGAACCTGGCCCGAGCCAGCAACGAAATGATGACTGCTAAAGGCACTGTAGATGGACCTGAGTCTACAGAAGGATATGTTTCTTTTCTTTTCTTTATTTTCTTTATTTTCTTTTGTTTGAAATTGTGGTATTCCACTACTATTTTATTTTGTGTCTTTATTGCTCTGCCTTGGCCTTTTTCCTATTTGTCGTGTGCTTTGATGTCATAACATTAAGGACAGTGTTGGATTTAGGTTTGGGGGTGTGATAGTTTGTTTTTGAGTCAATATTTTTGTTTTGTTTTTAGAGTCTGTCGTTCCCGCGTCTTTCGAGACGAGACACTTCGGTGTGTGCCTTGAGATGATGTGCATTAATCAATGAGTTTACACTAACATCTTGCCATTTAGGGTAATACATTGCATTTTTCAAAACTTATGACATGCTCTTGACATGATAATGGATAGAATGCTGAGTTGAATTGCCATGATTAATAGTGGAGACTACCCTTATGAGTTCACTAAGCCAAAAAGCATACATAAATGACATACTATGAGGGTCCTATTGTTTCTACTCTTTAAACACTCAGTAGGTTCTTGTTAGGATTATGCTCAATAGAAAGAGTATAATATTGTAATTGACAATCTTTTCATATTAATAAAGTGATTTCTGGTTTAACAAATCTTATAGCATTTATAGTTTAATATTATAATTGTCAAAGTAAATAATCATAAGGTCTAAAGACTATGAGAAAAGAAGAATTGTTCGTACATCTGGATATGTATGAGGAAGACACAATTCTTTAGTTAGTCTTGAATATTGTTCACAACTTAAGTTAAAGGTTGGGCACCTTTACCTTGTTAAAGTTGTAGAATTCTTTTGCTAGCATTTGAGTTGGATCAAATGAGTTATGATGAGTCTAAAATCATCGGAGGGTCTTCGAGTAAAAGAATCTAGTGCACTGGGTGCATTGAACTGAATCACAATGAAAAGCTTTGTAAGGATTCCCATTATTGATTGGCTTATTTCGTGGTCAAACCACATGTTGGGGTTTGGTTGTAAGGGTAGTCTAGGTGTTTGTTGAAGATCAAGACCCTTTCCAAGACCTCAAGAGGACAAGCACCAAAGGTATATATCTAGTGCTTACATTGGCTTGAAGAGATATAGTTGCACACACACACACAACATGCATAACTCTTATTCTTGTATGGTGTGTTTATATTTTGTGTGCATTGTGCTTTATTGATTTATTCAATATCTCTTCTTGCATGTTGAATTGATTGCATCTTGTTATATGATAATGCCATGACATGTTAGGCATTAGGATGCATTCAATACCCACACTTGCACTTCATGTATGTTAACTTTTAGTGTGGAGTAATTCGTTTCCCTAAGGATGTTCGGAAACGTCCGCGCGTGCACGGTAATGTGCTTTGTTTTGCGCGATGATCGCCGGTGGAGATGCCTTTGGCTTCTCCTTGGTTTCACCATTTTTGGTGAATCGGCGGTTACGTTCGGCGGCCTGGCCGCCGTTAGAAACCGCCGAATGAGACCTGATTGAAATATATCTCTCGGGTCCAAAACGGCGGTTGGGATCGGCGGTTTCCAAACCGCCGAATGAAGTCGCCGAAGTTCCCCTGTTCCACACGGGAGCCATTCGGCGGTTCATTTCGGCGGCCTGGCCACCGAATGAAACCGCCGATCGGTGCGTTTCAAGGGCAAAATTGTATTTTCACCTGCCCTGTTTTTGGTCTCTATAAATACATCCTTATCTCTGGTTCAGAATACAAGTCTTTGATTATAAGAACCCTAGAGAGATATTTAGAGAGACTTGAGAGAGAAAGCTTAAAGATCATATCTTTATCTCTCTAAACCCATTCCCACATGCATAAATCTTCATCTAAGCATCATCTAGGATCATCTAGCATATGCTAATGCATGGGACTTCTTCAACACACATGGTATGATTTGTTGAACACTTTTATCTTACATAATTAGTGTTTCTACTTATCAATTTTATCTCATATTTTACTTATATGTGTTTAGATTAATTTCTACATATAAGATTGAGATTATGTGTTGATTGGGTTTTTATTTGTTAGCTAGGCTTTAATGTTCATATGCCATCTAGCTAATTGATCTCATTTGTTAATTGAGATTATTTTTCATAGCTTATTTGATTAGGTCATTATTGCCTAAAAGCTATGCCATGAACATTCTTGTGTGATGTATTGATAACTAGGTTGATAGATTGTTTTTTAATCAACTAGTTAATCCTTTGAATGTTTGTGGGTTTTATATGATAGCTTTGTATCTAGGATTGGTTATCCTTTACTTAGCTAAAGTTATATGCCATGTCATATAGCTATATGTGATATCTAGGATTGATTATATTGTCATCTTATAATCCTAGGTAAGCATTTAGAGTACCCTAGCTCTTATTGCATTAATTGAATATTCATACATATTCACATAGGGTTGTGCATCTCTTTTGAGAGATTGAAGTCTTGGGGCTAAGTGTGCTTAGGCCTCAAGCAAATTGGACTAGAGCCGCTATAAAAGGCCCGCGTGGTAGATTAGAGGGTGCTCACGCCAAGAGTAGTGTATCAGGGGATATCATTAGGGATTGAACCAAGAGTGGCGATTGGTAGTGTCCATAGCCTGAGGTTATCTAGGGTGAGGGTCCGAGAATCACTTGAGGGTGTAACCGTCTTTTCATATAGTGGATTTCGAGGTCCGAGTGTGGCGCACTTAACAGCCCGTGGTTTTTCCCAGTGGTTGGGTTTTCCACGTAAACATCAAGTGTCATTTACTATTTCCGCATCTTATTACACTTGTATGTTTTGTTGACTTGCTAGGGGTATTTTCGTAAAATTGACATGCATGCGAAAATTGGGTAATAATTAGATAAAATCTATTCACCCCCCCTCTAGCTTTATATTGATAAACACACCTCGAGTATTTTGAGAACTTTCAAGCTTTATCTAGAACCGTCAATAGATAATAGTCGTTTCATTATCAGGACAATCGGAGAGTCTATCTTAATCCTGAGATAAATGATGGACTTATGGTTGCAAGTGGTATCATTTGAGTTATCAATGAGTACGATTATATAGCATAGTCTATCCTCGATAGTTTGGTGATATTCATTTATTAATCGATGGAGGACTTCATTTATAGATATAGAGATCGTGGCTTCATTTATTAAATGAGAGTATAATATCATCATATGGATGTTTTGAGGTAATTGGATATTAAATCTCAACATTGAGTTTTCGATAGCGACTATTGAAAACATGGCTTCTGGACAAGTCAAAGTATCCAAGTTCAAAACGTGGTCATATGAGTAAATATGGTAACTTGGAGAGTTATAGGCGGTCTATGAACTCTTGGAGATTACTGATATTAATCACGAGGATACACTATCTCCAATATGATTGTCTAGGGTATGAATGAGGAACATCTTCTTATTCTATCTTTATTTAAGAGTACAATTTTAGCTCTTTAGTGGAATGAGTTAAAATTAATGGATCGGACCTAAGTGAATTATTTGTTGATTGTGATTAGGTTATGTCTATTGAAGCTTAAATTTAGATAGCCCGCCAAGATCCCCAATCCACACGGACTTGCATGGATTACTTGATATATTCTACTGGACCAATTTATGGGTCCATCTAGAATTGTATTTAATATATTAAGAATATAATTTGCACATTATTTATTTAATGGGCTGATCAATTATATTAATATATTAATGAAAGGCATGTGGGCTTGTTTCTTTTAGTAAGAATGGGTCTGGTTCACATGTGGGCTTTTTAATTAAAGTCTAATGGATTAAATAAAATAAGAAAATAATATTAAGCCCATATATATATGATGTGGGTGGCAAGGCTAATAAATTAGTCTAAAGTATTATTTTATTTTATTGTTTGATTAAATGAGAATTAATTAATTTATTAATTAATTATTTAATTAAGAAACAAAATCTTTTTCTGATCTGGAAATATGTTTCCTAGGTTAAATACTATTGGTAGTAGTATTCGAAAGATGAAAGACTTATTTGGTAAGAAAATAAATAATAAGGTTTATTTATTTAATTAAATAAGAAAGTCTTTTATTAAGAATTAAACACTTATGAGTTGAATTAGGGTTAGGATTCTAAAGTTGATAGGAATTAGGGTAAAGCACAAACTCTCTTTAGTAGAGAATTCGGCCAACCCTAATACACATCATAAGGAGAATTCGGCCAACCCTAGTAGAATGAGAAGTAGAATTCGGCCACCCTATATAATACACATTATAGGGTTCGGCCACCTTAAGCTCTCTAATTGATTCACTTGATCAACTTCTTCTTCTTCTAGCTTGAATAATTCTCATAGACAAGTGTTTGATTTTTTCGGCCAAGACACAGGAGAGAAGAGATTATTCTATTTCGATAGTACACTCATTGCTTATACATCAATAGGCTTTTGTGTACAACTTCGAATAAGGTTCACATGAGTTTCGATCATTAGATTGAGAACTCAAAAGTGACCGGGATAATCTTTGTAGTCTTTTGGATGTTTTGTGACTAACGATAAGAAAAAGAGATTTTGTTTATCCATCCTCAGGTACACAATTCAAAGAAAAGGGAGACCACACTCCTAGGTGATTCACGTTCGTGCTAGGATTGAAGATCTTGCGGATTATCATCGACGCAAGTCAATCGGATCACGCGACAAAAGGTATTCTAATTTTATTTATATATATATGTGTTTAATTAATTTTAAGGGTTAAGGTTCATCAAAGGAAAAATTTTAAAATATACTAAACTTGTTTTTAGTCTCGCTTCCGCTGTGTTGACCGTATTTTTCCCCTACAGTTCTTAGCATTAGATTCGATCTCTATAGGTTGTACATTGAGCATTATAGAACGATCATCATAAAAGATTTCGAATGTTGCATTTTGATCTTGAGTGAGTTGAACCAGTGGAAGTGATATAGACTATGTGTGTTAGCTACTTAAAAGGCCTTAAATATTTCCTACCTATATGTGTGTGCTCCATAGCCCTGTTTGAAGCCAAACACTGAAAGCCTTTTTCTTTCTTTACCACATTAACTGCAACCCAAATAATCCAATGATTAGCCATACCTTATAGCTTGGGATCATACTTTGAGAAAGGTGCAGAGGATGTATTGTTTTTACACGTTACTGTGTGCGTATTTGCTGCTAAATCAAGGAAACGAATAGCTGCATTCAATCCAAAAGTTCTGAAGCTGAAAGTAAGGCAATAGTTGTAAAGTGATTCATTCAAAAAAAAAAATGTGTTGATAGAATCAGAAAATAGAATGTAAATGGGTGCGATAAAGTCAAAAGAAGACTGCAAGTTTGAATATATTCAAAGAAGATGGCAAAAAGGGAGGAAGGAGAATTCTGAGGAATTATTAATAAGTGGTCATATTCCACTTGGAAAGGAGACCACGAGACTTGTGCGAAGCCGAAAAAGTAATAGAAGACTCTCATGGTATCATCCTAGGTTTTTCAATTCTAATTTTCCGTTCTTTCTTAACCCTCACCCAATGGCCCCATTACAACCTGAATGAAGTCTATTTGATCTGCTGGTTATCCTTGCTATGATAGTAGAATTATGATGTGTGATTATCTTGTTCATAATGTTCGATTCATTTCATGAGATCTTTTGCATACAAATCAAGCGTTCCTTCAATGTTATATCTATATGCGATAATAATTTGAATTTCTTGTGCATAACTTCCCAATCGCATATACTTGATGAGTAATTTTACCTAGGTTCTGTGAGAATTAATGAGATTTATCTTGTGAGAATTAGAGTCGAGGCGAATTATATCTATGGCTTTTTGATGATGTGTCCTGGAAGCTAGAATGTTCTGAGTTTGGGCTTTTCACTTCAAATTGAGCAATGTTTTCAGACTTGTGACTTAATATTAGTTTTTACTTATTGGCTTATGCATGCATTGTCTCAACATGGGCACATATTGTTGTATTTTGGATGACTGATTGCCGCAGGATATGTTTGTGGGTGTCATAGCTATAAACCCTCAGGAGACGAAACTCCTCCTACTAGGGACACCTAGAGGTTTAAAGGCTTGTAGCATGCGCTCAATGCTATCGTGTTCCATACGAAAGTGGCTTTGTTAGGATTTATGTTTTCTAGTTTTGTTTTTAGGTTTTGTTTTCTTAGTTTTGCTCGAGGGCTAGCAAAAGATAGGTTTGGGGGTATTTGATCAGTCATTTATTGTATATGTTTTTTATCCCCATTCCTCCAATCAATTGCTTGTTTCTCGAGTCTTTTTGGGATTTAATGTGTGTGTTTGAGCATTTTCAGGATTTTGGATCCAGCTGAATAGTTTGAAGAATATCAGGCAAAAAGTGCTATTTCAGAAGATTCCAGGGACTTTCTAGAAAAAGGCCAAAATATGAGGTCAAAAACCGCTCCTAATTAATTGGCAGTGGGTCAGCAGCGTTCTAACATCAGTGGTGTTCCCTATCAAGACCGCTGCCAGACCGCTCTCATTGTGGTAGCGGTTGTCCGTATTTCGTCAAGATCGCTGCCATACCGCTGCGACTTTGGCAGCAGTAATGGCAGCGGTTTGGCTTCTCTGCCTGACGTAAGGCGTCTTTTCACGTCTTGGATCTGGGAGCTATATATATGGAGAGTTTAATAGGTTTTGTGGCACTCTGGCATTCTCTTGCTCTCTTTCAGATACACAACAACTCATCACACAAATTCCCTCATTCATCTTACGCATAGAAGATTCAAAGACGAAAGAGATTTCAACATCAAAGATTTGAAGAATTTGTTGAAGCTTTTCAAATGGGTTTTATCATCTCTTACTCTTGTCTTTTTGTTTCTAATATGTGTAACTAACTCCATACTAGAGAGTCAATGTGAACCTCTATGAATACTCTTTGTTAGAATTGACTATATTTTCTTAATTCAAGTTCTGATTCATTCAATTCATTCTAAGTCTTAATTCTTTATTTGTGTTAATGCATGATCATACGCTGACATGAATCTAGGGTTTTGATAATTAAACAATTAAGTTTGGAGTGTTGATCTACATGTAACCTTAATTAATATTCAATTGAATGGGTAAAACTGATCTTAGCATTGATCTATGCAAGTAGGTTTTGGTTCTTCAGTTCTTACACTTAATGGGTTCTCGGTTGTAGTTTGCACCATTGATCTATGGGTAAATTAGGATTGAGGATACTTGATTCATCCCAGGATCATACGGTAATACTTTGAACAATTTATTGAAATACAAGTATTCCATGCTATTGAGTTTTTTGTGTTATTATACCTCATGCAACTAATTGATATACATAAACTATACTTAAATGATCACATGCTTATATTGTCTATGTATGAATTCTTGGTTTATGTGTTGTATGTAAGGCTACCTTGTGGGACAAACGTAAGTTTATTCAAGGGATTGAAAAAGGCGTAAAAAACCTATTCACCCCCTCTAGGTATGCTTTAAGCTATTTAACTACGTTTGTAGCCTCTAACTAGTCAAAAAGACAAACAAGTGTAATATGGTGCGGAATGTAAATAACACTTGATGTTTACGTGGAAACCCTCATGGGAAAAACCACGGGCTATTATGTGCGCCACACACGAACCTCTAATCCCGATCAATAATCATCTCAACTACCTAATCCCGGTATGAGTGGACCTAGTCCAATTGCTTGTGGTTTACGCAACCTAATCCCGGAAGCTACACAAGTCTTACTTCTCAATGAAGAGATAAAGTGACCTAAGTGAATATATGATGATATTCAAAGAACAAACAATGCTGGGTAACCTTAGATGCTTATCTAGGATGAAGAAATGACAATTAATGCAATCCTAGATATCAATAGCTAGATGACATGTCAAAAAGCTTAGATAAACATTGATTATAAAAACCTAGATATCTATCACAATACAACACTCAATCAATTCATCACAAATAATCTCTATCTTGTATTTAGCATATGATCTAAAGACATACAAGTAATCAAAGAGAAATCTAAATATGAAAAACACTAAAGTTAGATGAAATTAGTGAAGAACATACCAAGGTAGATGTCATGATGCAAACCCATGCATGGATCCATTCTATATAGGCATAGAAGATGGAATATGAAATTTGATGCAAAAAGGATTAGCTTTAAGTGATTAAAGATGAGTTCTTTGTGTATTTTTCTTGCTTTGAAAAATATCATAAGTATGAAATCTGATATTGAACTCTCTTATGTGACCTAAAGTCATAGAGATATATATATATATATACCATAAGTGAAATGAGGTCATTTTGAAAAATCGCACCTGATTGTGCATTATGCGCTGGTGGACCAGCGCACGACCAGCGCAAAGACAAAATTTGCACAGGCATTGGTCGACCAGCGCAGGTGATAGGCGCAACACTAGCGACAGAGAATTGGGCGTTCTACGCTGGTATGCTTGCACTGGACAACCAGCGCACAACAGACCACTGGGTGATCTGCGTTGGTGTGCTGCGTTGGTCTAGCACATGTGGACTAGTGCACAACCTATTTCTTTTAAGCTTACACAAAAACATGCAAGGGTAAAAAGGTAAACAACATGCATCCTAATGCCTAACATGATATGGCATTATAATCACAAGATGCAATCATAAGAGCATGCAAGAAGAGATGTAAATGATCATGAACAAGCACATATAAAAATACACACAACATACAAAAGATAAGCATATGCATAAGTTGTGAGTGTGTGCAACTATCTCTTCAAAGCAAGTAAGCACTTAAAATATTACCTTTGGTGCTTATCAACTTGAAGTCTTGAACAAGGGCCTTTGAGCTTGATCCTCAATCACTTAAACTACCCTTACAATTCAAACCCCAATATGTGGTTTGTCCACGAAATAAGTCAATCAATAAATGAGAATCCTTACAAGCTCATTTGCAAGTAATGCATTTCTCACATATTCTCTCAACATCTCTTTTCATGTGTGACCAAAAGAAATGATCACTTAACACATCCAAAGTCTTTTTAACTCCAAAATGCCTCATTAACCCGCTGCTATGTGCCTCTCTCACAAGCAATTCTCTCATTGAACATTGAGGAACACACAACTTGTTTTCTTTGAAAAGAAAACCATCATGCCTAAAGAACTTGTCAAAACCTCCTTTCTCACATGCCCCATAAACATTAGCAAAATCATGGTCAGAACTGTATAAGTCTTTGATGTACTCAAAACCCAATAATTTTGCATCAAGTTTAGAAAATAAAGCATACCTCCTAGAAAAAGCATCGGCAGCCACATTTTCCTTACCTTGTTTGTACTTGATGATGTATGGAAAGGATTCAATAAACTCTACCCATTTTGCATGTCCTTTGAGATATTTCAAGGACTCATGTTCGATATGTATAATGAATTCTTTGTACCAAAGATAGTGCTGCCATGTCTCTAACACTCTCACCAAGGCATAGAACTCCTTGTCATACGTCAGGTAGTTAAGACTTGCTCCACTTAGCTTCTCACTAAAGAACGCAATGGGTTTGCCCTCTTGCATTAAGACTCCTCAAATACCTATTCCACGTGCATCACACGTGATTTTGTTGATGGCTCAGCAGTCAACACACATTCTCCAAGAACCATCCTTTTTAGGCACCAACAAAATAGGAACCGCAAATGGACTCATGCTTTCACGCACATATCCCTTTTCAATAAGCTCACTTACTTGCTTTTGGATTTGGTCTCTTCGGGGTTGCATCTATATGCTGGCCTATTTGGTATGCTTGAACCCGGAATGTAATCAATTTGATGTTCAATTCCTCTAATTGGTGGCAAACCATTAGGAACATCTTCGAGAAAGAGATCCTCATTTTCCTACAAAAGATCAACAATAACACTAGGCAAACTCTTGTCAATTTCATTAGAAACAATTAAAACGTCCTTGTACATAAGTACAAGTAAGGGCTACCTCATGGTTAATGCTTTCTTCACATCACACATTTTTGCATAAACACTCATTTTTCTTTCACTCAAGCCTTCCTTGTTTTCTCTCCCTTTGTGTTTGCCATTGCTCTCATTTTTACCACTAAACTCACCTTTTTTTTCTCTCTTTCTTGCTCCCTTCCCAAAGTTTAGGCTAATGAAAATTCAAGCTCTTCATATTGCTATTTTATGCGCATTTGGTCTTCAAAAATTGTCTTTGGAGGCAAAGGTCCAAGTTGATATTTCTGTCCCTCCATGATCAAAGAATAATGGTTCTTAAACCCATCATGCATTACCCTTCAATCATATTGCCATGGTCTCCCCAACAACATGTGACTAGCATACATAGGTACCACATCACACCAAATCTCATCCTTATATCTACCAATTGAAAAAGAAACTAACACTTGCCAATTTACATTCACAACACCACTATCATTCAATCATTGTAACTTGTATGGTTTTGGATGTTTAATAGTAGGTAATTTCAGTTTCTCCACAAGCAAGGTACCTGCCACATTTGTACAACTTCCACTATCAACAATCACATTACATAACTTGTTAGCAATCAAACAATGACTATGAAACAAATTTTCACATTGCTCACCATGTTCATTATTTTTACTTTGCAAACTAAGTGTGCATTGTACAACCAAAGTTTCTCCACTAGCATACTCTACATCACTAGCATCTTCTAAATGTGGCATGTCATCTTCATCCTCTGTAAGGTTTATGATTTGTATTGGCTTGATTCCATTGCAAAACACTCTATGTATGTATTAGTTGTTGCTTAGGACATTCTTTGAAGAGAGGAAGCTTAAGAAGTGAAGAGCAACTTCTAGTGCAAAAGTCGTCTTCAAGAGGTGAAAAACGTCAAAGGTAAATCTTGACTTCTATCCTCTTGCAAGGCGTTAGCACACACACACACAATTCATACATGTGTGTCCCTGCATCGTGGTTCAAACATTTGGTATAACACATTCACACACTTCATAGTATGCTCATGCATTGTACTTGTATTGTCAAACATTGTGAAATTGCATGTTTTGTGACTATCTCTTTGATATGGCATGCTTGTGTGAATATATGTTTATTTGTTTGTGTATTTTGTGTTTAGGACTTGAACATGTTCTTATTTAAAGCCTTATTAAGTTCCGGTCATTTCGGTTACTCATTCATAAGGTTTCGAGTCCAAACAAGTTGACTATGCTACTTTTCGTTCTCATTTGATGTGTTGTCTTCATCGTCAGATTCCGAGATGATTTCTCAACCATTTTTCGAAGTTGTGTAGTTGTAGTCGTGTGGGAGGGAGTCACAGTTCGTAATCCGAAAATGGATTCGAAATTGGAGTTCGGATGCCCAAGATATGGGCTGAAGAACCGAAGGAGCGCGCGAGAGGAGTCGGGAGCACGTGTGGCCACAAGGCCTGCCCGTGTGGGAGGCCGTGGGCCCCACGTGCCCCCCACGGGCAGGTGACATGGCACGCTCCCATTGGCTCATAAATTCTTTCTCTTCCCTCCTTTTAAATCCATCTCCTTCCCTCCACACTTTAAAAAAGAATTTTTGAAGAACACTTGGAAAAATTTCTGCAGAATTCTCAATTTTGTGTTTTCTTATTTTGATCATAACTCTCTCATACGAAATCGAAATCAATCGATTCAAAAACCAAAATTGTTGGTCTCGAAGAGAGCTACAAATCCCAAGCATTTCCAGAGGCAGCTGACTTCGTCATTTTTCTCAGCTGATCCATCTACAAATCCCAAGCATTTCCAGAGGAAGCTGACTTCGCCATTTTTCTCAGCTGATCCATCTTCAGTCCGTGGTCAAGGTTGTTATTTTCAACTTCTTCTTTTTCAATTTCATCTTTGATCATCTCTTGATTCTTACTATTTGATTGATGAAATTTGTTGAGAAGTATGTTAGATCACATGCTAGGGTTGTTTGATCATTTGTTAATTGAGATTTAGCTTTGTGATTTGTCTTGAACATATATGTGCTAAACTTGATTTATCATGAAATTGATTCTAGAAAATGTATGTGTAATGTGCTTCATGTTATTTTCTAAGTTCTATTTCATGATCTAAGAACTAGGTTTTTTAGTGTGATAAATTGAATATTCATACCTTTGTTCTTATTGATTTGCATGTCTTGATTTCTAGATAATTTTGTGATTGTGTGTTGAAATCATATTCTAGACTATCATTGAACATGTACATTTTGCTTGATTGATCATCTAGCTTAATTTGTTTGTGTTTGTATCATTTGCATCACTTTAGATCATAGCCTTGCATTAGGTTGAAGTCTCTAGCAAAATGAGTGAAGCTTTGTGGATAGAGCAAGGAAGTCTTGATTAGAGTCAGGAGGACTCGGATAATCAAGCAAGGGAGTCTTGTCTAGGGTCGGGAGGATCCGGATAGGCAAGCAAGAAATCTTCCTAGAGACGTGAGTGTCTTGGATATGAAGTTGCTTTCTAGAGGTGTAGGATACATCTCGGATAAGAAGTAGGCTTGGTGATTCACTAGCCCCGAGGGTAGATTAGGAGTTGATAGCTTGAGCGGATATCATGAGTGATAGCTTGAGTGTGTAAGTCCTTTTTCACATAGTGGATTGCTTTGCCGGTGGTTGTGGTATCAACCCGTGGATGTTTCCTCTTTGAGGTTTTACCACGTTAAAACACTTGTGTTCATTATTTGCTTTTACTTTTCTTTATCTTCCATTTCTTTCATTGATTGCATATCTTGTAAATTGATTAACTCTTGTATAAGTGAAATCAACTAACTTGTCAAATTTAATCAAGTGTGCATTTTCATTGATATATTCCGCATTATTTTTTAATTGGGAGAATTTGGAGCCTATACCTATTTACCCACCCTCTAGGTATATTTCACTACTACTTAAAGGGAATTTCATTTGGTATCAGAGCGGGTGTCTAGACGCACTTAGATAGATCCTTTCTTTGTAGTGTTTTGTTTTTTTTGTTTGTGATAATCATGATTAAGGAAGTGTATTCCTATGTGGCTTCTTTTGTTGAACATATTGACTTAGATGAGAAAAAGATCAATGATCTTACTTTTGAAAATGAACGTTTATCCAAAGTCAATATGTCCCTCAACAAGAAGTTAGAGAATCATGATCTTGGCTCAAAGGAGTTCAATGAACTTAAAGACAAGATCCTAAGTCTAGAATTGAATCTAAAAGATAGCAATGATAGACTTGGTATCTTGAAGCAAGAAATTGAGCAAAGAGATTGTTCTCTTGTTAATGCTAAGAAACTTGAAAATGTGCTTAAATCTAAACTTAATGAGCATTTAAATCAAGAGAAAAAGTATAAACAATGGCTTGATAAATCACGAAAAGATGTTATGTTTAGTGATGACATAGCGGAAAAATATGCCATTGAACTTAGGATGCTTCGTGAGAAACTTGATGAGGCTAATAGGGTGATTAGCGATATGTCATCTAGTTCTAACAAAGTTGAAACTCTCATTAAAAGTGGAAAGCATCCATGTGACAAAAGAGGTTTAGGTTATATCAATGAGAAGGAGACTCATTCATCTAACAAATCTACTTTTGTCAAAGCAAGCATTGAATCAAATGTAGGTACACTCACTCAAGGTAAAGCTATGAAAGCTACCGGAGGTGCCTCTTCATCAACAAGGATGTTCAATGGAAGAACACAACAACATGAACATCAAGGAGCATCAACCTCAAATGCAAGAGGTGGAGCATCAAGGGTTGCACATCGAAGAGGAAAAATTATGAGAAGTCCAAAGGAGTTGGAAGCAAATGCAAATGATAAATTTCTCAAATTTATTCCTATTTGTCATCATTGTAATATGATAGGACATATTCGACCTATATGCTTTGAGTATATTCGAAAATGCAAACTTGATAATGCTTTTCATGACGTGTCTTTGAATGGACCTAGGCAATCATCCATGTATGGATATAGAAATAGACCTAGGAAGACCTTGGAAAAGCATGTTGTGAAGAATTTTGTTGATGACTTGCTTGCTAAATCTTGTGTTGTGCCTCACTGTACTATGCATAAGAAAGTTGATAATGCTTTGCTTGATATTTTTGAAAATGTGACCAATGAGGTCAAGGTGCATGTTAAAAAGTCTAACATTGAGTCAAAGCATGTTGGTAGTAAGAGTGAGAGGCATATTGTGAAGAGTGTATGGGTTAGAAAGGACACTCCAAAATGTCTAGTTGCACAATATGCTTTAAGGGCAAACTCCTCCTACTCTTGGTACCTAGATAGCGGTTGCTCTAGGAACATGACCGGGAACAAAGAGTTCTTTAAGAATCTTGTTTTAAAGGATGGAGGATGGGTCACTTTTGGTGATGGTACCAAAAAGAAAGTCCTAGGCAAGGGAACAATATGTATCCCCGGATTGCCTAAACTTCGAAACACTTTGTATGTTAATGGGTTACAAGCTAACTTGATAAGTATTACTCACTTGTGTGAAATCTTTAAGGAAGTTAGTTTTAACAAAGATGTGTGCACTATAATTGATAAAAAGGGCAAGGTTGTCCTAAAAATCAAAAGGTCTATAGACAATTGCTATTGTCTTGAGATAGACCCTTTAACTTGCAATATGGCACATGAGTGTAACAAGCTTGATTTGTGGCATCAACGTTTGGGCCACATGAACTTTAAGGACATAAAGAAGCTTGAAAAAGGTTGCATTGTTAAAGGTCTACCTAGTATTGGTAGTAAGCTAGAAAGTGTTTGTGAACCTTGTCAATTAGGTAAACAAACCAAAGTGTCTCACAAGAAAAGCACTTTCATAGCTACCAAGAGACCTTTAGAATTTGTGCACATTGCCAATAATCTTGTAAAGGAACATACTAGGAAAGCTTGGATTAAAAAGTATGATGTGAAAAATGTTCCTAGTCATTCTTCTAAACATGTTTCTAATGATAACTCTTTGAATGTTGTGCATGTTAATGATAATCATGTGAAGAAGAATGTCAAGAAGATTTGGTTGAAAAAGAGTGTTTCACATGATCATATTCATAGTCTTGATGATATTTTTGTTGATGGTAATAATGATGTGTTTAACATGAGTAATATCTTTATAAAGAAGATTGTTGATGTGTTATCTTCTAAATATACTATTGCCGTAAGAAATGATCATGATGTTTGTGTTAGTGCTCCAAAGACCATATGGGTCAATGATGAGGACTCTAGTGAGGAGGAGAGCTCTAGAGATGAATTTTCTATTGATGAAGAGCTTGTGAGCAACTTTGTTGCCTTCACAGCCTCTCATTCTATCCTAGAAAATGTTTGTCAAGATTTATTAGACAAGGAGGTTGATACAAATCATCAAGCGTGCTTAAGTGAGAATCCTACCTATATTGATCTTTTGGCTAAGGTGAAGTGTCTTGAAGATAGTTTGAAGATAGCCTTAAGTGAGGTGGATAAGAAGAATGATTTGATCAAATTTTAAGTGGATGAGTTTGTTTCAACAACTCAAAGGCTTTTAGGTGAAAAGAATGCTCTTGCCAAGAAGCTTAGAGAAGTTGAAGGGATTGTTCTTGAAAGGGATAGGATTATCTCTAGTTTGTCTTTAAGAGGCTCAAATGACTTGGTAGTTAAGGAGAAGCTCATAGAAGCATCACTTCCTACAAGCAAGGATAATGTCATTGTTGATGTGAAATCTCCTAAGAAGAGACGTTCCAAGACCAAGAACAAATTGAAGAACAAGGTACCCCTTGAAACTCCCATTTGTGCTTCTCCAATCCCGGAAGGTAAACTTTCTCATTTTGTTCCCATATATCATTTTTGCAATACCGTAGGTCATATCAAGCCCAAGTGCTTTGAATATATTGAATATTGCGAAATAGGAAATGCATCTAGGGATAAAGAGATTGAACTTCATTTAATCATGCTAAAGCTTTTTAGTATGAAAAGCATGATAATGTCAAAATAGCATGTTAAGAATGTCCGGATTGTGAAGAATGGAAACCTTGAAAAAATTGACAATGCATGTGTTGCTAGTAATGTTGAAAAGAAGAGTATAAATGATATTCTTGTGAATCAAGAGATGGAAGAACTTTATTCTAGTTTCAACATTGTTGTCAATAAGAATCTTGATAGTGTTTGTGTAGGTTCACCCAAGATCAAATTGTTCAAGGGTGAGTGCTCTTACCATTAGAGTGAGTTGCACATGTGAGTTAGCTTTAAGATAAGTGTTTAGTTGTTATGTAACTTAGCTATCTAGCTTTGTTTCTATATAACTTGACATGAACTTAGCTATCTCACATATTTGCTATGATGGTCGAAATCTATTGATTAACTTTTTGAGAAGTTGTGTTTATGATATCTATATGATAACAATCATGTTATGACTTTTAGAGAAAGTCAATTTTTGTTGTTATTTGAGTTGAAATGCATAGTCTTTAGTCTCTTGGAACGACACATCAACAACATGTTGTCATGAGGACAAACAAGCCAAGAGGACTCATAAAAAGGGTGAAGACTTTACATTTGATGGAAAATAGCTTGCAAAGGTATCTCTATATCACATTGCTTGCTTACTTGAATTTTCATCTCTCAACTCATTGTTTGCACTATTTCATGAAGCATGTCATATTAGAGAAATAATATAGTGTTCTTATGGTTCTCATTGACATTTGCTCATTTAAGATCTTTTGATGATAATTGTTTACATTGATCTTAATCATGATATGTGTTATTGTATATATGATTGCGGCCGGAAGTGCTTGCACACAATTACTTAGGATGAAACAAATCCTTAAGGATTATGAGATAGAACAAGGAAAAATGACACTTTATTGTGATAATTTAAGTGCCATTAACATCTCTAAAAATCCGGTTCAACACTCCCGCACAAAACACATAGACATTAGGCATCATTTTATTAGAGATCTAGTTGAACATTCTATTGTTACTCTAGAGCATTTGCCTACTAAAAATCAACTTGCGGACTTGTTCACTAAGCCCTTGGACAAAGAGAGGTTTAAAACTCTTAGAATGTCCATTGGCATGATTTGTGTTGATTGATGTCTTTGTGTGATTGTGAGTGGCTTGATGAGCAAAACTTTAATTGAATATCATTATCTTTGAGGGCTGCTCACTTGAGAAGTAGTGATCTTTAACAAGTATCTTTTATTGTTTCTAGATCATGCACTTGAGCTTGAAAATCCTATTTTTGAAAAGTGCACTAATGCTTCTCTTATATGTTTTTGGTTTTGAGTATATGTGGTTGAATATGTGTAGATAATGGATGCATCTAGAAGTTTATTGTTAAGTACTTGATAGATGACCTATGGTATGTATCCATTTTGCTTCGGCACTACATAGTAATCAACGAGCACCCTCATGGAAAGGGCTACACACCTTGGTTGTGAAGCCACCCAATGTAGGAAAGGGCTACGCCATTGTGATGATTGAAAGCCGCCATGAGGAGTATATGTTTTTGTTAGTAAAATCAAAGAAGTGTTGAAATGAATCAAAAAAAAAAAAAAAAATCTTTGATTCTAAGCCTAAAAGAAATGAAAAATAAAAGGCTTATTGATGTATAGTTGAGAATTGTGAAAAAGCTCGGGTTGACAAATAGAAACGGGAAAACGAGCCACATGCACACACACGCTCATATGTTGATATCTATTCATTTTAAAAGCAAAAATTCGGATGAATATCGGTTTGACCTATTTTTGGAAAGGCTTTAGATGGATAGGTGTGGATAGAGTTTGCATGTTGATATCACAATTACTCCTACTATATATGTGAGAAGCATTCACACACACACATTTTGCTTATGTGCTTGATTCATTAGCAATGTGAGAATATTTTTTAGAGATTAATGAAAATCTATGATTCTCTCTTAGACTTTGACAAGTTATGAAATATTTTCTCTTATTGCTTGATTGTGTGATTGTGTGATGTCCCTTGTGAACAAATCTACTTGGTGATAATATGTGGAGCATATGTTAAGGGGGAGCTTTAGTTTATTCAACTTCGCTCTCTATACGATTTGTTTGCTTTATATCTCGTTCTTTATCTCTTATGTCCCTTGTCTATTCCTTGACAAAAAGGGGGAGAAAATGTATACCTCACCATGTTTGATATTGGGGAGATTTTGTATACTTCACCATGTTTGATATTGTGGAGATTTTGTATACTTCACACCTTGTGTGGAAAACATGTTCCAATTGTGTGAAAATATTCCTCTTTGTGCTTAATTGTGACTTTGTCTCAAGGGGGAGAATTCTTGTCTTAAGGGGAGAATTCTTGTCTTAAGGGGGAGAAAGAATTCTTTCTTAATAACGTTAAGGATGATTGGTCCTTGGGAATTAGGAAATTAAGGGAGTGCTTTAATATGAAAATATTTTGATCACTTGAGATAATGCATTTTTGTATGAGATAAGGGATGTCTTCTATATTTGTTTTATGTTGATAACTCACCATTCTTCTTTAGAGAAGATCTCTTGTTTTGGATTGCTATTTTCTCTCATAGGTACTTTGAAGACCAAAAGAGGAATTCTTGAAGACTTGAAGACTTTTTAGTCTAGGAATTTCTTTGTAATGTGAGATTGAGAGTATGCTACTAACTTGAGTTTATTTAAGTGAAATATTGTACGGTGAGGTTGAGAATTTGCCAATGGAATAGCCAAAGGGGGAGATTGTAAGGTTTATGATTTGTATTGGCTTGATTCCATTGCAAAACACTCTATGTATGTATTAGTTGTTGCTTAGGACATTCTTTGAAGAAAGGAAGCTTAAGAAGTGAAGAGCAACTTCTAGTGCAAAAGTCGTCTTCAGGAGGTGAAAAACGTCAAAGGTAAATCTTGACTTCTATCCTCTTGCAAGGCGTTAGCGCACACACACACAATTCATACATGTGTGTCCCTGCATCGTGGTTCAAACATTTGGTATAACACATTCACACACTTCATAGTATGCTCATGCATTGTACTTGTATTGTCAAACATTGTGAAATTGCATGTTTTGTGACTATCTGTTTGATATGGCATGCTTGTATGAATATGTGTTTATTTGTTTGTGTATTTTGTCTTTAGGACCTGAACATGTTCTTATTTAAAGCCTTATTGAGTTCCGGTCGTTTCGGTTACTCATTCATAAGGTTTCGAGTCCAAACAAGTTGACTATGCTACTTTTCGTTCTCATTTGATGTGTTGTCTTCATCGTCGGATTCCGAGATGATTTCTCAACCATTTTTCGAAGTTGTGTAGTCATAGTCGTGTGTGAGGGAGTCACGGTTCGTAATCCGAAAATGGAATCGAAATCGAAGTTTGGATGCCCAAGATATGGGCTGAAGAACCGAAGGAGCGCGCGAGAGGAGTCGGGAGCATGTGTGGCCACAAGGCCTGCCCGTGTGAGAGGCCGTGGGCCCCACGGCCAAGGGAGCCCTCTGCTCCCGTGGGCCCCACGCGCCCCCCACGGGGAGGTGACATGGAATGCTCCCATTGGCTCGTAAATTCTTTCTCTTCCCTCCTTTTAAATCCATCTCCTTCCCTCCACACTTTAAAAAAGAATTTTTGAAGAACACTTGGAAATATTTCTGCAGAATTCTCAATTTTGTGTTTTCTTATTTTGATCATAACTCTCTCATACGAACTCGAAATCAATCAATTCAAAAACCAAAATTGTTGGTCTCGAAGAGAGCTACAAACTCCAAGCATTTCCAGAGGCAGTTGACTTTGCCATTTTTCTCAGCTGATCCATTTTCAGTCCGTGGTCAAGGTTGTTATTTTCAACTTCTTCTTTTTCAATTTCATCTTTGATCATCTCTTGATTCTTACTATTTGATTGATGAAATTTGTTGAGAAGTATGTTAGATCACATGCTAGGGTTGTTTGATCATTTGTTAATTAAGATTTAGCTTTGTGATTTGTCTTGAACATATATGTGCTAAACTTGATTTATCATGAAATTGATTCTAGAAAATGTATGTGTAATGTGCTTCATGTTATTTTCTAAGTTCTATTTCATGATCTAAGAACTAGGTTTTTTAGTGTGATAAATTGAATATTCATACCTTTGTTCTTATTGATTTGCATGTCTTGATTTCTAGATAATTGAAACTTATTATAGCATGGTGTGTATAAAGCTATCTAGAGGGGGGGTGAATAGATTTTACGCTTTTTACCCAATTTTTCGTGTTAGTCAAAATTACGAAAATGCCCTCAAGATAATATAAACAAGCAAGTGTAATATGGTGCGGAAATTAAAACAACACTTGGTTTTTACATGGAAACCCTCACGGGAAAAACCACGGGCTATGTAAGTAAGCCACACTCGAACCTCGAATCCACTAAATGTGCAAACAATTACAACCTAATCCCGGAAGTAATCACACACCTACCTAATCCCGGTATGAGTGAACCTAGTCCTATTTGCTTGCGATCTAAGCAACCTAATCCCGGTTGCTACACACAAGACTTACTTTCTCTAGAAGAGAATACAACCCTAAGTGAATATATGTGAATATCCAAAATGCAACATAGAGCAAGGGAAACCCTATATGCTTATCTAAGATGATTAATATGCAATTAAGAACAATCCTAGATATCAAAACTAAATGACATGTCAATTAGTTTAGCTAATCAATATTAAGCACAAAACCTAATATGCTAGCACAATACAACTTCTCAAACATACATCATACTCATCTCAATATTGTATCCAAAGCATACAAAATAACAAACAAGTAATTAATTGAGATTGCTAGATAAGAGAAACACAAAACATGTAAGATATTAGTGAAAAGCTTACCAAGCAAAGTATGATGAAGATTCCATGCAAGATGACATCTAGATGATCTAAGATGATGCTAGATTGTAAGGATTCCCATTTGTTGATTGGCTTATTTCGTGGTCAAACCACATGTTGGGGTTTGGTTGTAAGGGTAGTCTAGGTCATTAAGGTTGAAGATCAAAGACCCTTTCCAAGACCTCAAGAGGACAAGCACCAAAGGTATATCTTGTGCTTACTTTGGCTTGAAGAGATATAGTTGCACACACACACAACATGCATAACTCTTATTCTTGAATGTTGTGTTTATATTTTGTGTGCATTGTGCTTTATTGTTTATTCAATGTCTCTTCTTGCATTAAATTGATTGCATCTTGTTTTATGAAATGCCATGACATGATAGGCATTAGGATGCATTCAATACCCACACTTGCACTTCATGTATGTTAGCTTTTAGTGTGGTGTAATTCGTTTCCCGAAGGATGTTCGGAAACGTCCGCGCGTGCACGTTGATGTGCTTTGTTTTGCGTGATGATCGCCGGTGGAGATGCCTTTGGCTTCTCCTTGGTTTCACCATTTTTGGTGAAACGGCGGTTACGTTCGGCGGCCTGGCCGCCGTTCGAAACCGCCGAATGAGACCTGATTGAAATATATCTCTCGGGTCCAAAATGGCGGTTGGGATCGGCGGTTTCGAAACCGCCGAACGAAGTCGCCGAAGTTCCCCTGTTCCGCTCGGGAGCCATTCGGCGGTTCAATTCGGCGGCCTGGCCGCCGAATGAAACCGCCGATCGTGCGATTTCAGGGGCAAAATTGTCTTTTCACTTGCCCTGTTCTTGATGTCTATAAATATCACACTTTCTCATTATCTAATCAAGTTCTTTGACTCTTAAGAACCCTAATCTTCAAAGATAGATTTTGAGAGAAAATCAAATCAAGAACTCAACTTTAACCACTCAAATCAAACCCCTTTTGCATCAAATTTCATATTGCATCTCCTATGTCTATATAGAGTACATCCATGTATGGGTTTGCATCATCACAACTTGCTTGGTAAGATTTTGATTAATTTCATCTAATTGTAGTATTTTAAATACCAAACCATCTCTTTTAAATTACTTGTATGTTTTAGATCATATGCTAAATACAAGAAAAGAGATTATTTGTGATGAATTGATTGAGTGTTGTTTGTGATAGCTAATTAGGTTTTTAATTAATCTTGATTAGCTAAGCTATTTGACATGTCATTTAGCAATTGATATCTAGGGTTGATTTAAATTGAATATATCATCATCCTAGATAAGCATTTAGAGTACCCTAGCTCTTATTGCATTAATTGAATATTTATACATATTCACATAGGGTTGTGCATCTCTTTTGAGAGATTGAAGTCTTGGTCTAGGGTTGCTATTACAGGCCCGCTGGGTAGTAGTGGTGGGTTACAGACCGGGATTAGGCTGTAAACATCATTACAAGTAGTGACTTCGAGGATCATGCAAATTGGAATAGGGTCGCTAATAAAGGCCCGCTGGGTAGAAGTGAGGGGTTACAGACCGGTGTGTTAGACGAGGTCTACATAGGTTGTAAACTTCATTTCAATTAGTGATTTCGAGTTCCGAGTGTGGCGCACTATACAGCCCATGGTTTTTCCCAGTGGTTGGGTTTTTCACGTAAACATCAAGTGTCATTTATTATTTCCGCATCTTATTACACTTGTATATATTGTTGACTTGCTAGGGGTATGTTCGTAAAATTGACATGCATGCGAAAATTGGGTAATAATTAGATAAAATCTATTCACCCCCCCTCTAGCTTTATATATAGAACACACCGAATATTCTTTTCATAGATGATGATTGATGATCATGAAAAAGTGTTTGAGTGATTAAAAATGAGTTCTTTGTGTATTTTTCTTCTCTTGAAAAATATCCTAAGTATGAAGCATGAATAAGAACTCTTGTAAATGACCTAAAATCAAGTTAGCATATATATAGAGGCCATAAGTGAAGTGAGGTCGTTTTGAAAATGCGCCAGAAAATTGCTCTGTGCGCTGGTGGACCTGCGCTGGACGACAGGCGCAGGACCAGTGCACACGCACATTTTTGCTTTGGCGCTGGATGACATGCGCTCACACAGGCGCCAGACCAGCGGAGCCATACTGGGCGATCAGCGCTGGTGGCCTTGCGCTGGTGTAGACCAGCGCACGACCGGCGACAGAGAACTGGACGATCTGCGCTGGTGGACTGCGCTGGTGTGGACCAGCGCATGACCAGCGGCACGCCACTGGGCGTTTTGCGCCGGTGAGCGGCGCTGGACGACAGGCGCAGGAGGACCAGCGCACAGCCCACAACTTTGAACCCCACAAGCAATTATGCAAGGGGAACAAAGGTAAACTAAGATGCATCCTAAAAACCTAAATGCTATGATGTTATAAACACATGATGCAATCATAATAACAAGCAAGAAGAGATGTAAATAGGCATTGATGCACAACAAAAAGAAACACAACATACAAAGATTAAACATATGCATGAGTTGTGAGTGTGTGCAACTATCTCTTCAAGACAAGTAAGCACTTAGAGTATTACCTTTGGTGCTTGTCAATAATGAGGTCTTCAAAGGGCCTAAGCAATAACAACAACATCTAAACTACCCTTACAAAGAATCCCCACAAATGGTTTGATCACGAAATAAGCCAATTAAAAACAACGGGAATCCTTACAATCTCCCCCTTTGGCTATTTCGTGACAAAACCATCACTCACATTGATTCCTCACAAAAAAAATAGAAACTACGGGACTACAATGATATTCTACATTACAAAGAGATAAGAGAATGCAACTTGAAGTCTTCAATCCTCTTGTAGAATAATCAATCCCTGAAAAAAGTTTCTAACATTTCCAATACAAGAAAAGTGTGAGATTAATCATGTGAGAACAATACCAAGCATTTGCATTTTTAGAATTTAGGCACAACATTACCAAATGTATGCAATGTATGATAAATGCAATGCTCCCCCTCAACGGGTTACTCCCCCTCAATGTATGTTCTCCCCAAAGTGCACAATAGCTTCTATATTTGCACCTCCCCTTACCATATCCTACTCCCCCTTTTTGTCATGATATAGGCAAAGGAGTAGTCCCCAACCGGGTCACTCATAGCAACGAGAGATAGAAGCATGCAAGATTTGCATATACATATAAGTCACTTTATGCACTTCAATTAATTTGAGAGAAACAAGGAGATTTATTTTGAGAAAATGTGTGAATCCAACATGCTTTGCATACAAGACATATAGCATTCAAGTCCAAAATACAATGGTATTTGGCAAAGTAAATGACAAAGGTTTCTAATAAGAATTCAAACCAATTTCACCAATGTCATGGGAAAAGCAAGGATATAGAGATTATTGATTTCAATTTAAGAGCAACTATATCCAATCTTTATAAGCGAAACATGGCATGAGCGACTTTGCACCCTATTTGATTTTTCCAGATAAGATATCTGTATGATAATAACCATGTTCAACTAATAAAGAAAGAGAGACATTTGGAATGTAAATTCCTTTGAATGGATACAAGATCCTTTATTCATTTTGAGTCTCATAAGCTTTCACACAAGTTTTGCATTTTAAGAATATGCAATCATCAATTCATGCTTTTCATGAGAGCATGTTGTATGAATTTCATGCTTTTTCATTTGACATAAGCATGTTATAAAAGAATCATCATGTCATGGAGATAACTATAGGTCATTCACATCATACTTCCTATGTAAATCTCCTAGTCCAAAAATGCATGTTTGAACATAAATATGACATGGATTGTAGACAAGCAAGGTTCACACTTATAGAATTTGAAAACATATATACATATGTACAACCAAGCTTACTCAAGCAATCAAAAGAAGAGGCATAAGATATTTCAAATTTTTTGCAAGATACAAGAATGCAAAATAGCTCTCTTTGCTTGAGTTCCCCATATGGGGTCAAGTAAATCACATCACTCCACAAGACATATCCCAATAGATCTACTAAGAGTTTTAAATCGAGTAGCATCTAATGGTTTAGTAAATAGGTCCGCAAGTTGATCATTAGTACCTACATGTTCAAGTACTATGCATTTATTTTCAACAAGCTCTCTAATGAAGTGATGTCGGATGTCAATATGCTTAGTTCTAGAATGTTGGACCGGATTCTTGGAAATATTAATGGCACTCATGTTATCACAAAAGAGAGTGAGAGTACCTTGGTTGAATTCGTAGTCCACTAGCATTTGCTTCATCCACATAAGTTGAGTGCATCCACTCCCCGCGGCTATGTACTCGGCTTCCGCCGTGGACAAGGAAATCGAGTTTTGCTTCTTGCAAAACCACGACACCAAGTTGTTGCCTAGAAAGAAGCAACCGCCCGATGTGCTCTTCCTATCATCATAATTTCCTGCCCAATCCGCATCACTATATCCTACAAGACTAGGATTAGTGTCAAATGAGTACCAAATCCCATAATTAGAAGTCCCATTCACAAATCGAATGACTCTCTTAACCGAAGAGAGATGGAACTCCTTGGGATCGGATTGGTACCTAGCACAAACTCCTACACTAAATGATATATCGGGCCTACTTGCGGTCAAATAGAGCAAGCTCCCTATCATGCCACGATATAAGGTTTGGTCCACACTTTTACCGCTAGCATCCTTGCTTAGCTTCAAAGTGGTGCTCATAGGAGTATCACAATGTTTGGCTTTTTCAAGACCAAACTTCTTCACTAGGTTTTTGGCATATTTGGCTTGGGATATGAAAATCCCATCATCTAGTTGCCTAATTTGCAAACCTAGGAAGTAACTAAGCTCACCAACAAGACTCATCTCAAATTCATGAGACATGACATCAACAAATTGTTGGACTTTGGTGTTGTTGGTGGAGCCAAAAACTATATCATCAACATATATTTGAGCTATGAAAAGCTCATCATTGTCTCTCTTGATGAATAGCGTCTTGTCAACACTACCTCTTGTGTAGTTGTTGTCAACAAGAAATTGAGTGAGGTGCTCATACCAAGCCCTCGGTGCTTGTTTCAACCCATAAAGTGCCTTCTTAAGGCGATAAACATGATTGGGGTGGTGTGCATCCACAAACCCCTTAGGTTGTTCAACAAACACTTCCTCTTGCAAGAAGCCATTGAGGAAGGCACTCTTGACGTCCATTTGGTACAATTTGAACTTCTGCACACAAGAGATGGACAAGAGAAGCCTAATGGACTCTAAGTAGGCAACAGGAGCAAAAGTCTCCTCAAAGTCGATACCCTCAATTTGAGAGTACCCTTGTGCTACAAGTCTAGCCTTGTTCCGCACTATGTTGCCATCCTCATCGGATTTGTTCCTAAATATCCATTTAGTGCCTATGACATTAGTGGTCTTAGGCCTAGGAACTAGAGTCCAAACCTCATTCCTTTCGAATTGTTTTAGCTCTTCTTGCATGGCAAGAACCCAAAATTCATCATTTAAGGCTTCTTCAACCTTTTTGGGTTCAATTTGAGAGGTGTAGCAAGTATAGCTAATAAGATTAGCAAGTTGACGTCTAGTCCTAACACCCTCATTTACCTCTCCAATGATATCTTTTTTATCATGGAGTTTCCTAACCCATGGAGCGGGTTCTTTAGAGTCCAAGAGAGGAACTCTAGCAATAGGTTGTGTGTCATCATTGTTGACATTAGATGTCCCAACATTAGGAGACACCACAACCTTCTCCAAAGGAGAACCATCACTAAAAATAACCTCCTCCTCATGATCATTAGACTTGAGCCTAGTATCATCAAATACGACATTGGATGATTCCATAACACTTAGAGTCTTTAAATTGAAAACTCTATAAGCTCTACTATTCAAGGCATAGCCAATAAAGATACCCTCATCACTCTTAGCATCGAATTTGCCAAGTTGATCACGGTCATTCAAAATGTAGCATTTGCTTCCAAAAGTGTGGAAGTAGCTAACATTTGGCCTCTTGCCTTTCCATAACTCATAGGAGGTGTTTCTAATACCGAGCCTTAGGAAGACTCTATTTCCTATATAGCAAGCCGTATTGACAGCTTCGGCCCATAGGTTCCTAGGGACATTGTTGCTAAGCAACATCACACGGGCCATCTCTTGAAGGACCCTATTTTTCCTCTCAACAACTCCATTTTGTTGAGGTGTCCTAGGAGCCGAAAACTCATGGGAGATACCTAAACCATTACAAAAGGTTTCAAAGGTAGCATTCTCAAATTCCCTCCCATGGTCACTTCTAATCCGTTTTATGCTTTTAATATTAGAGTTCATTTCATTTTGAAGTTTATTACAAAGCATTTTAAACTTATCAAAAGTTTCGGATTTTTCTCTAAGAAAATATGTCCATGTGAACCTAGAGAAATCATCAACACAAACAAAAATGTATCTCTTTCCACCCAAACTTTCGGTTTGCATGGGACCCATGAGGTCCATGTGGAGAAGCTCAAGAGGCTCCTTGGTGGTGAGATACTTACCCTTTTTGTGCATGCTTTTAGTTTGCTTTCCTTGTTGGCAAGGTCCACAAACACCATTGGCTTTCTTCCCAAGCTTAGGGAGGCCACGCACACACTCGAACTTTCCAAGGGTCCGTAGATCCCTAAAGTTCATGTGGCCAAGTCTTTCATGCCACAACTCAATTTGCTCATCCATGGACACATGATTAGATACAATACTAGCTTCAAGACAATAACAATTGTCGCTAGATCTCATGCCCTTCAACAAGGTTTGTCCATCGGGTTTTAGGATTGAGCAAAAATCTTTAGAAAACAAGACGGAATATCCTTCATCACTAAGATGTGAAATGCTTATTAAATTGGCTTTCAAGCCATCAACAAATAAAGCATTGGATAAGGAGGGTAATCCGGGAACGGAAATGGTTCATTTCCCTTTAACATTTCTTTTGGATCCATCACCAAAAGTGACATTTCCACCTTCCTCCATAACAAGAGTCTCGAAGAAACTCTTGTTTCCCGTCATGTGCCTAGAGCACCCACTATCCAAGTACCAAAAATTAGAAGAATTTACCTTCAAGGCTATTTGTGCAACATGGCAAACATTTTCATTCTTTCTAATCCACTTAGCAACAATTTTAGCTTTCCTAGTGGTCTTTGGTACATGTGCTCTACTATTTCTAGGATCATGCAAATCAATATTTTCATTCCTA
Organism: Acer yangbiense; assembly: GCA_008009225.1. NCBI lineage: Eukaryota > Viridiplantae > Streptophyta > Magnoliopsida > Sapindales > Sapindaceae > Acer > Acer yangbiense. The sequence goes on along the minus strand of CM017765.1, from coordinate 14,967,645 downwards.
GAAACATGCATCTTGGCTCTATTCTTTCTCTTTTCAATCATGCTTTGTTTTCTACACATTTTAATATATTGAAAGCAATTTGGTCTAATATGACCATCACAACCACAAAAGTGACAAATAGGGATGAAATAAGGAATCATACCTTGCCTTTGTGCACGTATGGGAGCTTGTCCATGTCTTTGTGGATAAGTGGGTTCAATCCATCTTCGTTGTTGAACCGGTCTAGGTTGCTTCCAAGCTTGAGGTTGCATGATTGGTCTCTTTCCTTCGTGAGCCAATTTTGGAGGAGTGTTGGCTTGAGGGACCCTAGGGGGTTGAGCTTGAGATTTCCTTCTTGGCCCCATTTTCACTTGAGCATTAGAACATTGTCCTACTTCTAACTTCTTCCTAGGAGGTTGCACAAATGAAGTTTCTTCGTTCTTCAAGCTCTTGACAAACACGGTCTTGTTAGAGGTTGAGATTTTCTTGCCATCATCATACCCAAGACCTCTCTTGTCACTTGGACTCTTTCCAACACCAAGTAAATGATCAAGCTTCTTGGTGCTAGAATCTATCCTAGCCAAGGACCCTTTAACTTCTACAAGTTCCCTCTTCAAGCCTTCTTCACTTCTCTTGGATAAGTCTAACTCCTCAATTAACTTATCCTCTCTCCTCTTCAATCTTTCCACTTGTTCACTTAAGTGGTCATTGTGAGCCGAAAGTTCAAGGTTTTCTTCTCTCAACCTCTCAATCTTTCTTGTGCTTTTAAGTGCTAAATCATTGAACTCGGCATGGTATTTAGCAAGCACCTTTTGCTCCACAAATTTCTTTTTGGAACTAGAAGAGGAGTCACTTTCTACTTCACTTGAGTCATTTTCCTCTTGACTCATTTCCTCTTTCTCACTACCACTTTTGCTCTTATGTGAGGAGGCAAAAGCTAGGAGGTTAGCCATGAGCTCTTCTTCACTTGAAGACTCATCTTCCTCATTGGATTCATCACTACTCCCACTCCAAGTGGCGGCCATCACTTTGCTCTTCTTCTTTTCATTGTGATTAGCACATTCGGGGGCAAAATGACTAATCCCACCACATTCAAAGCATCGGACCCCTTTCCTTTCGGTCCTCTCTTGTCTAGGCTCAAACTTCTTGAAGGAACTCTTTTTCTTCAAATCTTGTCCTCTTGACCCAAATCCCTTTTTCTTCTTGAACCCCATAACCTTGTTGAACCTTTTCACAAATAAGGCAAGGTCTTCATCCGATTCATGCTTTGCCTCCTTTGCATCCTTAGATACTTTCAAAGCTATTCCTTTAGACTTCTTAGGAGGAGTAGTGGTGCTAGGAGCCTTCCTAGACTCATATGCAAGGAGACGCCCAATCACCTCACTTGGCTTCATATCCATATAGCCACTATTTTCTTCTATGGCCGTCACCTTGGATTCAAACCTATCGGGGAGAGATCTCATAATTTTTTGCTTGACTCTCCTATCCGAATACGGGTCTCCGAGTTGATGGCTTTGATTTACAATGTCCATCAATTTGATTTCGAAGTCATTGAATCATTCATCCTCTCCCATCCTAAGTAGCTCAAACTGAGTTTGGAGGACTTGAAGCTTGGACTCCTTCACCACCTCGGTTCCCTCATGTGCAACTTGAAGGATGTCCCATGCCACTTTGGCAATCTGAGTATTCTGAATAAGCTTGTACTGATTCTCATCCATAGCACACATAATGGCATGCATAGCCTTCCTATTCCACTTAGAAGCCTCAAACTCTTGCGCGTTCCATTGCGCCTTAAGCTTCAAAATATCTTGTCCTCCACCCGCGGGAGTCATCATAGGGAGATCATATCCATCTTCCACCGCCATCCATGCACGGTCATGAATTTGGCATATGTAGGATTCCATCTTCCCTTTCCATTGGGAATAGTTTAATCCGGTAAGAAGTGGAGGCCTTGTGCTAGAAGCTCCTTCGTGGCCACCACCATTTCCACCGTTTCCACTCATAGTGTTTATGAATGAATGAAATGAATGCAAATGTATGAATGATCAAAAATCACACAAAATGCAAAACACACCAAAATAAGCAAGGATCACCTATGTATGTCTAGGAACCCGCTCTGATACCAATTGAAACTTACTATAGCACGGTGTGTATAAAGCTATCTAGAGGGGGGGTGAATAGATTTTACGCTTTTTACCCAATATTTCGTGTTAGTCAAAATTACGAAAATGCCCTCAAGATAATATAAACAAGCAAGTGTAATATGGTGCGGAAATTAAAACAACAATTGGTTTTTACGTGGAAACCCTCACGGGAAAAACCACGGGCTATGTAAGTAAGCCACACTCGAACCTCGAATCCACTAAATGTGCAAACAATTACAACCTAATCCCGGTTGCTACACACAAGACTTACTTTCTCTAGAAGAGAATACAACCCTAAGTGAATATATGTGAATATCCAAAATGCAACATAGAGCAAGGGAAACCCTATATGCTTATCTAAGATGATTAATATGCAATTAAGAACAATCCTAGATATCAAAACTAAATGACATGTCAATTAGTTTAGCTAATCAATATTCAGCACAAAACCTAATATGCTAGCACAATACAACTTCTCAAACATACATCATACTCATCTCAATATTGTATCCAAAGCATACAAAATAACAAACAAGTAATTAATTGAGATTGCTAGATAAGAGAAATACAAAACATGTAAGATATTAGTGAAAAGCTTACCAAGCAAAGTATGATGAAGATTCCATGCAAGATGACATCTAGATGATCTAAGATGATGCTAGATGATGATTGATGATCATGAAAAAGTGTTTGAGTGATTAAAAATGAGTTCTTTGTGTATTTTTCTTCTCTTAAAAAATATCCTAAGTATGAAGCATGAATAAGAACTCTTGTAAATGACCTAAAATCAAGTTAGCATATATATAGAGGCCATAAGTGAAGTGAGGTCGTTTTGAAAATGCGCCAGAAAATTGCTCTGTGCGCTGGTGGACCTGCGCTGGACGACAGGCGCAGGACCAGCGCACACGCACATTTTTGCTTTGGCGCTGGACGACATGCGCTCACACAGGCGCCAGACCAGCGGAGCCATACTAGGCGATCAGCGCTGGTGGCCTTGCGCTGGTGTAGACCAGCACACGACTGGCGACAGAGAACTGGATGATCTGCGCTGGTGGACTGCGCTGGTGTGGACCAGCGCACGACCAGCGGCATGCCACTGGGCATTTTACGCCGGTGAGCGGCGCTGGACGACAGACGCAGGAGGACCAGCGCACAGCCCACAACTTTGAACCCCAAAAGCAAGCATGCAAGGGGAACAAAGGTAAACTAAGATGCATCCTAAAAACCTGAATGCTATGATGTTATAAACACAAGATGCAATCATAATAACAAGCAAGAAGAGATGTAAATAGGCATTGATGCACAACAAAAAGAAACACAACATACAAAGATTAAACATATGCATGAGTTGTGAGTGTGTGCAACTATCTCTTCAAGACAAGTAAGCACTTAGAGTATTACCTTTGGTGCTTGTCAATAATGAGGTCTTCAAAGGGCCTAAGCAATAACAACAACATCTAAACTACCCTTACAAAGAATCCCCACAAATGGTTTGATCACGAAATAAGCCAATTAAAAACAACGGGAATCCTTACAATAATTTTGTGATTGTGTGTTGAAATCATATTCTAGACTATCATTGAACATGTACATTTTGCTTGATTGATCATCTAGCTTAATTTGTTTGTGTTTGCATCATTTGCATCTCTTTAGATCATAGCCTTGCATTAGGTTGAAGTCTCTAGCAAAGTGAGTGAAGCTTTGTGGATAGAGCAAGGAAGTCTTGATTAGAGTCGGGAGGACTCGGATAATCAAGCAAGGGAGTCTTGTCTAGGGTCGGGAGGATCCGGATAGGCAAGCAAAAAATCTTCCTAGAGACGTGAGCGTCTTGGATAGGAAGTTGCTTTCTAGAGGTGTGGGATACATCTCGGATAGGAAGTAGGCTTGGTGATTCACTAGCCCGAGGGTAGATTAGGAGTTGATAGCTTGAGCGGATATCATGAGTGATAGCTTGAGTGTGTAAGTCCTTTTTCACATAGTGGATTGCTTTGCCGGTGGTTGTGGTATCAACCCGTGGATGTTTCCTCTTTGAGGTTTTACCACGTTAAAACACTTGTGTTCATTATTTGCTTTTACTTTTCTTTATATTCCATTTCTTTCATTGATTGCATATCTTGTAAATTGATTAACTCTTGTATAAGTGAAATCAATTAACTTGTCAAATTTAATCAAGTGTGCATTTTCATTGATATATTCCGCATTATTTTTTAATTGGGAGAATTTGGAGCCTATACCTATTCACCCCCCCCCCCCCCCCCTCTAGGTATATTTCACTACTACTTAAAGGGAATTTCATCCTCTCTCTCACTTTCGGATTCAACCGCCCCATCCCTCATGATCATTACCTTTTTATTAGGACATTCACGTCCCACATGACCATGTCCAAGGCACTTAAAACACCTAATGCCTCTAGTTTGATTAGGTTGATTCTCACATCTACCCTTGCTACCTATTTCATTTTTTCTTTTAGTTTCATCAATTTTAGGCTTAACAATGGGTTTATCATCCTTTTTACTCCAATTCAGTTTCCAAGAAGAAGAAGAACCCGAATAAGGTTTTGAATCATACCTTGTGCCTTTTCTTTTGAGTTGCCTTTCAATCTTCATGGCCACATCCACCATGTCCTCAATCTCCACATAATGTTGCAACTCCATAAGATCAGCAATGTTCTTGTTTAACCCACTCAAAAACCGAGCCATGGTGGCCTCACGGTCCTTATCCACATTAGCCCTTGTCATGGCTATCTCCATCTCCTTGTGATATTCTTCTACACTCATGGAACCTTGTGTCAAAGTTTACAACCGCTGATGCAAATCCTTATAGTAATGGCTAGGGACAAATCTCCTCCTCATGATTTGTTTCATCTCCAACCAAGTATCTACGGGTCTTTCACCATTTCTATGCTTGTCTTTACACAATTGATCCCACCAAACAATAGCATAATCATAAAATTTAACAACAGCTAGTTTTACCTTTTTCTTTTCGGAGTAGTTATGGCATTCAAAAATCAGCTCCACTTTTCATTCCCATTCCAAATAGGCATCCGAATTGTTCTTCCCTTGAAATGGAGGAATTTTCATTTCGATGTTGCCTATGTTTCGGTCCACACCATCAAGACTTCCTCTCCTAGTTTGTCTCCTAGGATTAACATCTTGAACAATTATGGTAGCTTGGCCATCATCTATGTCTTCTCCACCATCATATTCATCATTGACAAAGGCTATTTGTCTTCCACGCCATGGTTCTCCTTGTAATTTGGTAATTGCTTCATCATGTCTTTCTAGATGATCTCTTACATCTCCCATAACTTTGAACATACGTTCAAATTGTTGCTGCATTGTTTGAATCACTTGATTATTTGAGGAAGAACTCACTTCTTTATCTTTGTTAGACATGTTTAAAACCTGAAGAAAAAAAATTTAGAACAGCCTCACAAACACTCCCTCACGTGTTTCACTCAAAGAATTGATTCACACCGCTCATGTTTCACATAATTATTTGGCTTTTCTCGATGCTAATCTCACCACTCTTGCCTTTTACCTCTCTTGTTTTGTTCTTTGGGTTCTTAGATTAACTAAGGTCCTTAAACAAACAATTCAGAATATGGCAAATTCAATGGAGTAAAATTGGGCAGGTCTAAAAACAAACAAAAGGTAGGCCGATTTAAAGTGGTTTACACAAAACTTAATTCAATAACGCAAGCAAAGATTAGAACTGAAATATCAATTTCTATCCCAACAAGAATTCTGTTTGTTTTGGTTAAGAAGGCAATATTTAAAAACTTCCCAAACCGAAACAAGAAATCATATGAACAAAGAAATATTTCTGGAATTTTGTAAGAATTTCCTTGAATCTGCAATGTTTTTTTCTTCTTTTTTTTTTCATTTTTTTTTTCATTTTTTTTAAACTATAAAGTGCGGAAAACAAAGATGAATGGCAATAACCTCAAGTAGCACAACAATTAAGATGAAGAAAGAACAACAATTATAGATACAGTGCTAAAAGAGGAAGAAGAAAAGAAAGTGAAAACTAAAAGAATGGCAAATAAATGGATACACAAACCTCAAACTTGAGCCAAGCTTTGATAGAAAATGATGGAAATCATTAACTTAGCAACCATACACCCTAATAGATAAATAGCTATGATACATATGGAATGCAAATTAACACCCTCCAACTAATTGAAACAAACCCAATCGTTCAAGATTGAAGTAAGAAAAACTATTCTAATCACTTTATGAAAGGAATGAAGATAAAAAAAATAATTAGAACAGCTCTTTGATTTCCTCAAAACGCCACAAACTATGAAGTTTGATAAGTTTAAAGAAAACAAAGATTTTAAGGTTTTTTTTTTTAACGCCACAAGCTGAATAAGCTTGATAAGTTCCAAAGTTCATGCAAGAACTTAAAAACAAAACACTCACAAAGCGCTCAAATAAGTTTATATTACTCAAATCATGTCATTACAAAGAAAATCGGCCTTGTTTATATAGAACAAAGGCCAAGAAAATATCAGCCTCTAAACACAAATGTAACCGCCCATTAAATGTGTAACCACCCACTACCATGACAACTAGACCATGAATGTTGGCCATAAATGATTCAGCCTTTGTAACTCCTTTTTCCTAATCAAAGGACACATGAACTCACACTTAACAAAATAAAACCCTAAATGTTCAAGTTAAAAACCCAACATAATTAAAACCCAAACTAACATAAAATAAGCCCATAAATCCCAACATGGCTGAATGACCTTTTATTCTTCAAGATAGGCTAAAAACTTCATTCTAACAAGGCTGGACTCTTGTCTCCATGATTTGGACTTGCTTGAATCATGTTGACCATTTTAGACTCTTCTTGCATCCTTAGAACCTTGACCAAATCTTGACTAGCTTGCTCCTTCCAAATGCTTTCCATTAAACAAGTTAAGGCTTCTTTCACCCTTTTAGCTTTAGCTCTTGTCATTGGTCCTCCATGAATGGTTAAAGGATGTTTTTCAACCTTAGCCGAATGGTGATCAACTTGCTGGTCCTCATCAAAAGATATGAAGCCCTCAAGGTGGGGGAAGAATTAACAAGGATAGTGGACAGTCAAGAAGAAGAGTTTAATAGGAGGTTGATAAAGGTCCTTATGGAAATGGAGATGAAAGATAAGAAGTGCCAATCTCTTGAGGAGGACATGGTGAGGAAAGAAAATGCATTCAAGATCTCTAAGGTCAAGGAATGTGATTTGATAGAAGAGCTTGATCAAGCCAAGCATACAATTGAGGTCCTCGCTAACGGTCAAACCAAGAAGGGTCGTCATCCAAGACCACTAAGGAAAGCCACAAGAAACCTTGCCCCACAAAAAAGAAAGGTAGTATTCCTTACATTCCACATAAAAGCTATTTTTGCCATGTAAAGGGTCACAAAAAGACCCAATGCACTCAATACAAAGAAAGTAGGAATATACATTTAGGTGAAGTACCACATAGGAGGGTCACTCAAATATGGGTCTAAAAGGATAAGAGTGACCAAAACATGGGGAAGTCTTTGAAGAAAACAAGACCTACACCTTTTCCAAAGGTGTATATCTTAAAAAGAAAGGAGACCCTTGATTTGTCTCCAAAACCCCTAGTTAGTCATAATGGTGTTAGTATTATGCTCAATAGTAAGAGTGTAATATTATTTTTGACCATCTTTTCGTATTAATAAAGTGATTTCTGTTTTAACAAATCTTATAGCATATAAAGTTTAATTATTATAATTGTCAAAAGTAAATAATCATAAGGTCAGAAGACTATGAGAAATGAAGAATTGTTCATACATCTGGATATATATGAGGTAGACACAATTCTTTAGTTAGTCTTGAATAATATTCAAAACTTAAGATAAAGGTTGGGCACTTTTACCTTGCTAAAGTTTTAGATTCTCTTGCTAGCATTTGAGTGGAATCAAATGTGTTATGATGAGTCTAAAATCATCAAAGTGTAGTGTCTTTGGGTACAAGAATCTAATGCACTAGGTGCATTGAATAGGATCACAGTGAAATACTTTATCCAGAACCGTCAGTGGATAAAAGTTTTCACTTTGAGGACAATCGGAGAGTCTATCTCATTCTTGAGATAAATGATGGACTTATGGTTACAAGTGTTATCATTTGAGCTATCAATGAGTACGATTATATAGCATAGTCTATCCTCGATAGATTGGTGGTATTCATTTGTTAATCGATAGAGGACTTCATTTATAGATATGGACATCGTGGTTCCATTTATTAAATAAGAGTAGAATATTATCATATGGATATTTTGAGGTATTGGATATTAAATCTTAACGTTAAGTTTTCGATAGTGTATATTGAAACATGGCTTCTAGACAGGTCAAAATATCCAAGTTTAAAACGTGGTCATATGAGTAAATATGGTAACTTGGAGAGCTATAGGCGGTCTATGAGCTCTTGGAGATTACTGATATTCTTCACGAGGATACACTATCTCCAATAAGATTGTCTATGGCACGAATGAGAAACATTTACTTATTCTATCTTTATTTAAGAGTGCAATTTTAGTTCTTTAGTGGAATGAACTAAAATTAATAGATCGAACCTAAGTGAATCATTTGTTGATTGTGATTGGGTTATGTCTATTGAAGCTTATATTTAGATAGCCCGCCAAGATCCTCAATCCATGATACTCGCTTTTTCCGTCGTTAAGAAATCGCAAGGATCAAAAGATTATTTCATTTAAAAAGGGGTTTCCTACGCAATGTGCTCTAAACTAGTAAAAGACTAGTAAAGCGGCAAGCAAGGGTATCGTTCCGCAGGGAGGTGTGATTCATTAACCATTTCAAGTTCTAGTGTTTATTGTAAGCATTAAAATAAGAATGTGGAGGTGGTGAGAATGGTGTGTGTGAAATGTATGTACAATGCATTGTGTGTGTGTGTGTGTAGAGAATGAAAATGAAAATGAAAATAAATAAAAACAAAGAGAATATGAAAGGGTGAGAATGGTGTTTAAAGTGATAAATAAAATGGTGGATGGGAGAGATGCATGAAAATGGTCACACAAGGTTCAACAAGTTCACCATACATAAGTGCACAAATAGTTGGTTGTTAGACATTAAGGACATCCAATTTTAGTTAAGGGTTCGTTCTTGCCTCAATCCGGTTTATACCCATTCATAGAGCTAACGGTTGAAGAGTGTGTCAAGAGCCCCTTGTACACGAAACCGCAACCAACATTTGTGAACCGATTCTACAAACAAAACTACATTGAGCCCCAATGATAGCTTCGTAATGTAAAATGGCAATGTGAAAGTCTAATGAATATGGAAAGAGTAATTGTATCCCCAACCATAACTCACCTAGAGCCCTTAGTGTGAGAGATAGTCAAAGACTAATAATTATAACTCTAACCATGACTCACCTAGAGCCCCTAGAGTGAGAAATAGCTAAAGTCCAATTGTTAACAAGAACATTGAACTAAACCCTTCTAATATAGCAATTTATAGGTTCACCCACTCTTCCTAGCTAATTAGCCAAGACTATACCCGGAGAGCACCTCCAAAGGCACAATCCTAACTCTAAGTCACCCAAACCTATTCATGACATGCAATTTAGACCTTCCAAAGACATACACACACAAATGGGATATTTGATTACAACTACTCCTACAATTAAGTTAATCTACTCCTAATCCCATCCATGAACACATATCAATTTCCAATCATCAATAAACATGCATTTCAAGATAAGAGATATATTCAACAACAATCAAGAATGAATCAAAACACAAATTGGATATAAAAACAACAACCATATAAATTGAGCACAAATATAGGTTTACAAATATTCCCAAGTGGGGATTACACATTTAAGAAAATAAGAAATACAAAGATATGAGTTAAAGGAGACAACCCTTAAAGAACACCTCCTCCAAGTCCTCCAAGAAACCCTAGCTCAAAATTGGTCCAAAGACCCTCCTTTCTCCTTGCAATCTACTCCTAAATGGGTGGATGATGGGTAGAAGAAGAAGTGGGGAGCATCCATGGAGGAAAAACCTCCATGGATGCTCTAGAAAGCTTCTCTCTCTCTTATTAGGTGAAGAAGATGAAGATGAAGATGAAGAAGAAGAGGAAGTGGTGTGGGGTGTATATTATGTTAGGAGAGAAAAAAATAAGGTGTTTATATAGTGTTGGGAGGTTAGGGCTGAAGGTTGGGGTGAATGGACGAAACTATCCTTGAAATTCGCCCAAAAAATGACTTTCTAGAGTGATTCGGCGGTTTAGTTCGGCGGCCTGGCCGCCGTTTTAAGTAGCCATTTAAACCTAACAGCATTTCAGCGTTTTCAGCATTTTTGCACTGTTACGGAAATGGCCATAACTTCTTGTAGAAAGCTCAAAATTTCAATCTGTAAAATGTTCTAGAAATTAGACTTCCGGGGTTTTTCGAATATATAAAGATATCAACGTGGTTCAATCGGAGGAGAAAGATATGACCTCCACAAGTTGTATGTTCTGCACGCGTATATACAATTTCAGCCCTTTTTGCCCCATTTTGCCTCCCCAACTAATCTCTAAGCTCAAATACCTGTTGTAGGGAATATGTACCTACACAAGGCTCAAACAAAACATTATATACAAAAATATGCTTGAAAACGAGACAAACGATCGGAATTGGGGGACCTCAAATAAGTATAAAATAGTCCGATCAATCCACACGGACTTGCATGGATCACTTGATATATTCTACCGGACTAATTTATGGGTCCATCTAGAATTGTAATTAATACATTAAGAATATATTTGCACATTATTTATTTAATGGGCTGTTAAATTATATTAATGTATTAATTTAAGGCATGTGGACTTGTTTCTTTTAGTATGAATGGGTCTAGTACACATGTGGACTTTTTACTAAGGTCCAACGGATTTAATAAAATGGAAAACAATATACTGCATATGTTTTTATACATTGGCGGCAAGGTTAAATATATTGGCCTATTATATTGTTTTATTTTATTTTTTAATTAAATGGAAGTTAATCAATCAATCAATTAATTAATTATTTAATTAAAAAGTCAAAATCTTTTTCTAACTAGGAAATAGGTTTCTTAGTGTTATACTATGGTTGGTAGTATAATAAGAATCAAAGACTTTATTTGGTAAGTAGATAAATAAAAGAAATTTATTTATCTAGTCAAATTAGGAAGTCTTTGATATATTCACTATTTGGATAATACACTAAAGAGTTGGATTAGGGTTTGGATTCTAAAGTTGATAGGAATTATGGTGAAACACAAATCCTCTTCTGGGGAGGATTTTGGCTACATGGATTAATCCTCTTTAGGAGAGGATTTCAGCCAACCCTAATATTTTTAGGGGAAGATTTCGGCCAGCCCTAATCCTCTTGGGGTGAGGATATCGGCCACCATATATATACCCCATCATAGAATTCGGCCACCCCTACAGGTTCTTGGAGAGAGTTATTTCTTTTGCTTGAAAAAATAAAATCCAACTCTAAGATATAGTGTATGAAATTTCGGCCAAGAGGAAAAGAGAGAAGAAACGTTTTATTTCGATAGTGCACTAGTAGTTTTTACATCAAAATGATTTGTGCACAACTTCGAATAAGGTTCACACGAGTTTCGATCAAAAGGTTGATAATTCACAAGTGACCGAACGTTCTTCGTTTTTCTCTAGGAAGATTATTGTGACTAACAAAAGAAAAAGTTTTTTGTTATCCATCATCAGGTACACAATTCAAACAAGGGGAGCCCACATTCCTAGATGATTCACGTTCGTGATTGGATTGGAAGATCTTGCAGATTACAATCGACGCAACATCAATTGTCACGTGAAAAAGGTACGATACTTTTATTATATGTTAATTAATCAAGGGTTAAGGATCATCTTTAAAAAGGAAAATTTTTAAACTATACAAATCAATTTTTCGCTTCCACCGTGTGTGATTTTCCCTACAAATGGTAGCACAAGTGGAGTTACTCCACCATTGATTGCATGAACCTTTTGACTAATTCTGTGTGTGTGAAGGAAGCGGCTTTGAAAGGAAGCGCAATTTTGGAATGTAAGAATGAACAACCAAATCAAAGCCATGTTTATTGTACATGAAAAATATATATAAACGTGTCCTAAAGTAATCTAGAGAGGGGGGGGGGGGGGTGAATAGATTATATTCAATTCTTTTAACCAATTTTTGTTATTAGTCAATTTTACGAAAAATCCCCGAACAAGATACAAAGCGGAAAATAAAGGACACACAATATTTACGTGGACACCCACACGGGGAAAAACCACGGGCTGTTGAGTGCGCCACACCCGAACCTCAATCCACTAATTGTAATGGCAATTACAACCTAGGTTGACCACGTCAAACCACACACGGTTACTAATCTACCACTACTACCCGCAGGCCTTCAAGAGTGAATCTAGTCCATGCTTGCAAAACTATCACAATAGTAACTACAAGACTTGACTCTAAAAGAAGAGATAAAACAACCTAATGTGAATATGTGAAATACTCAAGATGCTAAAAATGCAAGGTTAGACATTCAAGCTTATCTAGGCATGGATGAACATGTTAGACATTCCTAGATATCATTTTGCTAGATGACATGCATATAATATAACCAAATAAGCAACCAAAATCCTATATGCTCTATCTAGCACAATACAACTCACAAACCACAATAAAAGCAATCTTGAAACTAAGTCAAGTCATAAAGATGCAATCTTGAATCAATTCAAGTGATAAAAAAGCTATCTTGTAAAATAAAAACATATAGATATGAGAATGATGTTCTAGATACAAGTCATGTGAGCAATAATAAAACCCTAAATGAAATCAACCTAGAATCATGCTAGATGATGTATGAAAGATGCAAGTGTTAGGATTATGCTCAATAGCAAGAGTGTAATGTTGTAATTAACAATCTTTTTCATATTAATAAAGTGATTTCTGGTTTAACAAATCTTATAGCATTTATAGTTTAATATTATAATTGTCAAAGTAAATAATCATAAGGTCTAAAGACTATGAGAAAAGAAGAATTGTTCGTACATCTGGATATGTATGTGGCAGACACAATTCTTTAGTTAGTCTTGAATATTGTTCACAACTTAAGTTAAAGGTTGGGCACCTTTATCTTGTTAAAGTTGTAGAATTCTTTTGCTAGCATTTGAGTGGGATCAAATGAGATATGATGAGTCTAAAATCATCGGAGTGTCTTCGAGCAAAAGAATCTAGTGCACTGGGTGCATTGAACTGGATCACAATGAAATACTTTATCTATAACCGTCAGAAGATAAAAGTCTTTTCATTATCAGGACAATCGGAGAGTCTATATTAATCCTGAGATAAATGATGGACTTATGGTTGCAAGTGATATCATTTGAGTTATCAATGAGTACGATTATATTGCATAGTCTATCCTCGATAGTTTGGTGATATTCATTTGTTAACCGATAGAGGACTTCATTTATAGACATGGACATCGTGGCTCCATTTATTAAATGAGAGTATAATATCATCATATGGATGTTTTGAGGTAATTGGATATTAAATCTCAACGTTGAGTTTTCGATAGTGTCTATTGAAAACATGGCTTCTAGACAAGTCAAAATATCCAAGTTCAAAACGTGGTCATATGAGTAAATATGGTAACTTGGAGAGTTGTAGGCGGTTTATGAACTCTTGGCGTTTACTGATATTAATCACGAGGATACACTATCTCCAACATGATTGTCTAGGGTATGAATGAGGAACATCTTCCTTTTCTATCTTTATTTAAGAGTTCAGTTTTAGCTCTTTAGTGGAATGAGTTAAAATTAATGGATCGGACCTAAGTGAATCATTTGTTGATTGTGATTAGGTTATGTCTATTGAAGCTTAAATTTAGATGGCCCGCCAAGATCCCCAATCCACACGGACTTGCATGGATCACTTGATATATTCTACCGGACCAATTTAAGGGTCCATCTAGAATTGCATTTAATATATTAAGAATATAATTTGCACATTATTTATGTAATGGGCTGCTCAATTATATTAATATATTAATGAAAGACACGTGGGCTTGTTTCTTTTAGTAAGAATGGGTCTGGTTCACATGTGGGCTTTTTATTTAAAGTCCAATGGATTAAATGAAATAAGAAAATAATATTAGGCCCAATTTATTCAAGTGGGGCGGCAAGGTTAAAGTTTTAACCTAATATATTATTTTGTTTCATTTGTTTTAATTAAATAAGAATAAATAATTTATTAGTTAATTATTTAATTAAGAAACAAATCTTTTCTGATTAGGAAATATGATTCCTAATGTTATACTATTGTTGGTAGTATACTAAAAGTAAAAGACTTATTTGGTAAGAAAATAAATAATTAATTTTATTTATTTAATCAAATAAGGAGTCTTTTTATTTAGTCAAAATAAAAGAATAAAAGATCTATGAGTTTGATTAGGGTTTGAAGTCTTAAAGGACATGTGAATTTGGGTGCAACACAACTCCTCTTTTGTAGAGGAAAATTGCGGCAACCCTAGGAGAAACACGTGAAGAATTCGGCCACCCTAAAAGAAAGAAGGAAAGAAAATTTGGCCACCTATATATTCACTCTTGTAGAATTCGGCCACCCAATGGTTTTCACTAGAGACAATTTTCTTCTTCTTCTTCATTCATAGAGAGTGATTTTAATTCTACTAAAACATAAAAGAGTGAATAGATTATTCTTTGATGGTACACTAATTGCTTGTTCATCAATAAGCTTGTGTGTACAACATCGATTTAGGTTCACGCGAGTTTCGATCATTAGATTAAGAACTCAAAAGTGACCGGAATAATCTTAGTCTTCTTTTGATTGTTTTGTGACTAACAAAAGAAAAGAAAAGTTTGTTTGTCCATTCTCAGGTTTGCAATTCAAAGAAAAGGGAGACCACGCTCCTAGGTGATCCACGTTCGTGCTAGGATTGAAGATCTTGCGGATTACCATCGACGTAAGTCAATTGGGTCATGCGACAAAAGGTATTATTCTTTTGTTAGATAATATATATGTTTAATTGATTAAAGGGTTTAAGGTTCATAAAAGGGAAAAATTTTAAAAGTCACTAAATCTATTTTTAGTCTCGCTTCCGCTGCGTGTACTACGGTATTTTTCCCTACAGTAAGATGAAGGGTTTTTGTGATTTGGAACCTTAAAGATGGAGTCTTGATGCCTTGGAGTGGAAGATGCTCAAAAAGCTCTCAAATGTGTAATTTTTGCTCTCTAAAACGAGCCAAGGCAATCAAGACACATATATATGTGATCCAAGTGAAATGATGTCGTTTTGAAAAAAATGCCTGAAAGCGCGAGATCGGTGGTTTAATTCGGCGGTTAGGCCACCGAATTAGACCGTAGAATCCCAAACGACACGACTCAAATACTAGGTCGGCGGTCAGGCCGCCAACCAAAATCGCCGAATAAGAACAGTGATCACTGGAATGATTCGGCGGTCTAATTAAGCCCGCCGATTGAAACCGCAGAACAGAGACAGAGATCACCAGTTCAAATCGGCGGTTTCATTCGGCGGTCAGGCCACCGTTTGAAACCGCACATTTCCAATCATGTTACTGGAATGATTCGGCGGTCGAATTTATGGCCGCTGATCCAACCGCAGAAAATGGAACATAACTCCATTTTCATTCGGCGGTTTCATTCGATGGTCAGGCCACCGATTTCAACCACCGTTTCCCAAAACTTGGAGAAATCAAAGGAGAAGCCAAGGCATTCTCTGAAAGCGGTCTTCACGCTTAACAAGCACACCATCGTGCATGCGTGGACGTTTCCGAATCATCTCGGAAATGAATTACAACACACTAATGAAAAGTAAACATGAAGTGCAAAAGTGATAAGTGACATGTGAATGCAATCTAATGCCTATCATGACATGGCAAATCAAACTAAGATGCAAACACATTAATAATTACACACAACCAACATGAATAAGATCATGCATGGATTTGTGAGTGTGTGCAACTACATCTCTTCAAAATAGAGTTAAGTCAAGAGAACTACCTTCCTTGAAGCTCTTGATCACACAATGAGGTTTTCTTCCATTCTAAGCTACCCTTACATATAGAACCCCATTGTGATTTTGTCAACGAAATATGCCAATCAAAAGTGAGGCACTTACAGTACATACTAATATGATATTTCTAAAACTCTTAATCAACTAATCTAATGTTCTTTGCAATTCGAGAGTTAGTGAAAATTCTCATGCATTAAGAACATAGGTTTAGTGGTTAAGATTCTTTTGCATTGTATATATGTTTTGAAGATGGACTCAAGCTTAGGCTAGGATCCATCCAAGTGAAAGTTTTTGTGCAGGTTAAGGAAGAAAAAGTTCAGTTTGGCTAAGGCAGAAACAAGCTGCGAGATAAATCTACGAGAACGTTCTCGTAGATTTCTAGAAATTATGTCGCAGCGGACTCTAAAGAGTAACTGGGAAATGAAACTGTGAGACGGTGCTCGCATATTTTCAGACATTAACTCGCAGTTGACTCTGAGAAGGATCTTCTAGTTAGAGAATTAAAATCTGCTGGAAAGAACTCGTAGGTGTATGTAGCAGAATCAGCTGAGATACCACTACAAGAACAAACTCGCAGAATGTTAGAAGGTAACTCGCAATGGACTCTGTGGAGCATCTACGAGAAGACACTGCATACAAGAATTAGCAGTCAGGTTTGAATTACACACTGCGAAAAAGGACTGCTAAAACAAACTCGCAGAAAATGAAGTATGAAGTCGCATGCTATTCTGAAGAAGATCTGTGACATTATGTTGCGAGACAGAAGGAGAAGAAATCGTATGAAATGAACACTGCGAGAAGGGACTGCAAGGATGATGTCGCAGATATAACTCGCAATGCACCCTTAAATAAATCTGCGATCTGTGACTGCGAGAAGGAACTCGCAAATCACCCTGGCACAGTTCCCAAGATAAAATATTTTGGAAAAATATCTGGCCACGTCAGCATCTGCAAGTACATACTCGCAGATTTACCAAAAATTGTCGAAAAAAGGGTGAACCAGGTCACTTCACCAAAATATCAACTTTGGTATTCTTATCCTTCTCTATCTCAATAATATCTAGTTCATCACTCAAGGTACTCTCTAACTTTCTCTCTATAACTTTTGTTGATAACCTTTTTACTCTTAATCTTTTCGTGATTTATAATAAGAAGAGTTTAGAATAAATGTTTAATCGTTGTGGGAGATAATATGCCTTGTTTTTAAGAACTAGCATGATAAAGATGAAATAAATTGTCTTGAGATATTGTTATTGTCCAAATCGTGATAATGAACCTAGATAAAGATTGAATCTTTGAGATGCATGTGTTAATTGTGAATGATATATGACTCTATAACCTGTGCAAGTACTTACGTTAGTAGTATAATAATTTACGTTTTATATTTAGTTATGTATACTTTTTTTGTGATTCTATCAACTTCCTTGAAGAGCCGAAGGAAGAGGTGATTAATGTGCTAGTATGGGCTAGTGGTGAGAGTCATATGGAGGAAGAGAGTGAAGAAGTGCCCGACATGGGATTAATTCCAAGCTCTAGCTCCTCACCTAAGTTACAATTAAAACCACTACCCTCTCCATTGAAGTATGCTTTTGTTAAGCAAGATGAATCAATTCCAGTGATAATAGCTTCTTGGTGTGTTGAGATGTTTCAAGGGAGCTATTGGATGGAGTTTGAATGACCAAATGGGAATTAGTCCCACTACTTGCATTGAAGAGGGGTCTAAGCCATTAATAGAAGCTCAACGTAGACTCAACCCGATTATGAAAGAAGTTGTCAAGAAGGAGGTCCTTAAGCTATTGGAGAATGGTATCATCTATCCAATATCGGATAGCAAGTGGGTAAGTCCAATACATGTGGTACCAAAGAAGTCCGGTGTGACGGTTGTTAAGAATGAGGGCAATGAGTTGGTACCTTAAAGAACTCAAATCGGATGGAGAGTATGTATAGACTACCGAAAGCTCAATAACGCCACTCACAAGGATCATTACCCCTTGCCATTTATAGATCAAATGTTGGAGCGGCTTGCGAGACATAGCCATTACTGTTTCTTGGATGGATACTCCAGATACAACCAAATAGCTACAAACCCAGAAGAACATGAAAAGACAACCTTCACATGTCCATTTAGGACATTTGCCTATCGACGTATGCCTTTTGGCTTGTGCAATGCACCCGGTACTTTTCAACGGTGCATGACGTTGATCTTTTCAGACATGGTGGAAGGATTATAAAAGTCTTCATGGATGACTTTTCAGTTGTGTGGAGCTCATTCGACAATTGTCTTCTCAACCTAGTTTTAGTTTTGAAAAGGTGTAATGAAGCCAACCTAGTGTTGAATTGGGAGAAGAGTCACTTCATGGTCCATCATGGGATAGTTTTGGGGCATATAAATTTAGAAAGGGTATAGAGGTGGATAAGGCTAAGATTGATATGATGAAGAGTTTACAACCTCCAAGGATAGTGAGGGAAATTCGTTCATTCTTAGGGCATGCCAGGTTTTATAGAATGTTCATCAAAGATTTCTCAAAGATTTCGAGACCTTTGTGCTGGTTGTTGCAAAAGGACATTGATTTTGATTTTGATTATAAGTGCTTGGAGGCATTTGAGAAACTCAAGGAGTTGTTGACCTCGGCATCGATTATGAGACCAACGGATTGGACTCTACCATTTGAACTAATGTGCGATGCCTCAGACTTTGCAATAGTAGCAGTGCTTAGGCAACATGTGGATAGGATTCCACATGTCATCTACTATGCATCACGGACATTGAACGATGCTCAACTCAACTACTCAGCTACTCAACCATGGAAAAGGAATTCTTAGCAGTAATATTTGCCTTAGAGAAGTTTAGGTCATATTTGATAGGGGCAAAGATTGTAGTATTTTTGGATCACTCGGCACTGCGGTATCTCCTACAAAAAAAGGATGCCAAACCATGGCTTATTCGTTGGATCCTTTTATTACAAGAATTTGATCTCGAGATTAGAGACAAGAAATGGAGTGAGAATGTGGTGGCCGACCGCTTGAGTAGATTGATGCATGAATCCGAAGTAGAAGAGGATTCACTTCCTTTAAAAGAAGATTTTCCGGATGAGAGGTTATAGGCTATTGCAAGTAAAGAGCCATGGTATGCGGATATTGTCAACTTCTTAACAAATGACATCATACCTCCGGATTTGTCTCATCAAGGGAAGAAGCGGTTTAGATGGCAAGCTAGGCAATACTTATGGATTGACCCCTATTTGTTTAAACATGGTGCGGATCAGATTATACGGAGATGCATTCTGGAAGGCGAGCAACAAGACATCTTGAAGTTTTGCCATAAGTTAAGTTGTGGAGGCCATTTTAGTGCAAGAACAACGGCAATGAAGGTTCTTCAATTGGGATTCTTTTGGCCCTCCATTTTTAAGGATTCCTATCACTTTTGTATGACTTGTGATATGTCAAAGGATAGGGAATATTAGAAAGAGGAGTGAGATGTCGAAATCAAAGGATATGGCGATTGAGATCTTCAATTGTTGGGGAAAAGATTTTATGGGACCTTTCCCACGTTCGGAAGGCAACATCTACATTTTGGTGGCTGTGGACTATGTGTCCAAGTGGGTAGAAGCAAAGGCCACCAAAACCAATGATAGCAAAGTTGTTGTGAAATTCATGAAGGATTTTATTTTCACAAGATTCAGGACTCCTCGGTGCATAGTTAGTGATGGAGGTTGCCACTTTTGCAATAGGATATTTGCCACATTAATGAAAAGATATAGTGTGAGGCACAAAGTTGCAACTCCATATCATCCTCAAACCTCGGACCAAGTAGAAGTTAGCAATAGGCATATCAAGATGATTCTAGAAAAGACAGTCAAGCCAAACCGGCAGGATTGGTCTTCAAAATTGAATGATGTGCTTTGGGCGTATAGGATGGCTTTCAAGACTCCAATTGGCAAGACACCTTTTCGGTTGATATTTGGGAAGGCATGCCATCTTCCAGTGGAATTAGAGCATCATGCATATTGGGTGATTAAATCGCTAAACTTTGATTTGGATCAAGCGGGATAGCAACGAAAGCTACAATTGAATGAACTTGAAGAACTTTGGGATGAAGCTTATGAGAATGCAAAACTCTACAAGGAGAGGTCGAAGAGAGTACATGTGATCAGACTATTTATGTTGTATATTTGGGCCCTCAAATTTGTGTCCTTTGCCTCGTTCCCGTGTGTTTTTCCTTATATTTCTTCTCTAAATAGGCTCGTTTGTGGTAATTGCAGGCAATAAATATAATTCAGGGGATAGAGATGAAATGTACAAAATTCAGTGGTGAAACAAGCCGGAAATCAAGGAAAAGAAGCATCAGTGCACGGGTACTGTGCGGGTAAGCCTACCCACGCACTACCAGCACACCAGCCCACCTCCAACAGAATGGCATAAAGTGCAGGTCTAAACCGCACTTGACCCGCACTTCACTCGCACTCTTGCCAAAATCCCGAGAGATGAAATTATGAAGAAATGATAAAGTGCGGGTCCCAACTGCACCTTCAACCACACTAGACCCGCACTTTAAGGCAAAAGACTCCCAAAAATCCCAAGTGCACGGGTACTGCACTGGTAAGCGCACCTGTGCACTACCAGTGCACTACGTGCAAGATTCGGCCACATCAGCATTTTCTGACCTATGTTCGAGAAGAGTATAAATATACCTCTTTGGTTTTTCAGAGAGCTCTCCACGTTTTTAGACTTAGATTTTCTTAAACTTGTAAAAAGATCTAGGAATCCATTTCTTCTCACTTCATACACTCTCTACTCAACTTTAAGGGAACTCAAGGAAGGAGATGATCTCCAAGGGTTATTTTGTTAGGATTATGCTCAATAGCAAGAGTGTAATATTGTAATTGACAATCATATCATATTAATAAAGTGATTTCTGTTTTAACAAAATCTTATAGCATTTATAATTATAATTGTCAAAGTAAATAATCATAAGGTCAAAAGACTATGAGAAAAGAAGAATTGTTCGTACATCTGGATATGTATGAGGTAGACACAATTCTTTAGTTAGCCTTGAATAATGTTCATAACTTAAGTTAAAGGTTGGGCACCTTTATCTTGTTAAAGTTGTAGAATTCTTTTGCTAGCATTTGAGTGGGATCAAATGTGTTATGATGAGTCTAAAATCATCGGAGGGTCTTCGAGTAAAAGAATCTAGTGCACTGGGTGCATTGAATATGATCACAATGAAATACTTCATCTAGAACCGTTAGTAGATAAAAGTTTTTTCATTATCAGGACAATCGGAGAGTCTATCTTAATCCTAAGATAAATGATAGGCTTATGGTTACAAGTGTTATCATTTGAGCTATCAATAAGTACAATTATATAGCATAGTTTATCCTCGATAGTTTGGTAGTATTCATTTGCTAATCGATAGAGGACTTCATTTATAGATATGGACATCGTTGCTCCATTTATTAAATGTGAGTAGAATATCATCATATAGATGTTTTGAGGTAATGGACATTAAATCTTAACGTTGAGTTTTCAATAGTGACTATTGAAAGATGACTTCTGGACAAGTCATAATATATATCCAAGTTCAAAATGTGGTCATATGAATAAAAATGGTAACTTGGAGAGCTATAGATGGTCTATGAGCTCTTGGCGATTACTGATATTCTTCACGAAGATTCACTATCTCCTATAAGATTGTCTAGGGTATGAAT
Organism: Acer yangbiense; assembly: GCA_008009225.1. NCBI lineage: Eukaryota > Viridiplantae > Streptophyta > Magnoliopsida > Sapindales > Sapindaceae > Acer > Acer yangbiense. Next base: position 14,945,752 of record CM017765.1, on the reverse strand, counting down.
GAGAATCATTTACCTATTCTATCTTTATTTAAGAGTGCAATTTTAGTTCTTTAGTGGAATGAACTAAAATTTGAAAGTAAATACAATAACGCTCGGTGTGTTCGATATATATATCTAGAGAGGGGGGGGGGGGGGGGGGGGGGGGTGAATAGATTTTAACTATTATTACCCAATTTTCGCATGCAAGTCAATTTTATGAAAATGCCCCTACTAGTCAAAATTACAAGCAAGTGTAATATAGTACGGAATTTAATTAACACTTGATATATACGTGGAAACCCAACCACTGGGAAAAACCACGGGCTGTTTAGTGCGCCACACTCGGACCTCGAAATCCACTAATCGAAATGGAGTTTGCAACCTATGTAGACCTCGTCTAACAATCCGGTCAATAACCCCCCACTTCTGCCACTCGGGCCTTTAAAAGTGGCTCTAGTCCTAATTGCTTGAGGCCAAAGCAACCTTAGCCACAAGACTTAATTATCTATGAAGAGATTTTGCAACCTATGTGAATATGTAAAATACTCAAAATGCAATTTAGAGCTAGGTTACTCTAAATGCTTACCTAGAATAATGATATGCAATTAATTCAATCCTAGATATCAATAGCTAGATGACATGTCAAATAGCTTAGCTAATCAAGATTAATCAAAAACCTAATTAGCTATCACAATACAACACTCAATCAATTTATCACAATTAATTCTCTAATCTTGTATTTATCATATGATCAAAAACATACAAATAAATTAAAAGAGAATATGCTTGATAGTAAAAATACTAAAATAAGATGAACTAAATCAAAATCTTACCAAGCATGTTGTGATGATGCAAACCCAATCATGGATGAATGCAAGTTGAACTTTGATGCAAAAAGGATTTGATTTGAGTGTTTAAAGGTGAGTTCTTGATTTGATTTTTTCTCAAAAATCTCTCTTTTTAGTTTAGGGTTCTAAAGACTCAAAGAACTTCATCAGAGAATGAGAAAGCAAGATATTTATAGACATCAAGAGTTGGGCATGTGAAAAGACAAGTTTGCCCTTGACACGCACCGATCGGCGGCTAGACCGCCGATCATAACCGGCAAATTGAACCCGAGAAGAACAGGGGAACAACGGCGGTTTCATTCGGCGGTTTCATGACCGCCGATCCAACCGCCGAATCAAACCCGAGAGATTAAATCGAACGGCAGTTTCGAAAGGGTGACCGCAGAATTGCTGCAGACACTTCTGGATGCAAAAGGCGGTTTCATTCGGCGGCTAGGCCGCCGATCACCAACAGAGGTGAAAACCAAAGAGAAGCCAAGGGCATTCTCCGTGGGCAGTCTTCGCGTAAAACCAAGCACATAGAAGTGCACACACGGACATTTCCGAACACAATCAGGAAACGAATTACTAAGCACATATACACACAACAAGATATAACAATCAAAATGCTAGTGTGTAAAGTGACATGTGAAGAGAATGCACACAAGATCAAGTATGCTAAGTGTGTGTGTGCTAACTAAATCTCTTCAAAGAAAACCAAGCACAAGAAATTTACCTTTGGCGTGCTTGTCCCTTGAGGTCTTGAAAGGGCCTTCGAGCATGAAGTTCAAACACCTAAACTACCCTTACATTATCAACCCCAACATGTGGTTTATCCACGAAATAAGCCAATCAAGATATGGGAATCCTTACAATCTCCCCCTTTGGCTATTTCGTGACAAAACCACCACTCACAATGATTCCTCACAACATAATATAAACTACGGGTCTACTATCATTTTCTACTTTACAAAGAGATATATAAAAATAATCTTGAAGACTTCAATCTCAAGTAGAACAATCAATCCCTGAAAGAAAAGTTTTTATTCTTTCCAATTCAAGTAAAAAGTGAGATGAATCAAGTGAGAATAAAAACAAGCATTTGCATTCTAATAATTTAAGTACAACTACAACATCATGCAATAATTGTGAATGCAATGCTCCCCCTCATTGGGTTACTCCCCCTCAATGTATCGTCTCCCCAACATGCATAATTGCTACCACAATATGCCACTCCCTTTACCACCATTCTACTCCCCCTTTTTGTCATGATATAGGCAAAGGAGTAGTCCCCAACCGGGTCATTTAGCAAAGAGAGATGATAGCATTCAAGTCATTTGCATAATCATAAAATGCACTTTATGCAACTCTATCAATAGGAGAGAAACAAGGAGATTTATTTTAAAAATAAATGTGTGAATCAAAACATGCTTTGCATACAAGACATGTAGCATTCAAGCCAAAATACAATGGTATTTGGCAAAGCAAATGACAAAGGTTTCTAATAAGAATTCAAACCAATTTCACCGATGTCATGAGAGAAGCAAGGATATAGAGTTTTCATAGATTTTAATATATGAGCAACTATATCCAACTTTATAAGCCAAACATGTCATGAGCAACTTTGCACCCTATTTGATTTTTCCGGGAATGAAACCCGTATGATAGTAGACATGTTCAACAAATAAAGAAAGAGAGACAATTTGGAATATAAATTCCTTTGAACGGATACAAGATTCTTTATACATTTTGAGTCTCATAAGCTTTTTCACACTAGTTTTGCATTTATGAATTGCAATCATCAATTCATGCTTTTTCATTTGAGCATGTCATTAGAATTTCATGCTTTTCATATGTCATTAGCATGTTATAAAAACAATTCATGCTTTTCAATTTTTTAAGCATGTCATTAAGAATCATCATGTCATGGAGATAACTATAGGTCATTCATATCATACTTCCTATGTAAATCTCCTGGTCCAAAAATGCATGTTTGAACATAAATATGACATGGATTGTAGACAAGCATGGTTCACACTTATTGAATTGAAAACATATATACATATGTGCAACCAAGCTTGAAAGTTATTAAAATACTCGAGGCGTGTTCAATATAAAGCTAGAGGGGGGGGTGAATAGATTTTAGCTATTATTACCCAATTTTCGCATGCAAGTCAATTTTACGAAAATGCCCCCACTAGTCAAAAATACATACAAGTGTAATATAGTGCGGAATTTAAATAACACTTGATGTATACGTGGAAACCCAACCACTGGGAAAAACCACGGGCTGTATAGTGCGCCACACTCGGAACTCGAAATCACTAATTGAAATGAAGTTTACAACCTATGTAGACCTCGTCTAACATTCCGGTCTGTAACCCCTCACTTCTACCCAGCGGGCCTTTATTAGCAACCCTATTCCAATTTGCTTGAGGCCTAAGCACTCTTAGCCTCAAGACTTACTTCTCTAAGAAGAGAAACAACCTATGTGAATATATATATGAATATTCAAATAACAAACAAGGCTAGGTAACCTTAGATGCTTATCTAGGATGATGATATAATCAATTTAATCAACCCTAGATATCAATTGCTAAATGACATGTCAAATAGCTTAGCTAATCAAGATTAATTAAAAACCTAATTAGCTATCACAAACAACACTCAATTAATTTTCATCACAAATAATCTCTAACTTGTATCTAGCATATAATCAAAAGCATACAAGTAATTAAAGAGATGTATTAATATGAAAAACACTAAAGTAATATGAAATTAGTGAAGAACATACCAAATAAGATGTGATGATTCAAAACCATGCATGGATCAATTCTATGAAGGCATAGAAGATCAAATATGAAATTTGATGCAAAAGGGAATTGATTTGAGTGTTTAAAGATAGGTTCTTGATTTGATTTTTTCTCAAAAATCTCTCTTGAAAGATTAGGGTTCTAATTGCTCAAGAAACTTATTCAGAGATTGAGAAAACAAGATATTTATAGACATCAAGAATTGGGCATGTGAAAAGACACTTTTGCCCCTGAAACGCACCGTTCGGCGGTTTCAATCGGCGGCCTGGCCGCCGATGACGACCGCCGAATTGAGCTCGTGAAGAACAGAGCATTAACGGCGGTTTCATTCGGCGGTTTCGTGACCGCCGATACAACCGCCGAATCAAACCCGAGAGATTAAAATCGATCAGGTATGAACGGCGGTTTAGAACGGCGGTCGTGACCGCCGATCTGGACCGCAAAATTGCTTCAGACCAATCTGGACTGAAACGGCGGTTTCATTCGGCGGCTAGGCCGCCGATAATAACCGCCGATCACCAACAATGGTGAAAACCAAGGAGAAGCCAAGGGCATTCTCCATAGGCGGTCTTCGCGCGAAACCAAGCACTAATTAGTGCAAGCGCGGACGTTTCCGAACAATGACGGGAAACGAATTATAAGGCACATATACACACAACAAGATATATCAACCAAAGTGCTAGTGTGTAAAGTGACATGTGAAGAGATGCACATAAAAATAAGCAAGTATGCAATCATAGCAAGAATGCTAAGTGAGTGTGTGCTACTAAATCTCTTCAAAGAAAAACAAGCACAAGAGATTATACCTTTGGCGTGCTTGTATCTTGAGGTCATGGAAGGGCCTTTGATCTTCAACACTAAACACTTAGACTACCCTTACATTCAAAACCCCAACATGTGGTTTGACCACGAAATAAGCCAATCAACAAAACGGGAATCCTTACAATCTCCCCCTTTGGCTATTTCGTGACAAAACCACCACTCACATTGATTCCTCACAACAAAAATAAACCTATGGGTCAATGAAGATTTTCTACAATACAAAGAGATATATAAAAATAAAACTTGAAGTCTTCAATCTCTTGTAGAACAATCATTCCCTGAAACAAGGTTTCTAAACTTTCCGAAACAAGTAAAAGTGAGATGAATCAAGTGAGGACATAAACAAGCATTTGCATTTCTAAGAAATTAAACACAACATCATGCAATGTATGATGAATGCAATGCTCCCCCTCAAAGGGTTACTCCTCCTCAATGTATATTCTCCCCAATGTGCACCAATTGCTACAACAATTTGCACCTCCCCTTACCACATTCTACTCCCCCTTTTTGTCATGATATAGACAAAGGAGTAGTCCCCAACCGGGTCACTCAAGGCAAAGAGAGATAGTAGCATTCTAGTATATGCATAATCAATATAAGTCACTTTATGCAATCGCAATTAATCGGAGAGAAACGAGGAGTTTTATTAGATAAAATGTGTGAAACAAAATGCTTTGCATACAAGACATATTGCATTCAAGTCCAAAATACCATGGTATTTGGCAAAGCAAATGACAAAGGTTTCTAATAGGAATTCAAACCAATTTCACCATTGTCATGAAAGAAGCAAGGATATAGAAATTTCATTGATTTCAATTTAAGAACAACTATATCCAACTTTATAAGCTAAACATGTCATGAGCAACTTTGCACCCTATTTGATTTTTCCGGATAAGATATCCGTATGATAGTAGACATGTTCAACCAATAAAGAAAGAGAGACATTTGGATTGTAAAATCCTAGAATGGATACAAGATCCTTTTTCATTTGAGTCTCATTAGCTTTTTCACACAAGTTTTTGCATTTAAGAACGCAATTATCAATTCATGCTTTTTCATTTGAGCATGTACATGAATTTCATGCTTTTCATAAGACATTAGCATGTTATTTAAGAATCATCATGTCATGGAGATAATCATAGGTCATTCAAATCATACTTCCTACATACATCTCCTAGTCCAAAATGCATGTTTGAACATAAATATGACATGGATTGTAAACAAGCAAGGTTCACACTTATTGAATTGAAAACATATATACATATGTGCAACCAAGCTTACTCAAGCAATCAACCAAGAAGCATAAGATTTTTCAAATTTTTTGCAAGTGACAAGAATGCAAAAATAGCTCTCTTTGCTTGAGTTCCCCATATGGGGTTAGTATCATCCTTCATTAATGAAGGGCATGAGGTCCTATGGACCTACCAAGTCCATTGGACTTAGTTGAACCTATTTGAGACTTGTTAGTCTCGTAGCAAGCGGGTTCATTTTTCCTTATCCACATAGATATAACATTTTTCTTCCTAGTGGACAAAGGTTGCATGTCATTCACTAACCTAGGATTATTGACAAAAGATTTCCTAGGCTCATGCAAATGGGCTCTTCTTAGCCTCTTTTTCTTTATCATGCTATCAATCCTACAATGGTTAATGTACTTAAAGCACTTAGGCCTAATATGCCCATAAACACCACAATAATGACAAGTTGGTACAAAGTAAGAATTCATACCATGTTCTTGTGAAGTCATTGGAGACTCATCATGCATTTGATGTCTCCTTTGGTGTTGAGTCGGTTCATGTCTTCTATTTGGTTGAACCGGAATGGGTTGCCTCCTTGGATTAGGTAGCATGTTTTGCCTCTTTTCATAGTGAGTCATTTGTTGAGGAGAGATGACTCGAGAGGCTCTAATCCGTTGAGCTTGGGGTTGTCTCGTTTTCACCACCTTCACTTGTGCATTTTTCGAACATTGTCCTAGTTCTAACTTCTTCCTAGGAGTTTGCACCGGTGACGCTTCTATCTTACCCAAACTCTTCACAAAGATGGTCTTCTTAGGAATAGAGCAATCCTTGCTCACTTCGAATCCAAGACCTCTTTTGTCACAAGGGCTTTTTCCTACACCAAGTATGTTGTCAAGTTTCTTGGTGCTTGTGGTCATTCTAGTCAATGACTCTTTGGCTTCAACAAGCTCTCTCTTCAAACCCTCTTCATTCCTCTTAGACAAAGCTAGCTCATCTTTTAGCTTGTCTTCTTCCACCATGGATCTTATCACTTCATCATTCAAGTGATCAACTTGTGTTGAAAGCCTAAGTAGTTCTTCCTTTAACCTTTGAATCTCTTTTTCATTCTTTAACTTAGAGCTTTCAAAACTTTCAAAGTTGTCCTTAAGATCCATTTTCTCCACTTGCTTCTTTAGGAGGTCATTGTATGTTGTAAGCTCTAGATTTTCTTCCTCTAAAATCCTTAGAAATCTATCTTTCTTCTTCATGGAGCTTTCAACATTGACTATAAAGTTATGCATATCCATATTCTCTACATTTCCATTTGTAGAGTTAGATAAGGAGTCATCTCCACTAGTGTCATCTTCTAGGCTCTCCTCCTCTCTTATGGATCCAATTTCCTCATCAAGACCTTCACCTTGATCTCTTGAGTCAATAAGTGCCATATCCCAATGCGAAGCAACAACTATCTCCTCTAGAGCTACTTCTTCGACTTTCTCTTCTATGGGATCACTAGCAACGGAATTCTTACCAACAACTTCATTTTCTTCACAATTGGCACCCAATGCCTTGAAGTTATTGATAAGCTCATCATCACTTGATGACTTATCTCCTTCTTCGGAGTCATCACTTTCACTCCAAATGGCGGCCATCATTTTTTCTCTCTTGTTCTTCAAATTCCCACAATCTAGTGAGATATGACCTATGCCACCACACTCATAGCATTGGATCCCTTTCCTTTCACTATTCTCTTGCCTATGCTCAACCTTCTTGAAAGGAACCCTTTTCTTCAATTCTTGCCCTTTGGATGCATGACCCTTCTTCTCGAATTTTACAAACTTCTTGAATTTTCTCATTAAAAGTGCCATGTCTTCATCCGAGTCATCCTTGTCCTCCTTCTCAACCTTGGAAGCTCTCAAAGTAATCCCTTTTTGCTTCTTTGAAGGAGTGGAGCTAGGACCCTTCCTAGACTCGTAGGCGAGAAGTCTACCTATTACCTCGCTCGGCTTCATGTCCTTAAAATCACTATTTTCTTCTAAAGCCGTCACCTTAGACTCAAACCTCTCGGGAAGCGATCTCATTATCTTTTGCTTGATCCTTCTATCCGAGTAAGGGTCACCAAGTTGATGACTTTGGTTGACAATGTCCATCAACCTAATCTCGAAGTCGTTGAAGCACTCATTCTCCTCCATCCTAAGTGTCTCAAATTGAGTTTGGAGGACTTGAAGTTTGGAGTCCTTCACTACTTCGGTTCCCTCGTGTGCAACCTCTAAGATGTCCCATGCCTCCTTGGCTATCTTAGTGTTCTGAATCAATTTGTACTGATTTTCATCCACTGCACATATGAGGGCGTGCCACGCCTTTTGATTCCACTTGGACAACTCAAACTCAGGTTGTGTCCACTGTGCCTTAGGCTTGAGCACTTCTTCTCCTCCATCCGTGGGAGTCATCATAGGAGGCGAATATCCATCTTCAATGGCCATCCATGCCCTATCATGGATTTGACACACATATGCCTCCATCTTCCCTTTCCATTGGGAGTAATTTATGCCGGTGAGGAGGGGTGGCCGTGTGCTTGAAGCACCCTCATGGTTGCCACCGAATCCACTCATTGTATCAAATGAATGAATGAAATGTATGCAAAATGTATGAATGAGCAAAAATCACACAAATGCACAACACACCTAAAATGAGCTAGGATCACCTAAGTATATCTAGGAACCCGCTCTGATACCAATTGAAAGTTATTAAAATACTCGAGGCATGTTCAATATAAAGCTAGAGGGGGGGGGGGGGGGGGGAATAGATTTTAGCTATTATTACCCAATTTTCGCATGCAAGTCAATTTTACGAAAATGCCCCCACTAGTCAAAAATACATACAAGTGTAATATAGTGCGGAATTTAAATAACACTTGATGTATACGTGGAAACCCAACCACTGGGAAAAACCACGGGCTGTATAGTGCGCCACACTCGGAACTCGAAATCACTAATTGAAATGAAGTTTACAACCTATGTAGACCTCGTCTAACATTCCGGTCTGTAACCCCTCACTTCTACCCAGCGGGCCTTTATTAGCAACCCTATTCCAATTTGCTTGAGGCCTAAGCACTCTTAGCCTCAAGACTTACTTCTCTAAGAAGAGAAACAACCTATGTGAATATATATATGAATATTCAAATAACAAACAAGGCTAGGTAACCTTAGATGCTTATCTAGGATGATGATATAATCAATTTAATCAACCCTAGATATCAATTGCTAAATGACATGTCAAATAGCTTAGCTAATCAAGATTAATTAAAAACCTAATTAGCTATCACAAACAACACTCAATTAATTTTCATCACAAATAATCTCTAACTTGTATCTAGCATATAATCAAAAGCATACAAGTAATTAAAGAGATGTATTAATATGAAAAACACTAAAGTAATATGAAATTAGTGAAGAACATACCAAATAAGATGTGATGATTCAAAACCATGCATGGATCAATTCTATGAAGGCATAGAAGATCAAATATGAAATTTGATGCAAAAGGGAATTGATTTGAGTGTTTAAAGATAGGTTCTTGATTTGATTTTTTCTCAAAAATCTCTCTTGAAAGATTAGGGTTCTAATTGCTCAAGAAACTTATTCAGAGATTGAGAAAACAAGATATTTATAGACATCAAGAATTGGGCATGTGAAAAGACACTTTTGCCCCTGAAACGCACCGTTCGGCGGTTTCAATCGGTGGCCTGGCCGCCGATGACGACCGCCGAATTGAGCTCGTGAAGAACAGAGCATTAACGGCGGTTTCATTCGGCGGTTTCGTGACCGCCGATACAACCGCCGAATCAAACCCGAGAGATTAAAATCGATCAGGTATGAACGGCGGTTTAGAACGGCGGTCGTGACCGCCGATCTGGACCGCAAAATTGCTTCAGACCAATCTGGACTGAAACGGCGGTTTCATTCGGCGGCCAGGCCGCCGATAATAACCGCCGATCACCAACAATGGTGAAAACCAAGGAGAAGCCAAGGGCATTCTCCATAGGCGGTCTTCGCGCGAAACCAAGCACTAATTAGTGCAAGCGCGGACGTTTCCGAACAATGACGGGAAACGAATTATAAGGCACATATACACACAACAAGATATATCAACCAAAGTGCTAGTGTGTAAAGTGACATGTGAAGAGATGCACATAAAAATAAGCAAGTATGCAATCATAGCAAGAATGCTAAGTGAGTGTGTGCTACTAAATCTCTTCAAAGAAAAACAAGCACAAGAGATTATACCTTTGGCGTGCTTGTATCTTGAGGTCATGGAAGGGCCTTTGATCTTCAACACTAAACACTTAGACTACCCTTACATTCAAAACCCCAACATGTGGTTTGACCACGAAATAAGCCAATCAACAAAACGGGAATCCTTACAAAGCTTACTCAAGCAATCAACAAAGAAGCATAAGATTTTTCAAATATTTGCATGCAATAAGTATGCATAAGCTCTCTTTGCTTGAGTTCCCCATATGGGGTCAATATCATCCTTCAACAATGAAGGTCATGAGGTCCTATAGACCTCCCAAGTCCATTTGACTTGGTTGAACCTATTTGAGACTTGTTAGTCTCATAGCAAGCGGATTCATTTTTTCTTATCCACATAGATATAACATTCTTCTTCCTTGTGGACAATGGTGTTAGGATTATGCTCAATAGCAAGAGTGTAATGTTGTAATTAACAATCTTTTTCATATTAATAAAGTGATTTCTGGTTTAACAAATCGTATAGCATTTATAGTTTAATATTATAATTGTCAAAGTAAATAATCATAAGGTCTAAAGACTATGAGAAAAGAAGAATTGTTCGTACATCTGGATATGTATGTGGTAGACACAATTCTTTAGTTAGTCTTGAATAATGTTCACAACTTAAGTTAAAGGTTGGGCACCTTTATCTTGTTAAAGTTGTAGAATTCTTTTGCTAGCATTTGAGTGGGATCAAATGAGATATGATGAGTCTAAAATCATCGGAGTGTCTTCGAGCAAAAGGATCTAGTGTATTGGGTGCATTGAACTGGATCACAATGAAATACTTTATCTATAACCGTCAACAGATAATAGTCTTTTCATTATCAGGACAATCGGAGAGTCTATCTTAATCCTGAGATAAATGATGGACTTATGGTTGCAAGTGATATCATTTGAGTTATCAATGAGTACGATTATATCGCATAGTCTATCCTCGATAGTTTGGTGATATTCATTTGTTAATCGATAGAGGACTTCATTTATAGATATGGACATCGTGGCTCCATTTATTAAATGAGAGTATAATATCATCATATGGATGTTTTGAGGTAATTGGATATTAAATCTCAACGTTGAGTTTTCGATAGTGTCTATTGAAAACATGGCTTCTAAACAAGTCAAAATATCCAAGTTCAAAACGTGGTCATATGAGTAAATATGGTAACTTGGAGAGTTAAAGGCGGTCTATGAACTCTTGGCGATTACTGATATTAATCACGAGGATACACTATCTCCTATATGATTGTCTAGGGTATGAATGAGGAGCATCTTCCTTTTCTATCTTTATTTAAGAGTTCAGTTTTAGCTCTTTAGTGGAATGAGTTAAAATTAATGGATCGGACCTAAGTGAATCATTTGTTGATTGTGATTAGGTTATGTCTATTGAAGCTTAAATTTAGATGGCCCGCCAAGATCCCCAATCCACACGGACTTGCATGGATCACTTGATATATTCTACCGGACCAATTTAAGGGTCCATCTAGAATTGCATTTAATATATTAAGAATATAATTTGCACATTATTTATGTAATGGGCTGCTCAATTATATTAATATATTAATGAATGACATGTGGGCTTGTTTCTTTTAGTAAGAATGGGTCTGGTTCACATGTGGGCTTTTTATTTAAAGTCCAATGGATTAAATGAAATAAAGGAAATAATATATAGCCCATTTGTTTAAGTGGGGCGGCAAGTAGGTTTTATAACCTAATATATTATTTTGTTTCATTGTTTTAATTAAATAAGAATTAATTAATTTATTAATTAATTGTTTAATTAAGAAACAAATCTTTTCTGAATAGGAAATATATTTCCTAGAGTAATACTATTGTAGTAGTTTACTAAAATTAAAAGACTTGTTTGATAAGAAAATAAATAATTAATTTTATTTATTTAATCAAATAAGAAGTCTTTTTATTTAGTCAAATAAAAAAAAAGGAATAAAATATCTATGAGTTGGATTAGGGTTTGAAGTCTTAAACTAGATGGAAATTAGGGTGCAACACAAGCCTATTTTGGCATATGATTTGCGGCAACCCTAGTTGTTTTTTGGTAAGGATTTCGGCAACCCTAATAGAAAGAAGGAAAGAAAAATTGGCCACCTATATATATGTACTTATAGAATTCGGCCAACCAAATGCTTGGTGCTTGAGATTCTATTTTCTTCTTCTTCTCAATTCATAGAGAGATTAATTTATTTCTTCTAAAACATAAAAGAGTGTAAGATTATTCTTTGATAGTATACTATTTGCTTAATAATCAATAAGCTTGTGTATACGATATCGATCTAGGTTCACGCGAGTTTCGATCATTAGATTGAGAACTCAAAAGTGACCGGAATAATCTCAGTCATTCTTTTGATTGTTTTTGTGACTAACAAAGAAAAGAAAGTTTGTTTTGTCCATTCACAGGTTTGCAATTCAAAGAAAAAGGGAGACCACGCTCCTAGGTGATCCACGTTCGTGCTAGGATTGAAGATCTTGCGGATTACCATCGACGTAAGTCAATCGGATCACGCGACAAAAGGTATTCTACTTTTTGGTTATTGTATATGCATGTTTAATTAATTAAAGGGTTTAAGGTTCATAAAGGAAAAATTTTAAAAGTTACTAAATCTATTTTTAGTCTCGCTTCCGCTGCGTGTACTACGGTATTTTTCCCTACAAATGGTTCAAGAGTACTAGAAATAATAGGATCATGAACATGAATATTTTCCTTCCTATTAGCATGCATTCTAGCTCTTGTCATTCTCTTTTCAATCATGCTTTTGATTCTATATAATTTAATGAAATGAAAGCAATTTGGTCTAATGTGACCATCAATACCACAAAAGTGACATGTAGGGATAAATTTAGAATTCATACCATATCCTTGTGCATGCATAGGAGCCTTCTCATGACTTTGTGGTTGAGCGGGTTCAACCCTTCTTTGTTGTTGAACCAGTCTAGCTTGCTTCCTTGTTTCATTTTGCATGATTGGCCTCTTTCCATTGAGAGTCATTTGTTGAGGAATGTTGACTTGGGAGACTCTAATGCGTTGAGCTTGAGGTTGTCTCCTTGGGGCTTCCTTCACTTGAGCACTTTTTGAACATTGTCCTAGTTCGATTTTCTTCCTAGGTGTGTGCACCGGTGAGGCTTCATTCTTGCCCAAACTCTTGACAAAGATGGTCTTGGTTGGAGTGGAGATCTCCTTGCAATCTTCATACCCAATACCTTTCTTGTCACAAGGGTTCTTTCCAACACCAAGCATGTGGTTAAGCTTCTTGGTGCTTGAGGTCATTCGAGTCAATGACTCTTTAGCTTCATCAAGCTCTCTCTTTAACCTTCTTCATTCCTCTTAGACATAGCTAGCTCATCCCTTAGCTTGTCTTCAATCTTCTTGGATGCCTCCACTTGTTTACTTAAGTGGTCATTGTGTGTTGAAAGCTCTAGATTTTCATCCTCTAAAATCTTCAACTTTCTGTTGTTCTTCTTCAACGAACTTTCACACTTGACTATGAAGTCATTAACATCCATTTTCTCTACATTTCCATTTGTAGAGTTAGATGAGGGGTTATCTACAGTAGAGCTATCTCCTCCACTCTCCATCTCACCTATGGAGTCATTTCCCTCATTAAGACCTTCACCTAGGTCTCTTGAGTCAATGAGAGCCATATCCCAATGAGTAGCTTCGCCTATCACCTCTAGAGCTACTTCTTCATCTTTTTCTTCTATGGGATCACTAGTCAAGGCTTTCTTACCAACAACTTTATCTTCTACACAAGTGGCCCCAAATGCCGTGTAGTCGATGGTAAGCTCATCATCACTTGATGACTTGTCTCCCTTTCCGGAGTCATCACTTTCGCTCCAAGTGGCGGCCATTACTTTTGCCATCTTGTTCTTCAAGTTCCCACAATCGGGTGAGATGTGTCCTATACCGCCACACTCATAGCATTGGACCCCTTTCTTTTCACTCTTCTCTTGCCTAGGCTCAAGACTCTTGAAGGGAGCCTTTTTCTTCAAGTCTCTTGAAGGGAGCCTTTTTCTTCAAGTCTTGGCCTTTGGATCCAAAGCCCTTATTCTTGAACTTGACAAATTTCTTGAATCTTCTAAGCAACAATGCCATGTCTTCGTCCGAGTCACCTTTTTCCTCCTTCACAACCTTGGAAGCTTTCAAAGCAATTCCTTTTTCCTTTTTAGGAGGTGTAATACTAGGAGCTTTCCTATATTCATAGGCGAGGAGTCTTCCAATTACCTCGCTCGGCTTCATATCCTTATATGTGCTATTCTCCTGTAAAGCCATCACTTTTGCTTCAAACCTAGCGGGGAGAGACCTCATAATTTTTTGCTTGACTCTCCTATCCGTATAAGGATCACCGAGTTGATGGCTTTGATTCACAATATCCAACAACTTGACTTCAAAGTCATTGAAGCATTCGTCCTCCTCCATCTTAAGCAACTCAAATTGCGTTTGAAGGACTTGAAGCTTGGAATCCTTGACAACATCGGTTCCTTCATGTGCAACCTCTAGAATATCCCATGCCTGCTTGGCTATCCTAGTGTTCTGAATCAGTTTGTACTGATTTTCATCCACTGCACATAGAAGAGTGTGTCAAGCCTTCCTATTCCATTTTGAAGTCTCAAACTCTTCAGTAGACCATTGAGCCTTAGGCTTGAGTACTTCTTCTCCACCACCCGTGGGAGTCATCTTAGGAGCCACGTACCCATCTTCAATTGCCATCCATGCCTTATCATGGATTTGGCACAAGTATGCCTCCATCTTGCCTTTCCATGAGGCATAATTCACACCGGTGAGGAGAGGAGGTCGTTTACTAGACGCACCCTCTTGGTTGCCACCGTATCCACTCATTGTAACAAATGAATGGAAATGTATGCAAAATGTATGAATGAGCAAAAATCACACAAATGCACAACACACCTAAAATGAGCTAGGATCACCTAAGTATATCTATGAACCCGCTCTGATACCAATTGAAAGTAAATACAATAACGCTCGGTGTGTTCGATATATATATCTAGAGGGGGGTGAATAGATTTTAACTATTATTACCCAATTTTCGCATGCAAGTCAATTTTACGAAAATGCCCCTACTAGTCAAAAATACAAGCAAGTGTAATATAGTGCGGAATTTAAATAACACTTGATGTATACGTGGAAACCCAACCACTGGGAAAAACCATGGGCTGTTTAGTGCGCCACACTCGGACCTCGAAATCCACTAATCGAAATGGAGTTTACAACCTATGTAGACCTCGTCTAACACTCCGGTCAATAACCCCCCACTTCTACCACTCGGTCCTTTAAAAGTGGCTCTAGTCCTAATTGCTTGAGGCCTAAGCCACCTTAGCCTCAAGACTTAATTCTCTATGAAGAGATTATGCAACCTATGTGAATATGTAAAATACTCAAAATGCAATTTAGAGCTAGGTTACTCTAAATGCTTACCTAGGATAATGATATGCAATTAATTCAATCCTAGATATCAATAGCTAGATGACATGTCAAATAGCTTAGCTAATCAAGATTAATCAAAAACCTAATTAGCTATCATAATACAACACTCAATCAATTCATCGCAATTAATTCTCTAATCTTGTATTTATCATATGATCAAAAACATACAAGTAAATTAAAAGAGAATATGCTTGATAGTAAAAATACTAAAATAAGATGAACTAAATCAAAATCTTACTAAGCATGTTGTGATGATGCAAACCCAATCATGGATGAATGCAAGATGAACTTTGATGCAAAAAGGATTTGATTTGAGTGTTTAAAGGTGAGTTCTTGATTTGATTTTTTCTCAAAAATCTCTCTTTTTAGTTTAGGGTTCTAAAGACTCAAAGAACTTCATCAAATAATGAGAAAGTAAGATATTTATAGACATCAAGAATTGGGCATGTGAAAAGACGAGTTTGCCCTTGAAACGCACCGATCGGCGGCCAGGCCGCCGATCATAACCGGCAAATTGAACCCGAGAAGAACAGGGGAACAACGGCGGTTTCACTCGGTGGTTTCGTGACCGCCGATCCAACCGTCGAATAAAACCTGAGAGAATAAATTGATCAGGTATGAACGGCGGTTTCGAACAGCGGTCATGACCGCCGATCGTGACAGCCGATCGTGACCGCAGAATTGCTCCAGACACTTCTGGATGCAAACGGCGGTTTCATTCGGCGGCTAGGCCGCCGATCATAACCGTCGATCACCAACAAAGGTGAAAACCAAAGAGAAGCCAAGGGCATTCTCCGTGGGCGATCTTCGCACAAAACAAAGCACATAGAAATGCACACGCGGACGTTTCCGAACACTATCGGGAAACGAATTACTAAGCACATATACACACAACAAGATATAACAATCAAAGTGCTACTGTGTAAAGTGACATGTGAAGAGAATGCACACAAGATCAAGTATGCTAAGTGTGTGTGTGCTAACTAAATCTCTTCAAAGAAAACCAAGCACAAGAAATTTACCTTTGGCGTGCTTGTCCCTTGAGGTCTTGAAAGGGCCTTCGAGCATGAAGTTCAAACACCTAAACTACCCTTACATTATTAACCCCAACATGTGGTTTGTCCACGAAATAAGCCAATCAAGATATGGGAATACTTACAAAATTAATAGACTGAACCTAAGTGAATCATTTGTTGATTGTGATTGGGTTATGTTTATTGAAGCTTAAATTTAGATAGCCCGCCAAGATCCTCAATCCACACGGACTTGCATGGATCAATTGATATATTCTACCGGACTAATTTTGGGTCCATCTAGAATTGTATTAAGGCATGTAGGCTTGTTTCTTTTAGTAAGAATGGGCCTAGTTCACATGTGGGCTTTTTATTAAAGTCTAATGAATTTAATAAAATAGAAAAACAATATATAAGCCCATTGGGCAGCAAGGCTTAATAAAATGGCCTATTTTATTGTTTTATTTTTATTATTTAATTAAATGTGAATTAATTAATTGATTGATTAATTATTTAATTAAAGATCAAAATCTTTTTATGACTAGGAAATATGTTTTCTAGTATTATACTATTGTTGGTAGTATAATAAATATTAAAAACTTTATTTGGTAAGTAGATAAATAAAAGGAATTTATTTATCTAGTTAAATTAGAAAGTCTTTCATAGAGTCATAAATACACTAAAGAGTTGGATTAGGGTTTGGAATTCTAAGGAAATCTACCTAGGGTTAGGATTTAGGTCAAAAGGCATAAATCCTATTTGGTAGAAGAATTCGGCCACCCTAAATTTATATGGCAAGCAGAATTCGGCAATATATATATTATTTATACGGCAGGCATGATTCAGGTATATAAATATATTAATTATATGGCAAGCAGATTTCGGCTATATATATATATATATATATATATATATATATATATATATATATATATATATATATATGATTTATATGGCACTTAGCTGAGATATATATATAATATTTTATATGGCAAGAAGAAGTCCAATATATATATATATATTATTCTTGCAAGAAGAATTGGTCTAGAACTAATACTTTATTGGGTAACAAGAATTCGTGATATATATATATTATTGAAACAAATAATGCACGGTGTGTATAAAACTAATCTAGAGGTGGGGTGAATAGATTTTAATCGTTATTACCCAATTTTCGCATGTATGTCAATTTTACGAAAATGCCCCTAACTAGTCACAATAATATAACAAGTGTAATATGGTGCAGAATGTAAATAACACTTGATATTTACATGGAAACCCTCACGGGAAAAACCACGGGCTGTTATGTGTGCCACACACGAACCTCGAATCCACTAATTGAAATGATTACAACCTAATCCCGATTTAATGATCTAATCCCGATCAATAATCATCACAACTACCTAATCCCGGTATAAGTGGACCTAGTCCAATTGCTTGTGATTTAAGCTACCTAATCCCGATAACAACACAAGACTTAATTCTCTAAGAAGAGATAATACAACCTAAGTGAATATATGAAATATCCAAAAATGCAATTAGAGCTAGGTAACCCTACATGCTTATCTAGGATGATGATTTTGCAATTAATTCAATCCTAGATATTAAAAGCTAGATGACATGTCAAATAGCTTAGCTAAACATAGATTAAGAAAACCTAGATATAGCTATCAAAATACAACACTCAATCATGTCAACACAACAATCTCTATTTTGTATCTAGAATATATTCTAAAAACATAAAAATAATATAAGAGATGTCAATGATAAATAAAACACTAATTATATATGATAATAGTGTTCTTGATTTGATTTTCTCTCAAATGTCTCTCTTTGAAGTTTAGGGTTCTTAGAGTTAAAGAACATTAATTCAGAAAATGAGAAAGTGTGATATTTATAGACATCAAGAACAGGGCATGTGAAAAGACAATTTTACCCCTGAAACGCACCGATCGGCTGTTTCAATCAACGGCCAGGCCGCCGATCACAACCGTCGAATTGAGCTCGTGAAGAACAAAGCATCAATGGCGGTTTCATTCGGCGGTTTCGTAACCGCCGAATCAAACCCGAGAGAATAAATCGATCAAGTATGAACAGCGGTTTCAAACGGCGGTCGTGGCCGCCGATCGTAACCATAGAATTGCTCTAGACACTTCTGGATGCAAACGGAGGTTTCATTGGCCAGGCCACCGATCATAACCGCCGATCACCAACAGAGGTGAAAACCAAGGAGAAGCCAAGGGCATTCTCCGTAGGCGGTCTTCGTGCAAAACCAAGCACATTCTAGTGCATGCGCGGACGTTTCCAGATACGATCGGGAAATGAATTACAAGACACAAATACACAAAACAAGATACAACATCAAAGTGCAAGTGTGAAATGTGACATGTGAAGAGTATACACACAAATGCAAGAATGCTAAGTGTGTGTGTGCAATCTAAATCTCTTCAAAGAAAACCAAGCACTAGAGATTATACCTTTAACGTGCTTGTCCCTTGAGGTCTTGAAAGGGCCTTCGAGCTTCAAGTTCAATCACCTAAACTACCCTTACACAATAAACCCCAACACGTGGTTTGTCCACAAAATAAGCCAATCAAAGAATGGGAATCCTTACAATTATATTGATCAATTTTTTTTGGTTAACCTAATTGCTTGATAGAGAGTTATTTTTCTTTTACTTGAAAAATAAGATCCAACTCTTAGACATAGTGTGATTTTCGGCCAAGAGAAAAATAAAGAGAAGAAACGTTTTTATTTCGATAGTGCACTACTAGCTTTTACATCAAAAGGCTTTGTGTACAACTTCGAATAAGGTTCACGCGAGTTCCGATCAATTAATTGAGAATTCACAAGTGACCGTAACATTCTTTGTTTTCTCTTAGAAGGTTATTGTGACTAACGAAAAAGAAAAAGTTTTTGTTATCCATCCTCAGTTACACAATTCAAAGAAATGGAGCCCACGCTCCTAAGTGATTCACGTTCATGATTGGATTGGAAGATCTTGTGGATTACCATCGACGCAACATCAATAGGATCACGCAACAAAGGTACGATACTTTTAGTTATATGTTAATTAATTAAGGGGTTAAAGTTCATCTTTAAGGAAAAATTTTAAAACATACTAAAACCTATTTTAGTCTTGTTTCCGCTGCGTGCACGTGTTTTTCCCTACAATTGGTATCAGAGCCTTGGTTGTACTCTTTGATTAATTAATATATACGTACGTGAATCTATTTCTTTTTATTGTTATTATGCATGTTTTAGAAAGAGATGACACTGTAGGTATTCTCATATATAATTACAGTGGAATGTATGGATTTATATATGTTATTATAATTATATGAATTGTTGTTGCTCGATTTTGGTTCTAGAATTTCAATGTGTTTTTTGTTTCGGAATTGTAACAAGAAGGGTGGTCTATCATCGCCATAATTCCTTCTTGGTAGTTGCTAAGTTCTCTTTTATTTTTATTGTAATAAAACAGTGCAGTTTTTAATGTATTAAAAAATACTTCAGTTTTTTTATAGTGCAGTTTTTTATTGTATTAAAATACTGCTTTGATTAAAAAAAAAATATTGTACTAATTTTATTGTTAAAAATATGCTGTAATATATATTCAAGTATCAAAGATGTGAAGAATTGGAAGCAACCGGAACAAACTTGGGATCGTGCGCACCATAGAAACGAGCGTGCATGCAATTTAGCACACAGCTGCGCTTGTTGTGGTATGGGCTGCGCATGGCAGCCCTTTATGGAGCTGTGGGGTGCGCACGCTCACAGGAGGCAGCCAAGGGGTGCACGAGTGGACGATGGCCGCTTGAAGACTTGTTCGCCAAGAAAGGAGTTTTTGTATTCCAAACAAATGTAATTTACTTGCTTTTCTAGGATGGAGATCGTAAATATTACAATATTTGTTGTTGTATGATAACATGTCATAAAGAATAGGAGTGCCACTCATATATCTCTTTTGGTATGTACATGCATTGAATGATTTAGCCATCTAATTGGCATCTAGATAACTTGGTAAATCAGTCTATGGAATTTAATCACAAGCCTTAAATAATTGAGTGGGAGAAGGTGTTTTGAAACACCTACGGCCTCCAAGGTTAGTTGAGCTTTATGTTTCGTGTGATAACCCCCCAATGGGTATTCATGAATGGAATTTAGCATGATACTTCCTTACAAGGATAGACTAGACAATTGACTCAAACGAGATCTACTCTCAAAGGAGGGATTTTCGTGAGAGAAAATATTGAGGGTCGATATCTTGGTAACACACTCAATGTGATTTTATTGATATCCTCCCAAGAGTTCTTGTCAATAAAATCGCAAGGCTAAATTTGAAAACGCTGGTTGTTATGTTAACAATTAGGTGGGACCTAGTACAACTAGTAAATGGTACGAACTCCCAAAGGAGGCGTAACATTTATGGGTGTTAGATCACCGTTGAATTTTTATGATTGAGTTACTTATTTAATTCTAGATAAATATTCGAAAGTGCTTTATCATGATTATTTACTTATATATATTTTTGTTTTTATTCAGAAATCATGACCCCATCCCTAATGAACATCCTGAAAGATAATACTTTAACTGGTGATAATTATGTCACATGGAAAAAGAAAATTGGGTTGTTGCTGCAAGCTGAAAAACATAAATTTGTTCTGCCTATTCCTAAGCCACTTGCTCATACTTGTGAATCTAATGGCACAAGTCAAGAGATTCATTTGGTTGGTAAAGTTGCTACTGTTAAGACCCGTAAGAAGGTTAAGAAACAACAAAAGAAAAAGCAACTTAGGCCTACCAAGAAAGTAACCAAGATCAAAGGGAAGTGCTTCCTTTTTGGTGAAAGGGGATATTGGAAAAGTAATTGCCCAAAGTCTCAGAACAAGAAGGAACAAGGTAATGTTAATTATCTTGAAACATGTTTTCTGGCAGATTCTACTGATTCTTGGATCATAGACTTTGGAGCCACTAATCATGTTTGTTATTCCTTGCAAGGGTTCCAGGAAAGGAAAAGACTGAATAAGAATGAAATCAACTTGCATTTAGGCAACGGAGCATTGGTGTCTACCAATGCAGTGGGAGATATTAGAGTTAATATAGATTCTAGTAGGCATTTAGATTTGATATACGTTTATTATGTACCTCAATTCAAGAGAAATTTAATTTCAGTTTCTTGTTTGAATAAATTTGGATATTCGGTTACTTTTAATAAAGATTTAATTATTAGTAAGAATAACAAATTTGTTTGCAAAGGTACATTGGAAAACTGCTTATTCTTTTTGCATAGAAATATCTCTCACTTGTTAGAAACAGAAACAATGGAACCTAATCACAAAATAGTAAAATTATCAAAAGATAAAACCTACCTATGGCATTTGCGCCTAGGTCATATTAACCATAATCGGATTAAAAGATTGGTTAGTGATAGACCTTTAAGTGACTTTGTAAGGATTCCCATTAATTGATTGGCTTATTTCGTGGTCAAACCACATGTTGGGGTTTGGTTGTAAGGGTAGTCTAGGTGATTAAGGTTGAAGATCAAAGACCCTTTCCAAGACCTCAAGAGGACAAGCACCAAAGGTATATTTGTAGTGCTTACTTTGCCTTGAAGAGATATAGTTGCACACACACACAACATGTATAACTCTTATTCTTGAATGTTGTGTTTATATTTTGTGTGCATTGTGCTTTATTGTTTATTCAATGTCTCTTCTTGCATTAAATTGATTGCATCTTGTTATATGAAATGCCATGACATGATAGGCATTAGGATGCATTCAATACACACACTTGCACTTCATGTATGTTAGCTTTTAGTGTGGAGTAATTCGTTTCCCAAAGGTTGTTCGGAAACGTCCGTGCGTGCACGTTGATGTGCTTTGTTTTGCGCGATGATCGCCGGTGGAGATGCCTTTGGCTTCTCCTTGGTTTCACCATTTTTGGTGAAACAGCGGTTACGTTCGGCGGCCTGGCCGCCGTTCGAAACCGCCGAATGAGACCTGATTGAAATATATCTCTCGGGTCCAAAATGGCGGTTATGATCGGCGGTTTAGAAACCGCCGAACGAAGTCACCGAAGTTCCCCTGTTCCGCTCGGGAGCCATTCAGCGGTTCAATTCGGCGGCCTGGCCACCAAATGAAACCGCCGATCGTGCGATTTCAGGGGCAAAATTGTCTTTTCACTTGCCCTGTTCTTGATGTCTATAAATATCACACTTTCTCATTATCTGAATAAGTTCTTTGACTCTTAAGAACCCTAAACTTAAAAGATAGATTTTAAGAGAAAATCAAATCAAGAACTCACCTTTAACCACTCAAATCAAACCCCTTTTACATCAATTTTCATATTGCATCTCCTATGTCTATATAGAGTGCATCCATGTATGGGTTTGCATCATCACAACTTGCTTGGTAAGATTTTGATTAATTTCATCTTATTTTAGTATTTTAAATACCAAGCCATCTCTTTTAAATTACTTGTATGTTTTAGATCATATGCTAAATACATGAAAAGAGATTAATTGTGATGAATTGATTGAGTGTTGTTTTTGATAGATATCTAGGTTTTTATAATCTATGATTATCTATGCTATTTGACATGTCATTTAGCAATTGATATCTAGGGTTGATTTAAATTGAATATATCATCATCCTAGATAAGCATCTAAGGTTCCCTAGCCTTGTTTGTTAATTGAATATTCATACATATTCACATAGGGTTGTGCAATCTCTTTTGAGAGATTGAAGTCTTGGTCTATGGTTGCTATTACAGGCCTGCGGGTAGTAGTGGTGGGTTACAGACCGGGATTAGGCTGTAAACATCATTACAAGTAGTGACTGCGAGGATCGAGCAATTGGAATAGGGTTGCTAATAAAGGTCCGCTGGATAGAAGTGAGGGGTTACAGACCGGAGTGTTAGACGAGGTCTACATAGGTTGTAAACTTCATTTCAGTTAGTGATTTCGAGTTCCGAGTGTGGCGCACTATACAGCCCGTGGTTTTTCCCAGTGGTTGGGTTTCCACGTAAAAATCAAGTGTTATTTAATTTCCGCATCTTATTATACTTGATTTATTGCTTTATCTATTTAGGGGTATTTTCGTAATTTGGACTAATACGAAAAATTGGGTAAAAAGCTTAAAATCTATTCACCCCCCCCCCCCCCCCCTCTAGATAGTTTTATACACACCGTGCTATAATTTGTTTCAGACTTAAAGGTTGATGATCTACCAACTTGTAAATCCTGTTTGGAAGGTAAAATGACTAAAAGGTCGTTTACGACCAAAGGCATAAGAGCCACTAAATGTTTATGATTAATACACATTGATGTATGTGGTCCTATGAGCATTCAAGCTAGAGGTGGATATGAGTACTTCATCACTTTCACAGATGATCACTCGAGATTTGGCTATGTGTATCTCATGAGACATAAGTCGGATGCTTTTGACATGTGTAACGATTCTCATTTATTGATTGGCTTATTTCGTGGACAAACCACATGTGGGGCTTGATGTAATGGTAGCTTAGGCATGTGATGGTTGGTGATTTGCACAACCAAAGCCCTCTCAAGACCTCAAGAGAAGAAGTACCAAAGGTATATTCTTGTGCTTACTTGCTTTGAAGAGATCTAGTTACACACACTCACAACTCATGCATATCTCTACTACTAGTATGTTGTGTGTTTTTATATGTGTGCATTCATAATTGTTGAATATCTCTTCATGCATGTTTATTTGATTGCATCTAGTTCATTGAAATGCCATGACATGTTTAGGCATTAGGATGCAAAGTCATGAATTCTATTCATGCATGTTTAATTGATTGCATCTTGTTCTATGATAATGCCATGACATGATAGGCATTATGATGCATTCAATTCCCACACTTGCACTTCATGTATGTTAGCTTTAAGTGTGGTATAATTCGTTTCCCGAAGGATGTTCGGAAACGTCCGTGCTTGCACAATGGTGTGCATGTCTTAGCGCAATGGTTGTCCACTTGAGAATGTCTCATTCTTCTCTTGGATAAGTGGTAGTTTTGGTTTGGTTATTTGGAGTGAAGTGTCTAGGTTCAAAAGATTGGATTTCAATGATTTAAATATTTTTCAAAACTGACCTTTGTATGGCCTTGTGACCATAACGTTTTACACAAAGTTTCAAATTGAGTTTTGTAAAATTATGAACAAACTAGACACCTATATCTTTCCAACGGTATATTATTCATAATATTTCATCACCGTTTGGATTGGTTTTAAAATCTCTAAAGTGACCACTAAAATAGGGCATCACAGCTGTGATCTGAATCTGACCATTGGTCACTCAATTAACCATAACTTTTTCTACAGACATCAAAATGTTATTCCATATATTATAATAGAAAGTAGACTTCCATACCTTTCCAATGATATATCATATGAAAGGTTTCGATGTCGTTTGGTCATGTTTCGGTGCGCTCAAATATTGAGCTATGTTATGGCGGATATCTGCGGCCCGTAACCGCAGAATCTGGGCGCCGAATTGCAACCAGTATGTCAGGTGCATTTCTGCGCCCTTAATTCTGTGGCAAGGAAGCAGAATTGGCCGCCGATTTGGCCCGTAAATTTGTGACAAATTTGTCTTTTCACCCAACCTTTTTACTCTCTATAAATATATCCTTATCTCTGGTTCAAAACACAAGTCTTCCATTCTAAGAACCCTAGAGAGATATTTAGAGAGACTTGAGAGAAAAAGCTTAAAGATCACATCTTTATTTCTCTCAACCCATTTCCACATGTATAAATCATCATCTAAGCATCATCTAGGATCAACTAGCATGTGCTAATGCATGGGTCTTCTTCAACACACATGGTATGATATGTTGAACACTATTATCTTACATAATTAGTGTTTCTACTTATCAATTTATCTCATTTATTACTTGTATGTTCTTAGAGTAATTTCTATATACATGATTGAGATTATGTGTTGATTGGGTTAATTTTTGATAGCTTAATTGATTAGGTCATTATTGCCTAAAAGCTATGCCATAAACATTCTTGTGTGATTTATTGATAACTAGGTTGATAGATTATCTTTTAATCAACTAGTTAAGTATTTGAATGTTTGTGGGTTATTTGTGATAGCTATTGTATTTAGGATTGGTTATCCTTTACATAGCTAAAGTTGTATGCCATGTCATATAGCTATTTTCATATCTATGATTGATTTTATTGACATCATATAATCCTAGATAAGCATTTAGTGTTCCCTAGCATTACTTGCATATTTGGATATCTTTGCATATTCACATAGGGTGTTGATCTCTTCGGAGAAGTAAGTCTTGTGTGTGATCGGACCAAATATGGTACGATTTTGTACCCTTACTTCCTACTATTTGTGCTTAATTCTCGGGCATTTCCCTGTATTTAATGTTGCAAAATCAAGTGTTTCAGGTTTATGAGGCCTTAAAGGAAATTGTGAAAAAGAAGAAGAACTTAGTATGAAAGAAGAGCATAAAGATATGAAGCAGGGCATTCTCGCCACTTGCTAAAGAAAGGTCGCCATTTGGTCGCCCTAAGGTCGCCATGGCGACAGAATGGTTTGTTAAAAGTCGCCATTTATCGCCCCAGGGTCGCCATGGCGACATACCATATTTCTCCAAGAAAGTGCATCAGGTGTGGTCGCCATTTGCATGTCGCCATGGCGACATTCAATGGCAAATGGCGACCTCCTCCCAAATTCCTCAGTATCGCCATTTGCAAAGGGCGAAAAAGATGATACTCATGGCGACAATGGGATCTCAGAATGCGTAACAGTATGTCGCCATGAGGTCGCCATGGCGACACAAATAGCGACAATCCCGCCACATCAGCTTTCCAAGAGATTTTCAGCACAAAAATCAAGCCAATATAAATATCCCTCTTCTTTGAGTTTGAAAAAAAGAAGAATATACATAGTTTTAGAGAGAACACTTTTTACTTAGCATTTTAGACCTAGATTTTCTTCCATGACTTCCACTTCCAAATTCCTCCATTTCTAACCTTGAACTACCTTTTCCATCAAACACTCAACACCAAATCTATCCTACCTCACGAAATCATTTCTCTCTCACCATATTCTTCACCTTATTACCTTAGTCACACACCATTTGTCACTCATAACACTAGTACACAAGGAGCATCTAAGGAGGGAAATGATTGAGCATTAAAGAAGGTGACCTACAGGTGATTTCCTCATTATTTACTCTTTTTTCCTATTTGTAACTATGTGTAGCTAAAACCCCCAATCTAGGGGGTTGGTGTTAGAAACATTTGGACTTAGAGTTGCTTGACTATATTTTAATTGAATCTCTATGTATTTTCTATTTATTACATCTTTAGATTCTTGTCACTATATGATTGATTTGTATATCAACCTATTAATCATAATCTTGCTAGAATAATCTATTATATAATCACCTTTGGAATGACAACCTTATTTGATTAAAGAATTCAATAAATAGGATGGATTATTGGAAGAAATACCAACCACAATAATCCAAACCTTGTTGTGAGGTTAATCCATTTGAGATTGGTTCTTTATGATAGTTTAAAAAGCACCCTTAATCCATTTGCAACTTCACTAATCTTCTAGCGTATCTCTTAATTGAATTCACCCACTTCTCTTATTTTAGATTGTTGAGATTCTATTTTCCCTATCACTTTTATTACTTTTACTTTATGCATGTTTTGTGGTATTTTAAACCACCCACTATCCACTTATTATGATTTATATTATCGCAATCTTAGATTAGTTAATCAACCTAACCATTACTTCATTTCCCTATGGAACAAATCCAACTTACCATTATTACATTTCATATCCTAAAAGGGATTCCCAAGTGGTAAAACATTATTTTACTACAAGATCACAAATATATTTATATTGTTTTGATGTGCACAAATGACCTCATCAGTGTGATAGACCGGGATTAGGTCGTACACCGAGATTAGGTGATCACATCAAGCAATTGGACTAGGTCTGCTTTTAAAGGCTTGCGGGTAGTGGTAGCGGGATATTGGCCGGGATTAGGCCGTCAAACCTAGATTAGGTTGTATATGCTATCACAATTAGTGGATTCGAGGTTCGAGTGTAGCGCACTTACCAGCCCGGGGTTTTTCCCTGTTGAGGGTTTCCACATGTACTTCAAGTGTTATTTATATTTCCGCACCATATTACACTTGTTGTTTTTATTGACTAGTTAGGGGTATTTTCATGAATTTTACTTAACGCGAAAATTGGGTAATAATTGATAAAATCTATTCACCCCAAGTGGAAAATCAGCTAGAGAAACACATAAAAATCTTGAGATCTGATCATGGTGAAGAATATCTATCTGGTGAGTTTAAGCAATATCTTATTCATAATGGAATTATTTCTCAGTTTTCTACACTAGGTACACCTCAACAAAATGGGGTGGCAGAAAGGAGAAATATAACTCTTTTGAACATGGTTAAGTCTATGTTGAGTTATTCAATGCTTCCTATTTCTTTTTGAGGATATGCTTTACAAACTGCAATATACATTCTAAACGATGTACCATCTAAGTCGGTTCCTTAAACACCGCATGAGTTGTGGACTGGGCGAAATCCTAGTTTACAGCACTTAAGGATATTTGGTTATCCTACGCATGTGTTAAAAGTAAAAACATAAAAGATGGAGTCCCGTTCGGAAACATGCATATTTGTGGGGTATCCAAAAGAAACTAAGGGATATTATTTATGTAGTCCTTCAAATCTTAAAGTATTTGTTTCAACAAATGCTAAATTTCTGGAAAATGACTATATGAATGATTTTGTACCCAAAAGTAGAATTGTCCTAAATGAGATGTCAGGAGATATAATTCCATAAGAGGTTACACAACCTAGCCCAATTGTAAGTTCCACACCATCACAAAATCAACAACCTACCATTCCTCGTCATAGTGGGAGGGTTAGAAGTCAACCCGAGAGATACATCGGTCTGGGAGAATTAGTGGAGAATCTCCCGAACGATGATGATCTCTACACGTATAAGGAAGGAATAGAGGATGTTGATTGTCGCCATTGGCAAAAGGCAATGCAATTTGAGATTGAATCCATGTTTAATAACAAAGTCTGGTCTCTTGTAGACTTGCCTAAAGGGATAAAACCCATTGGTTGCAAGTGGGTATACAAGAGGAAAAGAGATATGGATGGAAAGATGGAAACCTTTAAAGCTAGACTAGTAGCTAAAGGTTACACACAGAAAGAAGGTATCAATTATAAGGAAACCTTCTCTCCTGTGGCCATGCTTAAATCTATTAGGATACTCTTATCCATTGCAGCATCTCTAGATCTAGAGATTTGGCAAATGGACGTCAAGAAAGCTTTCCTTAATGGAAGTCTTGACGAAAGCATCTATAGGGTCAACCAGAAGGATTCATTGAAAAAGGCCAAGTGGAAAAGGTATGCAAGTTGCAAAAATCCATATATGGATTAAAACAAGCATCCAGATCCTAGAACATAAGGTTCGATCAAGCAATTAAAGTTTTCAGATTTATTCAGAACCTTGACAAACCCTGTGTTTACAAAAGGATTAAAGGCGACAAGATGGTTTTCCTCATTCTTTATGTTGATGATATACTACTCATCGGAAATGATGTAGGTGTATTGACATCAGTAAAAGAAGGGTTAGCAAAACAATTTGATATAAAGGACTTAGGAGAAGCAAGTTATATTCTTGGTATCCAAGTATTAAGGGATAGAAAAATAGAATGATTACACTATCCCAAGCTTCATACATAGATAAAATCTTGTCTAGGTTTTTCATGCAAGATTCCAAGAAAGGTATGTTACCTTTCAGACATGGAATCAAACTTTCTAAGGAATAAGTTCCTAAGAATGAGCATGAAGAGCAATTCATGAGTAGGATTCCATATGCCTCGGCAGTTGGAAGTCTCCTGTGTAGGGAAAAACACGTGCACGCAGCGAAAGCAAGACTAAAAGAGGTTTTAGTATGTTTTAAATTTTTTCCATAAGTTGAACCTTAACCTTTTAATTAATTAACATATATGATTAAAAGTATCGTACCTTTGTCGCATGATCCGATTGAAATTGCGTCGAGGGTAATCCGCAAGATCTTCCAATCCAATCACAAATGTGAATCACCTAGGAGCGTGATCTCCCTTCTATTTGAATTGTGTACCTGAGGATGGATAACAAAAGCTTTTTCTTTTTCGTTAGTCAAAATAAGTTCCAAGAGATTACAAAGAACGTTCCGGTCACTTTTGAATTCACAATCCTTAGATCGAAACTTGCGTGAACCTTATTCGAAATTGTGCACAAAGCCTTTTAATGTAAAAGCTAATAGTGCACTATCGAAATAAGAACGATCTCTTCTCACTTTTCCTCTTGGCCGAAATTTCACACTATTGTCTAGATTTGGATTTTATTTTTCTCAAGCAAAAGAAAATAACTCTCAAACCTTGCATTAGGGGTGGCCGAATTCTATCACTTGTCTTATATAGGGTGACCGAATTCCTTGCCCTATTACAATTTGGGTTGGCAGAATTCTCAAGTCTATTTTGATAAGGTAACTGAAATCCTCTACAAAAGAGGATTTGTGTTTCCACAAAGTACTCCTATCAATCTTTTAAGAATTCAAACCCTAATCCAACTCTTTAGTGTATTTGTAACTATATCAAAGACTTCCTAATTTGACTAGATAAATAAAATTCTTTTATTTATCTTCTTATCAAATAAAGTCTTTTATTCTCATTATACTACCACAATAGTATACTACTAAGAAACATATTTCCTAGTCAGAAAAAGATTTTGATTCTTAATTAAATAATTAATCAATCAATTAATTAATTCCCATTTAATTAAAAAATAAAAATAAAACAATATAATATCATATCATATATATATCTCGGCCATGTGCCATATATAATACATATATATTTAGGCCAAGTGCCATATATATTAATATATCTATGTATTGCTTTTCTATCTTATTAAATCCATTGGACCTTAATTAAAAAGCCCACATATGAACTAGGCCTAATCTTACTAAAAGAAACAAGTCCACATGCCTTAATACAATTCTAGATGGACCCATAAATTAGTCCAGTAGAATATATCAAGTGATCCATGCAAGTCCGTGTGGATTGGGGATCTTGGCGGGTTATCTAAATTTAAGCTTCAATAGACATAACCCAATCACAATCAACAAATGATTCACTTAGGTTCAATTTATTAATTTTAGTTCATTCCACTAAAGAACTAAAATTGCACTCTTAAATAAAGATAGAATAAGTAAATGATTCTCATTCATACCCTAGACAATCTTATAGGAGATCGTGAATCCTCATGAAGAATATCAGTAATCGCCAAGAGCTCATAGACAGACTATAGCTCTCCAAGTTACCATTTTTATTCATATGACCACATTTTGAACTTGGATATATATTATGACTTGTCCATAAGTCATCTTTCAATAGTCACTATTGAAAACTCAACGTTAAGATTTAATATCCAATACCACAAAACATCTATTTGATGATATTCTACTCACATTCAATAAATGGAGCCACGATGTCCATATCTATAAATGAAGTCCTTTATCGATTAGCAAATGAATATCACCAAACTATCAAGGATAGACTATGCTATATAATCGTACTCATTGATAGCTCAAATGATAACACTTGTAACCTTAAGTCTATCATTTATCTCAGGATTAAGATAGACTATCCGATTGTCCTGATAGTGAAAAGACTTTTATCTACTAACGGTTCTAGATAAAGTATTTCATTGTGATCCTGTTCAATGCACCAAGTGCACTAGATTCTTTTACTCAAAGACCCTCCGATGATTTTAGACTCATCATAACACATTTGATCCCACTCAAATGTTAGCAAAAGAATTCTACAACTTTAACAAGATAAAGGTGCCCAACCTTTAACTTAAGTTGTGAACATTATTCAAGACTAACTAAAGAATTGTGTCTACCTCATACATATCCAGATGTACGAACAATTCTTTTTTTTCTCATAGTTTTTTGACCTTATGATTATTTACTTTTGACAATTATAATATTCAATCTATAAATGCTATAAGATTTGTTTAAAACAGAAATCACTTTATTAATATGAAAAGATTGTTAAATACAATATTACACTCTTGCTATTGAGCATAATCCTAACATCATGTATGCAATGCTCTACACTAGACCAGATATTTGTTTTGCTGTTGGCATAATTAGCAGGTTTCAATCGAAACCTAGTCCTGATCACTGGACGACAGTCAAGCATATTTTCAAGTATCTCAAGAGAACAAGAGACAATATGCTTGTATACTTTAGAGGGGATTTGATTCCCATTGGGTATACAGATTCTGAATTCCAATCGGATTCTGACTCCAGAAAATCCACTTCAGGATCTGTGTTTACTCTTGGAGGAGGAGCAGTCATATGGAGGAGTATCAAGCAATCCTGTATTGTTGACTCCACCACGGAAGTTGAGTATGTTGCCGCATGCGAAGCTGCCAAAGGGGCTGTTTGGCTCTGCCAAATCTTGATTGACTTAGAAATGGTTCCTAGTGCGAATAATCAGATCACTATCTACTGTGACAACAGTGGAGCAGTGGCTAATTCGAGAGAACCAAGAAGTCATAAGAGAGGAAAATACATTGAAAGGAAGTATCATCTTCTTAGGGAGATTGTGTATAGGGTTGACGTGACGATTACCAAAATCGCATCAGCAGAACATCTAGCGAATCCCTCCACAAAGGCTCTACCCCAGAAGAGATTTGATGGGCACCTAGAGAACATGGGAATGAGAGATATGACACATTTGCTATAGCGCAAGTGGGAGATTGTTAGGATTATACTCAATAACAAGAGTGTAATATTGTATTTGACAATCTTATCATATTAATAAAGTGATTTTTGTTTTAACAAAATCTTATAGCATTTATAATTATAATTGTTGAAGTAAATAATCATAAGGTCAAAAGACTATGAGAAAAGAAAAATTGTTCGTACATCTGGATATATATGAGTTAGACACAATTCTTTAGTTAGTCTTGAATAATGTTCACAACTTAAGTTAAAGGTTGGGCCACCTTTATCTTGTTAAAGTTGTAGAATTCTTTTTTCTAGCATTTGAGTGGGATCAAATGTGTTATGATGAATCTAAAATTATCGGAGGGCCTTCGAGCAAAAGAATCTAGTGCACTGGGTGCATTGAACAAGATCACAATGAAATACTTTATCTAGAACTGTCAATAGATAAAAGTTTTTTCATTATCAGGACAATCAGAGAGTCTATCTTAATCCCGAGATAAATGATGGACTTATGGTTACAATTGTTATCATTTGAGCTATCAATAAGTACGATTATATAGCATAGTCTATCCTTGATAGTTTGGTGGTATTCATTTGCTAATCGATAGAGGACTTCATTTATAGATATGGATATCGTGGCTCCATTTTTAAATGTGAGTAGAATATCATCATATGGATGTTTTGAGGTATGGGATATTAAATCTTAACATTGAGTTTTCAATAGTGACTATTGAAAGATGACTTCTGGACAAGTCATAATATATATCCAAGTTCAAAATGTGGTCATATGAATAAAAATAGTAACTTGGAGAGCTATAGACAGTGTATGAGCTCTTGGCGATTACTGATATTCTTCACAGGGATTCACTATATCCTATGAGATTGTCTAGGGTAAGAATGAGAATCATTTACTTATTCTATCTTTATTTAAGAGTGCAATTTTAGCTCTTTAGTGGAATGAACTAAAATTAATAGATTGAACCTAAGTGAATCATTTGTTGATTGTGATTGGGTTATTTCTATTGAAGCTTAAATTTAGATAGCCCGCCAAGATCCCCAATCCACACGGACTTGCATGGATCACTTGGTATATTCTACCGGACTAATTTTGGGTCCATCTAGAATTGTATTGAGGCATGTGGGCTTGTTTCTTTTAGTAAGAATGGGCCTAGTTTACATGTGGGCTTTTTATTAAAGTCTAATGGATTTAATAAAATAGAAAAACAATATATAAGCCCATGTATGGACTTGGACGGCAAGGCTTAATAAAATGGCCTATTATATTGTTTTAGTTTTATTATTTAATTAAATGGGAATTAATTAATTGATTGATTAATTATTTAATTAAAGATCAAAATATTTTTATGACTAGGAAATATGTTTTCTAGTATTATACTATTGTTGGTAGTATAATAAATATTAAATACTTTATTTGGTAAGTAGATAAATAAAAGGAATTTATTTGTCTAGTCAAATTAGAGAGTCTTTGATAGAGTCACAAATACACTAAAGAGTTGGATTAGGGTTTGGAATTCTAAGGAAATCTACCTATGGTTAGGATTTAGATTTAGGTCAAAAGGCATAAATCCTATTTGGTAGAAGAATTCGGCCACCCTAAATTAATATGGCAAGCAGAATTCGGCAATATATATATTATTTATATGGCAAGCAGAATTCAGCTATATAAATATATTAATTATATGGCAAGCAGATTTCGGCTATATATATGTATATGATTTATATGGCACTTAGCCAAGATATATATATTATTTTATATATATATATATATATATTATTCTTGCAAGAAGAATTGGTCTAGGACTAATACTTTATTGGGCAACAAGAATTGCAAGAAGAATTGGTCTAGGACTAATACTTTATTGGACAACAAGAATTCGTGATATATATATATATATTATTGATCAATTTTTTTTGGTTAACCTAATTGCTTGATAGAGAGTTATTTTTCTTTTACTTGAAAAATAAAATCCAACTCTTAGACATAGTGTGATTTTCGGCCAAGAGAAAAATAAAGAGAAGAAACGTTTTTGTTTCGATAGTGCACTACTAGCTTTTACATTAAAAGGCTTTGTGTACAACTTCGAATAAGGTTCACGTGAGTTTCGATCAATTGATTGAGATTCACAAGTGACCGGAACGTTCTTTGTTTTCTCTTAGAAGGTTATTGTGACTAATGAAAAAGAAAAAGTTTTTGTTATCCATCCTTAGGTACACAATTCAAAGAAAGGGAGCCCACGCTCCTAGGTGATTCACGTTCATGATTGGATTGGAAGATCTTGCGGATTACCATCGGCGCAATGTCAATCGATGCGACAAAGGTACGATACTTTTAGTTATATGTTAATTAATTAAGGGGTTAAGGTTCTTCTTTAAGGAAAAATTTTAAAACATACTAAAACCTATTTTAGTCTCGCTTCCGCTGCGTGCACGTGTTTTTCCCTATATATTTCTCCATCCTTTCTCTTATTTTCATTATTGTAATGAGTAGCTAAATCCCCACTAAGGGGTTGATGGATTAGTTTGTTGGATGATGGGCTTTTCACTACTACAAAAAATGCAAAAGAAATCGGTTTTTGAAAATTTTAAAACCGATCTCTTTTTGAGTGATTTAAAAAAAAAAGCGCAAAAGACATCGGTTTTTAACCGATGTAAAACAAGAGAAAAGAAATTGGTTTTACTTAAAACCGATTTAAAAACCTAGTAGAAAAGAAATCGGTTTTACTTAAAACCGATTTAAAAACCTAGGAGAAAAGACATCGGTTTTAGTTAAAACCGATTTTAAAAACCTGAGGTAAAATTGATGAATTACAAAAAAAAATCCCACCATCGCTGGCCACCACCACCGGCCAACCCCACCTATGATAATAATGACAATTAATTGTCATTATGAGGAATCGAACTCGCAACCTCAAAGTCAAAGTGGTAAGTCTTTACCGCCTGCCTACAAGATTGAATGTGTTAACAATTGCACAATATATATATATATATATATATAACCTATATGAATTGTTAGAAAAAAAAAAAAAAAAAAAAAAAAACCTTGTTTGATAAATTTAAATTTACTCAACTAATCAAAATTCTAATTTCTACTACAAACATACATATATTAAATAAATTTTATTGGTGGGTTTATTTTTCATTTCATTTTTTATTGTGTGGTTTTGTGTTCTGCTAGAGATATTTTTATGCAAACTTTTTCCCTAAAACTGTATCTTTTGGCAACGAAATAATTTTTTTCATCCATGCTAGATTTTTTGATTTTTCGATACGAATCCAACGGTATAAAGAACGTAAAATTATGGGCGGTATTTTGAAAGCTATGATCAATTATTCAGTCAAAGGTCAGAAGCAATTGAAGATATTTTTGTGCAAACTTTTTTCTTAAAACTGTATCTTTTGGCAACAAAATAATTTTTTTTGTCCATGGTAGATTCTTTGATTTTTTGATACAAATCCAACGGTATAAAGAACGTAAAATTCCGGGTGGTATTTTGAAAGTTATGATCAATTATTCATGAGTACTCAAAGGTCGATCGATTGGAGATATTTTTGTGTAAAATATTTCCTTAAGAAATAATTTTTTTTTTCCATGATGGATTCTTCGATTTTTTGATACGAATCCAACGGTATAAAGAACGTAAAATTCCGGGTGGTATTTTGAAAGTTATGATCAATTTTTCAGTCATAGGTCAGAATTGGAGATATTTTTGTGCAAACTCTTTCCTTAAAACTGTATCTTTTGGCAAGGAAATAAATTTTTTTGTCCATGTTGGATTCTTCAATTTTTTGATATGAATCCAACGGTTTAAAGAACGTTAAATTCCGGGCGGTATTTTGAAAGTTATGATCAATTATTCATGAGTACTCAAAGGTCAAGCGATTGGAGATACTTTTGTGTAAACTTTTTCCTTAAAACTGTATCTTTTGGCAAGGAAATAAATTTTTTTTTCCATGGTAGATTCTTCAATTTTTCGATACAAATCCAACGGTATAAAGAACGTAAAATTCCGGTTGGTATTTTGAAAGTTATCATCAATTTTTCAATCAAAGGTCAGAATTGAAGCGATTGAAGATATTTTTGTGTAAACTCTTTCCTTAAAACTGTATCTTTTGGCAAGGAAATAAATTTTTTTGTCCATTTTCAGTTCTTCAACGTTTCGATACGAATCCAACGGTATAAAGAACGTAAAATTCCGGGCGGTATTTTGAAAGTTATGATCAATTATTCATGAGTACTCAAAGGTCAAGCGATTGGAGATATTTTTGTGTAAACCTTTTCCTTAAAACTGTATCTTTTGGCAAGGAAATAAATTTTTTTTCCATGGTAGATTCAATTTTTTGATACGAATCCAACGGTATAAAGAACGTAAAATTCCGGTTGGTATTTTGAAAGTTATGATCAATGTTTTAGTCAAAGGTCAGAATTGAAGCGATTGGAGATATTTTTGTAAATATTCTTTCCTTAAAACTGTATCTTTTGGCAAGGAAATAATTATTTTTTTCCATGTTGGGTTCTTCAATTTTTCGATACGAATCCAACGGTATGAAGAACGTAAAATTCTGGTTGGTATTTTGAAAGTTATCATCAATTTTTCAGTCAAAGGTCAGAATTGAAGCGATTGGAGATATTTTTGTGAAAACTCTTTCCTTAAAACTGTATCTTTTGGCAAAGAAAAAAATTTTTTTGTCCATGTTGGGTTCTTCAATTTTTCAATACGAATCCAACGGTATAAAGAACGTAAAATTCCGGGTGGTATTTTGAAAGTTATGATCAATTATTCAGTCAAAGGTCAGAAGCGATTCGTGAATCCGTGAGTGAGCTGTTTTCATCGCTCATTTTCTCACTTTTCCAAATTGATTTTTGAATATTTTCTGATTTAAAAGTGTTTGTTTGCATGTCTACTTTCTTGTGTCAAAAGTTGAGCAAATAACGTTGAGTATTTTTAGAGATGTGCCCTTGAATCTGGACATAGGTTAGATTTGCATTGCAGAATTTTGCTTTTGAATCTACATTGGTTTTTATAAAAACCGATGTCTAAACGCTTGCTTTTAATATCGGTTTTTATAAAAACCGTTGTCTTTTCAACGCAAAATTTAAGACATCGGTTTTTATAAAAACCGATGTCTAAACGTTTTTTTTTTAATATCGGTTTTCTTAAAAACCGATGTCTTTTGAAATTGTAATTTTTAAGACATCGGTTTTTATAAAAACTGATTTCTAAAAGCTTTTTTAAAATCGGTTACCAAAAACCGATTTCTTTTAGTGATTTCTAGTGATGTCTTTAAGCATTTTTGTAGTAGTGTTTGTATATAAACTCTATTTCATTTATATTTTTATCTTTCATTGTTCTATTCATGAGTATGAATGGTTTTCCTTTGATTTGCTTGTCTTGGATACACTATCTTTGCAAGTTTTCTTTGGATTCTATTTGTGTAGACAACTAGGTATACACTCTATTTAGTTGTTTATTGCTTATTTGAATGGATAGGATTTCCGGAATCCCGGCTCAATAACCACGCTCTTCACCTAACGTCGATTCCTCGAACGGGTGTCCATCACTATACACCCTAGAACGGCTCTTGTGAGAGGATTAGAAGCCTCATCTATACACCATAGGTTGGCTAAATTAGTAAAGATTAAGCCCTTGATTAGATAGCAAGCATTCATGGTAAGGATCCTAAACGAGCAACTAACACTATACATCCTAGGTTGGTTGCTTGGTAGGGATCAATCACTAGTAGGAGGCCTTCTCTATACACCCTAGGTTGGCCCCTTGATAGGGATTGTAAGGATTCCCATATCTTGATTGGCTTATTTCGTGGACAAACCACATGTTGAGGTTGATAATGTAAGGGTAGTTTAGGTGTTTGAACATCATGCTCGAAGGCCCTTTCAAGACCTCAAGGGACAAGCACGCCAAAGGTATAATTTCTAGTGCTTGATTTTCTTTGAAGAGATTTAGTTAGCGCACACACACTTAGCATACTTGATCATGTGTGCATACTCTTCACATGTCACTTTACACACTAGCACTTTGTTTGATATCTTGTTGTGTGTATATGTGCTTAGTAATTTGTTTCCCGATAGTGTTCGGAAATGTCCGCGCATATACTAGAATGTGCTTGGTTTTCCACGAAGACCGCCCACGAAGAATGCCCTTGGCTTCTCTTTGGTTTTCACCTTTGTTGGTGATTGGTGGTTATGATCGGTGGCCTGGCCGCCGAATGAAACCGCTGTTTGCATCCAGAAGTGTCTGGAGCAATTCTACGATCACGATCGGCAGTCACGACCACCGTTCGAAACTGCCATTCATACCTGATCGATTTTATATCTCGGGTTTGATTCGGCGGTTGGATCGGCGGTCACGAAACCGCCGAATGAAACTGCCGTTGTTCCCCTGGTCTTCTCGGGTTCAATTCGGCGGTTATGATCGGTGGCCTGGCTGCCGATTGAAACCGCCGATCGGTGCGTTTCAAGGGCAAACTTGTCTTTTCACATGCCCAATTCTTGATGTCTATAAATATCTTACTTTCGCATTCTCTGATTAAGTTCTTTGAGTCTTTAGAACCCTAAATTAAAAAGAGAGATTTTTGAGAAAAAATCAAATCAAGAACTCACCTTTAAACACTCAAATCAAATCCTTTGTGCATCAACGTTCATCTTGCATTCATCCATAGTTGGGTTTGCATCATCACAACATGCTTGGTAAGATTTTGATTTAGTTCATCTTATTTTAGTATTTTGACTATCAAGCATATTCTCTTTTAATTTACTTGTATGTTTTTGATCATATGATAAATACAAGATTAGAGAATTAATTGTGATGAATTGATTGAGTGTTGTATTGTGATAGCTAATTAGGTTTTTGATTAAACTTGATTAGCTAAGCTATTTGACATGTCATCTAGCTATTGATATCTAGGAATGAATTAATTGCATATCATTATCCTAGGTAAGCATTTAGAGTAACCTAGCTCTAAATTGCATTTTGAGTATTTATACATATTCACATAGGTTGCATAATCTCTTCATAGAGAATTAAGTCTTGAGGCTAAGATTGCTTAGGCCTCAAGCAATTGGACTAGAGCCACTTTTAAAGGCCCGAGTGGTAGAAGTGGGGGGTTATTGACCGGAGTGTTAGATGAGATCTACATAGGTTGTAAACTCCATTTTGATTAGTGGATTTCGAGGTCCGAGTGTGGCGCACTAAACAGCCCGTGGTTTTTTCCAATGGTTGGGTTTCCACGTATACATCAAGTGTTATTTAAATTCCGCACTATATTACACTTGCTTGTATTTTTGACTAGTAGGGTCATTTTCGTAAAATTGACTTACATGCGAAAACCCGGTAATAATAGTTAAAATCTATTCCCCCCCCCCCCCCCCCTCTAGATATATTTATCATACACACCGAGCGTTTATTGTATTACTTTCAATTGGTATCAGAGCGGGTTCCTAGATATACTTAGGTGATCCTAGCTCATTTTAGGTGTGTTTTGCATTTGTGTGATTTTTGCTCATTCATACATTTTGCATTCATTTGAATTCATTCATTATATACAATGAGTGGATACGGTGGCAACCATGAGGGTGCTTCAAGCACACGGCCTCCTCTCCTCTCCTCACCGGTGTGAATTATGCCTCATGGAAAGGCAAGATGGAAGCGTATGTGTGCCAAATCCTTGATAGGGCATGGATGGCTATTGAAGATGGGTATGCACCTCCTATGATGACTCCCACGGGTGGTGGAGAAGAAGTACTCAAGCCAAAGGCTCAGTTGTCACCTGAAGAGTTTGAGACTTCAAAATGGAATAGGAAGGCATGGCATGCTCTTCTATGTGCAGTGGATGAAAATCAGTACAAACTGATTCAGAACACCAGGATAGCCAAGGAGGCATGGGATATCCTAGAGGTTGCACACGAAGGAACCGATGTTGTTAAGGATTCCAAGCTACAAGTCCTTCAAACACAATTTGAGTTGCTTAAGATAAAGGAGGATGAGTGCTTCAATGACTTTGAAGTCAAGTTGATGGATATTGTGAATCAAAGCCATCAACTCGGTGATCCTTATTCGAATAGGAGAGTTAAGCAGAAAATTATGAGGTCTCTCCCTGCTAGGTTTGAATCAAAGGTGACGGCTTTAGAGGAAAATAGCACTTACAAGGATATGAAGCCGAGCGAGGTAATTGGAAGACTCCTCGCCTATGAATCTAGGAAGGCTCCTAGTATTTCACCTCCTAAACAGCAAAAAAGAATTGCTTTGAAAGCTTACAAGGTAGTGAAGGAGGAAAAATGTGACTCGGACAAAGACATGGCATTGTTGCTTAGAAGATTCAAGAAATTCGTCAAGTTTGAGAAGAAAGGCTTTGGATCCAAAGGCCAAGACTTGAAGAAAAAGGCTCCCTTCAAGAATTTTGAGCCTAGACAAGAGAAGAGTGAAAAGAAAGAGGTCCAATGCTATGAGTGTGGTGGTATAGGTCACATCTCACCCGATTGTGGGAACTTGAAGAACAAGATGGCAAAAGTGATGGCCGCCACTTGGAGCGAAAGTGATGACTCCGGAAAGGGAGACAAGTCATCAAGTGATGATGAGCTTACCATCGACTACACGACATTTGGGGCCACTTGTGTAGAAGATAAAGTTGTTGGTAAGAATGACTTGACTAATGATCCCATAGAAGAAAAGGATGAAGAAGTAGCTCTAGAGGTGATAGGCGAAGCTACTCATTGGGATATGGCTCTCATTGACTCAAGAGACCAAGGTGAAGGTCTTAATGAGGGAAATGACTCCACAGGTGAGATTGAGAGTGGAGGAGATATCTAAAGTGTAGATGACTCCTCATCTAACTCTACAAATGGAAATGTAGAGAAAATGGATGTTAATGACTTCATAGTCAATTGTGAAAGTTCATTGAAAAAGAACAATAGAAAGTTGAAGATTTTAGAGGATGAAAATCTAGAGCTTTCAACACACAATGACCACTTCAGTAAACAAGTAGAGGCATCCAAGAAGATTGAAGACAAGCTAAGGGATGAGCTAGCTATGTCTAAGAGGAATGAAGAAGGGTTAAAGAGGGAGCTTCATGAAGCTAAAAAGTCATTGACTCGAATGACCTCAAGCACTAAGAAGCTTAACCATATGCTTGGTGTTGGAAAGAACCCTTGTGACAAGAAAGGTATTGGGTATGAAGATTGCAAGGAGATCTCCACTCCAACCAAGACCATCTTTGTCAAGAGTTTGGGCAAGAATGAAGCCTCACCGGTGCACACACCTAGGAAGAAAATCAAACTAGACCGGTTCAACAACAAAGAAGATTTGAACCCGCTCAACCACAAAGTCATGGGAAGGCTCCTATGCATGCACAAGGACATGGTATGAATTCTAAATTTATCCCTACATGTCACTTTTGTGGTAAAAATGGTCATATTAGACCAAATTGCTTTCATTTCATTAAATTATGTAGAATCAAAAGCATGATTGAAAAGAGAATGACAAGAGCTAGAATGCATGCTAATAGGAAGGAAAATATTCATGTTCATGATCCTATTATTTCTAGTACTCTTGAACCATTGTCCACTAGGAAGAAAAAAGTCATATCTATATGGATAAGGAAAAATGAACCCGCTTGCTATGAGACTAACAAGTCTCAAATAGGTTCAACCAAGTCAAATGGACTTGGGAGGTCAATAGGACATCATGACCTTCATTGATGAAGGATGATAATGACCCCATATGGGGAACTCAAGCAAAGAGAGCTATTGCATACTTGTTGCATGTAAATATTGAAAAATCTTATGCTTCTTTGTTAATTGCTTGAGTAAGCTTGGTTGCACATATGTATATATGTTTTCAGTTCAATAAGTGTGAACCATGCTTGTCTACAATCCATGTCATATTTATGTTCAAACATGCATTTTTGGACTAGGAGATTTACATAGGAAGTATGATATGAATGACCTAGTTATCTCCATGACATGATGATTCTTAATGACATGCTTAAAAATTAAAAAGCATGAGTTGTTTATAACATGCTAATGACATATGAAAAGCATGAAATTCAAATGACATGCTCAAATGAAAAAGCATGAATTGATGATTGCAATTTTTAAATGCAAAACTTGTGTGAAAAAGCTTATGAGACTCTAAATGAATAAAGGATCTTGTATCTGTTCAAAGGAATTTATATTCCAAATTTTCTCTCTTTCTTTATTTGTTGAACATGTCTACTATCATACGGGTTTCATTCCCGGAAAAATCAAATAGGGTGCAAAGTTGCTCATGACATGTTTGGCTTATAAAGATGGATATAGTTGCTCATAAATTAAAATCAATGAAAACTCTATATCCTTGCTTCTCTCATGACATTGGTGAAATTGGTTTGAATTCTTATTAGAAACCTTTGTCATTTGCTTTTGCCAAATACCATTGTATTTTGGACTTGAATGCTACATGTCTTGTATGCAAAGCATGTTTTGATTCACACATTTATTTTAAAATAAATCTCCTTGTTTCTCTCCTATTGATAGAGTTGCATAAAGTGCATTTTATGATTATGCAAATGACTTGAATGCTATCATCTCTCTTTGCTAAGTGACCCGGTTGGGGACTACTCCTTTGCCTATATCATGACAAAAAGGGGGAGTAGAATGGTGGTAAGGGGAGTTGCAAATTGTGGTAGCAATTATGCATGTTGGGGAGACAATACATTGAGGGGGAGTAACCCATTGAGGGGGAGCATTGCATTCATCATACATTACATGATGTTGTACTTAAATTTCTATAATGCAAATGCTTGTTTATATTCTCACTTGATTAATCTCACACTTTACTTGAATTGGAAAGTATAGAAACTTTGCTTTCAGGGATTGATTTGTCTACATGAGATTGATGACCTCAAGATTACTTTTATATATCTCTTTGTAAAGTAGAAAATCATTGTAGACCCATAGTTTCTATTATGTTGTGAGGAATCAATGTGAGTGGTGGTTTTGTCACGAAATAGCCAAAGGGGGAGATTATAAGGATTCCCATATCTTGATTGGCTTATTTCGTGGACAAACCACATGTTGGGGTTGATAATATAAGGGTAGTTTAAGTGTTTGAACTTCATGCTAGAAGGCCCTTTCAAGACCTCAAGGGACAAGCACGCCAAAGGTATAATTTCTAGTGCTTGGTTTTCTTTGAAGAGATTTAGTTAGCACACACACACTTAGCATACTTGATCATGTGTGCATACTTTTCACATGTCACTTTACACACTAGCACTTTGTTTGATATCTTGTTGTGTGTATATGTGCTTAGTAATTCGTTTCCCGATAGTGTTCAAAAACGTCCGCCCATGCACTAGAATGTGCTTGGTTTTGCGTGAAGACTGCCCACGGAGAATGCCCTTGGCTTCTCTTTGGTTTTCACCTCTGTTGGTGATCGGTGATTATAATCG
Source organism: Acer yangbiense (assembly GCA_008009225.1). Classification (NCBI taxonomy): domain Eukaryota; kingdom Viridiplantae; phylum Streptophyta; class Magnoliopsida; order Sapindales; family Sapindaceae; genus Acer; species Acer yangbiense. The sequence goes on along the minus strand of CM017765.1, from coordinate 14,902,038 downwards.
GCGGCCTGGCCGCCGAATGAAACCGCCGTTTGCATCCAGAAGTGTCTGGAGCAATTCTACGGTCACGATCGGTGGTCACGACCGCCGTTCGAAACCGCCGTTCATACCTGATCGATTTTATATCTCGGGTTTGATTCAGCGGTTGGATCGGCGGTCACGAAACTGCCGAATGAAACCACCGTTGTTCCCCTGTTCTTCTCGGGTTCAATTTGGCGGTTATGATCGGCCTGGCCGCCGATTGAAACTGCCGATCGGTGCGTTTCAAGGGCAAACTTGTCTTTTCACATGCCCAATTCTTGATGTGTATAAATATTTTACTTTCTCATTCTCTGATTAAGTTCTTTGAGTCTTTAGAACCCTAAACTAAAAAGAGAGATTTTTGAGAAAAAATCAAATCAAGAACTCACCTTTAAACACTCAAATCAAATCTTTTGTGCATCATAGTTCATCTTGCATTCATCCATCACCACATGCTTGGTAAGATTTTGATTTAGTTCATCTTATTTTAGTATTTTGACTATCAAGCATATTCTCTTTTAATTTACTTGTATGTTTTTGATCATATGATAAATACAAGATTAGAGAATTAATTGTGATGAATTGATTGAGTGTTGTATTGTGATAGCTAATTAGGTTTTTGATTAATCTTGATTAGCTAAGCTATTTGACATGTCATCTAGCTATTGATATCTAGGATTGAATTAATTGCATATCATTATCCTAGGTAAGCATTTAGAGTAACCTAGCTCTAAATTGCATTTTGAGTATTTATACATATTCGCATAGGTTGCATAATCTCTTCATAGAGAATCAAGTCTTGAGGCTAAGATTGCTTAGGCCTCAAGCAATTGGACTAGAGCCACTTTTAAAGGCTCGAGTGGTAGAAGTGGGGGGTTGTTGACCAGAGTGTTAGACGAGGTCTACATAGGTTGTAAACTCCATTTCGATTAGTGGATTTCGAGGTTCGAGTGTGGCGCACTAAACAGCCCGTGGTTTTTCCCAGTGGTTGGGTTTCCACGTATACATCAAGTGTTATTTAAATTCCGCACTTTATTACACTTGCTTGTATTTTTTACTAGTAGGGGCATTTTCGTAAAATTGACTTGCATGCGAAAATCGGGTAATAATAGTTAAAATCTATTCACACCCCTCCCCCCTCTCTAGATATATTTATCATACACACCGAGCATTTATTGTATTACTTTCAGGGACAGATAGCCAACTCTATACACCCTAGGTTGGCTACATTTGTTAAAACAAGCGTATTTTCAAGTTTATTGCATTTGCCCAAATGTTCACTTATGAGTCCGTTAATTCTTTAGTCTCCATATTTATATCTTCCATTCCAATTGCATTCCATTTTCAGTTACATTTCTAGTTAGTTTTATTTGTATGTTCATTAACATTTCATAACATCCAACATACTTTACTTTTATCGCATTAATATTACTTAAGTTTCAACTAGTTTTAGCTAATTCTGATCCTTGTGGACGATACCCCACTTACTTATGTCATTAGCATGTTATAAAAATAACTCATGCTTTTCAATTTTTAAGCATGTCATTAAGAATCATCATGTGATGGAGATAACTATAGGTTATTCATATCATACTTCCTATGTAAATCTCCTAGTCCAAAAATGCATGTTTGAACATAAATATGACATGGATTGTAGACAAGCATGGTTCACACTTATTGAATTGAAAACATATATACATATGTGCAACTAAGCTTACTCAAGCAATCAACAAAGAAGCATAAGATTTTTCAAATATTTGCATGCAACAAGTATGCATAAGCTCTATTTGCTTGAGTTCCCCATATGGGGTCATCATCATCCTTCATCAATGAAGGTCATGAGGTCCTATGGACCTCCCAAGTCCATTTGACTTGGTTGAACCTATTTGAGACTTGTTAGTCTCATAGCAAGCGGGTTCATTTTTCCTTATCCACATAGATATGACATTTTTCTTCCTAATGGACAATGGTTCAAGAGTACTAGAAATAATAGGATCATAAACATGAATATTTTCCTTCCTATTAGCATGCATTCTAGCTCTTGTCATTCTATTTTCAATCATGCCTTTGATTCTACATAATTTAATGAAATGAAAGCAATTTGGTCTAATGTGACCATCAATACCACAAAAGTGACATGTAGGGATAAATTTAGAGTTCATACCATGTCCTTATGCATGCATAGGAGCCTTCTCATGACTTTGTGGTTGAGCGGGTTCAAATCTTCTTTGTTGTTGAACCGGTCTAGCTTGCTTTCTTGATCCATTTTGCATGATTGGCCTCTTCCCTTGATGAATTTGAGCTTAAGGGAAGTTAGGTTGAGGAACTTTTTGAGCTTGAGATTGTCTCCTTGGAGCTTCCTTCACATGTGCACTTCTTGAACATTGTCCTAGATCAATTTTCTTCCTAGGTGTGTGCACCAGTGAGGCTTCATTCTTGCCCAAACTCTTGACAAAGATGGTCTTGGTTGGAGTAGTAATCTCCTTGCTTACTTCATACCCAATACCTCTCTTGTTACAAGGGTTCTTTCCACTACCAAGAATGTGGTCAAGTTTCTTGGTGCTTGTAGTCATCCTAGTCAATGACTCTATAGCTTCAACAAGCTCTCTCTTCAACCCTTCTTCATTCCTCTTAGACATAGCTAGCTCATCCCTTAGCTTGTCTTCAATCTTCTTGGATGCCTCCACTTGTTTACTTAAGTGGTCATTATGTGTTGAAAGTTCTAGATTTTCATCCTCTAAAATCTTCGACTTTCTATTGTTCTTCTCTAATGAACTTTCACACTTGACTATAAAGTCATTAACATCCATTTTCTCTACACTTCCATTTGTAGAGTTAGATGAGGAGTCATCTTCACTTAAGTTATCTCCTCCACTCTCCATCTCTCTTATGGAGTCATTTCTCTCATTAAGACCTTCACCTTGGTCTATTGAGTCAATGAGAGCCATATCCCAATGAGTAGCTTCGCCTATCACCTCTAGAGCTACTTCTTCATCTTTTTCTTCTATGGGATCACTAGTCAAGGCTTTCTTACCAACAACTCTATCTTCTACACAAGTGGCCCCAAATGCCGTGTAGTCGATGGTAAGCTCATCATCACTTGATGACTTGTCTCCCTTTCCGGAGTCATCACTTTCGCTCCAAGTGGCGGCCATCACTTTTGCCATCTTGTTCTTCAAGTTCCCACAATCGGGTGAGATGTGACCTATACCACCACACTCATAGCATTGGACCCTTTTCTTTTCACTCTTCTCTTGCCTAGGCTCAAGACTCTTGAAGGGAGCCTTTTTCTTCAAGTCTTGGCCTTTTGGATCCAAAGCCCTTCTTCTCGAACTTGACGAATTTCTTGAATCTTCTAAGCAACAATGCCATGTCTTCATCCGAGTCACCTTTTTCCTCCTTCTCAACCTTGGAAGCTTTCAAAGCAATCCCTTTTTGCTTTTTAGGAGGTGAAATGCTAGGAGCCTTCCTAGATTCATAGGCGAGGAGTCTTCCAATAACCTCGCTCGGCTTCATGTCCTTATAGGTGCTATTTTCGTCTAAAGCCGTCACCTTTGATTCAAACCTAGCAAGGAGAGACCTCATGATTTTCTGCTTAATTCTCCTATCCGAATAAGGATCACCGAGTTGATGGCTTTGATTCACAATATCCATCAACTTGACTTCAAAGTCATTGAAGCACTCGTCCTCCTCCATCTTAAGCAACTCAAATTGCGGTTGAAGGACTTGTAGCTTAGAATCCTTAACCACATCGGTTCCTTCATGTGCAACCTCTAGGATATCCCATGTCTCCTTGGCTATCCTAGTGTTCTGAATCAGTTTGTTCTGATTTTCATCCACTGCACATAGAAGAGCATGCCATGCCTTCCTATTCCATTTTGAAGTCTCAAACTCTTCAGGTGACCACTGAGCCTTAGGCTTGAGTACTTCTTCTCCACCACCCGTGGGAGTCATCATAGGAGGTGCATACCCATCTTCAATAGCCATTCATGCCCTATCATGGATTTGACACACGTATGCCTCCATCTTGCCTTTCCATGAGGCATAATTCACACATGTGAGGAAGGGAGGCCATGTGCTTGACGCACCCTCATGGTTGCCACCGTATCCATTCATTGTATGTAATGAATGAATTCAAATGAATGCAAAATGTATGAATGAGCATAAATCACACAAATGCAAAACACACATAAAATGAGCTAGGATCACCTAAGTATATCTAGGAACCCGCTCTGATACCAATTGAAGGTAAATAACAATAAAGCTCGGTGTGTATGATAGATATCTAGAGGGGGGTGAATAGATTTTAACTATTATTACCCAATTTTTGCATGCAAGTCAATTTTACGAAAATGCCCCTACTAGTCAAATATACAAGCAAGTGTAATATAGTGCGGAATTTAAATAACACTTGATGTATACGTGGAAACCCAACCACTGGGAAAAACCACGGGCTGTTTAGTGCGCCACACTCAGACCTCGAAATCCACTAATCGAAATGGAGTTTACAACCTATGTAGACCTCGTCTAACACTCCGGTCAATAACCCCCCACTTCTACCACTCGGGCCTTTAAAAGTGGCTCTAGTCCAATTGCTTGAGGCCTAAGCAACCTTAGCCTCAAGACTTAATTCTCTAAGAAGAGATTATGCAACCTATGTGAATATATATGAATATTCAAATAACAAACAAGGCTAGGTAACCTTAGATGCTTATCTAGGATGATGATATAATCAATTTAATCAACCCTAGATATCAATTGCTAAATGACATGTCAAATAGCTTAGCTAATCAAGATTAATCAAAAACCTAATTAGCTATCACAAAACAACACTCAATCTATTCATCACAATTAATTCTCTTTTCTTATATTTAACATATGATCAAAAACATACAAGTAAATTAAAAGAGAATATGCTTGATAGTAAAATACTAAAATAAGATGAAATTAATCAAAATCTTACCAAGCAAGTTGTGATGATGCAAATCCAATCATAGATGCTTTCTATGTAGACATAGAAGATGCAATATGAAATTTGATGCAAAAAGGATTTGATCTGAGTGTTTAAAGGTGAGTTCTTGATTTGATTTTTTCTCAAAAATCTCTCTTTGAAGTTTAGGGTTCTAAAGACTCAAAAGAACTTGATCAGAGAATGAGAAAGTAAGATATTTATAGACATCAAGAATTGGGCATGTGAAAAGACAAGTTTACCCTTGAAACGCACCGATCGACGGTTTCAATCGGCGGCCAGGCCGCCGATCATAACCGCTGAATTGAACCCGATAAGAACAAGGGAACAACGGCGGTTTCATTCGGCGGTTTCGTGACCTCCGAATCAAACCCGAGAGATTAAAATCGATCAGGTATGAACAGTGGTTTCAAACGGCAGTCGTGACCGCCGATAGTGACCGCAGAATTGCTCCAAACACATCTGGAAGCAAACGGCGGTTTCATTCGGCGGCCAGGCCGCCGATCATAACCGCCGACCACCAACAATGGTGAAAACCAAGGAGAAGCCAATGGCATTCTCCGTGCGCGGTCTTCGCGTAAAACCAAGCACTCATTAGTGCAAGCGTGGACGTTTCCAAACAATGTCGGGAAACGAATTACTAAGCACATATACACACAACAAGATATGAAACAAAGTGCTAGTGTGTAAAGTGACATGTGAAGAATATGCACACATGATCAAGTATGCTAAGTGTGTGTGTGCTAACTAAATCTCTTCAAAGAAAACCAAGCACTAGAAATTATACCTTTGGCGTGCTTGTCCCTTGAGGTCTTGAAAGGGCCTTCGAGCATGAAGTTCAATCCCAAACTACCCTTACATTTTCAACCCCAACATGTGGTTTGTCCACGAAATAAGCCAATCAATATATGGGAATCCTTACAAACTAGATGAAGGAGCACTTGAAGGATTGATAGGAAAGTTCATGCAGTCAAATCAGGATACACAAGATATCCAAGTTTTGCAACAAGCAAACATAGAAAACTTGGAAATATACATGAGGGGAAATGACAAACACTCAAACGAGATGGAGGCCTCCATTCATAGGATCGAGTCCTAAATCGGGCAGTTAGCAGAATTGTTACAAGAAAGAAAGAATGGGAGATTCCCGAGCCAACCAGAGCAAGTTAGAGAAATGGAAGTCCTTCGAAGTGGAAGGGTTTTGGGAGATAGCAACAAGGAAGCTACCATCAAAGAAGATGAGGTTGTACAAATGGAAGGAATGGCGGAGAAGGAGTGAGAAAAGGAAGACGAGGTTGAGGTGACAAATTTGGAACCAAGGCCACAACTTCACAAGTCACCAAATCCTTATGTGTCGCCCATTCCCTTTCTCAGAAGTTTGAAGAACTCCAAGTTGGAGAAATCTCACCAAAACATCTATGACCCACTCTCTTGTCCAATTGGTTCTCACGACTGTAACACCGTGGATATAGCTTTCAATCGTGGAGGCAAGAGTGTAAAGTTCAATGGTAACTGAGCCAAGGATAAACGAGAAGATGGTTGCCTAGTGTTAAAGGTTCCTATGTTAAGAAAGAAGAAGAGTCGAGTAGTTGATCTTGTGCAAGCTTTTGAGATGGTAACCAAAATGGAAGAAGGCAAGGGGCCATAGAGAAGAGGCAAACGGAGATTCTGAACTGGCAGAGGACTTTGGAGAGTTTGATACGGGATTTGACCGAGAGAGTGGTCACGGGCTTCACACAGCTCCGTCAGGAGTTAAGACTCACTCCATATGTTAGGAGACCCAAGAGGATTACCGATCCAGCCACTATACCAGTACCTAGTACCATAATTGCCACTGAGACTCCACATGTTCTAGCTACCATACCAGGGCCCAATACCTCAACTGCTCTAGAGATTGTACCTGACCTAGTCCTACAAATAGCATGTTCTGCTGAGGAGAAGGCTGCTCAGTTGGAGTTAACCTTGGCTCGTTCACTCACTGAGCAGGGATTTCGCTCTATAGGAGGTCCTCCCATAGATGAGGCAGTAGGTCATAGGAGATTAGCAGAGGAGAGAGGCCGCAGCTAGAGAGAGAGAGAGCTAAAGGACCCAAAAAGGAAGAGTAGGGTTGAGTCTGAGCAGGCTGAGAAGGAGTCTGAGTAGATGCCACCACCACCATCACTTAGACATTTTTTACCATCACATGTGCATCATATTTTATCTTGGATATTTTGAGCACTTTAGTTTTATTTTTATTTTTTATTTGATTATTCCATTGTCACATTTCTTTTATGCTCATTATTTCATATCTCTTGTTATTATTTCATTTTTGTTCTTGTTTTGTTTTTGCCTAGAATAAGGGTGTGTGATCGATTTTGGTAGTGGATTTAGTATGTATGTGCTTATTGATGATTTTTTGGATGATAGGAATGTTGAGGAACATGCTATTCATGATTGAGCATCTTTTTGGATGATTTTGTGCGTATTAGGATGAGAAGGCACTTTGCCAAATTTTAGGAAATACATTGATTACTTTTGGACATATATGCATTCTTTGTTTTGTATTTGTTGGGTTGCGCCATTTGACCAATTTTGCCTCCCATAAACATTGAGGACAATGTGCAATTTAGGTTTGGGGGTACATTTGTGCAACACCACTTTGCTTACTTTGCTTGGTTTTAAAATTTGAGATGAATTTTTCAAATTCTTGCGATAATGCCATATTTGAGCATACTTTGCTTGTTGAGATTGTGCTTTACATGAATAATGAGGAATTGTGCATCTTTGTCATTGTTTCGTTTAGATTAACGTCATGCCATTTAGGATGTCATTGAACAAAGTGCGTTAATCTTTTTCTCATAATGGTAGGGTGAATTATCAATTTTGCTTGAAGGATAGAAATTAATAGTGGAGATTCATGTGAGGATCACAAACACAGCCTTAAAAAAACGTATTTTGAGTAGTCAAATATTCACTCTTTAAATACTCACTTCAGACAATCATTCAAGCATGTATAGGTCTCATTTGCACTTAAATGTTGCTTGTCATAGAATATTATAGACTGTTTGTGGATGCTTTATTTTGCTTGGTGGACAGGCCTTTAGAAATGACTTTAGGCAATGCATGTGAAAACCACTAATTGGCCTAAATACTTCCATGAACTACATGAACCATATAACCTACATGATTGATTACATCTACATGAAGTCAAACGCGTCTTAAGCTTTTCATTCATGAACTACATCTACATGAACCATATAACCTACATGATTGACTTACCTTGACTAGCTTAGGGAATGAATGTAAGCTCTTATACTTGAAATGGTAGAGGCGTGTACCTAGGCATGTAAATGTGTGCAAAAAGTTTTACAAAGCAAGAATGTTTAAAATGAAAAAAGAAAAGCAAAGAAAAAGAAAGTTTGAAAAGAAAAGAATGGCAAAGTAAAGAAAATAAAAAGAATGAGCTACTCAAATTAAAAATTAGAGTAGAATGCACAAGAAAATTGAAATTGTAAGCCTGGACGCCTAAAGTGTGAACAATATGTGTGAAGCAATTGGAACTCATAATTAGAATGTAAGCCTTAGTGTAATCATTGGATTCTTTGTTATCCATTGTCCCATTCTTTGTTTCACTATTCACCTAAGGCCCCATTACAGCCAAAAGAAAGACCTTTATGATCTTTAGGAGGGTCCACTTTGTGAAATTTGGTTGATGCATGTTCTTTCTAATTCATGGCCTGCAATTCCATTCATGAGACCTAATTTTCAAAAATTGTGTTTTAAAGACATCATGTGCAATCAATTTGATATCCATGACATGAATTCATATTGCGTATGTATTTTGAGTGAAACCTAGGAATCTAAGAGAAGAAAGGAGATAATCCGACAAGGATTAGTTATCAAGACGAATTACATTCTAAACCAAATAGTACTTATGCTTTGAAGCTTTGGCATTTTGAATGTAGGATCGCACTGCATACAATCATATCTAGAGTGGCATGCTCTTAATCTTTACTTAACATTTTCTTACATGAATAAGTCATCACTAGTGCATCATTGTTTTAATCTCTTCATTTTGGTTTCGCATATTGATCATGGATAAGTAAAACCTTGCTCGGATGAGTTAGAGCTTTATTGAAAATCTTTGAAATGTTTTGATGCATGTCTTTTGGGGTTGATTTGTGATTGTTTTGCTTGAGGACTAGCAAAAGATAGGTTTTGGGGTATTTGATCGAACCAAAATTGGTATGATTTTGGCCCTCATACCTGTCTCTTTATGCTTGATTCTCGAGCATTTCCCCATGTATTAATGTCGTTAACCAAGTGTTTCAGGTTTATTTGTGCCACAAGGGCATTTGAGAAGAAAAAGAGGAATTTGATGAAAAATGTGCACAAAGTGGAGAAACAGGGCATTGTCGCCCTTTGAAGGTGTCACCTTTAGGCACACGACGACAGAAGGCAAAATTGCAATGGAGAAACCAACTAAATGTTGCCACGGTACCGTCGTTGTGGCGACTAAGAGGCGACAGAGATGATTAAATCAAGAAAAATCAATTAGGTGTGGCGCCGCGGTGAGATGTCGCTCTTTGGACTTACCGCGACAGAAAGAATTAAAATCAAGAAGACCATCAAGTATGGCTGTAGGGAAAAATCGAGTGCACGCAGCGGAAGCGAGACTAAAATAGAGTTTACTATAGTTTAAAATTTTTCCATAATTTGAACCTTAACCCTCTAATTAATTAACATATAATACTAAAGATATCATACCTTTGTCGCGTGATCCGATTGACATTGCGTCGATGGTAATCCACAAGATCTTCCAATCCACTCACGAACGTGAATCACCTAGGAGTGTGGTCTCCCTTCTCTTTGAATTGTGTACCTAAGGATGGATTAACAAAACTTTTTCTTTTTCGTTAGTCACAACAAGTTCCAAGAGACAACAAATAATGTTCTGGTCACTTTTGAATTCACAATCTTTAGATCAAAACTCGCGTGACCCTTATTCAAAATTGTGCACAAAACATTTTGATGTAAAAGTAACTAGTGCACTATCGAAATAAGAACAAACTTTTCTCTCTAATCCTCTTGGCCGAAAATCACACTAGTCTAAGAGTTGGATTCTATTTTTCTCTAGCAAAAGAAAAAAAATCTCAAGTCCAAAACATTAGGGTTAGCCGAATTCTATACAAAGAATATATATATAGTGGCCGAATTCTTTTTCTTAACATATATTATATGTTCAGCGACCAGATCCCATATTAATCACACACACACACACACACATATATATATATATATATTAGGTTGCCAAATAAATAATATATATATATATATATCAGGATTCATCTTGCCTATATATATCGTGCCCAAAAACTTTGCACCATATATTATATATATCTAGTGCATTGACTTTGCACAATATACTATATATATCTCGATGCTTTATAAAAAATATATATCTATATATATTCCGGCTATTTGCCATATATATTTTGTATATATCTATATATTGAGGCCGAAATCCTTTACCATATAGGATTTGTGTCTTTTGACTTAAATCCTAACCCTAGGTAGATTTCCTTAGAATTCCAAACCCTAATCCAACTCCTTAGTGTATTTGTGACTATAAAAGACTTCCTTATTTGACTAGATAAATAAATCCCATATTTATCTACTTACCAAATAAAGTATTTTATATTTATTATACTACCACAATAGTATACTACTAAAAAACATATTTCCTAGTCAGAAAAAGATTTTAATTTTCAATTAAATAATTAATTAATTTCCATTTAATCAAATAATGAAATAAAATAATATATTAGACTTTTATTTAAGCCTTGCCGCCACACGTACATATACATGGGCCATATATTATTTTCTTATTTCATTCAATCCATTGGACCTTAATTAAAAGGCCCACATGTGAACTAGGTCTATTCTTACTAAAAGAAACAAGCCCACATGCCTTAATACAATTCTAGATGGACCCATAATTAGTCCGGTAGAATATATCAAGTGATCCATGCAAGTCCGTGTGGATTGGGGATCTTGGTGGGCTTATCTAAATTTAAGCTCCAATAGACATAACCCAATCTCAATCAACAAATGATTCACTTAGGTTCGATCTATTAATTTTAGTTCATTCCACTAAAGAACTAAAATTGCACTCTTAAATAAAGATAGAACAAGTAAATGATTCTCATTCATACCCTAGACAATCTTATTGGAGATAGTGAATTCTCGTGAATAATATCAGTAATCGCCAAGAGCTCATAGATCACCTATAGCTCTCCAAGTTACCATATTTACTCATATGACCACATTTTGAACTTTGGATATTTTGACTTGTCCAGAAGCCATGCTTTCAATAGTCACTATCGAAAACTCAACGTTGAGATTTTATATCCAATTACCTCAAAACATCCATATAATGATATTATACTCTCATTGTATAAATGGAGCCACGATGTCCATATCTATAAATGAAGTCCTCTATCGATTAACAAATGAATATCACCAAAATATCAAGGATAGACTATGCTATATAATCGTACTCATTGATAACTCAAATGATACCACTTGCAACCATAAGTCCATCATTTATCTCAGGATTAAGATAGACTCTCCGATTATCCTCATAATGAAAAGACTTTTATCTATTAACGGTTCTAGATAAAGTATTTCATTGTGATCCAGTTCAATGAACCTAGTGCACTAGATTCTTTTACTCAAAGCCACTTTGATGATTTAGACCCATCATAACACATTTGATCTCACTCAAATGCTAGCAAAAGAATCTACAACTTTAACAAGATGAAGGTGCCCAACCTTTAACTTAATTTGTGAACATTATTCAAGACTAACTAAAGAATTGTGTCTACCTCATACATATCCAGATGTACGAACAATTCTTCTTTTCTCATAGTCTTTTGACCTTATGATTATTTACCTTGACAATTATAATTATAAATGCAATAAGATTTTGTTAAATAAACAGAAATCACTTTATTAATATGATAAGATTGTCAATTACAATATTACACTTTTGCTATTGAGCATAATCCTAACAATGGCGTCACTGTGTTGTGTCATCATGAGACCAAAAGGCGACCACTCTCAAAATCCTAGATCTCATTGTCGCCTTTCCAATGTCGTTGTTGTGGTCACCACGAAAAAGATCAAAATCACCTCGGCAATTTAATCGAAGAATCTGTAATAGTCTGCCGTGAAGGTGTTGCCACAGAGATAACAAACTGCAACACCCTTCCACATCAGCATTTCTGACAGTTATCAGTATAAGTCCGAGAGCCATTATATATATTCTTCTCTTCCAAGTTGAAGGGAGATCCAAGCATATTTCCAAGCACGAAATTTACTGAGTTTGAAACCTAGCATTCTTCACACATTTAACCTCCTCCATTTCTAATCTTGTACTATCTTTTCCACCAAAAACTCAACATTAAATCTTGATTACCTTCACCCAATCATTCCTCTCTTCCCATTCTCTACATCCCAATACCTTTGTCACTCACCATTAGACACCCTAGTATCTAGACACATCCTCATCTACCACTCTTTGCACTAGGAGCATATAAGGAAAGTAAGGAGCAAGCATTAAAGAAGGATGCCCAAGGGTGATTTCCTTATCTATTACTTTCTTACTATTTGATTGTAACTATGTGTAACTAAACCCCTAATCTAGGGGATAGATGTGAGGAACATTTGGATTTGGGTATTTGCTTAAGCTATTGTATTTGAATCTCTATTTGTGTTCTATTCACTTGATAACTAGATCATATTCATTATATGATTTGCATTGTATATCACTAGTAGATCATACTCTTGTGTAGGATAAATTGTTATGAAATCGATCTTGGATTGGCACCCTTGATTGGTTAGGAACATAGTGAATATGATAGATTATTGAAGGGTATATCAACCACAATAATCTAAACCTTGATTTGTAACAAACCAATCCCACGTTAACCCGCTTTCCTTAATCGGTTAGGTATTTTAGTGGGAAGATGTTTAGGGTTCATAGTGATGACCTAAACACATCTAAGAATACAAATGACATATGAGAGATTGGTCCATTAAAGTGGCTTAAAAAGCATTGCCCATACCCACTTGCAACTCCATCAATTCCCTAGCATCTATCTTAATTGTTTACATCCATTACTTGCCCAGTCACTTTGGAGGTCAATTCAAGGTTCTCTCATTCTTCTTCAATCTAGAAGTCTTAAAGAACTTCATGAAGTCATCATAGTCCATTTCTTCACCAAAGTCATGATTGGACTTGGATGAATTACTCTCATCATTTGAGTCACTTTCATCCACTTCTTCTTGCTTGTCCTCTTCCTCTTCCTCTTCTTTGTCACTCATAACTTCCTTGCCATTATGGAAAGATGAGAAGACAATGAAGTTGGCAACTTGGTCTTCATCATCCGAAGACTTATCTTCTTCTTCTAGGTCATCACTACACTCCAAGTAGCCACCAAAGCCTTTCCTTTCTTTTTCTTCAAATTTGCACATTCGGGAGCAATGTGTCCATAGCCACTACACTCATAGCATTGGATACCTTTTTTGTGGTCCTTCTCTATGTTTGCTCCACTTTCTTGAAAAAAGTCTTCTTTTTCACAAAATTTCCCATGGAGCCAAAACCCTTCTTCTCAAATCTCATAAATTGCTTGAACTTATATGCCATTAAAGGAATTCCTTCATCCTCTTCCTCTTCCTCATTTTCCACATTGATGGTCTTCAAGGCAAAACTCTTTTTCTTCTTTGGAGTTGTAGTTGTTGGAGCCTTCCTAAATTCATAGGCCAAGAGTCTTCCAATCACTTCACTCAGCTTCATTTTTGTGTAGTCACTATTTTCCTCTAAAGCCATCACTTTGGGTTCAAATTTCTCTGGAAGTGACCTCATGATCTTTTGCTTGATCCTCCTATCCGAGTAAAGGTCACCAAGTTGATGACTTTGATTGACTATGTCTATCAACTTCACTTGGAAGTCTTTGAAGCACCCATCCTCCTCAATCCTAATGGTCTCAAATTGAGTTTGGAGGACTTGGGAGTCCTTAACCACCTCGGCTCCTTCATGAGTCGTCTCTAGGATATCCCAAGCTTCATTTACAATCCTTGCGGTTTGAATCAATTTGTGTTGATTATCATCCATGGCACAAAGGATGGCATGCATAGCTTTGTTGTTCCACTTGGATGCCTCGAACTCTTAGGGACTCCATTGTGCCTTAGGCTTGGGGACTTCCTTTCCACATCTCGTGGGAGTCATAGTCGGTGGGGTGTAGACATCTTCAATTGCCATTGATTGGATGATTTACATACCTATTTGAGGTTCTTATTTCCTAGATTTTGTACTTGTTGTCGAGCATGTTTTTGTATATAATGCGTTTTGTGAGCATTTTGTAGGTTATATGCCCTAAAATAAGGTGTTGAGTATGATTGAAGAGATTCGGAGGTTAAATGGTTGAAATTGAAAATCTTCGTGCAAAACATTTAACTTTCGAGGGCCATATCTCCTTCCTCCGACCGAACTACGTTTTGTGTAACCTATTTCTGGAAAGCCCCATGAGCCTACTTTCCAACTCTTTTTACGAATCGTGATTCCAAGTTCTCTAGGGAAGTTATGGACGTTTTCGTAACGGTACGCGAAGCTGAAAAACTTCACCCAAGAGAGATGCGACCTCAAAGGCGAGCTCACCAAGATCGCCCCAATGTCGCTTTCCTCTCGGGTTTTTAACTATTTTCTCAACCATGGAGCCTCCAGGTCGCCCCAAGGTCACCTTTTTACCCAAAAAATGCTAAAAATTTAAGAATTTACCTCCTTGCCCTTGACCTAATTCATTCCTCTATTTAACCTTTGATATTTTTAGACCAAAACACCAATTTTCCTACCTAAGAATATTCACTAAGTCATTTTCCTACATCACTGACGAAGGGATTTGTGTTGTTTAAAATTGACCGTCAAAAATATTTATAAACCTAGCAATGCCTCAAAAGGTTTGGAAAAACACAAGTATGGTGGCAAGCAAGGGTCATCCACAAAGATCGGAGGTAGCTATGATTATATTAGGATTAATAGAACTAGTGTGCATAAAAGTAAAAGTAAAAGTAAAAGTAAATGGTAGGTGTTGTGAAGTGTGAATGAAAATACAATAAAAACTAAACTGAGAATGCAAACTAAATGGAATGTGAATGGAGTGATATGATATGGCAACTAAGGAGTTGATGGACTCGTAAGTGAACTTTGGGCAAATGTAGCAAACTCGGAATTAAGAACATTTTATCAAATGTAACCAACCTAGGGTGTATAACGTTGGTTATTTATCTCTAGCAAGAGGTCAACCTAGGGTGTATAGTGAAGACCTCCTACTAGAGATTAATCCCTCCTAAGCAACCAACCTTTATCTATTAAGGGCTCAACCCCTTACTAATGTAGCCATCCTAGGGTGTATAGTGATGACTTCCGATTCTCTCATAAGTGGTCGACCTAGGGTGTATAGTGTAGGCCACTCGTTTAAGATTGGATAAGGCTCGAGGTTATTCAACCGGATTCTACTCGAAGGTTAGTTCTTGCAAAATCACTAATGTAGCCAACCTAGGGTGTATAGTGAAGGCTTCTAATTCTCTCACAAGTGGCCGACCTAGGGTGTATAGAGAAGGCCACCCATTAAAGATTAGATTAAGACCATGGTTATTAAGCCGGATTTCTGGAAATCCTTCTATTCAATAGAGCATTAGACAACCAAATAGGGTGTACACCTAGTTGCCTACTCAAGTAGATTCCAAATCAACATGCTAAGAGGGTGTATCCAAGACAAGCCAATAATGAAAATCAATTAAAGCAATAGAATAGAACATACAAGATAGATTGAATATAAAACAATAGAGTTTAATTACAAAAGCCCAATATCCATCAAACTAATCACATTAACCCCTTAGTGGGGGATTTAGCTACTCATGTTCATTACAACAAATAAACTAAGAGAAGAGATTGAGAGAAAACCCTTGAAGAGCATCTCCTTCCTTGAAGCTTTTAATCCAATCCTCCTAGTTGCCTTTGGTGAGTAGAGATGGTTTGGATGAAAGGGAGAGTGTATTCCTAGGTTTAGATTAACTAAGTTTTTGAAATTCTATGTGTGGGAGGATGTATTTCGATCTAAGACCACTTTCTATTTATAGGGAGTGCAAAAATAGGTCACAAATGCTTAAAAACTAAATCTGACACGTATGGAATGCGGGTGGAGTGCGGTTCAAGGACCCGCACTCACCCACACTTTATCAATTTCTTTAAAGTATCAAGTCCCGAATCTAGGCAAGAGTGCAGGTGAAATGCAGTTGGGACCCACACTGACCCGCACTTTATCTTCTCTTCTGATATCAGCTCCCGGGTTTCCCATAAAGCGTGGGTGGAGTGCGGTTTGAGTGCGGGTGGGACCCGCACTTTATGCCATTCTGTGCTGGTTGTGCGTGGGTATGCTGACTGTAAGTGCCTCACTTTTGATTGGCGTATTTCGTTGACAAAATCACAATGGGGTTCAATTTGTAAGGGTAGTTTAGGATTGAAGAAATCCTCATCAAGTGCCAAAGGACCTCATTGTAGACATCAAGAGCTTCAAGGAAGGTAATTCACTTGACTTAACTCTTTATTGAAGAGATTTAGAGTGCACACACACACAACTCATGCATTTTAGTATTTATGTTTGTTTTGGTATGGTTGGTAAAATCTCATTGTGTTTCAAAGAAATTTATTTTTGAGATTTTTCATATTTTTATGAGTCCAATTGTGTGTGGATTTGTACCTAGATTTTGTACCTAGATTAGTTCCGTGTGATTTGGAGACCTATCTATGTGTTTCGGATGATTTCCAAGACATTTGGGACATTCCGTGTTTTTACCGGAAATCGAAATTCAATTCCGAGCTTAAATTGGAAAGTTATGTAATTTTCCATATTTGTGATTGAGTCCAGGTCAATATTCCGAAGACGGAATTGAATTCCGAAGTTCGAGGTCAACTGGACTGAAGAACGCTCGGAACCGAAGCCGGCTTAATGTGGCATGATAGCCACACCAAGCAAGGGGTGGCGTGTGAGCCACGGGCTCCCCACGCCCAAACTTGTTCTCTGCCTGCGTTGGTGCAACGGGGACACACACGGCCTCACCCGATTCATTTTGTTTTTGTTTTTTCAAGGTTATTTTATTGAGTGCTTTTTGCTGCATGTGAGGTTGTTTGTGTTGTGTGTGCATGATGCATAAGTGGAGTTGACTTGACCTTTTATTTGACCACTTGACTTTCTCTGTCGTGAGCTCACCACACAGGATTCCCTCTTTTGTCTTTTACTTTTTATGATCCAAATCCGGTGCGTTTTATATGTTAATCTTTATATATATCATAACAGGTGCATTTGTGTTTGTTAAACAATATATATATATCAGTAATGCTACACATCCCACCTAAAATCCCACATTTTTCATCCCACTACATATGGCATGTGAGGTGTCAAATGGTGAGTGGATACATGAGGTAGGTGAGATAAATTATCATTAATGTGTATCCACTCACCATTTGACACCTCACATGCCACATGTAGTAGGATGAAAAAGGTGGGATTTTAGGTGGGATGTTTAGCATTATTGTATATATATATACATAAAAACGTGCACATTGTTTTGCAAAACCTAATATATATAGATGGATTTGGCTACTATGCAGTGAAAAAAAATCACTTCATGATGCAGTGATTTTTGAGGTATTATTTGAGCCATCAGATTAACCATAATTCATGTCAATGGTTGAGATTAAACAGGGAGTAAATAAAAAATTAATTAATTAAAAAAAAACAAAACCGGAAACCTGTAAGCAAAAACGATGCTTCATCTGGTCTCTCTCTCCACCACTCGTCTCTCTCTCCACCACTCGAAGAACAAAGTTAGATGCTTCTCTGCCATCCACCGCCTTGCACACAACCCAGCCTCCTAGCGCGTCGAGAAGATCGTAGCCGGTCCGCCAATTCGAATTGAACACCCATACTGGAACAACAACAACGTTACAGTCCTTCGTCTCTCTCTCCACCACTCCAAAAACAACGTTAGATGCCCTAGCCTCCCACCACATCGAGAAGATCGAAGATGCTCCGCCAATTCGATTTCAACACCGTCGAGTAGTGGCCGGTAAGAATCAAACAAAGTTGAAGCCTAATTTTCATCGTTTCTTTCCAGCACTCGAAATCCCTAATTCTCACACAAAAAACCCTATCTGTCTCTATTGACTCAGCTTCTCTTCCCATTCTAATTTCCAGCAATTGTTTGTTCCCTTATTCAGGTAGGTGAAGTGGGTTTTGGTTGGTTTTGTGTTTCGGTCAAGTTGAAGGCCCAATTGCAGTTTAAGCAACAGTTCTGAAGTTCAAAATCGATTCCATGATGTTTTCTGCCTAACCTATGATCTGAAGTCTGTAAGTAGTCCATTTTTACACTATTATATATATATATATACATATGTATGCTGTATTACATATACGGTTCTATGTTCCAAGGTTGGAATTGTTGAGGATGCGTGCCATGATCCATGAAGCTTTTGACATAGTCAGGGGATTT
Organism: Acer yangbiense; assembly: GCA_008009225.1. Lineage (NCBI taxonomy): Eukaryota > Viridiplantae > Streptophyta > Magnoliopsida > Sapindales > Sapindaceae > Acer > Acer yangbiense. Next base: position 14,883,458 of record CM017765.1, on the reverse strand, counting down.
GAGTTTCTGATACGAGTGCATGGAAGTTGTTTGATGATTTGCACTTCATTGCTTCATTGATGTTGCATTTTTTTTTTAACCAGTTGTTGGATTGAGAAAGATGAAATTGTTTACTGTTGGTTATTGAATCTTACAATTTTGATAGAGAAATTAGTATATCTAAAAGACAAGACATATTTATTAAGTAAAACTAAACTGTAGACATTTGTATTGGTTGTTTTAAGTTTAGGAAAAAATTAAATATTTGGTCCATGACCATTTTATCTTATCTTTGTTGTTTGATTTTTTCGATTCATTTATGTATAGAACAACTAAACAATCTTTGTCAAATTGCCTACACAGGAAGAGGAGACTAAATCGAGGAAGAAAACAATTAATATTCCCGTTTCAGGAGCGGCTGGAATGATATGTAATCATTTGCTATTCAAGGTGAGGATTTCAGTTTATTGCAATTTTGTTGATATACCATTTGCAAGTTACTATTTCAACTATTTGACAAACCTGGTATGTCATTGATTTATATGAAGAGAAATTAATTATTTTATACAAGTCAAACATCACATTTAATTAAAACATTTAATTAAATTAATTAAAATAAGGATTCCATGGCTAAAAAGGGCTCAGAATGTTGGGCGATACCTTTGTGTGGAGTTTTTCTTAAGTTTTCTTTGCAGTTTTTTGTTCTGTGTTGGGTGCTGTTTGTTTGGCAGCTGTGTGTAGCTATGGTCCTTTTTTTTTTGCTCCCCTGTTGCCTTGTTGTCCTGTTTGTGTGGCTTGACCTTCCTTTTGTCCTTTAATAAAGGGTTTGCTGTTTAAAAAAAAAAAATTTAATTAAAATAAAAAATACATAAATAATTTTCAAGATAAAATAAAATTATATATAATTATTTTCATTCAGAGAATGATATTTACAATTCGATCAAATAACAGGCATTTATCCTTTATAACGTTTAACTTTTTTACTAGTGAGACTTTTCTAAAAAGGAAATTGCTACTATGCAGTGAAAAAAAATTGCTGCATGATGCAGTAATATTTTTGGAAAAATTTGAGACATCGGATGAACCATAATTAATATCCGATGGTTGAGACTAAATAGGGAGCAAATAAACAATTTGTAAATTAAAAAGAAAAAGAAACATGTAACAGATTACAGCCGGGTTCATTGAACCCTTAAACTTTAAAAAAAATTTAGGGCAAAAAATTTCATTTTGTGATTGTATCTCGAGTTTTCTCAAGTAGTGTATGTTGTCCGTGTTTGTTGTGCTTATTGTTTTATTTTTTGGTAAAAGTTGTTCATAGTTTTTATGTGCTCTATTGTAGCCCAACTTCCATGTGAAAGAGAAGATATTGATTCTAATAGAAACTTGGCAAGAAGCTTTTGGAGGACCTGCATACCAGGAGTTGTTGGTAAGTTTGTTGAGGATCTCTTACTGTTTTCTAAAGGTGGAGAAAAGTTGTAGTTGATAATTGGAATTCATGTGTTCATGCAGCATCTAAGCAACATGAATCTGTCTTTATTTTTCATACAATGTTAAATATGCAGTGCTTATGGTTTTGTGGCCTTTGTAATGTTCTTTGGGGGTAGGGGTGAGGTCATATCTGGGATGTGAATTCATTTTCCAAGCTTGACATTGTTCTTAATCAAATTATTATTTGTTTGTTTGTTCTAGCGTTATGGGGCAGTTTTCCCTCAGAGAACTGAGAGGTCCGTGCATTTATTCACACCACCTAAAATACAACCTCTGACCTCTTGTCTACAAAATATTCGAAATCTTGATAATCAGCAAGAATCAGCTGAATCTTCTGCAGTGGGTGAGTTCCCAACTTTGAGGCACTGCATTATTGTTTTTGATGAAATCTAAGCTAGTGATGCATCATGTCATGAATATTGCCCTATGGAGATGGTTATTGTTGATTTATGTATTTTCATAATCCTTTGACTCTGAGTATACTAGAAATCTTTTCTATAGTTCCACTTTAGTTTTTTTTGGTTTGGACAAATGGACAAACCTGTATATATATATTTGTTTGCTAGTATAGCCAATCATTTGATGCTTAATAAGATGGTATCTAAAACTTGTCCTTGTACATGTAACAGAATGACATGAATTTTTTTTTTCATATATCTAATTGCATTTCATTAGTTCATTCTGTGCTAATGGCTTGGATTGGTTGCATGTTTTTTTTTCCTTCTTCTAAGAACTGGAACAGTAATTTACCTTGGATTAGAGTTGTGTGTATACCAGAATGAGCATAAACTACCTGCTTTGCTTTATCAATGACTGTTGCATTATACCTTTCTGCGTCTTTCACAATTTGTTTCTGTATATGACCAGTATTGATGTAATTCTTTCTTGGTTGGAATTTACTTTACTTGCTTGACAAAAATTCAGAATGCGGGTGGTATTATGGATGTCCTTGCAGAAATGTTGAGTGCTATAGATCCAAGTAATAAAGAGGTAAATTTGAAATAAGTTGCTAACTCATTTCATACCGTGCTCGTGTGCTATTAACTATTAAGTCCCGTTATGAGTTTTTGTAATAACTTGGGTGGTAATGCTTAAGATTAACCATGTTGGATCAGAAATTTGGTCTTTTACATTTAAGTTTAAACAGCTGTACCACTTCTGAAACTTGTAATCTTTTTGGTTCTTTTTTTTATTTGTTCTCTGCATATTTCAATCGATGTGAAGTGCATAATCCTAGTTACATGCTGGGCAATATTTGCTCCAACTTGCAGTATTTAAATTTTTTAGGGCAAAAAATCTCATTTTATGTTAGGAAATTCAATAATTGTGAATCCCTTCATGATATGATTACATTGTTTCTCTGTTTGGGGCTACTACTGAAGCCCTCATGTTAGGAATAGGTGATCCTATAGCTATATCTACTGAAAATGGACTTGGTATGACAGAACTTTATGAAGCTCTTCATCCTTACTTGAGGTTTTAAATGGTAATATACTGTTGAAATTTTGTTTTAATAGCTGTTAAAACACATTGGTAACCAATCTTTTAATTTTGTTTCATTTTGTTAAAGTTTTTGGAAGCTTTTTAAAATTTTCTCACACACTATTCTATTTAAACTTTTAAATAGATACGACTTTATAGGTTGTTTCCTAGATATATCATGTGGTTTGAATGATAAGTAATTGGTTTGGCAGCTTGAGCACCATAGATTACTTTTTAAAACCATTAAGACGATAGTGATTCAATTAGATTTTTGACATGGAAATACTTAGATTTTTGTACTAAGTAAATCTTGCAAATAGTGTATATTATTTTGAAAAACATGGGCTCACAATTTTTTCGATTTATTTACGAGTGAGCCAAACATCGTGAGTGGTGTTTCAAGCTGATCAATCTGACAAAATGAAGCATTCAATGGAAGTGGGTCAATGAAAGAGCTATTAACAAGGCGATGACAATGAAAAATGGCATATGAACGAGACATTTAAGAATATACTCTAAGCAGCTTTGATAATCAATATACTTTGACAATATTTTAGTAATGTAAGTCTGCCGATGGGTTTATGCAGCCAGTTATGATGTGATCCAACAAGTTTGATGGTATTGAGTTTTTCTATTTTTTATATATGTTTTCCTTTTAGTCATAATTATTGGACTTAAAAACTAATAATATATGTTGCTCAGTTCCCATGTGAATGCCAGCTGATGAATCAATCTTATCTAGTTATACTACACATGAAAAATGCATTTACATTTGATGTACTGCACTTGTATGCTAAGAGATATAATTGATTTATATTAATGGCCATTTTACATTTTTCATATGCTTGGTTACTTATGAAATCTTGTACAATGTTGTTTCTCTTGTTCAATAAGAGTGGCGGAAACTGAAGGGCGTGGAAGGCTTGCTGAATTGTCATCATACAACAAACATCACTTTAAATTCAAGGTTAGTTACATTGCGCTCATCTTGCATATTATGAATTTTGGTTCTGAAGCTTAGTTGTTACTTCTTACCTAATAAATTCTCAATTTGGTTTTTGTTACCCGATAAATTCTCACCTCATATCCCACTATCTGTAGTTTAGACTTTTAGTTTTTGTCACTTGTCTAATAAAGCTTCATGCCGGAAGCTAATGATTTACTCTCCGGTCTCCATCATCATATATGAGATGCACTTTGTTCCCTGTCAACTAAAAATTACATGCAAACCAACTGATTGATGATGATCATAATAATAATAATACAAGCTTGCTTTGCTGCAGTTTATGCTTCAGCTGATTCTAGAATGTGTGTTGATATTGGCTGTTGTTGTTGGTTGTTTATTGATCATAGATAGTTATGGTTTTTTCTGAGGCATACATGTTCATTTTTTGAAAATCAATAATTTTGAATCCCTTCATGATTGCATTGTTTCTGTTGCTGCACCTAATTGTAGAATGTGTGCCGATATTGCTTCTTCTTGTTGCTGCTTCTTTAATGATTGTAGATAGTTATTAATTTTGCCGAGGCATACAGTTGCTGTTATAAAAATCATCGGTTTCTTTATTATTTTTTGTGTACTGAACGTGGTGCTGGTTCATGAATCTTCAACTCTATGACATTGATGAATAATCTCCTAGCAAATATTATTTTGTTATCTTAACATATTTCAGATTTCATTATTTTTTTCGTTACTTTTGTATGTTCATGTATATTTCTCCATACAAATACATTATTAAATGGTGGTGTACACACTATTTTAAAAATTGGTTTTCTACATCTTAAACTTCATTTTCAACAAATTGTTTATTGCAGTTAAAAATTGTGAATTCTATTCGCAAGAGGAGAAAGATTAGTGGTCAACAAACTACCCGCGAAGAAGGTGGTACTCAATCCACAATTCATGTGGATCCGAAGCTTGATAGAATGGCTTGGATAAATTTTCAGTAAGTTAGCATCACTGAAAATAATATTTGTAGTATTGACTTATGAAAGGATCCGCATTGATCTTCTGTTTTATAGAAAAGTAATTATAAATTACTTGTTTCTATTAACCGATGTTCACATATGAAATCATTGTGAAAGCCTCACTATTTTGTAAAACAAATTCAAATAAATTATATAAAAGTTTGATTTTATATAAACTTTCTTTGATAATGAAATTCCAATCACAGTATAGGATACTTCATTTACTAGTAATCACCAAGTATGATTTTCTAGTATTTGAATCTCTTATTCAAAGCAATTGCATTTGCTATTATAATAACTCCAATATAGATCCATTCCTTGATAACGAAAACCAGAATAAGAGATTATTAATTAGTTCCATATATATAATTTCCTATTTACGGAATGTCGCACTGACAATGCACTTACCTTTGTGCTTTGTCATTTTTTCAGCAGACAAGAGTGTCAAATAAAAACTGCTGAAGGGAGTAAAAAGGTTTGTCAATTACAACTACCTATGTTACTAGTTTTCAATATTTATACATCACATGAACTTCATTTGTTACTTACATAGAATAACATTTTGTCTATCATTGTTTATCAGTCTATGACTGAGATACGTGATACATGGAATACCCTCTCCATGGATGAGAAATCTAAATAAAAAATGCCTAAGGAAGACATTGTGGATGATAAGGGTCATCCCAAGGAAGCAGAAGATGAGGATAATAAGGTTCCTCCATTTGACACTCGGTGTACTACGGTACGTTTTTTAGAAATCATGTCATTATTGTCTGATGTGCAAAAGGATGCAGTCCGGGAATTAGGTTTCTCAAACCTCTTCATGTTAAAATGCGGACGTCTTCGATATGACCTCTGTGGTTGGCTAGTGAGCAAGTTTGACACAACAAACTTGTCAATTTACATGGCAAGAAGTTCACGCTAGACCCTTCAGTAATTTCACATATCATGGGAATTTCTGACGGAGGAGATATTGTGGATCTTCATGGAGATCTGAATGATGTTTGGAGAAGCAAGTTTCGTATTACCAATCGCGGCATCAAACTCCCCCAGCTTGAAGAGCAACTTAAGAGTATAAAGACAACAGATGATGATTTCAAGATCACATTCTATTTGTATTTGTTGGGTACTATCCTTGCACCGACTGCAGGAGAGTATGTTGATGAAAGGTACCTGAATGTTCTAGGTGATGTCCAAAATATAAGGGGTAAAAATTGGGCAGGGTGGTGCTTCAATTAGTTAGTAGTTGGAATAGAGAAGTTTAACTCTAAAAGCTCCAAATACATTACTGGTTGTCTTCTTTTTCTTCAGGTGCATATTCATCTTTTTATATGTTGTATCATTTCAGTTGTTAGTATGTGCACCTTATTCAGCATGATTCTGAAAAATATTGTGTTTTGTTTTTTTTCAGCTGTTTTACTTTCATATTATAGATTGGCAACCAACAATTGTAGATAAAAAATCCTTACCAGTTGTAAGTTGGACATCCGTGAATATAAAAAAATGTATGAAACAGTTACGTCAACAAGGGTGTTATGGTACTGGTAAGGTATGTAGTGTAATAAATATGTATTTTCTTAACCCTTACAAACTATACAGCATGTACTCATAAATTATTGTTCATTTAACATTCTCCACCTTTACAGGTGTTGATCAATGATTATGTTGCACCTACTGCATCAACTGAAAATGTACACAAAGCTGAACACAACAGTCCCAATGATGATATGCTTAAATTGGTTCTCCTGGAAATTCAAAACTTCAGAAAGGAACTTCAGTAGTTTCGTACGGACCATACTGACCTCATCCATAAGGTTAACAGTATGGAAGAGAAAGTCGACCTTCTACATGGAAATCTCAATGTTGATGAAGGTCAAAAAGTTAAGGTTGGTTTTGTCCCCAGCAAAGAACAGCCAACAGCAACACCAACACCAACACCGATTTCCTATGATCATCATGCTCGTATTACAAAAGATGATGCACCAGAGCATACTTTCATCCCGAGTCTCATGGATGAGGTTTGATATTAAGAGCACAATAACATAAATATATATTTAAGGAGATATACTGTAAAGGTTTTTGATACATGTATTATTGTTTTCATTGTGTAGGAAAAGAGAAAAACCATTGTGAAGACCCTCGCGGAGCAATCTTCAACTTCAATAAATGTTGTTAAAAATACCCACAGATCGAGTAAGCGAAAGCCTAGTCGGTATCAAGTTTCACCGTATGAGCCTGAGTATCGTAGGGGAAAGGCAACCAAGTTTTGGTACGGCCCTTTTCGCATATCTTGCTCGCTAAAGACACTTGATGCTCAAATCATCGAATATGTGTTTTCTACGGATTTGCCAATGAGGTAAGTAAACATTCAAATTTGATATGTGCCATTTGTATTTCAATTGTGGCTGCTTTAATTATAAATTTAGGTGGCAATCTTGTCACCTATTTATGATATGTGGAATATCAATTCAGATTGGTTGCTTTATTCTATACCAGTAATAGGGGTATTTTTGATTTCTGTAGTGAAACTACTGTTGACACTAATCGGATTATTGTCAGCCGTAAAAGTTTTAGGACACTTGCGCCAACAGAATGGGTTGACAGTGAGGTTGTACCCTATGTTTCTATTTGATCCTTCTATGTACAAAATGTTATTGCCTTGTACATCATTAATTATTTATGAACTATAGTATTTTTCCTGTTATACTCTATCAATTTTTGTTCTCTACATTTGCAGATCATTAGTTTGGTTGCTGATAACAACGCACGCACTGCCAAGAGAAAACGAGCATCTCTGTATTGGTATTTGCCAACACAATTTTCGGTAATAGGTTTTTTCCTTCAACATAACTTACACATATATTTATATATCGTTAACTAAAACTTACTCAAGCAGTTATATATTGATTGTCTTGTTCGTTTGTGGTTTCTTAACTAATTTCCTTCCATGTATGCCAACAACATTACATTTCACTTACTAGTAAAGATGGTAGAATGGGCCGGTTGTCCGAGATACACTATACCTTTAAAGAAGATTACATGTACGAGTTGGATCGATGTGAACTAGTGAGTTCCTATCTCATTATGCGTTTGAACACTACTTTTGACTTTTCTGTTTGATTATACATTATACATTATACATTTCATCGAAATGCTACAGTAGGTACTCTTGCCTCTACACAATATTATTCTAATGACAAATTATATCTTGTATTTTCAATCACTATTTTGTTTTTTCATATTTATATCCCTATTAACAATTTGAAAAATCATTGGTAAACTGCACTTGTCAAGATTAAGGACCGTAAGGTTGAGATTTGGGACTCTCTACCAAGTCGTAGGAAAAACGACCAAAGTAGGGTGAATCAAGTTCGAAGATTGGTAAAAGTTAAATTACAGTTTGTGGCAAATTATATATATATATATATATATATATATATATATATATATATATATATATATATATATATATATATGCTGGCAAATACATTTACAGTACCCGTTTATGAATTAATTATGTGTTTTTGATCCTTTGATTGTGTTTCAGTTGATTTCATTGGATTATGTGTTGGAAACGGATATAAATAGTGTGTTCGGTTCGTCCTTTTCATTTGCAAGCTTCTCGATAGAGTCTCCTGTGGGTCCCACACAACCAAATGAATTAGACTGTGGGGTTCTTGTTTGCATGTTCTTAAATGATTGTTCCCTGGCTTTTAACCCTAAAATCATTGCAACTGTAAGTGTTGATACGATATACAGTTACAATTTTCCATTGAGATCATGTCATTTAATTACCTATTCTACTTTTGTTGTAGACAATCAACGCCTCTTGCTGGCACGTCAACTGGCAACATATCCTACAAATACCCGTCTAGAGGAATTAAAACAAAATGCCATACAACATGCAGAATTGGATGCTATCGGAAATAAGAGACCTCGTCCCCCATTAAAGTTGAGCAAGCGGGCGAAAGTAGTGAAGACTTTGTCGTAGTAACCACCAGTAAGTACTTCAATTGAATCCAGTCTAATTCATTAACATTTTCTACTCGAATTAAAATGAATTTAGCACTTCTTTTTTTTTTGCTTGATAATTTACTGCCTGTTATCCGTTATCGAATGTGTGTGTTTTCTACGTAAATTACATTTGTTGTGCAGGTCATGTTATGAAGGAAAATGAAATAGAAGGATGAGTTTTGGAATTTTGAGATTTTTTGCTAGCTGGGTTTATGTCAAAGGACTGATGGTGGTGTTTACATTCGGTTTTTGTGATTTGGCTTTGAAGGAAGCTTCTTATTTACATCTCTAACACTCTCCTGGGTTTTCTTCGGACCCATACAAGGTCTTCTCTTCTCCTCCAAATAATTGAAAATTAAGCAATACGTGTAAAGCTTGCATTATGCTTTGTTGATTACAGATGATGTGGTTCTTCTGTTTTCCTTGTGCATTTTCTTGAAAACTGGTTTTTAACCCTGCATGTTCTGCTTCATTTAGGTTCATCATGATAGAGAGTTGTATGATTTTGGTAAAAAAATTGGGAAAGTTTTAGATTCTTATTTCTCCTAAGGAAATAAAATTAAGTATTTGGGGACTCGAACATAAAGACAGATGAAATTTACCCTTCTTCCTATAGTAATAATTACATTATAGACCTATTATTTTTGAATGCTTGTGCTAGAACCATTCAAGTCAATTGGAACCAACAATTAGTGTGAATTTTATGAAAATGACTCCATAAACTAAAACAATTGATGTAGACATTTCCTTTTATAGCTATTGCTGAGAATAGTAGCCATGTGACTTGAGCCTCGGAGATTCTGAGGCTGAAGAAGTACACTTACCATCAAGACATTGGTAATAATCTTATTCGAAGGTGTGGAAGATTCAATAGTTGACAAACATATGTTGTAGGAGTTGCAGGAAGAAACACAAATGGTTCATTTGTCAATTAATGCTAAATGAAACCTGATTTAGTGAAAACTAGAAATATCATGTGTACCGTATCCATAAGCTTCAACTAAATAATTTAAAAGGTGCCTTAGCATTTTTTACTTGGTATATAAGTATATCTGCTATATACGTACTGAACATATTTGGATTGAATCTCAGTTTGGTTCCTTAGAGTGGCACTTGAAACCATATTAGCTTAATTTTTGAAATTGTGTATCGCCATGGTTCCTATCTACCAACTCCCTATTTAACCGTAAAGGTTTCAGTATTGTTATGCATGGTAATCTCTCTCGCCTTCTCGCTCTCCTGTGCTCACAATTGTTTATGACTATCTCTCATCTTATTGTTTACTAGTAGCATTTTTGTTTTGTTAGATGATTTATGTGCTTCGTTTGCTTGCTCAATATAGACGAAAGGTCAAACAATGACAAAGACAAAGATGTGAAACACCACTTCTAAGTGAAAGCTAATTTCATTGTCCTGTCCAACAAGTTTGTATATTACTAATTTATTTCTATTTTTTGATATTCCACATGCGGTGGAGGTGACTCGAATCTGGGACATTGCCGCAACGAATGATCCCTTATGAGGTGGAAGTTGTAAATGCTAACAAGGCTTCCCCAACAGTCTTGAGCAAGGCTGAATATATGACTGTATATATTGTTTTTGGTATTCAGCCACTGAGTCTGAGTACACATAAATATATGATTACATACTACTCTCGATTGTAAATTGCACCTCTGATGCTTATCGAGCCCATATTATGGTTAGAAGTCGATTATTTGATATATACATGTCAATTTGTTTCTGTTGATTATGTGTTTTTACTGGTACTTTGGATTTTATTTGTGAATTTTATAAATGATTCCTCTTATCCTCTGAAATTTATAATTTTGATAGTAAACAAAGACACTCGGAACACATTTACAAGCATGACTGCTTTTGCCTTGCACCTTAACTCTCTTATTTAGTCACATTCTCTTTATCTACATTATTATGGTAGTTGTTTGTATCTCAAAGTTTATTTTCATATCATGCTTTTTGTGAAGGGTTTGAATGTCTAAGTACACCATTGCTGCATGACACATTGGTGATGTACTGTTACGCCGTGAACATTATTATCGAGCAAAATTTGATTGTATTACATTGTATTTCTCTAATATGTATATAAGCTATTATATCTCTTTTATGTATCGAGATTACGATAGAAATGATTCGGACTACTTGAGCTTCAACATTTATTATTTATGATAGAAAGAGATCCCTACCTTTCCATTTTACTTTTCGGTGGAGCCGCGTCAATTATTAAAAGCTTGCTATACATCAGTTTGTTCTTCCTTGCCATAAATTACTCGCAACATAATAAATATTTTCATAGGCAGTAGCCGGAATATAAAATCGAGTTAAATTTATAATTAAAGTATGTGAAGAGATATTGTATTTGACTTTACCAAAAATGAAAATGCTTTAGAAATTATTATTTGAACCATGACAGAATAATCAGAAGCCTTAAAATTGTTTACTTAACCAACAGTAGTGGTTACGGGTCAAATCCTGTCACTGTTAGACAACAAAAATTTTTTGGAAAATGAGAAAACATGCAATGTTGTAATATTGCCACTCTTTATGATATTTTGAACACCATGTAAATGTCCACATTTATTCAGTATCATTTCGCTCATGTTAATATATGTAGAGGCACATAGAGCCTAGTACATGCGATGATGTAAAAGTATTTAGCCCTTACGTATACATTATTGGATGTGATAAATGGAAATAACGTGTTTACTGCCAGTACCACTTTATGGTTACTTACTAGTACGAACATTGCAGCAACCAATTTGTATGCAAAATGATCTCTAACAATGGAACAAAATCGATGCATGAGAGTAATAGAATGTAATCATGGCGAGGTTACAATCACCAATTTCCATTTCGAATGTTCACCTAATATTAAGGTCCAGATTTAGGTTTTTAATGGAAATTAATGCAACCATTAGTGTATCTTCTATTTTCAACAACAGTCATTTACGCCACCTAAACTTCAGCTGATTCATAACTAAATACAACAAAATTACATGCAAACAACCTGCATGCTACATACAGAGTACCCACAAGTGTTTAGAGTACATGGATTTTAAAGTAAAAGTAATATCAAACAAAACAAAAACTGCTCAGAGCAGTGGCCTACGAACTTATGATATCAACGTTGTGTTGTCCCCCACCAAGGGTATCCGTGCATGTCGAATGTTTATAACGAAGGATCGAAACCTATATTACCATTTTCTAAATCATGTTTCGTGTGTCCTCCACAATCATCATTGACTGGGAATTTGAATGAATACGATGGACCGGTGGAAGAGCAACCATAACTCGTGTCATTGTTTTGTGTCAAATTTTGTTCTTACATGTGTACAGCATTGGTTGATACTGAACTGTTGTTGGTTCGCACGTTGCCATGGCATGTCTTTGCAGTGTGACCAGGTTGCCCACATTTGCCACACTTACGTTGCTTCACACCGGCATTTTTCTTGCGTCGAACTAAACCTTTTGTTGCTGCCATTGAAGGATCTTTGACATTATGCACATGTTGCACACCCGACACATTTTGTGAATTAATAGGAGAAGATGGCATTAAATCTTGCATGCGCACTGTCAATTTATCAATCTCTCCGTTGGCCTCTTGAATCCATCATCTGACTTCGATGCGAAATAACACATTTTGCTGCATTTAGAACTCAATGATCCATACCTGGCATTTTCCATGATTGGTGTAGGCGTTGCCTCACATGCGTACTTGATGGCTGAAAAGTCTTTTGCATGAGTGGTCCATCGATCGAGTATAAGTGATAATGGTATTTATTGCATGTCCATGGCTTTCATTACACTGAAACTGTGGCTACATGGTAGATCGGCTATCTCAAACATTTTGCATGAGCAATGGATATGATTTATCGATGGTATGAATCATGTTGTCCAAATACAATTTTCATTTCCAAATTTCTTGAATGTATACATGTAGTTATCCACATCTTGCACACAATTTACAATGCTAAGTGATGCCTCTTGTCGGATTTCTTCCCGCACAAGGAAGAATACATTTCGTGTGTACATTTGACCAGCATGTTTCTCCAGCCCCAACAAATGAGTACCATATACAGGTGTAGTGGTACTACATTGATAATCATTGAATGTTTCTATATTTGAAATGCGGTCCAATGCCCTATCGATGTTTTTAAGGAACTCATACATCTTCAACCTATAATGAACAAATCGATTAAGGTACGAATTCATACTCTCACAACGTTGCGTGCTTCGCATTCCGCCAAAGAAGCTATCTAGAAGAAAAGTTTCAGCCCACTGCTTTCATTTCGAATACATTGCACTCACCCACTCATTGTTGTTCAATCCAAATTTTTCCACCATGCTAAACCATTGGAGATCAAACTCATCTTCAGTTATAAAATTCATCATGTAATTGCAAAATGCACGAGTGAAATTGCCATCATGTACGTTTGTCTGAACATTTCGCTCTAGATGCCAACAATACAATCGTCGAACGGATTCAGGCATCACTATCTTTATTGCCTTATGCATAGCCTTGCCACCATCTATAACCACCGATTTCGGCTTCTTACTATGCATTGCTACCAAGAATGTTCGCAACAACCAAGTGTATGTGTCCACTGTTTCATCACCTAGCAACCCAAAGCCGAAAATCATGGTACTATGGTGGTGATTGACGCCAACAAGCATTATAAGGGGCCTCCGATATACATTTGTTCTGTACGTTGAATCAAAAGCTAGAACATCACCAAAAAAGGCATAGTCAGAACGTGACGTTGAATCAGCCCAAAACAAGTTGCCGAAATGGTTATCTTCGTCCAAGGTGTAATCAATGAAGAATTCAGGTTCCGTTATTGATTTTGCTGTCAATTAAGATATAACGGAATCAGCATCAGATGTTTGAATCTCAGACCTACGAACTGAATCCAAACGGTTCTGCAAGTCTTTCTTCGTGTGTCCGACATTTGAATAGCTACTAGATTGGTCCATCACTTGGGCAGTTTTCACACCAACGGTTCGCCACGACTGTAACTGTGCAATTTCTGAATCTTTGACACTACGATGTGATCGTAGGAACTGAATGTGATTCGGTGGTGACAAATTGTGAGTATGTTCTATAACAAACTCGCTCACAACCCACATCATACTATTTCGTTCTATTTTTATTTTCATTGCTGCACGACATCCTTCTCGAGTTTGACCTCTAGGTTCACGTTTTTTGTTTGTTTTATCCATATACTTTTGTTCTCTGTACCCTTGCTTTGAGCAAACCCACCTACGTATTGTAATCATACCATATCTATCACGCCTCATCTCATCCTTCCTGATGCTAAACCCAACAAACAGTGAGTAATTCTTGTAAAATGCTTCAGCATCTTGGACAGAAGCAAACTCCTTGCCAATTACATCACTTGGTTGCAAACTAGTAAGTTTAGCCGGGTCATCTAATTCTGACAATGATGGTTCAACTTCGAGAGAAGTCGTATTGTCTGGAGTACACAAATGTTGGGCTGAGGGAGTATGATCAGTCAGAAACGAAGGATCAACTGCAGCTTCTTGGTCAGCGGTGTTGTACGAATGACCACAATACATGTACTTGTCATGTGGGTTGTTTGTGTATTCCCATTGAGAAGAGTTGGTTGTGTTCAAATCATAATTTGACTTGGAGGTGCTCCCAATCTTTGAATCGATATTCATCTTCCTGTGTGAACAACAACCAAAACATGGTGTGATATTAATATATATATATATATATATATATATATATATATATATATATATAATATGCAAAGTTAGAGATTTGATACACAAACATTTCCCACAAGCCATAAATTGTTATGAAATGAATATGTAACATGGATGGTCAGGTAAATTGATGCAAAGGCATTATGATATATGATGTTGGGCAGATGATTTTTTTTAATTGAATTATTAATTTGACATACAAGTATGACAGATTGATGGTTGGGAAAAACAGTTAGACATTTGATACACAAACATTTCCCATAAGCTATAAATTGTTATGCCATGAAAATGTAACATGGATGGTGAGGTAAATAGATGCAAAGGCATTATTATATTATGTTGGGTAGATGATTTTTTTTAATTGAATTATAACTTCGACATACAAGTATGACAGATTGATGGTTGGGTATGATTGATTTATTAACAACAAAAACACAATGTCACACATACTTCTGTTTCCTGGGAATGTGTTGTTTGCTTGCTGGTTTGTTCTCCAAAAGACCAAGAATGAGTGAACTTTAAAAAGACTGCTGCAACAAAATGATTTCCATTACAAGGGTTTGCATTCTACATTGTATGTGCAGTGGTTTGCTCGACATTTCCTATTGTGAATGTTTGGGTATGTTGAAAGTGGGGTGCTTGGGCAAAGTAAAATGGGTGACAAAAAGTGGATTTCATGAGTCGAAAATAACATGCCAACTGTCATAGTACGGCGATCTCAGGGCGAGCTTAATGAGTTCACCCCAAGGTCGCTCTGCTAAGGCATAAAATATGAATTACACCCGATACCATTGTGATCCCATGGTGAGCTATTACAGATCGCCCCAATGTCGCCTTTACACACAATAACATCCTTTATAGATAGGACAACAGTGATCCCAGACAGATCTCCTTGAGGTCACACCCAGCTCGCCTTTACACACTTGGAAATCATTCAGACCCAAGGTCTTAGCGAGTCCAGGGTGACCTGCAGAAGCTCACCCCAAACACGCCTTATCAGTATCTCTTTATCATTCTGACCCGAAGGATTAGCGACCCCAGGACGATCTCCTTCATATCATCCCGAGATCGCCTTGAGACCCTAGGAAATCATTCAGACCCGATAGCATAGCGTGCCCAAGGTGATCTGATAGAGCTCATCTGAAGGTCACCTTGACTCACTGGCAAATCATTCAGACCCGAGACCTTAGCGAGTCCAAGGTGTTCTGAATAAGCTCATCCCAACGTCGCGTTTGCAATTGCTTTAGTGGTACAGTGTCGTTTGGATCCAGGTGACCTCAAAAGCAATCCTATGAAGCTTGCCCAAAGGTCGCCTGGACGCGATTTTGGGAATATAACCAGTAGGTCGTGGGATATCAGCCACAATAAAAAAATTCTCTGAAAATCATCTCTGAAAGGGCTGCAGCAACCTTCTATCTATATCCAAGGTAATTCAAATCCCTAATCCTCTCAATTTATGTTAAAAAGATGAGTGTTAAGCATCAAATCTATCTACATTCTATGTGGCTTCACTTGTGAACATGAATAGAAGATATTGGGGATTACTTTGTTTCAAATGCATTTTCAGATAAATTGATGATTGGGGTTTGATTAGAAAAAAATTGGAAGGTTGATTTGGGTTGTTTTAAAGAATTTTTTGTTAGTTTAAGTTTGGTGTGACATTTTTGCTTATAGATTAAGTGTGGTGTGGAATTTTTGTTTATAGATTAAGTGTGGTATTGAATTTTTGCTTAATCAATTAAGTGTGGTGTGGAATCTTTTGCTTACAAATTAAGTGTTGTGTGATTATTGGTGTGGAATCTTTTAAAGCATAAAATCTATCTACATTCTATAAAGCTTCACTTGAGAACGTGAATGTAGGAGGATATTGGGGATTACTTTGTTTCAAGTGCATTTTTTGATAAATTGATGATTGGGGTTTGATTAGAAGAACATTGTAAGGTTGCTATGGGTTGTTTTAAAGAATTTTATGTTAGTTTAAGTTTGGTATTACATTAAGGGCATAGAGATTAAGTGTGGTTTTGAATTTTTGCTTAGAGATTTAAGTGTGGTTTGGAATCTTTTGCTTAGTATCTAAGTGTGGTGTGATTATTTGTGTGTGGTTTTAGAAAAATCATGGCAAGTGGTAAGAAAAAGTCCAAACGAGTCCAAAAAAAAGGGGAATCATCAAGAGGTTCGAATCCCTTCACGTTCCCTGCTCCGTCAGGGAAAGGTAAGGGTGAAATAGTCTCACCACCCCCAGACCCGGATAACCCGAAAAGATGGGCATTGTATGGTAATAGGAAGGTTTGGCTGGAAAGGGGCATCAATTTGACGGTTTTAGCCTCCACTTTCGTTCCACATGCTGTGCGAGCATTGAATTGGTTTGGTTTTGTTAGGACCCCTAACGTGGCGGCATTGGATTTTGTAAGGATTCCCGTTTTGTTGATTGGCTTATTTCGTGGTCAAACCACATGTTGGGGTTTTGAATGTAAGGGTAGTCTAAGTGATTAGTGTTGAAGATCAAAGGCCCTTCCATGACCTCAAGATACAAGCACGCCAAAGGTATAATCTCTTGTGCTTGTTTTTCTTTGAAGAGATTTAGTAGCACACACACACTTAGCATTCTTGCTATGATTGCATACTTGCTTATTTTTATGTGCATCTCTTCACATGTCACTTTACACACTAGCACTTTGGTTGATATATCTTGTTGTGTGTATATGTGCCTTATAATTCGTTTCCCGACATTGTTCGGAAACGTCCGCGCTTGCACTAACGAGTGCTCGGTTTCGCGCGAAGACCGCCTATGGAGAATGCCATTGGCTTCTCCTTGGTTTTCACCATTGTTGGTGATCGGCGGTTATGATCGGCGGCCTGGCCGCCGAATGAAACCACCGTTTCAGTCCAGATTGGTCTGAAGCAATTATGCGGTCTAGATCGGCGGTCACGACCGCCGTTCGAAACCGCCGTTCATACCTGATCGATTTTAATCTCTCGGGTTTGATTCGGCGGTTGGATCGGCGGTCACGAAACCGCCGAATGAAACCGCCGTTAATGCTCTGTTCTTCACGAGCTCAATTCGGCGGTCGTTATCGGCGGCCAGGCCGCCGATTGAAACCGCCGAACGGTGCGTTTCAGGGGCAAAAGTGTCTTTTCAAATGCCCAATTCTTGATGTCTATAAATATCTTATTTTCTCAATCTCTGATTAAGTTTCTTGAGCAATTAGAACCCTAAACTTTCAAGAGAGATTTTTGAGAAAAAATCAAATCAAGAACCTATCTTTAAACACTCAAATTAATTCCCTTTTGCATCAAATTTCATATTTGATCTTCTATGCCTTCATAGAATTGATCCATGCATGGTTTTGAATCATCACATCTTATTTGGTATGTTCTTCACTAATTTCATATTACTTTAGTGTTTTTCATATTAATACATCTCTTTAATTACTTGTATGCTTTTGATTATATGCTAGATACAAGTTAGAGATTATTTGTGATGAAAATGATTGAGTGTTGATTGTGATAGCTAATTAGGTTTTTAATTAATCTTGATTAGCTAAGCTATTTGACATGTCATTTAGCAATTGATATCTAGGGTTGATTAAATTGATTATATCATCATCCTAGATAAGCATCTAAGGTTACCTAGCCTTGTTTGTTATTTGAATATTTATATATATATTCACATAGGTTGTTTCTCTTCATAGAGAAGTAAGTCTTGAGGCTAAGAGTGCTTAGGCCTCAAGCAAATTGGAATAGGGTTGCTAATAAAGGCCCGCTGGGTAGAAGTGAGGGGTTACAGACCGGAATGTTAGACGAGGTCTACATAGGTTGTAAACTTCATTTCAATTAGTGATTTCGAGTTCCGAGTGTGGCGCACTATACAGCCCGTGGTTTTTCCCAGTGGTTGGGTTTCCACCTATACATCAAGTGTTATTTAAATTCCGCACTATATTACACTTGTATGTATTTTTGACTAGTAGGGGCATTTTCGTAAAATTGACTTGCATGCGAAAATTGGGTAATAATAGTTAAAATCTATTCACCCCCCCTCTAGCTTTATATAGAACACGCCTCGAGTATTTAATTACTTTCAATTGGTATCAGAGCGGGTTCCTAGATATACTTAGGTGATCCTAGCTCATTTTAGGTGTGTTGTGCATTTGTGTGATTTTTGCTCATTCATACATTTTGCATACATTTCATTCATTCATTTGATACAATGAGTGGATTCGGTGGCAACCATGAGGGTGCTTCAAGCACACGGCCACCCCTCCTCACCGGTATAAATTACTCCCAATGGAAAGGGAAGATGGAGGCATATGTGTGTCAAATCCATGATAGGGCATGGATGGCCATTGAAGATGGATATTCGCCTCCTATGATGACTCCCACGGGTGGAGGAGAAGAAGTGCTCAAGCCTAAGGCACAGTGGACACAACCTGAGTTTGAGTTGTCCAAGTGGAATCAAAAGGCGTGGCACCCCCTCTTATGTGCAGTGGATGAAAATCTGTACAAACTGATTCAGAACACTAAGATAGCCAAGGAGGCATGGGACATCTTAGAGGTTGCACACGAGGGAACCGAAGTAGTGAAGGACTCCAAACTTCAAGTCCTCCAAACTCAATTTGAGACACTTAGGATGGAGGAGAATGAGTGCTTCAACGACTTCGAGATTAGGTTGATGGACATTGTCAACCAAAGTCATCAACTTGGTGACCCTTACTCGGATAGAAGGATCAAGCAAAAGATAATGAGATCACTTCCCGAGAGGTTTGAGTCTAAGGTGACGGCTTTAGAAGAAAACAGTGATTTTAAGGACATGAAGCCGAGCGAGGTAATAGGTAGACTTCTCGCCTACGAGTCTAGGAAGGGTCCTAGCTCCACTCCTTCAAAGAAGCAAAAAGGGATTGCTTTGAGAGCTTCCAAGGTTGAGAAGGAGGACAAGGATGACTCGGATGAAGACATGACACTTTTAATGAGAAAATTCAAGAAGTTTGTAAAATTCGAGAAAAAGGGTCATGCATCCAAAGGGCAAGAATTGAAGAAAAGGGTTCCTTTCAAGAAGGTTGAGCATAGGCAAGAGAATAGTGAAAGGAAAGGGATCCAATGCTATGAGTGTGGTGGCATAGGTCATATCTCACTAGATTGTGGGAATTTGAAGAACAAGAGAGAAAAAATGATGGCCGCCATTTGGAGTGAAAGTGATGACTCCGAAGAGGGAGATAAGTCATCAAGGGATGATGAGCTTATCAATAACTTCAAGGCATTGGGTGCCACTTGTGAAGAAAATGAAGTTGTTGGTAAGAATTCCGTTGCTAGTAATCCCATAGAAGAGAAAGTCGAAGAAGTAGCTCTAGAGGAGATAGTTGTTGCTTCACATTGGGATATGGCACTTATTGACTCAAGAGATCAAGGTGAAGGTCTTGATGAGGATATTGGATCCATAGGAGAGGAGGAGAGTCTAGAAGATGACACTAGTGGAGATGACTCCTTATCTAACTCTACAAATGGAAATGTAGAGAATATGGATGTGCATAACTTTATAGTCAATGTTGAAAGCTTCATGAAGAAGAAAGATAGATTTCTAAGGATTTTAGAGGAAGAAAATCTAGAGCTTACAACATACAATGACCTCCTAAAGAAGCAAGTGGAGAAAATGGATCTTAAGGACAACTTTGAAAGTTTTGAAAGCTCTAAGTTAAAGAATGAAAAAGAGATTCAAAGGTTAAAGGAAGAATTACTTAGGCTTTCAACACAAGTGGACCACTTGAATGATGAAGTGGTAAGATCCATGGTGGAAGAAGACAAGCTAAAAGATGAGCTAGCTTTGTCTAAGAGGAATGAAGAGGGTTTGAAGAGAGAGCTTGTTGAAGCCAAAGAGTCATTGACTAGAATGACCACAAGCACCAAGAAACTTGACAACATACTTGGTGTAGGAAAAAGCCCTTATGACAAAAGAGGTCTTGGATTCGAAGTGAGCAAGGATTGCTCTATTCCTAAGAAGACCGTCTTTGTGAAGAGTTTGGGTAAGATAGAAGCGTCACCGGTGCAAACTCCTAGGAAGAAGTTAGAACTAGGACAATGTTCGAAAAATGCACAAGTGAAGGTGGTGAAAGCAAGACAACCCCAAGCTCAACGGATTAGAGCCTCTCGAGTCAACTCTCCTCAACAAATGACTCACTATGAAAAGAGGCAAAACATGCTACCTCATCCAATGAGGCAACCCATTCCGGTTCAACCAAATAGAAGACATGAACCGGCTCAACACCAAAGGAGACATCAAATGCATGATGAGTCTCCAATGACTTCACAAGAACATGGTATGAATTCTTACTTTGTACCAACTTGTCATTATTGTGGTGTTTATGGGCATATTAGGCCTAAGTGCTTTAAGTACATTAAGCATTGTAGGATTGATAGCATGATAGAGAAAAAGAGGCTAAGAAGAGCCCATTTGCATGAGCCTAGGAAATCTTTTGTCAATAATCCTAGGTTAGTGAATGACATGCAACCTTTGTCCACTAGGAAGAAAAATGTTATATCTATGTGGATAAGGAAAAATGAACCCGCTTGCTACGAGACTAACAAGTCTCAAATAGGTTCAACTAAGTCCAATGGACTTGGTAGGTCCATAGGACCTCATGCCCTTCATTAATGAAGGATGATACTAACCCCATATGGGGAACTCAAGCAAAGAGAGCTATTTTTGCATTCTTGTCACTTGCAAAAAATTTGAAAATTCTTATGCTTCTTGGTTGATTGCTTGAGTAAGCTTGGTTGCACATATGTATATATATTTTCAATTCAATAAGTGTGAATCTTGCTTGTTTACAATCCATGTCATATTTATGTTCAAACATGCTTTTTGGACTAGGAGATCTATGTAGGAAGTATGATTTGAATGACCTATGATTATCTCCATGACATGATGATTCTTAAATAACATGCTAATGTCTTATGAAAAGCATGAAATTCATGTACATGCTCAAATGAAAAAGCATGAATTGATAATTACGTTCTTAAATGCAAAAACTTGTGTGAAAAAAAAAGCTTATGAGACTAAAATGAAATAAGATCTAGTATCCATTCAAGGATTTTACAATCCAAATGTCTCTCTTTCTTTATTGGTTGAACATGTCTACTATCATACGGGTTTCATTCCCGGAAAAATCAAATAGGGTGCAAAGTTGCTCATGACATGTTTAGCTTATAAAGTTGGATATAGTTGTTCTTAAATTGAAATCAATGAAATTTCTATATCCTTGCTTCTCTCATGACAATGGTGAAATTGGTTTGAATTCCTATTAGAAACCTTTGTCATTTGCTTTGCCAAATACCATGGTATTTTGGACTTGAATGCAATATGTCTTGTATGCAAAGCATTTTGTTTCACACATTTTATCTAATAAATCTCCTTGTTTCTCTCCGATTAATTGAGATTGCATAAAGTGACTTATATTGATTATGCATATACTAGAATGCTACTATCTCTCTTTGCCTTGAGTGACCCGGTTGGGGACTACTCCTTTGTCTACATCATGACAAAAAGGGGGAGTAGAATGTGGTAAGGGGAGGTGCAAATTGTTGTAGCAATTGGTGCACATTGGGGAGAATATACATTGAGGGGGAGTAACCCTTTGAGGGGGAGCATTGCATTCATCATACATTGCATGATGTTGTGTTTAATTTCTTAGAAATGCAAATGCTTGTTTATGTCCTCACTTGATTCATCTCACTTTTACTTGTTTTGGAAAGTTTAGAAACCTTGTTTCAGGGGATGATTGTTCTACAAGAGATTGAAGACTTCAAGTTTTATTTTTATACATCTCTTTGTATTGTAGAAAATCTTCATTGACCCATAGGTTTATTTTTGTTGTGAGGAATCAATGTGAGTGGTGGTTTTGTCACGAAATAGCCAAAGGGGGAGATTGTAAGGATTCCCGTTTTGTTGATTGGCTTATTTCGTGGTCAAACCACATGTTGGGGTTTTGAATGTAAGGGTAGTCTAAGTGATTAGTGTTGAAGATCAAAGGCCCTTCCATGACCTCAAGATACAAGCACGCCAAAGGTATAATCTCTTGTGCTTGTTTTTCTTTGAAGAGATTTAGTAGCACACACACACTTAGCATTCTTGCTATGATTGCATACTTGCTTATTTTTATGTGCATCTCTTCACATGTCACTTTACACACTAGCACTTTGGTTGATATATCTTGTTGTGTGTATATGTGCCTTATAATTCGTTTCCCGACATTGTTCGGAAACGTCCGCGCTTGCACTAACGAGTGCTCGGTTTCGCGCGAAGACCGCCTATGGAGAATGCCATTGGCTTCTCCTTGGTTTTCACCATTGTTGGTGATCGGCGGTTATGATCGGCGGCCTGGCCGCCGAATGAAACCACCGTTTCAGTCCAGATTGGTCTGAAGCAATTATGCGGTCTAGATCGGCGGTCACGACCGCCGTTCGAAACCGCCGTTCATACCTGATCGATTTTAATCTCTCGGGTTTGATTCGGCGGTTGGATCGGCGGTCACGAAACCGCCGAATGAAACCGCCGTTAATGCTCTGTTCTTCACGAGCTCAATTCGACGGTCGTTATCGGCGGCCAGGCCGCCGATTGAAACCGCCGAACGGTGCGTTTCAGGGGCAAAAGTGTCTTTTCACATGCCCAATTCTTGATGTCTATAAATATCTTATTTTCTCAATCTCTGATTAAGTTTCTTGAGCAATTAGAACCCTAAACTTTCAAGAGAGATTTTTGAGAAAAAATCAAATCAAGAACCTATCTTTAAACACTCAAATCAATTCCCTTTTGCATCAAATTTCATATTTGATCTTCTATGCCTTCATAGAATTGATCCATGCATGGTTTTGAATTATCACATCTTATTTGGTATGTTCTTCACTAATTTCATATTACTTTAGTGTTTTTCATATTAATACATCTCTTTAATTACTTGTATGCTTTTGATTATATGCTAGATACAAGTTAGAGATTATTTGTGATGAAAATGATTGAGTGTTGATTGTGATAGCTAATTAGGTTTTTAATTAATCTTGATTAGCTAAGCTATTTGACATGTCATTTAGCAATTGATATCTAGGGTTGATTAAATTGATTATATCATCATCCTAGATAAGCATCTAAGGTTACCTAGCCTTGTTTGTTATTTGAATATTCATATATATATTCACATAGGTTGTTTCTCTTCATAGAGAAGTAAGTCTTGAGGCTAAGAGTGCTTAGGCCTCAAGCAAATTGGAATAGGGTTGCTAATAAAGGCCCGCTGGGTAGAAGTGAGGGGTTACAGACCGGAATGTTAGACGAGGTCTACATAGGTTGTAAACTTCATTTCAATTAGTGATTTCGAGTTCCGAGTGTGGCGCACTATACAGCTCGTGGTTTTTCCCAGTGGTTGGGTTTCCACTTATACATCAAGTGTTATTTAAATTCCGCACTATATTACACTTGTATGTATTTTTGACTAGTAGGGGCATTTTCGTAAAATTGACTTGCATGCGAAAATTGGGTAATAATAGTTAAAATCTATTCACCCCCCCCCCCCTCTAGCTTTATATAGAACACGCCTCGAGTATTTAATTACTTTCAGATTTGGTTAGAGAATTTTACTACGCCATGATCCCTCACTGTTTTAGTCAAGGGATTCCAGTGATAGTTCGGGGTAGGGAGGTCCTCATTACAGCCACCAAGATCAATGAGTGGTTTGGGACTTCTCAGGAGCTAAGTGGTTATGTTGACGACGTTCCCAACCATGATTTCTTTGAGCCATACAACGCATTTTTGGCCGCTGACCTAAGGATGGATGAATCCCCGCTTTGGAACGACTACCGTGACTCTTTGTTGCTCAGCCAACTGAAGATAGATGCGGCATTCTGGATTATGTTATTTGACTACTCATTGACTCCGAAGACCCACCGGTCCGAGCTAAGTTTTGACACCGCACACCATCTGTTTTGTGCGAGAAACATGCTTGAAATGGACATTGGCCAGATCATTATGCACAGCATACATAAGGGTGCGAAGACAAAAGGGCCACTGCGTTTCCCTTGCCTTATCACCCATTTTTGTGAGGAGGCAGGCATTGAATGGAATACGAAAGAAGGTAACATGATTACTCCTACAGGTGACATAGGGAGGAAGACCTACAATGAACTTGCTAGGCGTAAAGGGGTCAGGCCAATTGGGGGTAACGTGCTTGATGATGATGACATGGGCTTTTCTAACGAAAACCTTCTCGAGGATGACACGAATGATAAAGATTATGATGGGGAGAACGTCGGGGGTGAACCAGGTACGAGCACAGGTAATCAAAACCCAACGATGGCTCAGATGATGCAGAGCATGAGTGCACAGTTGGAAACCAACAACCAATACCTTCAGGATATGAGGCAGCAAATGAACTGGAACCACTAGGCCTATATGGGTGAATTCTCGAACATAAATCGGAGGTTGGATGATTTCCAAATGGGTTTGGTGAACCATGGCGTGAACATCCCATTCATGTACCGAAGGGAAAATAGGCGTCCTCCCAGAGGGCCACAGCAGGCACCACCGGACCAGAACATGCCACCTCAGGACCCCAATGTTCCAGATCAGGGCCCATAGTTGTCACTGACCCGCAGTTTCTTTCTTTTAATTTGTTTGTTTGTTTTAGTCTTGCATTTTAAGTACATTTGTTTTTATTTAAATATTGGTACTTCATGCACTGTTATATAATTGTTTAGTTTGGATATGTATTTTGATTTCAGTTTTATTCCTTTATAATTTCTCTTTCTATCATCTCCTTTGTAGAAGGGTCAGAGTGTGGATGACCTTTTAGAATAGTGTACGTGTGTTCGGTGGTAGATGTTGATGGGTCCAGAACAAGGGTTTTGAAAGGTTGCTCGCTAATCATGACTTCTTGGGGTTTGTGATTCAGATAGGAAGTATGAGTATGATACAAATTAAGCTACATGTGGTTGCTTTCAAAGCATTAACAATGCCATAAACAGTATAATATATCATCATAACTTGATAATTTAAATGCACTTAGTCCTTTCTGTAAACAACTACACAGTTACTACGTGTCTCTGTTATCGCCCACAACACCACATATACTTGAAATTTCAACACATAATGAGGACTACAAAATTTTCAACCTGTGATCTATGGATGTAAAAAAACTAAATTTATTTAAAACGAATAAATTACAGTGTAGATAACTTGGATGACTGATGCTTCCCTAATCATATTGCTTTCCACCACATCTTTACAAGATGAACTCTGAATTTCGAATTAATCAGGTGGTACTTCTGTTTGATGCATCCATTGACATTTAGATTAATATTGATATATCCCAGTGATTCCTACATAAATTACAAAGAATGAAAAAATTAGTTAGAAGCTCATTTTGTGGAAGATAAATCAAATGAAATAAAAATTGATCCAACGGTTTATACAAAATATTTAATATGATAAATCATTTTAAAACAAAATAAAAATAAAAATGGTAAACCTATTAGACCGGTAATATCCCACTCTTCTTCCCAAAGCCTCTCTTTCATTCTCTCACTATTCCTCCCAAAGCCTCTCTTTGTCTGTCTATCTGCTCATCCTCACCCAAAAAACCATAGCGGCCTCAGATCAAGCAGGAGCCACTCTCTCTCGTCTCAGCTTATCTTCCCATTCTAATTTCCAACCATGGCGGATGTCGATCCTAAGGTGGCCACGGCGGCATAGCCGATGAAGAAAACATTCAAGAAGTTCAGCTTCAGAGGTGTTGATTTGGACGCACTTCTTGACAGTCTACCGATGAGCTTGTCAAGCTCTTCCTTGCATGTGCTCGCAGAAGGTTTTAGAGGGGTTTGAAGTGGAAACCATGGCTCTCATCAGTAAGCTTCGCAAGGTAAAAAGGGAGGCTCCACCTGATGAGAAACCAGAGGTAGTCCGTACACACTAATAATTACGTCGTTGTCTCATATTTCCTTTACCGGCCATTGTGTTGTGTCAGATCTGATTTGTATGTATGTCTCTCTCACTTTAGGGTTTCATATTAGTTTATTTCTCTCTCAACACAATCTGTATGTCCTTAGTTCAGATCACCCTATCTCCGCAAACCCTTCACTGTCTCTCTCTCTATCAAAATCCAATTTCATACCCTTCTGTACTTACAATTCCCTCCCCTAAAAACTTTTACAAAAACCCCATTTTCTTGAGAAACAAACAGAGGAACCAACAACAACACAGCAACTGGGTGTTGTACTCAGTTGTTGAAGGAGAGTTCGATGTGATCCCTGTGCAGAGCCAGGACATTACGGAGTTACGAAACCAACAAAAGTAGTTACCGATGCCATAAGATTAGTTACCAACACCATAAAGGTAGTTACAAGCTAATTTTTTTGGAAAAACCCTTAAGTAGTTACCAAATAGTAAAAGTAGTTACCAGACCCGTGAAAGTAGTTACCGCTACCGTAAAAAGTTACAAGCAAATTTTATTGGAAAAACCCTTAAGTAGTTACCAAGCAGTAAAAGTAGTTACCGAAACCGTGAAAGTAGTTACCAATACCATAAAAGTAGTTACAAGCACAAGCAAATTTGTTTGGAAAAATCCTTAAGTAGTTACCAAGGCATAAAAGTACTGACCAAAACCGTGAAAGTAGTTACCGATAAAGTAAAAGTAGTTACCGATAACGTAAAAGTAGTTACAAGCAAATTTTTTTGGAAAAACCCTTAAGTAGTTACCAAGTCGTAAAAATAGTTACTGAAACCGTGAAAGTAGTTACCGCTACCGTAAAAGTAGTTACAAGCAAATTTTTTTGGAAAAACCCTTAAGTAGTTACCAAGCCGTAAAAGTAGTTACAACACTCGTGAAAGTAGTTACCGCTACCGTAAAAGTAGTTACAAGCAAATTTTTTTCGAAAAACCTTTAAGTAGTTGCCAGATCTGTGAGAGTAGTTACCGCTACCGTAAAAGTAGTTAGAAGCAAATTTTTTTGGAAAAACCCTTAAGCAGTTACCAAGCCGTAAAAGTAGTTACCAGATCCGTGAAAGTAGTTACTGCTACCGTAAAAGTAGTTACAAGCAAAAAAAATTTGGAAAAACCCTTAAGTAGTTACCAAGCCGTAAAAGTAGTTACCACAACCGTGAAAGTAGTTACCGCTACCGCAAAAGTAGTTACAAGGAAATTTTTTTCAAAAAACCTTTAAGAAGTTACCAAGCCGTAAAAGTAGTTACCCAAACCGTGAAAGTAGTTACCAATACCGTAAAAGTAGTTACAAGCAAATTTTTTTCAAAAACCCTTATGTAGTAACCAAGCCGTAAAAGTAGTTATCAGATCCGTGATAGTAGTTACCACTACCGTAAAAGTAGTTACAAGCAAAAAAATTTCGAAAAACCCTTAAGTAGTTACCAAGCCGTAAAAGTAGTTACCACACCCGTGAAAGTAGTTACCGCTACCGCAAAAGTAGTTACAAGCAAATTTTTTTTGGAAAAACCTTTAAGTAGTTACCGAGCCGTAAGAATAGTTACTGAAACCGTGAAAGTAGTTACCAATACCGTAAAAGTAGTTATAAGCAACAAAAATTTGAAAAACCCTTAAGTAGTTACCAAGCCGTAAAAGTAGTTACCACACCCGTGAAAGTAGTTACCGCTACCGTAAAAATAGTTACAAGCAATTTTTTTTGGAAAAACCCTTAATTAGTTACCAAGCTGTAAAAGTAGTTACCAAAACTGTGAAAGTAGGTACCGATACCGTAAAAGTAGTTACAAGCAATTTTTTTTTGGAAAAACCCTTAAGTAGTTACCAAGGCGTAAAAGTAGTTACCAGATCCATAAAAGGAGCTACCACTACCGTAAAAGTAGTTACAAGCAAATTTTTTTGGAAAAACCCTTAAGTAGTTACCAAACCGTAAAAGTAGTTACCAGATCCATGAAATGAGTTACCGCTACCGTAAAAGGAGTTACAAGCAAATTTTTTTGGAAAAACCCTTAAGTAGTTACCAAGCCGTAAAAGTAGTTACCAAAACCATGAAAGTAGTTACCAATAACGTAAAAGTAGTTACAAGCAATTTTTTTTTGAAAAACCCTTAAGTAGTTACCAAGCCGTAAAAGTAGTTACTGAAACCGTGAAAGTAGTAACTGCTACCGTAAAAGTACTTACAAGCAAATTATTTAGAAAAACCCTTAAGTAGTTACCAAGCCGAAAAAGTAGTTACCACACCCGTGAAAGTAGTTACTGCTACCGTAAAAGTAGTTACAATTAAATTTTTTTGGAAAAACCCTTAACTAGTTGCTAGATCCGTGAAAGTAGTTACCGCTACCGTAAAAGTAGAAACAAGTAAATTTTTTTGGAAAAACACTTAAGTAGTTACTAAGCCGTAAAAGTAGTTACTAAGCCGTAAAAGTAGTTACTGAAACCGTGAAAGTAGTTACCGCTACCGTAAAAGTAGTTACAAGAAATTTTTTTTGGAAACACACTTAAGTAGTTACTGTAAGGATTCCCGTTTTGTTGATTGGCTTATTTCGTGGTCAAACCACATGTTGGGGTTTTGAATGTAAGGGTAGTCTAAGTGATTAGTGTTGAGGATCAAAGGCCCTTCCATGACCTCAAGATACAAGCACGCCAAAGGTATAATCTCTTGTGCTTGTTTTTCTTTGAAGAGATTTAGTAGCACACACACACACTTAGCATTCTTGCTATGATTGCATACTTGCTTATTTTTATGTGCATCTCTTCACATGTCACTTTACACACTAGCACTTTGGTTGATATATCTTGTTGTGTGTATATGTGCCTTATAATTCGTTTCCCGACATTGTTCGGAAACGTCCGCGCTTGCACTAATGAGTGCTTGGTTTCGCGCGAAGACCGCCTATGGAGATGCCCTTGGCTTCTCCTTGGTTTTCACCATTGTTGGTGATCGGCGGTTATGATCGGCGGCCTGGCCGCCGAATGAAACCGCCGTTTCAGTCCAGATTGGTCTGAAGCAATTATGCGGTCAAGATCGGCGGTCACGACCGCCGTTCGAAACCGCCGTTCATACCTGATCGATTTTAATCTCTCGGGTTTGATTCGGCGGTTGGATCGGCGGTCGCGAAACCGCCGAATGAAACCGCCATTAATGCTCTGTTCTTCACGAGCTCAATTCGGCGGTCGTAATCGGCGGCCTGGCCGCCGATTGAAACCGCCGAACGGTGCGTTTCAGGGGCAAAAGTGTCTTTTCACATGCCCAATTCTTGATGTCTATAAATATCTTATTTTCTCAATCTCTGATCAAGTTTCTTGAGCAATTAGAACCCTAATCTTTCAAGAGAGATTTTTGAGAAAAAATCAATTCAAGAACCCACCTTTAAACACTCAAATCAAATCCTTTTTGCATCAAATTTCATATTGCATCCTCTATGTCTACATAGAAAGCATCTATGATTGGATTGGCATCATCACAATATGCTTGGTAAGATTTTGATTAGTTTCATCTTATTTTAGTATTTTTACTACCAAGCATATTCTCTTTTTATTTACTTGTATGTTGTTGATCATATGATAAATACAAGAATAGAGAATTAATTGTGATGAATTAATTGAGTGTTGTTTTTGTGATAGCTAATTAGGTTTTTGCTTAATCTTGATTAGCTAAGCTATTTGACATGTCATTTAGCAATTGATATCTAGGGTTGATTTAAATTGATTATCTCATCATCCTAGATAAGCATCTAAGGTTACCTAGCCTTGTTTGTTATTTGAATATTAATACATATTCACATAGGTTGTTTCTCTTCTTAGAGAATTAAGTCTTGAGGCTAAGAGTGCTTAGGCCTCAAGCAAATTGGAATAGGGTTGCTAATAAAGGCCCGCTGGGTAGAAGTGAGGGGTTACAGACCGGAATGTTAGACGAGGTCTACATAGGTTGTAAACTTCATTTCAATTAGTGATTTCGAGTTCCGAGTGTGGCACACTATACAGCCCGTGGTTTTTCCCAGTGGTTGGGTTTCCACGTATACATCAAGTGTTATTTAAATTCCGCACTATATTACACTTGTATGTATTTTTGACTAGTAGGGGCATTTTCGTAAAATTGACTTGCATGCGAAAATTGGGTAATAATAGTTAAAATCTATTCACCCCCCCTCTAGCTTTATATTGATAAACACACCTCGAGTATTTAATTTACCAAGCAGTAAAAGTAGTTACCAAGCAGTAAAAGTAGTTACCACACCCGTGAAAGTAGTTACCGCTACCGTAAAAGTAGTTACAAGCAAATTTTTTTCGAAAAACCCATAAGTAGTTGCCAGATCTGTGAAAGTAGTTACCGCTACCGTAAAAGTAGTTAGAAGCAAATTTTTTTGGAAAAACCCTTAAGCAGTTACCAAGCCGTAAAAGTAGTTACCAGATCCGTGAAAGTAGTTACTGCTACCGTAAAAGTAGTTACAAGCAAAAAAAATTTGGAAAAACCCTTAAGTAGTTACCAAGCCGTAAAAGTAGTTACCACAACCATGAAAGTAGTTACCGCTACCGCAAAAGTAGTTACAAGTAAATTTTTTTCAAAAAATCCTTAAGAAGTTACCAAGCCGTAAAAGTAGTTACCGAAACCGTGAAAGTAGTTACCAATACCGTAAAAGTAGTTACAAGCAAATTTTTTTCAAAAACCCTTAAGTAGTAACCAAGCCGTAAAAGTAGTTATCAGATCCGTGAAAATAGTTACCACTACCGTAAAAGTAGTTACAAGCAAAAAAAATTTGAAAAACCCTTAAGTAGTTACCACGCCGTAAAAGTAGTTACCACACCCGTGAAAGTAGTTACCGCTACCGTAAAAGTAGTTACAAGCAAATTTTTTTGGAAAAACCCTTAAGTAGTTACCAAGCCGTAAAAATAGTCACTGAAACCGTGAAAGTAGTTACCAATACCGTAAAAGTAGTTATAAGCAAAAAAAATTTGAAAAACCCTTAAGTAGTTACCAAGCCGTAAAAGTAGTTACCAAAACTGTGAAAGTAGTTACCGATACCGTAAAAGTAGTTACAAGCAAATTTTTTTGGAAAAACCCTTAAGCAGTTACCAAGCCGTAAAAGTAGTTACCAGATCCATGAAAGGAGCTACCACTACCGTAAAAGTAGTTACAAGCAAATTTGTTTGGAAAAACCCTTAAGTAGTTACCAAGCCGTAAAAGTAGTTACCGGATCCATGAAATGAGTTACCGCTACCGTAAAAGGAGTTACAAGCAAATTTTTTTGGAAAAACCCTTAAGTAGTTACCAAACCGTAAAAGTAGTTACCAAAACCGTGAAAGTAGTTACCGTTAACGTAAAAGTAGTTACAAGCAAATGTTTTTTGAAAAACCCTTAATTAGTTACCAAGCCGTAAAAGTAGTTGCTGAAACCGTGAAAGTAGTAACCGCTACCGTAAAAGTAGTTATAAGCAAATTATTTGGAAAAACCCTTAAGTAGTTACCAAGCCGTAAAAGTAGTTACCACACCCGTGAAAGTAGTTACCGCTACCGTAAAAGTAGTTACAATTAAATTTTGAAAGTTCTCAAATACTCGAGGTGTGTTTAATAATATAAAGCTAGAGGGGGGGTGAATAGATTTTATCTAATTGTTACCCAATTTTCGCATGCAAGTCAATTTTACGAAAATACCCCTAGCAAGTCAATAATACATACAAGTGTAATAAGATGCGGAAATAGTAAATGACACTCGATGTTTACGTGGAAAACCCAACCACTGGGAAAAACCACGGGCTGTTAAGTGCGCCACACTCGGACCTCGAAATCCACTATATGAAAAGACGGTTACACCCTCAAGTGATTCTCGAACCCTCACCCTAGATAACCTCAGGCTATGGACACTACCAATCGCCACTCTTGGTTCAATCCCTAGTGATATCCCCTGATACACTACTCTTGGCGTGAGCACCCTCTAATCTACCACGCGGGCCTTTTATAGCGGCTCTAGTCCAATTTGCTTGAGGCCTAAGCACACTTAGCCCCAAGACTTCAATCTCTCAAAAGAGATGCACAACCCTATGTGAATATGTATGAATATTCAATTAATGCAATAAGAGCTAGGGTACTCTAAATGCTTACCTAGGATTATAAGATGACAATATAATCAATCCTAGATATCACATATAGCTATATGACATGGCATATAACTTT
This sequence comes from Acer yangbiense, assembly GCA_008009225.1. Lineage (NCBI taxonomy): Eukaryota > Viridiplantae > Streptophyta > Magnoliopsida > Sapindales > Sapindaceae > Acer > Acer yangbiense. Next base: position 14,850,643 of record CM017765.1, on the reverse strand, counting down.
AGCTAAGTAAAGGATCACTAATCCTAGATACAAAGCTATCATATAAAACCCACAAACATTCAAAGGATTAACTAGTTGATTAAAAAACAATCTATCAACCTAGTTATCAATACATCACACAAGAATGTTCATGGCATAGCTTTTAGGCAATAATGACCTAATCAAATAAGCTATGAAAAATAATCTCAATCAATAAATGAGATCAATTAGCTAGATGGCATATGAACATTAAAGCCTAGCTAACAAATAAAAACCCAATCAACACATAATCTCAATCTTATATGTAGAAATTAATCTAAACACATATAAGTAAAATATGAGATAAAATTGATAAGTAGAAACACTAATTATGTAAGATAAAAGTGTTCAACAAATCATACCATGTGTGTTGAAGAAGTCCCATGCATTAGCATATGCTAGATGATCCTAGATGATGCTTAGATGAAGATTTATGCATGTGGGAATGGGTTTAGAGAGATAAAGATATGATCTTTAAGCTTTCTCTCTCAAGTCTCTCTAAATATCTCTCTAGGGTTCTTATGATCAAAGACTTGTGTTCTGAACCAGAGATAAGGATGTATTTATAGAGACCAAAAACAGGGCAGGTGAAAATACAATTTTGCCCTTGAAACGCACCGATTGGCCGATTTCATTCGGCGGCCAGGCCGCCGAATTGAACCGCCGAATGGCTCCCGAGTGGAACAGGGGAACTTCGGCGACTTCATTCGGCGGTTTCGAAACCGCCGATCCCAACCGCCGTTTTGGACCCGAGAGATATATTTCAATCAGGTCTGATTTGGCGGTTTCGAACGGCGGCCAGGCCGCCGAACGTAACCGCCGATTCACCAAAAATGGTGAAACCAAGGAGAAGCCAAAGGCATCTCCACCGGCGATCATCGCGCAAAACAAAGCACATTACCGTGCACGCGCGGACGTTTCCGAACATCCTTAGGGAAACGAATTACTCCACACTAAAAGCTAACATACATGAAGTGCAAGTGTGGGTATTGAATGCATCCTAATGCCTATCATGTCATGGCATTTCATATAAAAAGATGCAAACAATCTTATGCAAGAAGAGACATTAAATAAACAATAAAGCACAATGCACACAAAATATAAACACAACAATCAAGAATAAGAGTTATGCATGTTGTGTGTGTGTGCAACTATATCTCTTCAAGCCAATGTAAGCACTAGATATATACCTTTGGTGCTTGTCCTCTTGAGGTCTTGGAAAGGGTCTTGATCTTCAACAAACACCTAGACTACCCTTACAACCAAACCCCAACATGTGGTTTGACCACGAAATAAGCCAATCAATTAATGGGAATCCTTACAAATTTTTTTTGGAAAAACCCTTCAGTAGTTGCTAGATCCGTGAAAGTAGTTACCGCTACCGTAAAAGTAGATACAAGTAAATTTTTTTGGAAAAACCTTTAAGTAGTTACCAAGCCGTAAAAGTAGTTACTGAAACCGTGAAAGTAGTTACCAATACCGTAAAAGTAGTTATAAGCAAATTTTTTTGGAAAAACCCTTAAGCATTTACCAAGCCGTAAAAGTAGTTACCATACCCGTGAAAGTAGTTACCGCTACCGTGAAAGTAGTTACAAGTAAGTTTTTTTGGAAAAACCCTTAAGTAGTTGCCAGATCCGTGAAAGTAGTTACCGCTACAGTAAAAGTAGATACAAGCAAATTTTTTTCGAAAAACCCTTATGTAGTTACCAAGCAGTAAAAGTAGTTACCAGACCCGTAAAAGTAGTTACCGCTACCGTAAAAAGTTACAAGCAAATTTTATTGGAAAAACCCTTAAGTAGTTACCAAGCCGTAAAAGTAGTTACTGAAACCGTGAAAGTAGTTACCAATACCGTAAAAGTAGTTACAAGCAAATTTTTTTGGAAAAATTCTTAAGTAGTTACCAAGGCATAAAAGTAGTTACCAAAACCGTGAAAGTAGTTGCCGATAACGTAAAAGTAGTTACCGATAACGTAAAAGTAGTTACAATCAAATTTTTTTGGAAAAACCCTTTAGTAGTTACCAAGCCGTAAAAGTAGTTACTGAAACCGTGAAAGTAGTTACCGCTACCGTAAAAGTAGTTACAAGCAAATTTTTTTGGAAAACCCCTTAAGTAGTTACCAAGCCGTAAAAGTAGTTACCAAAACCGTGAAAGTAGTTACCGATAATGTAAAAGTAGTTACATGCAAATTTTTTTTTAAAAACCCTTAAGTAGTTACCAAGCCGTAAAAGTGGTTACCATAACTGTGAAAGTAGTTACCGCTACCATACAAGTAGTTACAAGCAAAATTTTTTTGAAAAACCCTTAAGTAGTTTCCAAGCCGTAAAAGTGGTTACCACAACCGTGAAAGTAGTTATCGCTACCGTAAAAGTAGTTACAAACAAAAAAAATTTGGAAAAACCCTTAAGTAGTTACCAGGCCGTAAAAGTAGTTACCAGATCCATGAAAGGAGTTGTTGCTACCGTAAAAGTAGTTACAAGTAAATTTTTTTGTAAAAACCTGAAATTTCCCTTAAGTAGTAGTGAAATATACCTAGAGGGGGGGTGAATAGGTATAGGCTCCAAATTCTTCCAATTTAAAAATGATGTGGAATATATCAATGAAAATACACACTTGATTATATTTGACAAATTAATTGATTTCACTTATACAAGAGTTAATCAATTAACAAGATATGCAATCAATGAAAGATATGGAAGATAAAGAAAAGTAAAAGCAAACACAAGTGTTTTTACGTGGTAAAACCTCAAAGAGGAAACATCCACGGGTTGATACCACAACCACCGGCAAAGCAATCCACTATGTGAAAAAGGACTTACACACTCAAGCTATCACTCATGATATCCGCTCAAGCTATCAACTCCTAATCTACCCTCGGGCTAGTGAATCACCAAGCCTACTTCCTATCCGAGATGTGTCCTACACCTCTAGAAAGCAACTTCCTATCCAAGACGCTCACGTCTCTAGGAAGATTCCCTTGCTTAGCTATCTAGATCCAATGATCCTAGTCAAGCTTCTCTAGCTCAACCATCCGGAGTATAAAAACTCCTAGCTAAGACTTTTGCTTGCCTATCCGGATCCTCCCGACCCTAGACAAGACTTCCTTGCTCTATCCACAAAGCTTCACTCACTTTGCTAGAGACTTCAACCTAATGCAAGGCTATGATATAAGTGATGCAAATGATGCACACACAATCAAATTAAGCTAGATGATCAATCAAGCTCAATGTACATGTTCAATGATAGTCTAGAATATGCTTTCGACAATCAATCACAAAAGTATCTAGAAATCAAGACATGCAAATCAATACGAACAAGGTATGAATATTCAATATATCACACTAAAAACCTAGTTCTTAGATCATGAAATAAAATATAGAAAATAACATGAAGCACATCACACATACATTTTCTAGAATCAATTTCATGATAAATCAAGTTTAGCACATATATGTTCAAGACAAATCACAAAGCTAAATCTCAATTAACAAATGATCAAACAACCCTAGCATGTGATCTAACATACTTCTCAACAAATTTCATCATTCAAATAGTAAGAATCAAGGGATGATCAAAGATGAAATTGAAAAAGAAGAAGTTGAAACAAACATACTGACCACGGACTGAAAATGGATCAACTGTGAAAAATGGCGAAGTCAGATGCCACCGGAAATGCTTGGGGTTTGTAGCTCTCTTCAAGACCAACAATTTTGGTTTTTGAATCGATTGAGTTCGAGTTCGTATGAGAGAGATATGATCAAAATACTAAAACTAAAATGTAGAAGATTTCTGCAGAATTTCGAAAATGTTCTTGAAGATCTTCAACAAGTGTGGAGGGAAGGAGATGAGTTTAAAAGGAGGAGAGAGAGAGATTTTTCAAGCAAATCAGAGCGTGCCATGTCACCTCCCCGTGGGGGCCCGTGGGGCCCACGGCCTCCCTCACGGCCAGGCCTTGTGGCCTCACGCGCTCTAGACCACTCTTGCGCGCTCCTTCGGTTCTTCAGCCCGTATCTTGGGCATCCGAACTCCGATTTCGAATCCGTTTTCAGATTACAAACCATGACTCCCTCCTGCACAATGAAAACTACACAACTTTGAAAATTGGTTGAGAAATCATCTCGGAAAATGACGATGAAGTCAACTCAACGAATGAGAACGAAAAGTAGCGTAGTTACATCGTTTGGACTCGAAACCTTATGAATGAGTAACCGAAACGACCGGAACTCAATAAGGCATCATAATAGAACATATTCAAGTCCAAATACAAAAATACAGAAACAAACAAACACAAATTCACACAAGCATGCCATATCAAAGAGATAGTCACAACGCATGCAATTATACAATGTTTATCAACACAAGATCAATGCATGAGCATACTATGAGATGTGTGAATGTGTTATACAAAATGTTTGAACCACGATGCAGGGACACACATGTATGAATTGTGTGTGTGTGCGCTAACGCCTTGCAAGAGGATAGAAGTCAAGATTTACCTTTGACATTTTTCACCTCTTGAAGACGACTTTTACACTAGAAGTTGCTCTTCACTTTTTAAGCTTCCTTTCTTCAAAGAATGTCCTAAGCAACAACTAATACATACATGGAGTGTTTTGCAATGGAATCAAGCCAATACAAATCATGAACCTTACAATCTCCCCATTTGGCTATTCCATGGCAAAACCTCAACCTCACCATACAATGTTTCACTCAAATAAACTCAAGTTGATAGCATACTCTCAACCTCACATTACAAAGAGATTCCTAGACTAAAAGTCCTCAAGTCTTCAAGAATTCCTCTTTTGGTCTTCAAAGTACCTATGAGAAAAAATAGCAATCCAAAACAAGAGATCTTCTCTAAAGAAGAATGGTGAGTTATTAACCAAAAACAAACAAATATAGAAGACATCCCTTATCTCATACAAAAATGCATTATATCAAATGATCAAAATATTTTCATATTAAAGCACTCCCTTAATTTCCTAATTCCCAAGGACCAATCATCCTTAACATTATTAAGAAAGAATTCTTTCTCCCCCTTAAGACAAGAATTCTCCCCTTTAAGACAAAGTCACAATTAAGCACAAAGAGGAATATTTTCACACAATTGGAACATGTTTTCCACACAAGGTGTGAAGTATACAAAATCTCCCCATTATCAAACATAGTGAGGTATACATTTTCTCCCCCTTTTTGTCAAGGAATAGACAAGGGACACAAGAGATAAAGAACAAGATATTAAGCGAACAAATCGTATAGAAAGCGAAAGTTGAATAAACTAAAGCTCCCCCTTAACATATGCTCCACATATTATCACCAAGTAGATTTGTTCACAAGGGACATCACACAATCACACAATCAAGCAATAAGAGAAAATATTTCATAACTTGTCAAAGTCCAAGAGAGAATCATAGATTTTCATTAATCTCTCAAAAATATTCTCACATTGCTAATGAATCAAGCACATAAGCAAAATGTGTGTGTATGAATGCTTCTCACATATATAGTAGGAGTAATTGTGATATCAACATGCAAACTCTATCCACACCTATCCATCTAAAGCCTTTCCAAAAATAGGTCAAACCGATATTCATCCGGTTTTTGCTTTTAAAATGAATAGATATCAACATATGAGCGTGTGTGTGCATGTGGCTCGTTTTCCCGTTTCTATTTGTCAACCCGAGCTTTTTCACAATTCTCAACTATACACCAATAAGCCTTTTATTTTTCATTTCTTTTAGGCTTAGAATCAAAGATTTTTTTTATTTTTTTATTTTTTTATGATTCATTTCAACACTTCTTTGATTTTACTAACAAAAACATATACTCCTCATGGCGGCTTTCACTCATCACAATGGCGTAGCCCTTTCCTACATTGGGTGGCTTCACAACCAAGGTGTGTAGCCCTTTCCATGAGGGTGCTCGTTGATTACTATGTAGTGCCGAAGCAAAATGGATACATACCATAGGTCATCTATCATGTACTTAACAATAAACTTCTAGATGCATCCATTATCTACACATATTCAACCACGTATACTCAAAACCAAAAACATATAAGAGAAGCATTAGTGCACTTTTCAAAAATAAGATTTTCAAGCTCAAGTGCATGATCAAGAAACAATACAAGTTATTTGTTTAAGATCATTACTTCTCAAGTGAGTAGCTCTCAAAGATAATGATATTCAATTAAAGTTTTGCTCATCAAGCCACTCACAATCACACAAAGACATTAATCAACACAAATCATGCCAATGGACATTCTAAGAGACTTAAACCTCTCTTTGTCCAAGGGTTTAGTGCACAAGTCCGCAAGTTGATTTTTAGTAGGCAAATACTCTAGAGTAACAATAGAATGTTCAACTAGATCTCTAATAAAATGATGCCTAATGTCTATGTGTTTTGTGCGGGAGTGTTGAACCGGATTTTTAGAGATGTTAATGGCACTTAAATTATCACAATAAAGTGTCATTTTTCCTTGTTCTATCTCATAATCCTTAAGGATTTGTTTCATCCAAAGTAATTGTGTGCAAGCACTTCCGGCCGCAATGTATTTGGCTTCGGAAGAGGAAAGGGAAACCTAATTTTGTTTCTTACTTGACCAAGAAACTAAGTTATTACCAACATAAAAGCAACCGTCCGATGTGCTTTTACGGTCATCTATGTTTCCCGCCCAATCCGTATCACAATAGCCTACAAGGATATCATTGGTATCAAATGAATAGAATAGACCAAGACTATGAGTTCCTTTGATGTACCTAATGATCCTCTTGACGGCTTTTAAGTGAGATTCCTTGGGATTTGCTTGGAATCTAGCACACAAGCCAACACTAAAGCAAATATCGGGTCTACTAGCCGTTAGGTAAAGTAGACTACCTATCATGCTTCTATAAAGGCTTTGGTCAACACTTTTCCCTTTTTCATCTTTGTCAAGTTTTAAAGTGGTGCTCATGGGAGTTTCAAAATCTTTTTCATTTTCTAGGCCAAATCTCTTAATTAGATTTTTAGCATATTTAGATTGATTCAACATTATGCCCATGCTAGTTTGCTTTACTTGCATTCCTAGAAAATAATTCAACTCACCCACCATACTCATTTCAAATTCACTTGACATAACACTAACAAATTCATCAACCTTGGTTTTATTAGTAGACCCAAAAACAATGTCATCAACATATATTTGTGCAACAAAAATATCATGATCATGATGTTTGATAAACAAAGTTCTATCAATGCCACCTCTCATATATTGGTTGTCAATAAGATATTGAGTCAACCTATCATACCAAGCTCTTGGAGCTTGTTTAAGGCCATAGAGAGCCTTTTTCAATTTAAACACATGATTAGGAGAGTGTGGGTCTACAAAACCCTTAGGTTGTTCAACATACACTTCTTCTTGAAGGTATCCATTGAGGAAAGCACTTTTGACATCCATTTGAAATAATTTGAACTTTTTAATGCATGCAATGGACAATAAAAGTCTAATGGACTCGAGACGTGCAACCGGGGCAAACGTCTCATCAAAGTCAACACCTTCCACTAGAGTGTAACCTTGAGCCACTAGTCTAGCTTTATTCCTCACAATCTTGACACTTTCATCTGTCTTATTCCTAAACACCCATTTAGTGCCAATTACATTTATATCTTTGGGTCTAGGAACTAAGGACCACACTTCATTTCTCTCAAATTAATTAAGTTCTTCTTGCATAGCCCCAACCCAATATTCATCAACAATTGCTTCATTAATATTTTTGGGTTCAATTTGAGATGTGTAGCAAGCATAGGATATTTGGTTAGCAATTTGATTTCTTGTTCTAACCCCTTCATTTAAATCACCTATGATGTCTTCTTAATAGTGTAAGTTTCTAAGTCTTGGGTGAGAATGTTCAACAACTTGGTCATTTTGTTGATTGTCATTTAAAGCATTTTCCAACCCTTGACTTTCAACTTCAACATGACTATCATTTTCATCATCTTGACTAGAAACACTACTAGCCACATCAATAGGTGTTTTAGTGTCATTCATCATGTTTTTTTTAGGTTCATTGACACCATTATCATCACACAAATTTAGCATGCTAAGATCATCTATCTTCACATTGATAGACTCCATAATAGTCTTAGTAGTCAAATTAAAGACTCTATATGCACGACTATTAATAGCATAGCCAAGAAAGAGACCAACATCACTTTTAGCATCAAACTTTCCTAAGTGATCTCTATCATTCAAAATATAACATTTACTCCCAAAAGTGTGGAAGTAACTCACATTGGGCTTCTTGCCCTTCCATAGCTCATAGGACGTTTGTTTTGTGCCGGGCCTCTTAAAAACTCGATTAGACACATAACAAGCGGTATTGACCGCCTCGGCCCATAGGTTTCTAGGAACTTTCTTGCTATTGAGCATGACCCTAGCCATCTCTTGCAAGACACGATTTTTCCTCTCAACAACACCATTTTGTTGAGGAGTTCTAGGTGCGGAGAACTCATGGGAAATCCCTAGACCATCACAAAACTCACTAAATTTTGCATTTTCAAATTCCGTCCCATGATCACTCCTAATGCGACATATTTTCTTGATATCAAGACCTTTTTCATTTTGAACTTGATTACAAAACTTTTTAAAGTAATCAAAAGCCTCAGTCTTGTTTCTAAGAAAATAAACCCAAGTAAACCTAGAGAAGTCATCAACGCATACAAAAATGTATTTTTTGCCATTAATGCTCTCGGTTTGAATTGGCCCCATTAGGTCCATATGCACAAGTTCTAAAGGTCTCTTGGTAGCTATGTAAGAATTTTTCTTATGAGACACTTTGGTTTGCTTACCTAATTGGCAAGGTTCACAAACCACCTCAAGCTTTTTACCAAGATTAGGAAGACCTCTAACAATGCCATGTTTTTCAAGCTTTTTCAAATCTTTAAAATTCATATGACCCAAACGTTGATGCCACAAATCAAGCTTATTGCACTCATGTGCCATGTTGCATGTTAAAGGATCTATCTCAAGACAATAGCAATTGTCTATAGACCTTTTGACTTTTAGGACGACATCGCCCTTTTTATCAATTATAGTGCACACATCTTTGTTAAAGCTAACTTCTTTAAAAATTTCACACAAGTGAGTAATGCTTATCAAGTTAGCTTGTAACCCATCAACATACAAAGTATTGCGAAGTTTAGGCAATCCAGGGATACAAATTGTTCCCTTGCCAAGAACTTGCTTTTTGGTACCATCACCAAAAGTAACCCAACCTCCATCCTTTAAAACAAGATTCTTAAAGAACTCTTTGTTCCCGGTCATGTTCCTAGAGCAACCGCTATCTAGGTACCAAGAATAGGAGGAGTTGGCACGTAAAGCATATTGTGCAACATGACATTTAGATGTGTCTTTTCTAATCCACACATTTTTCACAACATGCCTCTCACTCTTACTTCTAACATGCTTTGACTCAATGTTAGGCTTTTTATCATGCACCTTGACCTCATTGGTCACATTTTCAAAAATATCAAACAAAGCATTATCAATTTTCTTATGCATAGTAGAGTGAGGCACAACACAAGATTAAGCAAGCAAATCATCAACAACTTTTTCAACAACATGCTTTTCCAAGGTCTTCCTAGGTCTATTTCTATATCCATACATGGATGATTGCCTAGGTCCATTCAAAGACACATCATGGAAAGCATTATCAAGTTTGCATTTTCGAATATACTCAAAGCATCTAGGTTGAATATGTCCTATCATATTACAATGATGACAAATAGGAATAAATTTGAGAAATTTACCATTTGCATTTGCTTCCAACTCCTTTGGACATCTCATAATTTTTCCTCTTCAATGTGCAACCCTTGATGCTCCACCTCTTGCATTTGAGGTTGATGCTCCTTGATGTTCATGTTGTTGTGTTCTTCCATTGAACATCCTTATTGATGAAGAGGCACCTCCGGTAGCTTTCATAGCTTTACCTTGAGTGAGTGTACCTACATTTGATTTAATGCTTGCTTTGACAAAAGTAGATTTGTTAGATGAATGAGTCTCCTTCTCATTGATATAACCTAAACCTCTTTTGTCACATGGATGCTTTCCACTTTTAATGAGAGTTTCAACATTGTTAGAACTAGATGACATCTTGCTAATCACCCTATTAGCCTCATCAAGTTTCTCACGAAGCATCCTAAGTTCAATGGCATATTTTTCCGCTATGTCATCACTAAACATAACATCTTTACGTGATTTATCAAGCCATTGTTCATACTTTTTCTCTTGATTTAAATGCTCATTAAGTTTAGATTTAAGCACATTTTCAAGTTTCTTAGCATTTACAAGAGAACAATCTCTTTGCTCAATTTCTTGCTTCAAGATACCAAGTCTATCATTGCTATCTTTTAGATTCAATTCTAGACTTAGGATCTTGTCTTTAAGTTCATTGAACTCCTTTGAGCCAAGATCATGATCTTCTAGCTTCTTGTTGAGGGACATATTGACTTTGGATAAACGTTCATTTTCAAAAGTAAGATCATTGATCTTTTTCTCATCTAAGTCAATATGTTCAACAAAAGAAGCCACATAGGAATACACTTCCTTAATCATGATTATCACAAACAAAAACACAAAACACTACAAAGAAAGGATCTATCTAAGTACGTCTAGACACCCGCTCTGATACCAAATGAAATTTCCCTTAAGTAGTAGTGAAATATACCTAGAGGGGGGGTGAATAGGTATAGGCTCCAAATTCTTCCAATTTAAAAATGATGCGGAATATATCAATGAAAATACACACTTGATTATATTTGACAAATTAATTGATTTCACTTATACAAGAGTTAATCAATTTACAAGATATGCAATCAATGAAAGATATGGAAGATAAAGAAAAGTAAAAGCAAAAATGAACACAAGTGTTTTTACGTGGTAAAACCTCAAAGAGGAAACATCCACAGGTTGATACCACAACCACCGGCAAAGCAATCCACTATGTGAAAAAGGACTTACACACTCAAGCTATCACTCATGATATCCGCTCAAGCTATCAACTCCTAATCTACCCTCGGGCTAGTGAATCACCAAGCCTACTTCCTATCCGAGATGTGTCCTACACCTCTAGAAAGCAACTTCCTATCCAAGACGCTCACGTCTCTAGGAAGATTCCCTTGCTTAGCTATCTAGATCCAATGAGCCTAGTCAAGCTTCTCTAGCTCAACCATCCGGAGTATAAAAACTCCTAGCTAAGACTTTTGCTTGCCTATCCGGATCCTCCCGACCCTAGACAAGACTTCCTTGCTCTATCCACAAAGCTTCACTCACTTTGCTAGAGACTTCAACCTAATGCAAGGCTATGATCTAAGTGATGCAAATGATGCACACACAATCAAATTAAGCTAGATGATCAATCAAGCTCAATGTACATGTTCAATGATAGTCTAGAATATGCTTTCGACAATCAATCACAAAAGTATCTAGAAATCAAGACATGCAAATCAATAAGAACAAGGTATGAATATTCAATATATCACACTAAAAACCTAATTCTTAGATCATGAAATAAAACATAGAAAATAACATGAAGCACATCACACATACATTTTCTAGAATCAATTTCATGATAAATCATGTTTAGCACATATATGTTCAAGACAAATCACAAAGCTAAATCTCAATTAACAAATGATCAAACAACCCTAGCATGTGATCTAACATACTTCTCAACAAATTTCATCAATCAAATAGTAAGAATCAAGAGATGATCAAAGATGAAATTGAAAAAAGAAGAAGTTGAAACAAACATACTGACCACGGACTGAAAATGGATCAACTGAGAAAAATGGCGAAGTCAGCTGCCTCTGGAAATGCTTGGGGATTCTAGCTCTCTGCAAGACCAACAATTTTGGTTTTTGAATTGATTGATTTCGAGTTCGTATGAGAGAGATATGATCAAAATACTAAAACTAAAATGTAGAAGATTTCTGCAGAATTTCGAAAATGTTCTTGAAGATCTTCAACAAGTGTGGAGGGAAGGAGATGAGTTTAAAAGAAGGAGAGAGAGAGATTTTTTGAGCAAATCAGAGCGTGCCACATCACCTCCCTGTGGGGGGCGCATGGGGCCCACGGGAGCAGAGGGCTCCCTTGGCCGTGGGGCCCACGGCCTCCCTCACGGCCAGGCCTTGTGGCCTCACGCGCTCCAGACCACTCTCGCGCGCTCCTTCGGTTGTTCAGCCCGTATCTTGGGCATCCGAACTCTGATTTTGAATCCGTTTTCGGATTACAAACCATGACTCCCTCACGCACAACTAAGACTACACAACTTTGAAAAATGGTTGAGAAATCATCTTGGAAAATGACGATGAAGTCAACTCAACGAATGAGAACGAAAAGTAGCGTAGTTACATCGTTTGGACTCGAAACCTTATGAATGAGTAACCGAAACTACTGGAACTCAATAAGGCATCATAATAGAACATATTCAAGTCCAAATACAAAAATACGGAAACAAACAAACACAAATTCACACAAGCATGCCATATCAAAGAGATAGTCACAACGCATGCAATTCTACAATGTTTATCAATACAAGATCAATGCATGAGCATATTATGAGATGTGTGAATGTGTTATACAAAATGTTTGAACCACGATGCAGGGACACACATGTATGAATTGTATGTGTGTGCGCTAACGCCTTGCAAGAGGATAGAAGTCAAGATTTACCTTTGACGTTTTTCACCTCTTGAAGACGACTTTTGCACTAGAAGTTGCTCTTCACTTTTTAAGCTTCCTTTCTTCAAAGAATATCCTAAGCAACAACTAATACATACAAAGAGTGTTTTGCAATGGAATCAATCCAATACAAATCATGAACCTTACAAAACCCTTAAGTAGTTACCAAGCCGTAAAAGTAGTTACTGAAACCGTGAAAGTAGTTACCAATACCGTAAAAGTAGTTACAAGCAAATTTTTTTGGAAAAACCCTTAAGTAGTTACCAAGCCGTAAAAGTAGATACCATACCCGTGAAAGTAGTTACCGCTACCGTAAAAGTAGTTACAAGTAAATTTTTTTGGAAAAACCCTTAAGTAGTTGCCAGATCCGTGAAAGTAGTGACCGTTACCGTAAAAGTAGATACAAGCAAATTTTTTTCGAAAAACCCTTAAGTAGTTACCAAGGCATAAAAGTAGTTACCAAAACCGTGAAAGTAGTTACCGATAACGTAAAAGTAGTTACTGATAACGTAAAAGTAGTTACAAGTAATTTTTTTTGGAAAAACCCTTAAGTAGTTACCATGCCGTAAAAGTAGTTGCTGAAACCGTGTAAGTAGTTACCGCTACCGTAAAAGTAGTTACAAGCAAATTTTTTTAGAAAAACCCTTAAGTAGTTACCAAGCCGTAAAAGTAGTTACCAAAACCGTGAAAGTAGTTACCGATAACGTAAAAGTAGTTACAAGCAAAATTTTTTTGAAAAACCCTTAAGTAGTTACCAAGCCGTAAAAGTGGTTACCACAACCGTGAAAGTAGTTACCGCTACCGTAAAAGTAGTTACAAGCAAAAATTTTTTGGAAAAACCCTTAAATGGTTACCAAGCCGTAAAAGTAGTTACCAGATCTATGAAAGGAGTTGCCGCTACCGTAAAAGTAGTTACAAGCAAATGTTTTTGGAAAAACCCTTAAGTAGTTACCAAGCCGTAAAAGTAGTTACAAAAACCGTGAAAGTAATTACCGCTACCGTAAAAGTAGTTACAATTAAATTTTTTTGGAAAAAACCTTATGTAGTTGCCAGATCCGTAAAAGTAGTTACCGCTACCGTAAAAGTAGATACAAGTAAATTTTTTGGAAAAAACCCTTAAGTAGTTACCAAGCCGTAAAAGTAGTTACTGAAACCGTGAAAGTAGTTACCAATACCGTAAAAGTAGTTACAAGCAAATTTTTTTGGAAAAACCCTTAAGTACCAAGCCGTAAAAGTAGTTACCAGACTCGTAAAAGTAGTTACCACTACCATAAAAAGTTACAAGCAAATTTTATTGGTAAAACCCTTAAGTAGTTACCAAGCCGTAAAAGTAGTTACCGAAACCGTGAAAGTTGTTACGAATACCGAAAAAGTAGTTACAAGCAAATTTTTTTGGAAAAATCCTTAAGTAGTTACCAAGGCATAAAAGTAGTTACCAAAACCGTGAAAGTAGTTACCGATAAAGTAAAAGTCGTTACTGATAACGTAAAAGTAGTTACAAGCAAATTTTTTTGGAAAAACCCTTAAGTAGTTACCATGCCGTAAAAGTAGTTGCTGAAACCGTGTAAGTAGTTACCGCTACCGTAAAAGTAGTTACAAGCAAATTTTTTTGGAAAAACCCTTAAGTAGTTACCAAGCTGTAAAAGTAGTTACCAAAACCGTGAAAGTAGTTACCGATAACGTAAAAGTAGTTACAAGAATTTTTTTTTTAAAAACCCTTAAGTAGTTTCCAAGCCGTAAAAGTGGTTACCACAATCGTGAAAGTAGTTACCGCTACCGTAAAAGTAGTTACAAGCAAAAAAAATTTGGAAAAACCCTTAAATAGTTACCAAGCCGTAAAAGTAGTTACCAGATCCATGAAAGAAGTTGCCGCTACCGTAAAAGTAGTTACAAGCAAATTTTTTTGGAAAAACCCTTAAGTAGTTATCAAGCCGTAAAAGTAGTTACCAAAACCGTGAAAGTAGTTACCGCTATCGTAAAAGTAGATACAAGTAATTTTTTTTGGAAAAACCCTTAAGTAGTTACCAAGCTGTAAAAGTAGTTACTAAAACCGTGAAAGTAGTTACCAATAACGTAAAAGTAGTGACAAGTAAATTTTTTTGGAAAAACCCTTAAGTAGTTACCAAGCCGCAAAAGTAGTTACCATACCCGTGAAAGTAGTTACGGCTACCGTAAAAGTAGTTACAAGTAAATTTTTTTGGAAAAACCTTTAAGTAGTTGCCAGATCCGTGAAAGTAGTTACCGCTACCGTAAAAGTAGATACAAGCAAAAAAATTTCAAAAAACCCTTAATTAGTTACCAAGTAGTAAAAGTAGTTACCAGACCCGTAAAAGTAGTTACCGCTATCGTAAAAGGTTACAAGCAAATTTTATTGTAAAAACCCTTAAGTAGTTACCAAGCCGTAAAAGTGGTTACCACAACCGTGAAAGTTGTTATCGCTACCGTAAAAGTAGTTACAAGCAAAAAAAATTTGGAAAAACCCTTAAGTAGTTACCAAGCCGTAAAAGTAGTTACCAGATCCATGAAAGGAGTTGCCACTACCGTAAAAGTAGTTACAAGCAAATTTTTTTGGAAAAACCCTTAAGTAGTTACCAAGCCGTAAAAGTAGTTACCAAAACCTTGAAAGTAGTTATCGCTATCGTAAAAGCAGTTACAATTAATTTTCTTTGGAAAAACCTTTAATTGTTGCCAGAACCGTGAAAGTAGTTACCATTACCGTAAAAGTAGGTACAAGTAAATTTTTTTGGAAAAACCCTTAAGTAGTTACCAAGCCGTAAAAGTAGTTACTGAAACCGTGAAAGTAGTTACCAATACCGTAAAAGTAGTTACAAGCAAATTTTTTTAGAAAAACCCTTAAGTAGTTACCAAGCCATAAAAGTAGTTACCAGACCCGTAAAAGTAGTTACCGTTACCGTAAATGTAGATACAAGTAATTTTTTTTGGAAAAACCCTTAAGTAGTTACGAAGCTGTAAAAGTAGTTACTGAAACCGTGAAAGTAGTTACCAATAACGTAAAAGTAGTTACAAGCAAATTTTTTTGGAAAAACCCTTAAGTAGTTACCAAGGCATAAAAGTAGTTACCAAAACCGTGAAAGTAGTTACTGCTACCGTAAAAAGTTACAAGCAAATTTTATTGGAAAAACCCTTAACTAGTTACCAAGCTGTAAAAGTAGTTACTGAAACCGTGAAAGTTGTTAAGAATACCGAAAAAGTAGTTACAAGCAAATTTTTTTAGAAAAATCCTTAAGTATTTACTAAGGCATAAAAGCAGTTACCAAAACCATGAAAGTAGTTACCGATAAAGTAAAAGTAGTTACTGATGACGTAAAAGTAGTTACAAGCAAATTTTTGTGGAAAAACCCTTAAGTAGTTACAAAGCCGTAAAAGTAGTTACCAAAACCGTGAAAGTAGTTACCGATAACGTAAAAGTAGTTACAAGCAAATTCTTTTTGAAAAACCCTTAAGTAGTTACCAAGCCGTAAAAGTGGTTACCACAACCGTGAAAGTAGTTACCACTACCGTAAAAGTAGTTACAAGCACAAAAAATTTGGAAAAACCCTTAAATAGTTACCAAGCCGTAAAAGTAGTTACCAAAACCGTGAAAGTAGTTACGGCTACCGTAAAAGTAGTTACAATTAAATTTTTTTGGAAAAACTTTAAGTAGTTGCCAGATCCGTGAAAGTAGTTACCGCTACCGTAAAAGTAGATACAAGTAAAATTTTTTGGAAAAACCCTTAAGTAGTTACCAAGCCGTAAAAGTAGTTACTGAAACCGTGAAAGTAGTTACCAATACCGTAAAAGTAGTTACAAGCAAATTTTTTTGGAAAAACCCTTAAGTAGTTACCAAGTCGTAAAAGTAGCTACTATACCCGTGAAAGTAGTTACCGCTACCGTAAAAGTAGTTACAAGTAATTGTTTTTGGAAAAACCCTTAAGTAGTTGCCAGATACGTGAAAGTAGTTACCGCTACCGTAAAAGAAGATACAAGCAAAAAAATTTCAAAAAATCCTTAATTATTTACCAAGCAGTAAAAGTATTTACCAGACCCGTAAAAGTATTTACCAGACCCGTAAAAGTAGTTACCGCTATCGTAAAACGTTACAAGCAAATTTTATTGTAAAAACCCTTAAGTAGTTACCAAGCCGTAAAAGTAGTTATCGAAACCGTGAAAGTAGTTACCAATACCGTAAAAGTAGTTACAAGCAAATTTTTTTGGAAAAATCCTTAAGTAGTTACCAAGGCATAAACGTTGTTACCAAAACCGTGAAAGTAGTTACCGATAACGTAAAAGTAGTTACAAGCAAATTTTTTTGGAAAAACACTTAAGTAGTTACCAAGCCGTAAAAGTAGTTACTAAAACCATGAAAGTAGTTACCGCTACCATAAAAGGAGTTACAAGCAAATTTTTTTGGAAAAACCCTTAATTAGTTACCAAGCCGTAAAAGTAGTTACCAAAACCATGAAAGTGGTTACCGATAACGTAAAAGTAGTTATAAGCAAAAAATTTTTGAAAATCCCTTAAGTAGTTACCAAGCCGGAAAAGTAGTTACTGAAACAGTGAAAGTAGTAACCGCTACCGTAAAAGTAGTTACAAGCAAATTATTTGGAAATACCCTTAAGTAGTTACCAAGCCGTAAAAGTAGTTACCACACCCGTGAAAGTAGTTACCGCTACCGTAAAAGTAGTTACAATTAATTTTTTTTTAGAAAAACCCTTAAGTAGTTGCCAGATCTGTGAAAGTAGTTACCGCTACCATAAAAGTAGACACAAGTAAATTTTTTTGGAAAAACCCTTGAGTAGTTACCAAGCCGTAAAAGTAGTTACTGAAACAGTGAAAGTAGTTACCAATACCGTAAAAGTAGTTACAAGCAAATTTTTTTGGAAAAACCCTTAAGTAGTTACCAAGCCGTAAAAGTAGTTACCATACACGTGAAAGTATTTACCACTACCGTAAAAGTAGTTACAAGTAAATTTTTTTGGAAAAACCCTTAAGTAGTTGCCAGATTTGTGAAAGTTGTTAGCGCTACCGTAAAAGTGGATACAAGCAAATTTTTTTTGAAAAACCATTAAGTAGTTACCAAGCAGTAAAAGTAGTTACCAGACCCGTAAAAGTAGTTACCGCTACCGTAAAAAGTTACAAGCAAATTTTATTGGAAAAACCCTTAAGTAGTTACCAAGCCGTAAAAGTAGTTACCAAAACCGTGAAAGTAGTTACCAATACCGTAAAAGTAGTTACAAGCAAATATTTTCTGGAAAAATCCTTAAGTAGTTACCAAGGCATAAAAGTAGTTACCAAAACCGTGAAAGTAGTTACCGATAACGTAAAAGTAGTTACAAGCAATTTTTTTGGGAAAAACCCTTAAGTAGTTATCAAGCCTTAAAAGTAGTTACCAAAACCGTGAAAGTAGTTACCGATAATGTAAAAGTAGTTACAATCAAATTTTTTTGGAAAAACCCTTTAGTAGTTACCAAGCCGTAAAAGTAGTTACTGAAACCGTGAAAGTAGTTACCGCTACCGTAAAAGTAGTTACAAGCAAATTTTTTTGGAAAACCCCTTAAGTAGTTACCAAGCCGTGAAAGTAGTTACCGAAACCGTGAAAGTAGTTACCGATAACGTAAAAGTAGTTACAAGCAAATTTTTTTTGAAAAACCCTTAAGTAGTTACCGAGCCATAAAAGTGGTTACCACAACCGTGAAAGTAGTTAAAAAACCCTTAAGTAGTTACCGAGCCGTAAAAGTGGTTACCACAACCGTGAAAGTAGTTACCGCTACCGTAAAAGTAGTTACAAGCAAAAAATTTTTGGAAAAACCCTTAAGTAGTTACCAAGCCGTAAAAGTAGTTACCAGATCCATGAAAGGAGTTGTCGCTACCGTAAAAGTAGTTACAAGCAAATGTTTTCTAATAAAACCCTCAAGTAGTTACCAAGCCGTAAATCTAGTTACCAAAGCCGTGAAAGTAGTTACCGCTACCGTAAAAGTAGTTACAATTAAATTTTTTTGGAAAAACCCTTAAGTAGTTGCCAGATAAGTGAAAGTAGTTACTGCTACCATAAAAGTAGGTACATGTAAAATTTTTTGGAAAAACTCTTGAGTAGTTAACAAGCCGTAAAAGTAGTTACTGAAACCGTGAAAGTAGTTACCAATACCGTAAAAGTAGTTACAAGCAATTTTTTTTGGAAAAACCCTTAAGTAGTTACCAAGCAATAAAAGTAGTTACCAGACCCGTAAAAGTAGTTACCGCTACCGTAAAATTAGACACAAGTAAATTTTTTTGGAAAAACCTTTAAGTAGTTACCAAGCTGTTAAAGTAGTTACAGAAACAGTGAAAGTAGTTACCAATACCGTAAAAGTAGTTAGAAGTAATTTTTTTTGAAAAATCCTTAAGTAGTTACGAAGCCGTAAAAGTAGTTACCAGACCCGTAAAAGTAGTTACCGCTACTGTAAAAGGTTACAAGCAAATTTTATCGGAAAAACCCTTAAGTAGTTACCAAACCGTAAAAGTAGTTACCGAAACCGTGAAAGTAGTTACCAATACCGAAAAAGTAGTTACAAGCAAATTTTTTGGAAAAATCCTTAAGTAGTTACTAGGGCATAAAAGTGGTTACCAAAACCGTGAAAGTAGTTACCGATAAAGTAAAAGTAGTTACCGATAACGTAAAAGTAGTTACAAGCAAATTTTTTCGGAAAAACCCTTAAGTAGTTACCATGCCGTAAAAGTAGTTACTGAAACCGTGAAAGCAGTTACCGCTACCGTAAAACTAGTTACAAGCAAAAAAAATTTGAAAAACCCTTAAGTAGTTACCAACCCGTAAAAGTAGTTACCAACCCATAAAAGTGGTTACCACAACCGTGAAAGTAGTTACCGCTACCGTAAAAGTAGTTACCGTTTTTTTGGAAAAACCCTTAAGTAGTTACCAAGCCGTAAAAGTAGTTACCAGATCCATAAAAGGAGTTGCCGGTTCCGTAAAAGTAGTTACAGGAAATTTTTTTTGGAAAAACCCTTAAGCAGTTACCAAGCCGTAAAAGTAGTAACCAAAACCGTGAAAATAGTTACCGCTATCGTAAAAGCAGTTATAATTAATTTTTTTTGGAAAACCCTTAAGTAGTTGCCAGATACGTGAAAGTAGTTACCGCTACCGTAAAAGTAGATACAAGTAATTTTTTTTGGAAAAACCCTTAAGTAGTTACCAAGCCGTAAAAGTAGTTACTGAAACCGTGAAAGTAGTTACCAATACCGTAAAAGTAGTTACAAGCAATTTTTTTTGGAAAAACCCTTAAGTAGCTACCAAGCCTTAAAAGTAGTTACCAAAGCCGTGAAAGTAGTTACCGCTACCGTAAAAGTAGTTACAATCAAATTTTTTAGGAAAAACCCTTAAGTAGTTGCTAGATGCGTGAAAGTAGTTACTGCTACCGTAAAAGTAGGTATAAGTAAATTTTTTTGGAAAAACCCTTAAGTAGTTACCAAGCCGTAAAAGTAGATACTGAAACCGTGAAAGTAGTTACCAATACCGTAAAAGTAGTTACCAAAGCCGTGAAAGTAGTTACCAAAGCCGTGAAAGTAGTTACCGCTACCGTAAAAGTAGTTACAATCAAATTTTTTAGGAAAAACCCTTAAGTAGTTGCCAAATGCGTGAAAGTAGTTACTGCTACCGTAAAAGTAGGTACAAGTAAATTTTTTTTAGAAAAACCCTTAAGTAGTTACCAAGCCGTAAAAGTAGTTACTGAAACCGTGAAAGTAGTTACCAATACCGTAAAAGTAGTTACAAGCAAATTTTTTTGGAAACACCTTAAGTAGTTACCAAGCAATAAAAGTAGTTACCAGACCCGTAAAAGTAGTTACCGCTACCGTAAAAGTAGATACAAGTAAATTTTTTTGGAAAAACCTTTAAGTAGTTACCAAGCTGTAGAAGTAGTTACTGAAACAGTGAAAGTAGTTACCAATACCGTAAAAGTAGTTACCAATACCGTAAAACTAGTTACAAGCAATTTTTTTTGGAAAAATCCTTAAGTAGTTACCAAGCCGTAAAAGTAGTTACCAGACCCGTAAAAGTAGTTACCGCTACCGTAAAAAGTTACAAGCAAATTTTATTGGAAAAACCGTTAAGTAGTTACCAAGCCGTAAAAGTAGTTACCGAAACCGTGAAAGTAGTTACCAATACCAAAAAAGTAGTTACAACCAATTTTTTTTGGAAAAATCCTTAAGTAGTTACCAGGGCATAAAAGTGGTTACCAAAACCATGAAAGTAGTTACCGATAAAGTAAAAATAGTTACCGATAACGTAAAAGTAGTTACAAGCAAATTTTTTTGGAAAAACCCTTAAGTAGTTACCATGCCGTAAAAGTAGTTACTGAAACCGTGAAAGTAGTTACCAATACCGTAAAAGTAGTTACAAGCAAATTTTTTTGGAAAATACCTTAAGTAGTTACCAAGCAATAAAAGTAGTTACCAGACCCGTAAAAGTAGTTACCGCTACCGTAAAAGTAGATACAAGTAAATTTTTTTGGAAAAACCTTTAAGTAGTTACCAAGCTGTAAAAGTAGTTACTGAAACAGTGAAAGTAGTTACCAATACCGTAAAAGTAGTTACAAGCAATTTTTTTTGGAAAAATCCTTAAGTAGTTACCAAGCCGTAAAAGTAGTTACAGACTGGTAAAAGTAGTTACCGCTACCGTAAAAAGGTACAAGCAAATTTTATTGGAAAAACCCTTAAGTAGTTACCAAGCCGTAAAAGTAATTACCGAAACCGTGAACGTAGTTACCGATACCGAAAAAGTAGTTACAAGCAATTTTTTTTGGAAAAATCCTTAAGTAGTTACCAGGGCATAAAAGTGGTTACCAAAACCGTGAAAGTAGTTACCGATAAAGCAAAAATAGTTACCGATAACGTAAAAGAAGTTACAAGCAAATTTTTTTGGAAAAACCTTTAAGCAGTTACCATGCCGTAAAAGTAGTTACTGAAACCGTGAAAGTAGTTACCGCTACCGTAAAAGTAGTTACAAGCAAATTTTTTTTTGAAAAACCCTTAAGTAGTTACCAAGCCATAAAAGTGGTTACCACAACCATGAACGTAGTTACCGTTACCGTAAAAGTAGTTACAAGCAAAAACAATTTGGAAAAACCCTTAAGTAGTTACCAAGTCGTAAAAGTAGTTACCAGATCCATGAAAGAAGTTGTCGCTACCGTAAAAGTAGTTACAAGCAATTTTTTTTGGAAAAACCCTTAAGTAGTTACCAAGCCGTAAAAGTAGTTACCAATTACCGCTACCATAAAAGTAGTTACAGTTAAATTTTTTTGGAAAAACCCTTAAGTAGTTGCCAGATCCGTGAAAGTAGTTACCGCTACCGTAAAAGTAGATACAAGTAAATTTTTTTGGAAAAACCATTACGTAGTTACCAAGCCGTAAAAGTAGTTACTGAAACCGTGAAAGTAGTTACCAATACCGTAAAAGTAGTTACAAGCAAATTTTTTTAGAAAAACCCTTAAGTAGTTACCAAGCCGTAAAAGTAGTTACCATACCCATGAAAGTAGTTACCGTACCCATGAAAGTAGTTACCGTACCCATGAAAGTAGTTACCGCTACTGTAAAAGTAGTTACAAGTAAATTTTTTTGGAAAAACCCTTAAGTAGTTGCCAGATCCGTGAAAGTATTAGCCGCTACCGTAAAAGTAGATACAAGCAAAAAAATTTCAAAAAACCCTTAAGTAGTTATCAAGCAGTAAAAGTAGTTATCAGACCCGTAAAAGTAGTTACCGCTACCGTAAAAAGTTACAAGCAAATTTTGTTGGAAAAACCCTTAAGTAGTTACCAAGCAGTAAAAGTAGTTACTAGACTCGTAAAAGCAGTTACTGCTACGTAAAAAGTTACAAGTAAATTTTATTTGAAAAACCCTTAAGTAGTTACCAAGCCGTAAAAGTAGTTACTGAAACCGTGAAAGTAGTTACCAATACCGTAAAAGTAGTTACAAGCAAATTTTGTTTGAAAAATCCTTAAGTAGTTAGTAAGGCATAAAAGTAGGTACCAAAACCGTGAAAGTAGTTACCAATAACGTAAAAGTAGTTACCGATAACGTAAAAGTAGTTACAAGCAATTTTTTTTTGGAAAAACACTTAAGTAGTTACCAAGCCGTAAAAGTAGTTACTGAAACCGTGAAAGTAGTTACCGCTACCGTAAAAGTAGTTACAAGAAATTTTTTTTGGAAAAACCCTTAAATAGTTACCAAGCCGTAAAAGTAGTTACCAAAACCGTGAAAGTAGTTGTTGACGGTGATTTTTGGATTATCACAGAGTCAATAACTAAATCAAAACAAACGTCAAACGAGAAAGAAAATTAAAACATGCAAAAGACAGATTTACGTGGAAAACCCTTGAATGGGAAAAAACCACGGCGTCCCGGAGGACAGGAAAATATCATTGAATTACTTGGCTTTGTTACACACTCAGATCTCTCGAATTCTTGCTTTTTTTCTCTTTTTGTTTTTCGAACCCCTTCCTCGTGGGATAGGTGGTTCTATTTATACATGATATTTAGGGTTTCCACTTGATTTTAGGCGTGTTTGTAGTAGGACTTCCTCTTGGACTTGTATTGGGAATCCCATGTTGTTACGGATTAGGATAGGCTTTCCTGCCTCTTTATTCTAAGACTCCTTGGTGTAGAGGGCTTTCCGTGAGTGGGGGTTTTACCATTGTGCTTCTGCTGAGTCAGTTCATGCTCAATAGGCTGATGCAGCGAACACCCCCGCTTCTGGGTTTTATCCTTTGGCGACTACATTTCTGACTTTGGCGAGTATATATTTGATTCTGGCGACTACACCCTTGACCTATTAACTGATCCATGTTTTCCCCTTTGACTTGGTCAACGAGTGACGTGGCATCCCTTCTTTCAGCAATTATTGACTTTTATGATGACGTGTCCGTTTGGCGAATTTGTACACACAACAATACCCCTATAAATACTCCGAGCCGGGCGAATGGCTTTACTTCGTTTGCCTCTGCGAGTAGTATTTATATCTATGCCTTCAGAATTTCGACGCATTTTTGTAATTAACTCTCTCTCTTCTTTTCACCGTGTATTGTGTTGATTCTTCCGGTGCAAGTTTTTAATTTCAGCCACACAACTTCTTGCGTTTCCACTTGCTTGACAGGTGAGGGGATATTCTGACTGCTTGGTGATCCTCGAGACGCCACATGTCCATTACCTGGTGGTGACTATTGCGGCTAGTTACTGTGGCTGTCACTCACATTAATTGCATATCTTTTATTTGATTTTCTTTTTGAATTTCAAAATTCCATCTTTTTAAGGCCTGATCGTTCCTTCTTCCTCACTTTGCTCTTTTCATTTATTTTTCTATTTTCTCCTTTGTTCTTCTCTCAAAACAGAGCTTCT
Source organism: Acer yangbiense (assembly GCA_008009225.1). Lineage (NCBI taxonomy): Eukaryota > Viridiplantae > Streptophyta > Magnoliopsida > Sapindales > Sapindaceae > Acer > Acer yangbiense. Next base: position 14,826,528 of record CM017765.1, on the reverse strand, counting down.
TCGTCTTCCTTAGAAATCTCTGCCACGAATTCCTTCTTTTCTACTTTGCTGTCGGACGGCTTGCTTCGAAAATTGATCGTGCTTATTTCTCGACGCCCCCAAACCTCTTGCTCATCCTCCGAACCTAGGGTTTTCTGGTGAGTTCCCATGGATCCTTCCTTACATTCTTCTCTTTTTAATCAGATGATGCAAGCCTTAGAACTTGGTGATAAGGGTACTGCAGACAAAATCAAATCTTTGATTCGTAATTTCCACCCGGATTCTCCGGTCCCCATTTCTGTTTATATTCCGCCTTCTGATGATGACTTTTTTCCTAATGTTTATCCTTCTTCGTCTTCCAATATTGAGTCTCCAGAAATGCCGAGATCTTCTAGACCAAGTGGAAGCAAACGATGCGCTTCTAGGATTCCTCGGGGGTCCCTTTTTGGATGCGCAAACGACTGTTGATTCTGACGTTGAGGACCATCAACGGAACAGGCTGAACTTTTCAATTGATCGCCCCTATTCCTTTGATACTTAAGTTATTGTGGTTGGTGAGGGTGAGCTCCGTAAGTATAAGAGTCGCTTTGGGATTCCAGACTCAGTGACTTTGATGTTGCCTGGTAGCCGAGCAGCGTGGAATCCTCCTGAGAATGCGGTCGCCATTTATGGTGCCATGCTTAGCTGCGGGATTACCCTTCCTCTTCAACCTTTTATTGCCAGGTTCCTCGCGGAGGTTCAAATTGCACCTGCTCAACTTGCCCCAAATAGCTATAGGATCCTCATGTGTTTGGGTTTAATGTGGAAGTTGAAAGGTTATGAACCCCCCACGCCTCGTGAGATTCGCCATTTTTACACTTTAAGGCAGGCAGGCAGGCAGGTTGGCAACAGTGGGACATACTTTCTTCTCTCTTCGCCCGTGGAGAACTGGATCCCTGAGGGTATGGCGAACCCTGGGCAAGTGGAGGTTTCCAGTGATGAGAAGAAGAAAGGTTTTATTTGGGGCTTTCCTGCCTCAAATAAGAGATGGAAGAACAGCTGGTACTTTGTTGGCGGCGAGTGGGGTAGAGATGTGTCCGCCAATGGTCGCCTAAATCTTGCGGCGAAGAAGGTTCCTAGGCATTTTACCTCTCCTGATGCCTGGTCCAAAGCTGCCCCTATTTTGTTGGATGAGGAGGTGTCTCACCTTGCTGCTGCAGCTGTCCTTCCTTTGAATAAAAGGGGTCGCTCGTTTCTTTTGGACGAGGATAAAATGATCGCCGAGGGGCTTTTTCCGCGCCTACCCGCCAGACTTCCTCGTTGTAAGTTCTACTTGTTTTCTTTTAGTATTATAGTTTCCCTGTCTCCATTTGCTAACTTTTGGTGAGTTTCTGCTGTACATGATTTTGACACAGTTTGCGATCTGCAAGCTCGGGCAGTTAAAAATTCTGAGGCTGCCAGTAAAAGGCAAGCTGCTGGTTTGGCTAAGGAGGGAGTTGCTAGCCCGGATGGTGGCGATCCCTCAGATGATGAGGAAGTTGGTGATGTTGATGGGGGGCGTGTCGAGTCGGGGACATCCCCTGTTTGCCCGGAGGTTGCTGCGAGTGCACCTGCTGCGAGTACTGCTGCGACTGCTGCTGCGAGTGCCTCTAGTCGTAAGGGAAAGGAGAAGGTGGGGGTTTCAAGTGTGGCTAGTGACATCCCCATTTTTGATGCGGATGTTCCTGAGACTCCCCTGGATCCTTCAAGCGATTTGACCCCCAAAACCGGTAGAGGCAAACGTCCGGCTGAGGGTACGCCTGACCATGCTGTTCAACCTCTGAAATGGGCATCAAGGGTCGTGCAATATGTTGTTTCTTCAGATGATGAGGTCGCTGAAGACCCTGTGCTCGTCGAGGCTCCATCCGCTGAAACGGCTGTCCTTGGAGCTTCTGTTGAGGGACCAAATTTGATGGAGCCTTCTCTTCCAGAGGGGGTAAACAATTTTGATGCTCCTACCATTTCCCCAACTGGTTCAACTCCTCCTCCGGTAGCCGTGAATAAGCCGGACACCTCTTTTGTTGGCCAGCCTGGGTCAGCTGATCGACCAGGGCCAACTGATAAGCCGGGGTCGTCGAGACAGCCTAGGGCTACTGCGTCTGGTTCCGGTGTCGCTCATGAAGCTCCTCCCATTGATCTAACTAATGCTGGTGAGGGAGTCGAGTCTGTCTCCCTTTCAGATTTTACGGCTGCAAAAATCTGCTCATATATAATGAACAACAATGTCTATGTTGGTGAGGATTGGGAGCAGATGAAGAGAGGGTCCTGTAACAGGAAAATGGAATTTTTCTTCAACTGCCACTCTCTGGTGAGCTTCTTGCTTTGCCCATGTATTTTTTATTTGCACGTATCCTGACTTCTATTTTTTCTTTTCAGATGTTGTCCGAGTTGGCTGATAATTATAGGCGAGGAAATTTTCTCTCAAAGGACGTGAAACGCCTGCGAGAACAAGCCTCCCTTTTGGCAGTTGAGAAACTCTCTGCTGAGGAAGCCCATACTCAGCAACTTGCTCAGTTGAGAGAATCCGCAGATGGTTATCTCTCAGCCCAACTGGCTGCTGAAGAGAAATTAGCTGCTGCTGCTGAGGAGGAGATGCGTTTGCTGCGAGAGCAATTTTCAGTTAATCAAGAATCGCTCACAGCACGCTTTGAAGCTGAGCGACTAGCTGAGGAGGCAAAGGAGAAAGCTGAGCGTGAGGCTTTGGACTTGCGCAACCAGTTGTCCTCGCATGAAGTTATTCTGAACGATCTCAAGGCTGTGCTGGAGGTTGAAGCGGTTGATCATTTCAAGAGATCCCCTGCCTATGATACGCTTTTATTGCGTGAATTTGAAAAAGGCATGAGGCAGTCGAAGAAGTTCTTCGCCATGAAGGATCACTCAAATGAGAAGGCTCTGAGGCGTTTCGACTGGTCTTTCCAACAGCATATGGCCAGCGGAGTGGATTCAATTAAAGATCAGATAAAACGTTGGAAAGCCCACTGCCGTTACAACACGACTGAACCTCACCCTATGCATTTAGAAATCCCCAGCAAGCGTGTCTTCAATACTTACTACTCGGGTTAGAAGGGAAGCTTTTCTGGTTCTGGCGCTGAGCCTGACTTCGGTCCTGTTGCTGGAAGGGATTATGAGCCTTTTATGCCAGAAGGGGATGAGGAAGTTACCTGGCCTTCAGACGAGGAGATCGAAGATGAGGAAGATAGCGAGGGCCCTCCTGTAGCTAGTTGAATTTTTGTGTCTTTCATACTGAAGGATTGTAAATCTTTATATCTTCAGTTTCTCTTTTTGTATCTTCATTCTTAATTCTTTAATTGTAAATGACTTTATTTATTAAAAGTTATAAACTTTTTCTTTGTTCAGCTGCCTTTGCTGACTTTTCGGCTTACTCAGTATTTCACCAAGTTTTTAGCATATTTTTGTGTATTCAGCTGCTATTCGCTGAATTTTTGCTCAGTGTTTCACTTTGTAGCATTTTTGTTATATTCAGCTGCCATTGTTGGATTTTGGCGTACTCAGTGTTTCACTAAGTTTTTAGCATATTTTGTTGTATTCAGCTGCCATTGTTGGATTTTGGCGTACTCAGTGTTTGTCAGGACGTATCCGACCATACACCAAGTTTTTAACATATTTTGTTGTATTCAGCTGCCATTGCTGGATTTTGGCGTACTCAGTGTTTGTCAGGACGTATCCGACCATACACCAAGTTTTTAACATGCTTTTATTTATTCAGCTGCCATTGCTGAGTTCTGGCGTACTTGGTGCTTATTCAGGGCGTATTCGCCCACACCAAGTTTTTCTCTGGAGATCTTATTCTCCTTGTAGTGGCGATCCCCAATTTCTGTAGCTTGGGCTATGGCGACGTAGTCACTTTTGGCTTGCTTTAGTTTCGTTGGGTCGCTACTTATTCTCATTGTTGCGAGTACGAAACTCGTCTTTACGCAATGGTATTGATATAAGACGGCGAATGCCCTTTGTAACTGGCGAGTCAAGTCACGAATTCTCAGTAATAAATTACTCTTTATTTGGATAGTTCCTGCAACTTTTGTCAAAACAGTAACATAGAAAAAAATGTTAAAACGGAAACTGCCTATGAATAAAAAACTTTGAACTAAATCTTTAGAAATAATGAAAAAGTCAAGGGTAATATATCTTCAGGTACTGCGCATTGCATGGCCGAGGTAGTTCGCCAAAACCTTCTCGAGTGATGCGATATGCCCCGTGGCCAGCTATGCCTGTGATTTGATAAGGCCCTTCCCATTTATCTGCGAGTGATCCTGCAGCCTTGTCTCTAGTTCCTGGGTTCACCCTTTTCAGCACCAAGTCGCCGAGTGTGAACCTCCTTTCACGCACATGTGAATTGTAATATCTGGCTACCCTCTGTTGGTATGCAGTGTTTCTTATCTGTGTGCATTCTCTTCTCTCTTCTAACTCATCCAGACCGCATTTTAACATATCAACATTGAGTTCTGGTTGAAAGAGTTGTACTCTTGGTGAAGAGAAGGACGTCTTTACGGGGATGACTGTTTCAGCTCCGTAAGCCATGGAATATGGGGTCTCACCTATTGAACCTCTTTCTGTGGTTCGATATGCCCAAAGTACCTGTGGTAATTTCTCTGCCCAGCTTCCCTTTTTTGCTGCCAATTTGGCTTTCAGGTTGTGTTTTATGATCTTGTTCACTGCTTCAGTTTGGCCGTTTGTCTATGGGTGCGCTGGGGAGGCATAGTAGTTGTTGATACCATACTTGTCACATAGCTCCCTGGATTTGTTTCCGTCGAATTGGGTCCCATTGTCAGTGATGACGGTGTTGGGTATCCCGAATCTGTACAGGATATTTTTCTTCACAAAGCTTATAGTATTGGCTTCTGTTATATGTACCAATGGTTCGGCTTCTACCCACTTTGTAAAATAATCTACAGCTACTATAGCGTGCTTCGCTCCTCCAGTTGCTGTTGGCTTTGTGCCGATCAAGTCAATTCCCCACATGGCGAACGGCCAAGGCGAGGTAATACTCTGCAAGAGTTCAGGTGGTTGGCGAATGTTATTGGCAATCTTTTGACACGCCTCACATCTTGCTGCCACTCTTTTGGCATCGGTGAATAGTGTTGGCTAGTAAAAACCCTGCCTTAATGTTTTGTGTGCTAGGCTGACACCCCCAGTGTGATTCCCACAATTCCCACTATGTATGCTTCTCAGGATACCTTCTGCTTCTTCAGGCCCGACACATCTCTGCAGTGCTCTTGAGTACCCCCTTTTGTACAGTTCTCCATTGAGTATTGAATATCTCATAGCTCTGTACTTTAATCGTTTTGCTTCTAATGGATCACTTGGGAGTACATCATTGACGAGGTACTCTTTGATGGGTGTGATCCAGCTGTCCCTCTCGCCAAAGATTGCCCCAACTTCCTTTGTTTTTACTATACTTGGCTGCAATAGGCGGATCATAGAGATAGTTTTGGGCTAGATGTTGATTGTGGCGGATGCTAGCTTGGCTAAGGCATCAGCCTGCTCGTTTTCTTCTCTGGGGACATGAATAATTCTGTATTCTTTAAATCTTTCCAGTAGCTCTCTCGCTAATTCTAGGTAGGTGATCATGCTTTCATCTCTTGCCTGGTATTCATCTAGTACCTGATTGACAACAACTTGAGAGTCGCTGAAGATTTCTGCCTCATCTGCTCCTAGGACTGTGCAAACTTTTAAACCTGCTATGAGTGCCTCATACTCAGCTTGATTGTTAGTAGCTTTGAAGTCAAAATGCAAGGCACATTCGACTGAATCTCCTTCCGGGGTTAACACTACTACCCCTGCCCCGCTGCCGTACTTGTTTGACGACCCGTCAACGCGGAGTTGCCATTTGAATACTCTCTTATTTTGCTCCACCATCATTCTTGCCACTTCTACACTTGGCTCGGTGAACTCTGCTACAAAGTCTGCCACTGCTTGGGCTTTAATTGCCGTCCTTGGCAGATACTCTACATCGAATTCACTTAACTCGATCGCCCACTTCGTTAATCGACCGGATACTTCTGGTTTCTGCAGAATTAGTTTCAGTGGGCAATTGGTGTATACTCCGATTTTATGAGTCTGGAAATATGGCCTTAACTTCCTTGCTGCTGTGATTAGAGCGAGTGCCATTTTTTCAGCCTGTGAGTACCTGGTTTCGACTGGTAACAATGCCTTGCTGGTGTAGTATATTGGTTTCTGGATTCCCTATTCCTGTTTTACCAGCACGGAACTTGTGGCTGCTTCAGAAACGGACAAATACATATACAGCGTCTCTCCTGTTTCTGGTTTTGACAGTAGCGGTGCCTTCCCAAGGTAATCTTTCAGGGCCTGGAAAGCTCTTTCACAATCTTCGTTCCACTCGACTCCCTTTCCTTTCTTTAGAGCTTTGAAAAATGGTAGGCATCGGTCTGTCGATTTAGCTATGAACCTGCTCAGCGATGCCAGGCACCCTGTGAGCCTTTGGACGTCCTTCAAAGTTCTTGGCGAAACCATTTATGCTAATGCTTGGATTTTCTCCGGGTTCACTTCGATTCCTCTTTAATGTACTTGATACCCGAGAAATCTTCCTGATGGTACGCCGAACACGTATTTTGCGGGGTTCAACTTCATTCTGTACTTTACCAACACATCAAATGTTTCCCTCAAGTCATCTATATGTTTATCTGCTGTGATACTTTTTGTTAGCATATCATCAACGTAAACCTCCATATTTCTTCCTATTTGTCTGGCGAACATCTTGTTGACTAAACGCTAGTAAGTTGCTCTAGCATTTTTCAGGCCGAATGGCATGACTGTGTAACAGTATAACCCTTGGTCTGTGGTGAATGCCGTCTTTTCCTCATCAGGCGCATGCATTTTTATCTGGTTATAGCCTGAGTAAGCATCCATGAAGCTCAATGTCTCATGTCCTGCCGTTGCATCGACCAACTGGTCAATTCTTGGTAGCGGGAAGCTGTTCTTGGGGCAGGCCTTGTTTAGGTCGGTGAAATCGACGCACATCCTCCATTGATTATTCTTCTTCTTCACTAGAACTACATTCGCCACCTGAAAGTTCTCAAAATACTCGAGGTGTGTTTATCAATATAAAGCTAGAGGGGGGTGAATAGATTTTATCTAATTATTACCCAATTTTCGCATGCATGTCAATTTTACGAAAATACCCCTAGCAAGTCAACAAAACATACAAGTGTAATAAGATGCGGAAATAGTAAATGACACTTGATGTTTACGTGGAAAACCCAACCACTGGGAAAAACCACGGGCTGTTAAGTGCGCCACACTCGGACCTCGAAATCCACTATATGAAAAGACGGTTACACCCTCAAGTGATTCTCGGACTCTCACCCTAGATAACCTCAGGCTATGGACACTACCAATCGCCACTCTTGGTTCAATCCCTAGTGATATCCCCTGATACACTACTCTTGGCGTGAGCACCCTCTAATCTACCACGCGGGCCTTTTATAGCGGCTCTAGTCCAATTTGCTTGAGGCCTAAGCACACTTAGCCCCAAGACTTCAATCTCTCAAAAGAGATGCACAACCCTATGTGAATATGTATGAATATTCAATTAATGCAATAAGAGCTAGGGTACTCTAAATGCTTACCTAGGATTATAAGATGACAATATAATCAATCCTAGATATCACATATAGCTATATGACATTGCATATAACTTTAGCTAAGTAAAGGATAACCAATCCTAGATACAAAGCTATCATATAAAACCCACAAACATTCAAAGGATTAACTAGTTGATTAAAAAACAATCTATCAACCTAGTTATCAATACATCACACAAGAATGTTCATGGCATAGCTTTTAGGCAATAATGACCTAATCAAATAAGCTATGAAAAATAATCTCAATTAACAAATGAGATCAATTAGCTAGATGGCATATGAACATTAAAGCCTAGCTAACAAATAAAAACCCAATCAACACATAATCTCAATCTTATATGTAGAAATTAATCTAAACACATATAAGTAAAATATGAGATAAAATTGATAAGTAGAAACACTAATTATGTAAGATAAAAGTGTTCAACAAATTATACCATGTGTGTTGAAGAAGTCCCATGCATTAGCATATGCTAGATGATCCTAGATGATGCTTAGATGAAGATTTATGCATGTGGGAATGGGTTTAGAGAGATAAAGATATGATCTTTAAGCTTTCTCTCTCAAGTCTCTCTAAATATCTCTCTAGGGTTCTTATAATCAAAGACTTGTATTCTGAACCAGAGATAAGGATGTATTTATAGAGACCAAAAACAGGGCAGGTGAAAATACAATTTTGCCCTTGAAACGCACCGATCGGCGGTTTAATTCGGTGGCCAGGCCGCCGAAATGAACCGCCGAATGGCTCCCGTGTGGAACAGGGGAACTTCGGCGACTTCATTCGGCGGTTTGGAAACCGCCGATCCCAACCGCCGTTTTGGACCCGAGAGATATATTTCAATCAGGTCTCATTCGGCGGTTTCGAACGGCGGCCAGGCCGCCGAACGTAACCGCCGATTCACCAAAAATGGTGACACCGGCGATCATCGCGCAAAACAAAGCACATTACCGTGCACGCCCGGACGTTTCCGAACATCCTTAGGGAAACGAATTACTCCACACTAAAAGTTAACATACATGAAGTGCAAGTGTGGGTATTGAATGCATCCTAATGCCTAACATGTCATGGCATTATCATATAACAAGATGCAATCAATTCAACATGCAAGAAGAGATATTGAATAAATCAATAAAGCACAATGCACACAAAATATAAACACACCATACAAGAATAAGAGTTATGCATGTTGTGTGTGTGTGTGCAACTATATCTCTTCAAGCCAATGTAAGCACTAGATATATACCTTTGGTGCTTGTCCTCTTGAGGCCTTGGAAAGGGTCTTGATCTTCAACAAACACCTAGACTACCCTTACAACCAAACCCCAACATGTGGTTTGACCACGAAATAAGCCAATCAATAAAGGGAATCCTTACAATCTCCCCCTTTGGCTATTTCGTGACAAAACCACCACTCACATTGATTCCTCACAACATAATAGAAACTACAGGTCTACTTATGATTTTCTACTTTACAAAGAGATAAGATAAATAGTCTTGAAGTCTTCAATCTCAAGTAGAACAATCAATCCCTGAAAGCACAGTTTCTATACTTTCTAATACAAGAAAAGGTGAGATGAATCAAGTGAGATAAAACAAGCATTTGCATTTAAAAATTTAAGTACAACATCATGCAATGTATGAATGTGCAAATGCTCCCCCTCAAAGGGTTACTCCCCCTCAATTAGTATTCTCCCCAACATGCACAATTGCTACTACAATTTGCAACTCCCCTTACCACAACATACTCCCCCTTTTTGTCATGATATAGACAAGGGAGTAATCCCCAACCGGGTCACTCAAGGCAAAGAGAGTTAGTAGCATTCTAGTATATGCATAATCAATATAAGTCACTTTATGCAATCTCAAATTTATTGGAGAGAAACAAGGAGATTTATTTAAATAAAATGTGTGAATCAAAAAATTGCTTTGCATACAAGACATGTAGCATTCAAGTCCAAAATATCATGGTATTTGGCAAAGCAAATGACAAAGGTTTTCAATATGAATTCAAACCAATTTCACCAATGTCAAGAGAGAAGCAAGGATATAGGTTTTCATTGATTTCAATTTAAGAACAACTATATCCAACTTTATAAGCTAAACATGTCATGAGCGACTTTGCACCCTACTTGATTTTTCCGGATAAGATATCCGTATGATAGTAAACATGTTCAACCAATAAAGAAAGAGAGACATTTGGATTGTAAAATCCTTGAATGGATACAAGATCCTTTTTCATTTGAGTCTCATAAGCTTTTTCACACATTATTTGCAGTTAAGAAATGCAATCATCAAAACATGCTTTTTAAGATTAGCATTTAGCATGTCATTTTAGCAATCATCATGTCATGGAGATCATTATAGGTCATTCAAATTAAATCCTATGTATATATCTCCTAGTCCAAAAATGCATGTTTGAACATAAATATGACATGGATTGTAAACAAGCAAGGTTCACACTTATTGAATTGAAAACATATATACATATGTGCAACCAAGCTTACTCAAGCAATCAACCAAGAAGCATAAGATTTTTCAAATTTTTTGCAAGTGACAAGAATGCAAAAATAGCTCTCTTTGCTTGAGTTCCCCATATGGGGTTAGTATCATCCTTCATTAATGAAGGGCATGAGGTCCTATGGACCTACCAAGTCCATTTGACTTGGTTGAACCTATTTGAGACTTGTTAGTCTCATAGCAAGCGGGTTCATTTTTTCTAATCCACTTAGGTGCCTCAAAAACATACCTAGTGGTCATAGGTTCTAGAGTTCTAGATGGCAAAGAATCATGCAAATGATTTTCTTCCTTTTTAAGGACATGCATCTTAGCTCTAGCCTTTTTCTTTTCAATCATGCATATAAGATTACATATTTAAATATAATGCAAGCAACTTGGTCTAACATGACCAACAATACCACACAAAAGACAAGAGGAGATAAGGTTAGGAATTATACCATTCCCTTGAGCATGCAAAAGTGCTTTCCCTTGTCGTTGTGGTTGTCTTGGTAGTTGGATAGGATCTCTCCTCCTTTGATGATGACCAAGACAAAGTTGCTTGCTCGGTTGAGCTTGCATGATTGAACACTTCCCTATTAAGATCGTAGGTTGAGGGAAGATAGCCTTCTTGGTTGGTTAGACCAAGATTGAGGAAGGCTTGGGCTTGAAGCTCTTTGGTGATGTGAGCAACGCCCTTTCATCTTTGTCTCCTCTCTCTCCTTAGAGGGACATCTCCTCATCGGAGTCATTTTCTTCTCTCATAAAATCACTCATAGTGTTTGCGTTGAATGAATGCAAATGAGAAGAATGCAAGATGTATGTCAAAAACAATAATCATACAAAATGCACAACACACCAAAAATGAGCTAGGATCACCTAAGTATATCTAGGAACCCGCTCTGATACCAATTGAAAGTTCTCAAAATACTCGAGGTGTGTTTATCAATATAAAGCTAGAGGGGGGGTGAATAGATTTTATCTAATTATTACCCAATTTTCGCATGCATGTCAATTTTACGAAAATACCCCTAGCAAGTCAACAAAACATACAAGTGTAATAAGATGCGGAAATAGTAAATGACACTTGATGTTTACGTGGAAAACCCAACCACTGGGAAAAACCACGGGCTGTTAAGTGCGCCACACTCGGACCTCGAAATCCACTATATGAAAAGACGGTTACACCCTCAAGTGATTCTCGGACTCTCACCCTAGATAACCTCAGGCTATGGACACTACCAATCGCCACTCTTGGTTCAATCCCTAGTGATATCCCCTGATACACTACTCTTGGCGTGAGCACCCTCTAATCTACCACGCGGGCCTTTTATAGCGGCTCTAGTCCAATTTGCTTGAGGCCTAAGCACACTTAGCCCCAAGACTTCAATCTCTCAAAAGAGATGCACAACCCTATGTGAATATGTATGAATATTCAATTAATGCAATAAGAGCTAGGGTACTCTAAATGCTTACCTAGGATTATAAGATGACAATATAATCAATCCTAGATATCACATATAGCTATATGACATTGCATATAACTTTAGCTAAGTAAAGGATAACCAATCCTAGATACAAAGCTATCATATAAAACCCACAAACATTCAAAGGATTAACTAGTTGATTAAAAAACAATCTATCAACCTAGTTATCAATACATCACACAAGAATGTTCATGGCATAGCTTTTAGGCAATAATGACCTAATCAAATAAGCTATGAAAAATAATCTCAATTAACAAATGAGATCAATTAGCTAGATGGCATATGAACATTAAAGCCTAGCTAACAAATAAAAACCCAATCAACACATAATCTCAATCTTATATGTAGAAATTAATCTAAACACATATAAGTAAAATATGAGATAAAATTGATAAGTAGAAACACTAATTATGTAAGATAAAAGTGTTCAACAAATTATACCATGTGTGTTGAAGAAGTCCCATGCATTAGCATATGCTAGATGATCCTAGATGATGCTTAGATGAAGATTTATGCATGTGGGAATGGGTTTAGAGAGATAAAGATATGATCTTTAAGCTTTCTCTCTCAAGTCTCTCTAAATATCTCTCTAGGGTTCTTATAATCAAAGACTTGTATTCTGAACCAGAGATAAGGATGTATTTATAGAGACCAAAAACAGGGCAGGTGAAAATACAATTTTGCCCTTGAAACGCACCGATCGGCGGTTTAATTCGGCGGCCAGGCCGCCGAAATGAACCGCCGAATGGCTCCCGTGTGGAACAGGGGAACTTCGGCGACTTCATTCGGCGGTTTGGAAACCGCCGATCCCAACCGCCGTTTTGGACCCGAGAGATATATTTCAATCAGGTCTCATTCGGCGGTTTCGAACGGCGGCCAGGCCGCCGAACGTAACCGCCGATTCACCAAAAATGGTGACACCGGCGATCATCGCGCAAAACAAAGCACATTACCGTGCACGCGCGGACGTTTCCGAACATCCTTAGGGAAACGAATTACTAGTTAACATACATGAAGTGCAAGTGTGGGTATTGAATGCATCCTAATGCCTAACATGTCATGGCATTATCATATAACAAGATGCAATCAATTCAACATGCAAGAAGAGATATTGAATAAATCAATAAAGCACAGTGCACACAAAATATAAACACACCATACAAGAATAAGAGTTATGCATGTTGTGTGTGTGTGTGCAACTATATCTCTTCAAGCCAATGTAAGCACTAGATATATACCTTTGGTGCTTGTCCTCTTGAGGTCTTGGAAAGGGTCTTGATCTTCAACAAACACCTAGACTACCCTTACAACCAAACCCCAACATGTGGTTTGACCACGAAATAAGCCAATCAATAAAGGGAATCCTTACAATCTCCCCCTTTGGCTATTTCGTGACAAAACCACCACTCACATTGATTCCTCACAACATAATAGAAACTACAGGTCTACTTATGATTTTCTACTTTACAAAGAGATAAGATAAATAGTCTTGAAGTCTTCAATCTCAAGTAGAACAATCAATCCCTGAAAGCACAGTTTCTATACTTTCTAATACAAGAAAAGGTGAGATGAATCAAGTGAGATAAAACAAGCATTTGCATTTAAAAATTTAAGTACAACATCATGCAATGTATGAATGTGCAAATGCTCCCCCTCAAAGGGTTACTCCCCCTCAATTAGTATTCTCCCCAACATGCACAATTGCTACTACAATTTGCAACTCCCCTTACCACAACATACTCCCCCTTTTTGTCATGATATAGACAAGGGAGTAATCCCCAACCGGGTCACTCAAGGCAAAGAGAGTTAGTAGCATTCTAGTATATGCATAATCAATATAAGTCACTTTATGCAATCTCAAATTTATTGGAGAGAAACAAGGAGATTTATTTAAATAAAATGTGTGAATCAAAAAATTGCTTTGCATACAAGACATGTAGCATTCAAGTCCAAAATATCATGGTATTTGGCAAAGCAAATGACAAAGGTTTTCAATATGAATTCAAACCAATTTCACCAATGTCAAGAGAGAAGCAAGGATATAGGTTTTCATTGATTTCAATTTAAGAACAACTATATCCAACTTTATAAGCTAAACATGTCATGAGCGACTTTGCACCCTACTTGATTTTTCCGGATAAGATATCCGTATGATAGTAAACATGTTCAACCAATAAAGAAAGAGAGACATTTGGATTGTAAAATCCTTGAATGGATACAAGATCCTTTTTCATTTGAGTCTCATAAGCTTTTTCACACATTATTTGCAGTTAAGAAATGCAATCATCAAAACATGCTTTTTAAGATTAGCATTTAGCATGTCATTTTAGCAATCATCATGTCATGGAGATCATTATAGGTCATTCAAATTAAATCCTATGTATATATCTCCTAGTCCAAAAATGCATGTTTGAACATAAATATGACATGGATTGTAAACAAGCAAGGTTCACACTTATTGAATTGAAAACATATATACATATGTGCAACCAAGCTTACTCAAGCAATCAACCAAGAAGCATAAGATTTTTCAAATTTTTTGCAAGTGACAAGAATGCAAAAATAGCTCTCTTTGCTTGAGTTCCCCATATGGGGTTAGTATCATCCTTCATTAATGAAGGGCATGAGGTCCTATGGACCTACCAAGTCCATTTGACTTGGTTGAACCTATTTGAGACTTGTTAGTCTCATAGCAAGCGGGTTCATTTTTTCTAATCCACTTAGGTGCCTCAAAAACATACCTAGTGGTCATAGGTTCTAGAGTTCTAGATGGCAAAGAATCATGCAAATGATTTTCTTCCTTTTTAAGGACATGCATCTTAGCTCTAGCCTTTTTCTTTTCAATCATGCATATAAGATTACATATTTAAATATAATGCAAGCAACTTGGTCTAACATGACCAACAATACCACACAAAAGACAAGAGGAGATAAGGTTAGGAATTATACCATTCCCTTGAGCATGCAAAAGTGCTTTCCCTTGTCGTTGTGGTTGTCTTGGTAGTTGGATAGGATCTCTCCTCCTTTGATGATGACCAAGACAAAGTTGCTTGCTCGGTTGAGCTTGCATGATTGAACACTTCCCTATTAAGATCGTAGGTTGAGGGAAGATAGCCTTCTTGGTTGGTTAGACCAAGATTGAGGAAGGCTTGGGCTTGAAGCTCTTTGGTGATGTGAGCAACGCCCTTTCATCTTCGTCTCCTCTCTCTCCTTAGAGGGACATCTCCTCATCGGAGTCATTTTCTTCTCTCATAAAATCACTCATAGTGTTTGCGTTGAATGAATGCAAATGAGAAGAATGCAAGATGTATGTCAAAAACAATAATCATACAAAATGCACAACACACCAAAAATGAGCTAGGATCACCTAAGTATATCTAGGAACCCGCTCTGATACCAATTGAAAGTTCTCAAAATACTCGAGGTGTGTTTATCAATATAAAGCTAGAGGGGGGGTGAATAGATTTTATCTAATTATTACCCAATTTTCGCATGCATGTCAATTTTACGAAAATACCCCTAGCAAGTCAACAAAACATACAAGTGTAATAAGATGCGGAAATAGTAAATGACACTTGATGTTTACGTGGAAAACCCAACCACTGGGAAAAACCACGGGCTGTTAAGTGCGCCACACTCGGACCTCGAAATCCACTATATGAAAAGACGGTTACACCCTCAAGTGATTCTCGGACTCTCACCCTAGATAACCTCAGGCTATGGACACTACCAATCGCCACTCTTGGTTCAATCCCTAGTGATATCCCCTGATACACTACTCTTGGCGTGAGCACCCTCTAATCTACCACGCGGGCCTTTTATAGCGGCTCTAGTCCAATTTGCTTGAGGCCTAAGCACACTTAGCCCCAAGACTTCAATCTCTCAAAAGAGATGCACAACCCTATGTGAATATGTATGAATATTCAATTAATGTAATAAGAGCTAGGGTACTCTAAATGCTTACCTAGGATTATAAGATGACAATATAATCAATCCTAGATATCACATATAGCTATATGACATGGCATATAACTTTAGCTAAGTAAAGGATAACCAATCCTAGATACAAAGCTATCATATAAAACCCACAAACATTCAAAGGATTAACTAGTTGATTAAAAAACAATCTATCAACCTAGTTATCAATACATCACACAAGAATGTTCATGGCATAGCTTTTAGGCAATAATGACCTAATCAAATAAGCTATGAAAAATAATCTCAATTAACAAATGAGATCAATTAGCTAGATGGCATATGAACATTAAAGCCTAGCTAACAAATAAAAACCCAATCAACACATAATCTCAATCTTATATGTAGAAATTAATCTAAACACATATAAGTAAAATATGAGATAAAATTGATAAGTAGAAACACTAATTATGTAAGATAAAAGTGTTCAACAAATTATACCATGTGTGTTGAAGAAGTCCCATGCATTAGCATATGCTAGATGATCCTAGATGATGCTTAGATGAAGATTTATGCATGTGGGAATGGGTTTAGAGAGATAAAGATATGATCTTTAAGCTTTCTCTCTCAAGTCTCTCTAAATATCTCTCTAGGGTTCTTATAATCAAAGACTTGTATTCTGAACCAGAGATAAGGATGTATTTATAGAGACCAAAAACAGGGCAGGTGAAAATACAATTTTGCCCTTGAAACGCACCGATCGGCGGTTTAATTCGGCGGCCAGGCCGCCGAAATGAACCGCCGAATGGCTCCCGTGTGGAACAGGGGAACTTCGGCGGTTTGGAAACCGCCGATCCCAACCGCCGTTTTGGACCCGAGAGATATATTTCAATCAGGTCTCATTCGGCGGTTTCGAACGGTGGCCAGGCCGCCGAACGTAACCGCCGATTCACCAAAAATGGTGACACCGGCGATCATCGCGCAAAACAAAGCACATTACCGTGCACGCGCGGACGTTTCCGAACATCCTTAGGGAAACGAATTACTCCACACTAAAAGTTAACATACATGAAGTGCAAGTGTGGGTATTGAATGCATCCTAATGCCTAACATGTCATGGCATTATCATATAACAAGATGCAATCAATTCAACATGCAAGAAGAGATATTGAATAAATCAATAAAGCACAATGCACACAAAATATAAACACACCATACAAGAATAAGAGTTATGCATGTTGTGTGTGTGTGTGCAACTATATCTCTTCAAGCCAATGTAAGCACTAGATATATACCTTTGGTGCTTGTCCTCTTGAGGTCTTGGAAAGGGTCTTGATCTTCAACAAACACCTAGACTACCCTTACAACCAAACCCCAACATGTGGTTTGACCACGAAATAAGCCAATCAATAAAGGGAATCCTTACACCACCCATTCTGGGTACTTAACTTCCCTGATGGACCCTGCGGCGAGCAACTTGGATACCTCCTCTTTTATCGCCGCACTTCTCTCTGGGTTGAAGCTTCTCCTTTTTTGCACCACTGGTTTGCATTTTTCGTTCACAGCCAGGTTGTGTGAAATAACACTTCTATCAATTCCCGGCATGTCCTCATGGCTCCAAGCGAATATCCCCTTGTACTCTTTCAGCAGGCTTGTCACATCTCTCTTGACTCGTTCAGCCAACCTGGCTCCAATCCTGACTGTTTTATTCGATTCTGCTTCATCCAGAATAATGGACTCAGTTGGCTCTTCCTTCTCTCTGCTTGCTTTGTCCTTTGGGTCCAATTCGAATGCTTCCAGATTTTCTTCCCGTACCTCCTTATTCACTTCGAATATGTTTAAGGTCTCCATTCCCGCCTTATCTTTAAAGATTGAAAGGTTAGCGCGGCGAGCCATCTCTTGTGACCCTTTCAGTTCCCCGACTCCAAATTCTGTGGGGAATTTTACCTTCAAGGCGTGGGTTGAAGTGACAGCTCGGGCTTTGTTAAGAAAAGGTCTGCCAAGCAAAGCATTATATGGCCAATTATGGATGTCGACTACAACGAAATCCAACAGGATTGTTCGCCTGCATGGCGCCGTACCGAACCTCACCGGCAGTTTCACAGTTCCCAAAGATCTTACTTCTGCACCCCCAAAACCTTTCAACGGTACATGGAAAGGTTCTAGATCCTTCATGTCCAGTCGTAGCTCATCGTATACTCTAGCACTTAGAATATCTGCTGAACTTCCGTTATCAATCATTACCCGAAGGACATCCCTGTATGCAATTTGAACTCCCACTACAATTGCATCGTTAGGCTTTGCATTGATTCCGTCGGAGTCTTCCGCCATAAATGTTATGGGGTCATGTCCTTCCCTTCCTTTCTTAGGGTTCCTCTGTACAGAATTAATCTCTATATTTATGCTGTCATGCATTACTTCTCGGACTTCTGACATCCTTTCTCGATTACTTCTCCCAGTATGGGGCCCGCCAAAGATGGTGTTTATAGCGGCGTTAGGGCTGTTCCTCCTTGGACTCCTCCTTTCCTGGCCGATCCCTTGGTGGTTATCTTGGCGACCACCTTACTTATCGCTTTTCAACGTAAAATCTTTCAGGTGCCCGTCCCTGATCAAGCTCTCAATATGATCACGTAACTGGAAACACTTTGAAGTTTCATGCCCATCATCTTTATGAAATTGGCAGTACTTGGTTGTATCTCTCCTGGCGTTAGTTGATTGTTGCCGAGGGTATTTGGCGAGTCCTTTGTCTTCTACCACAGAAAGTATTTCCTCCTGGTCGCCAGTTAAGGGGGTGTAACTGTTGTACCTTCCTTGAAACCTGCTGGATCGAGCGTTTCCTTTGTTTTCCCTTGGATGTCCCTTTTGGCCTCTTTCGTCTCCCTAGCGATCACGCGACTGTGTCTTCTTGTTGTCCTTATGTTCCGACTTCGAGTCAGGCTTATGGCCATGTACGTAGCTACCCCCTTGTGCTACTTCTTCCTCTTTTGCCAATGCATAATCACCGGCTATTTCCATCATCTCCTCGTAAGTTTTTGGCCTATCCCTTCGCAGATCAAAGGATAGTCTCCCACTTTGCAACCCATTGGTGAAAGCGGCGATAACAGCTACGTCACTGGCATCCTCAATTTGGGCAACCTCTTTCCTGAATCTTGCTAGATACTTCTTGATCGACTCATTGCGCTCCTGCTTTAGATTCGATAGATGGGCGAGTGACTTCCTTCTCTGCACGCTCCCCATGAATTGTCTTATGAACGCTTTGCTGAGTTTTGAGAAACTGCTTATACTTCCGGGTGGAAGTCTTCCAAACCATCTAGAGGCGAGGTCGCCGAATGTCTGTGGGAAGGTGAGACATAGCAGTCCGTCATTGGATGAATACTGGGCCATAATATTACGGAATTGGTGAACATGCTCCTTCGGATCCCTGTTTTCTTTATACTGTTTAATGGTCGGCATTCTGAACCTATCTGGAAACTGGGTGCGAGCAATGTGATCGACGAATGGACTCTTTGATTCGTCATCTGAAGATACGTTGCGACCATACCTCCGTGCCATTGCTGAAACCTTCCTTGACAACTCTTGTAAGATAACTTCTCGATGGCCAGTTGGTTCTCCTGCTGGGTCGAGTCTGCTCTTGATTGTCATTCTCCCATAGTCATCTTTATCATTCGGATTCCTGACAATCTGATCATCCGCGCTTTCAGATCTTCTTCGCTGTACCATTTTGGATGATAATTCTCTTCTTTGTCGGGTACTTCTGTCTTCAGATGAGATAGAGCGGTGTCTCCGCCGTCTCCTTTGATGCGTGTCAATAGAATTTGTCCCATGTATCCACCAGTGATCTTATATCTCCAGGGATTCGTCGTTCATCACAGCTTTTCCCTTTCTATATCTTCTTTCCTCGAAACCTTCAGGGTTGTCCTGGGGAGTTTCTTCGGGGGTCTGCCTCACTCGAGTGTCGGGGGTGGCAATGTGGACTTCTGACCGTAATCTCCTAGGTGGATGGATTCCAGGTGTGGTTAATTTGTAGGGAGAGGAGATTCCCGGGCCTATGGGAAGTGAGAGTCCTATTTTGTTAGCCTCACTGATTAGATTCATCAACGCAGTTTGAAAGTGCCACAGAGTTTCTGGGTTGGTTGCCCTAGCTCCTAGCGTTGCCGCAGATTGTTCTCCGATCGTCGCCGCTCTATCGCCTATTGGCGCAGTTATTTCAACAATCTGATCTCCGCTGGAGTTGCCATCCTTGTCGCTGTTCATGTTTTTAAGTCACAAGGGTTCTTCGAAGTTCTTGTTCAAATTCCCCCTCCTTCTAGCGCCAATTGTTGATGGTGATTTTTGGATTATCATAGAGTCAATAACTAAATCAAAACAAACGTCAAACAAGAAAGAAAATTAAAACATACAAAAGACAGATTTACGTGGAAAACCCTTGAATGGGAAAAAACCACGGCGTCCCGGAGGACAGGAAAATATCACTGTATTACTTGGCTTTGTTACACACTCAGATCTCTCGAATTCTTACTTTTTTTCTCTTTTTGTTTTTCGAACCCCTTCCTCGTGGGATAGGTGGTTCTATTTATACATGATATTTAGGGTTTCCCCTTGATTTTAGGCGTGTTTGTAGTAGGACTTCCTCTTGGACTTGTATTGGGAATCCCATGTTGTTACGGATTAGGATAGGCTTTCCTGCCTCTTTATTCTAAGACTCCTTGGTGTAGAGGGCTTTCCGTGAGTGGGGGTTTTACCATTGTGCTTCTGCTGAGTCAGTTCATGCTCAATAGGCTGATGCAGCGAACACCCCCGCTTCTGGGTTTTATCCTTTGGCGACTACATTTCTGACTTTGGCGAGTATATATTTGATTCTGGCGACTACACCCTTGACCTATTAACTGATCCATGTTTTCCCCTTTGACTTGGTCAACGAGTGACGTGGCATCCCTTCTTTCAGCAATTATTGACTTTTATGATGACGTGTCCGTTTGGCGAATTTGTACACACAACAGCAATTACCGATAACGTAAAAGTAGTTACAAGCAATTTTTTTTGGAAAAACCCTTATGTAGTTACCAAGCCATAAAAGTGGTTGCTGAAACCGTGAAAGTAGTAACCGCTACCGTAAAAGTAGTTACAAGCAAATTATTTGGAAAAACCCTTAAGTAGTTACTAAGCCGTAAAAGTAGTTACCACACCCGTGAAAGTACTTACCGTTATCGTGAAAGTAGTTACCGCTATCGTAAAAGTAGTTACAATTAAATTTTTTTGGAAAAACCCTTAAGAAGTTACCAAGCAGTAAAAGTAGTTACTAGACCCGTAAAAGTAGTTACCGCTACCGTAAAAAGTTACAAGCAAATTTTATTTGAAAAACCCTTAAGTAGTTACCAAGCCGTAAAAGTAGTTACTGAAACCGTGAAAGTAGTTACCAATACCGTAAAAGTAGTTACAAGCAAATTTTTTTTGAAAAATCCTTAAGTAGTTAACAAGGCATAAAAGTAGTTACCAAAACCGTGAAAGTAGTTATCGATAACGTAAAAGTAGTTACCGATAACGTAAAAGTAGTTACAAGCAAATTTTTTTGGAAAAAAACTTAAGTAGTTACCAAGCCGTAAAAGTAGTTACTGAAACCGTGAAATAGTTACCGCTACCGTAAAAGTAGTTAAAAGCAAATTTTTTTGGAAAAACCCTTAAGTAGTTACCAAGCCGTAAAAGTAGTTACCAAAACCGTGAAAGCAGTTACCGATAACGTAAAAGTAGTTACAAGCAAAAAAAAATTTAAAAACCCTTAAGTAGTTATCAAGCCATAAAAGTGGTTACTAAAACCGTGAAAGTAGTAACCGCTACAGTAAAAGTAGTTACAAGCAAATTATTTGGAAAAACCGTTAAGTAGTTACTAAGCCGTAAAAGTAGTTACCACACCCGTAAAAGTAGTTACCGCTACCGTAAAAGTAGTTACAATTAAATTTTTTTGGAAAAACCCTTAAGTAGTTACCAAAACCGTGAAAGTAGTTACCAAAACCGTGAAAGTAGTTACCGATAACGTAAAAGTAGTTACAAGTAAATTTTTTTGGAAAAACCCTTATGTAGTTACCAAGCCGTAAAAGTAGTTACTAAAACCGTGAAAGTAGTAACCGCTACCGTAAAAGAAGTTACAAGCAAATTTTTTTGGAAAAACCCTTAAGTAGTTACCAAGCCGTAAAACTGGTTACCACAACCGTGAAAGTAGTTACCGCTACCGTAAAAGTAGTTTCAAGCAAAAAAGTTTTGGAAAAACCCTTAAGTAGTTACCAAGTCGTAAAAGTAGCTACCAGATCCATGAAAGGAGTTGCCGCTACCGTAAAAGTAGTTACAAGCAAATATTTTTGGAAAAACCCTTAAGTAGTTACCAAGCCATAAAAGTAGTTACCAAAACCGTGAAAGTAGTTACCGATAACGTAAAAGTAGTTACAAGCAAATTTTTTTGGAAAAACCCTTAAGTAGTTACCAAGCCGTGAAAGTAGTTACTAAAACCGTGAAAGTAGTAACTGCTACCGTAAAAGTAGTTACAAGCAAATTTTTTTGGAAAAACCCTTAAGTAGTTACCAAGCCGTAAAAGTAGTTATCACACCCGTGAAAGTAGTTACTGCTACCGTAAAAATAGTTACAAGTAAATTTCTTTGGAAAAACCCTTAAGTAGTTACCAAGCCGTAAAAGTGGTTACCAAAACCGTGAAAGTAGTTACCGATACCGTAAAAGTAGTTACAAGCAAAAAAATTTGGAAAACCCTTAAGTAGTTACTAAGCCGTAAAAGGATTTACCAGATCCATGAAAGGAGTTACCGCTACCGTAAAAGTAGATACAAACAAATTTTTTTAGAAAAACCCTTAAGTAGTTACCAAGCCGTAAAAGTAGTTACCAAAACCATTAAGTAGTTACCAAGCAAATTTTTTTGGAAAAACCTTTAGTAGTTACCAAACCGTAAAAGTAGTTACCAGATCCGTGAAAGTAGTTACCACTACCGTAAAAGTAGATACAAGCAATTTTTTTTCGAAAAACCCTTATGTAGTTACCAAGCCGTAAAAGTAGTTACCACATCCGTGAAAGTAGTTACCGCTACCGTAAAAGTAGTTACAAGGAATTTTTTTTCGAAAAACCCTTAAGTAGTTACCATGCCATAAAAGTAGTTACCGAAACCGTGAAAGTAGTTACCGCTACCGTAAAAGTGGTTACAAGCAAATTTTTTTGGAAAAACCCTTAAGTAGTTACCTAGCCATAAAGGTAGTTACCACACTCGTGAAAGTAGTTACTAGTAAATTTTTTTGGAAAAACCCTTAAGTAGTTACCAAGCTGTAAAAGTAGTTACCGAAACCGTGAAAGTAGTTACCGCTACCATAAAATTAGTTACAAGCCAATTTTTTTGGAAAAACCCTTAAGTAGTTACCAAGCCGTAAAAGTAGTTACCACACCCGTGAAAGTAGTTACCGCTACCATAACAGTAGTTACAATCAAATTTTTTTCGAAAAACCCTTAAGTAGTTACCAAGCCGTAAAAGTAGTTACCAGATCCGTGAAAGTAGTTGTTGTCGGTGAAATTTGGATTACCACGCGGCCAACAATTAAATCAAAACAATCGTCAATTAAGAAAGAAAATCAATGCATGCAAGAGACCAATTTACGTGGAAAACCCTTGAATGGGAAAAATCCACGGCGTCCCGGAGGACAAGAAAATATCACTATAGTTCCTTTATTTTGGTTACACACTCAAATCTCTCTAATTATTGCTTTTCTCTCTTTTGGTTTTCGAACCCCTTCCTCATGGGATAGATGGTTCTAATTATACATGTTAATTAGGGTTTTTCCCTTGATCCTTGTCGTGTTGGTAGTAGGACTTCCTCTTGGTTTTGTATTGGGAGTCCCATGTTGTATTGGATTAGGACTTTTTCTCTCCGCCATTTCCTATGACTCCTGGTTATCGTGGGTCTTCTGGGAGTTTTAGGGTTTATTTTCGTGTTTCTGCCGAGTTGGTTTGTACCTAGTACGCTGATGCGGCGAACATCTCCCCTCCTGGGTATTAACCTTCAGCGACCATATTTCTATCTTTGGCGAGTACATATCTAGCTCTGGAGACCATACCTTTGACTTTATTGACTTGACGTTTACATACTGACTGGTCCACGTTTTCTCCTTTGACCTGGTCGATTAGTGACGTGGCAACCTGTTCTTTAACATTTATTGATTCCTTTGATGACGTGGCTGCTTGGCGAAATTATATATACAACAATACCCCCATAAATACTTCGAGCTGAGCGCATATTTTGGGTTTTCAATTTGTTTGTTTCTGCGAGCAGTATTTATATCCATGCTTTAAGATTTCGGCGCATTCTGTAAATAACTTCCCTCTTTTTCCTTTTCACAACGTGCTGTATTAATTGGTTGATTCTTCCGGTGCAAGCTTTTAATTTCAGCCACACAACCTCTGGCGCTTCCACTTACTTCACAGGTGAAGATATATTTTGACTACTTGGTGATCCCCGAGGTGCCACATGTCTGCTACTTTGTGGTGACTATTGCGGCCAGTTATTGTGACCGTCGCTCACTTTAACCAAATGTCTTTTATCTGATTTTTTCTTTTTGAATTTCAAAAACTCCCCCTTTTAATGTCCGATCGTTTCTCCTTCTTCTCTATCCTCTCACATCTCCATTAATCTCTTCTTTCTCTCAAAGCAGAGTTCCTTCATTGTCTCTCATCTTCTCCCTTAGAAACTTCTGCCATAAATTTCTCCTATTTGATTTCATTGTCGAACAGCTCATCTTGAACTCGATTGTGCTTATTTCTTGGCATCCCCAAATCTCTTGCTCATTCTCCGAACCTAGGGTTTTTCTGGTGAGTTTTCATGGATCCCTCCTTACATTCTTCTATTTTTAATCAAATGATGCAAGCTATAGAGCTTAGTGACAAACGTACTGCGGACAAAATCGAATCTTTGATTCGTAATTTTCACCCGGATTCTCCGGTCCCACTTTCTATTTATGTTCCATCTTCTGAAGATGATTCTATCCCTAACATTTCTCCTTCGTCTTCCGATAGTGATTCTACAGTGATGCCGAGATCTTCTAAACCAGGTGGCAGCAAACGACGCGCCTCTAGGGTTCCTCGCGGGTCTCTACTGGACGCGCATACAACTATTGATTCTGATGTTGAAGACCATCGACGGGATAGGCTGCACTTCTCGTTTGATCGTCTGTGTTCCTTCGACACCAAAGTTAATGTGGTAGGCGAGGATGAACTCCGCAAGTATAGGAGTCGCTTTGCAATTCCCGACTCAGTAACTTTGATGCTATCTGGTAGTCAAGCAGCATGGAATCCTCCCGAAAATGCAGTCGCCATTTATGGTGCCATGCTCAGCTGTGGAGTAACCCTTCCTCTTCAACCTTTCATCGCTAGGTTTCTTGCGGAGGCTTGAATTGCACCGGCTCAACTTGCCCCAAATAGCTATAGGATTCTTATGTGTTTGGGATTAATGTGGAAGTTGAAAGGTTATGACCCCCCAACGCCTCGTGAGATTCGCCATTTTTATACTTTAAGGCAGGCGGGCAACAGTGGAACTTACTTTCTTCTTTCTTCGCCCGTGGAGAATTGGATCCCAGAGGGAGTGGTGAATCCTGGGTGAAACTAATTATAGCACGATGTGTATAAAGCTATCTAGAGGGGGGGTGAATAGATTTTACGCTTTTTACCCAATTTTTCGTGTTAGTCAAAATTACGAAAATGCCTTTAAGATAATATAAACAAGCAAGTGTAATATGGTGCAGAAATTAAAACAACACTTGGTTTTTATGTGGAAACCCTCACGGGAAAAACCACGGGCTATGTAAGTAAGCCACACTCGAACCTCGAATCCACTAAATGTGCAAACGATTACAACCTAATCCCGGAAGTAATCACACACCTACCTAATCCCGGTATGAGTGAACCTAGTCCTATTTGCTTGCGATCTAAGCAACCTAATCCCGGTTGCTACACACAAAACTTACTTTCTCTAGAAGAGAATACAACCCTAAGTGAATATATGTGAATATCCAAAATGCAACATAGAGCAAAGGAAACCCTATATGCTTATCTAAGATGATTAATATGCAATTAAGAACAATCCTAGATATCAAAACTAAATGACATGTCAATTAGTTTAGCTAATCAATATTAAGCACAAAACCTAATATGCTAGCACAATACAACTTCTCAAACATACATCATACTCATCTCAATATTGTATCCAAAGCATACAAAATAACAAACAAGTAATTAATTGAGATTGCTAGATAAAAGAAACACAAAACATGTAAGATATTAGTGAAAAGCTTACCAAGCAAAGTATGATGAAGATTCCATGCAAGATGACATCTAGATGATTTAAGATGATGCTAGATGATGATTGATGATCATGAAAAAGTGTTTGAGTGATTAAAAATGAGTTCTTTGTGTATTTTTCTTCTCTTGAAAAATATCCTAAGTATGAAGCATGAATAAGAACTCTTGTCCATGACCTAAAATCAAGTTAGCATATATATAGAGGCCATAAGTGAAGTGAGGTCGTTTTGAAAACGCGCCAGAAAATTGCTCTGTGCGCTGGTGGACCTGCGCTGGACGACAGGCGCAGGACCAGCGCACACGCACATTTTTGCTATGGCGCTGGACGACATGCGCTCACATAGGTGCCAGACCAGCGGAGCCATACTGGGCGATCAGCGCTGGTGGCCTTGCGCTGGTGTAGACCAGTGCACGACCGGCGACAGAGAACTGGACGATCTGCGCTGGTGGACTGCGCTGGTGTGGACCAGCGCACGACCAGCGGCACGCCACTGGGCGTTTTACGCCGGTGAGCGGCGCTGGACGACAGGCGCAGGAGGACCAGCGCACAGCCCACAACTTTGAACCCCACAAGCAATCATGCAAGGGGAACAAAGGTAAACTAAGATGCATCCTAAAAGCCTAAATGCTATGATGTTATAAACACAAGATGCAATCATAATAACAAGCAAGAAGAGATGTAAATAGGCATTGATGCACAACAAAAAGAAACACAACATACAAAGATTAAACATATGCATGAGTTGTGAGTGTGTGCAACTATCTCTTCAAGACAAGTAAGCACTTAGAGTATTACCTTTGGTGCTTGTCAATAATGAGGTCTTCAAAGGGCCTAAGCAATAACAACAACATCTAAACTGCCCTTACAAAGAATCCCCACATATGGTTTGATCACGAAATAAGCCAATTAAAAACAACGGGAATCCTTACAATCTCCCCATTTGGCTATTTCGTGACAAAACCATCACTCACATTGATTCCTCACAAAAAAAAAATAGAAACTATGGGACTACAATGATATTCTACATTACAAAGAGATAAGAGAATGCAACTTGAAGTCTTCAATCCTCTTGTAGAATAATCAATCCCTGAAAAGAGTTTCTAACATTTCCAATACAAGAAAAGTGTGAGATTAATCATGTGAGAACAATACCAAGCATTTGTATTTTTAGAATTTAGGCACAACATTACCAAATGTATGCAATGTATGATAAATGCAATGCTCCCCCTCAACGGGTTACTCCCCCTCAATGTATGTTCTCCCCAAAGTGCACAATAGCTTCTATATTTTGCACCTCCCCTTACCATATCCTACTCCCCCTTTTTGTCATGATATAGGCAAAGGAGTAGTCCCCAACCGGGTCACTCATAGCAACGAGAGATAGAAGCATGCAAGATTTGCATATACATATAAGTCACTTTATGCACTTCAATTAATTTGAGAGAAACAAGGAGATTTATTTTGAGAAAATGTGTGAATCCAACATGCTTTGCATACAAGACATATAGCATTCAAGTCCAAAATACAATGGTATTTGGCAAAGAAAATGACAAAGGTTTCTAATAAGAATTCAAACCAATTTCACCAATGTCATGGGAAAAGCAAGGATATAGAGATTATTGATTTCAATTTAAGAGCAACTATATCCAACTTTATAAGCGAAACATGGCATGAGCGACTTTGCACCCTATTTGATTTTTCCGGATAAGATATCTGTTAGGATTATGCTCAATAGCAAGAGTGTAATGTTGTAATTAACAATCTTTTTCATATTAATAAAGTGATTTCTGGTTTAACAAATCGTATAGCATTTATAGTTTAATATTATAATTGTCAAAGTAAATAATCATAAGGTCTAAAGACTATGAGAAAAGAAGAATTGTTCGTACATCTGGATATGTATGTGGTAGACACAATTCTTTAGTTAGTCTTGAATAATGTTCACAACTTAAGTTAAAGGTTGGGCACCTTTATCTTGTTAAAGTTGTAGAATTCTTTTGCTAGCATTTGAGTGGGATCAAATGAGATATGATGAGTCTAAATCATCGGAGTGTCTTCGAGCAAAAGGATCTAGTGCACTGGGTGCATTGAACAGGATCACAATGAAAAGCTTTATCTAGAACCGTCAATAGATAATAGTCTTTTCATTATCAGGACAATCAGAGAGTCTATCTTAATCCTGAGATAAATGATGGACTTATGGTTGCAAGTGATATCATTTGAGTTATCAATGAGTACGATTATATCGCATAGTCTATCCTCGATAGTTTGGTGATATTCATTTGTTAATCGATAGAGGACTTCATTTATAGATATGGACATCGTGGCTCCATTTAATTAAATGAGAGTATAATATCATCATATGGATGTTTTGAGGTAATTGGATATTAAATCTCAACGTTGAGTTTTCGATAGTGTCTATTGAAAACATGGCTTCTGGACAAGTCAAAATATCAAAGTTCAAAACGTGGTCATATGAGTAAATATGGTAACTTGGAGAGTTATAGGCGGTCTATGAACTCTTGGCGATTACTGATATTAATCACGATGATACACTATCTCCTATATGATTGTCTAGGGTATGAATGAGGAGCATCTTCCTTTTCTATCTTTATTTAAGAGTTCAATTTTAGCTCTTTAGTGGAATGAGTTAAAATTAATGGATCGGACCTAAGTGAATCATTTGTTGATTGTGATTAGGTTATGTCTATTGAAGCTTAAATTTAGATGGCCCGCCAAGATCCCAATCCACACGGACTTGCATGGATCACTTGATATATTCTACCGGACCAATTTAAGGGTCCATCTAGAAT
The DNA here is from genome assembly GCA_008009225.1 of Acer yangbiense. Classification (NCBI taxonomy): domain Eukaryota; kingdom Viridiplantae; phylum Streptophyta; class Magnoliopsida; order Sapindales; family Sapindaceae; genus Acer; species Acer yangbiense. The sequence goes on along the minus strand of CM017765.1, from coordinate 14,797,861 downwards.
TGCATTTAATATATTAAGAATATAATTTGCACATTATTTAAGTAATGGGCTGCTCAATTATATTTATATATTAATGAAAGACATGTGGGCTTGTTTCTTTTAGTAAGAATGGGTCTGGTTCACATGTGGGCTTTTTATTTAAAGTCCAATGGATTAAATGAAATAAGAAAATAATATTTTGGCCCATTTATTCAAGTGGGGCGGCAAGGTTAAGTTTTAACCTAATATATTATTTTGTTTCATTTGTTTTAATTAAATAAGAATTAATTAATTTATTAATTAATTGTTTAATTAAGAAACAAATCTTTTATGATTAGGAAATATGATTCCTAGTGTTATACTATTGTTGGTAGTATACTAAAAGTAAAAGACTTATTTGGTAAGAAAATAAATAATTAATTTTATTTATTTAATCAAATAAGAAGTCTTTTATATTTAGTCAAATAAAGGAATAAAAGATTTATGAATTCAATTAGGGTTTAAAGTCTTAAACTAAATAGGAAATAGGGTGCAATACAAACTCTTTTGGGCTTGAGAATTGCGGCAACCCTAGTCCCTTTTAGGTTGTGATTTTCGGCCACCCTAAGTAAAAGAAGAGAAGAAAATTTGGCCACCTATATAAGTGCTCTTATAGATTTCGGCCACCAAAAGTGGTTCTAGAGACAATTTTTCTTCTTCTTCTCAATTCATAGAAAGCTTTTATTCTACTAAAACAAAGAGGAGTGTTAGATTATTCTTTGATAGTATACTATTTGCTTAATCATCAATAAGCTTGTGTATACGATATCGATCTAGGTTCACGCGAGTTTCGATCATTAGATTGAGAACTCAAAAGTGACCGGAATAATCTCAGTCATTCTTTTGATTGTGTTTGTGACTAACAAAGAAAAGAAAGTTTGTTTTGTCCATTCACAGGTTTGCAATTCAAAGAAAAAGGGAGACCACGCTCCTAGGTGATCCACGTTCGTGCTAGGATTGAAGATCTTGCGGATTACCATCGACGTAAGTCAATCGGATCACGCGACAAAAGGTATTCTACTTTTTGGTTATTGTATATGCATGTTTAATTAATTAAAGGGTTTAAGGTTCATAAAGGAAAAATTTTAAAAGTCACTAAATCTAATTTTTAGTCTCGCTTCCGCTGCGTGTACTACGGCATTTTTCCCTACAATTGGTATCAGAGCCTAGGTTGAACCCTCTTAATTAATTAACGTATATATACGTGGATCTATTTCTTTTTATTGTGATTATGCATGTTTAGAAAGAGATGGCACTCTAGGTATTCGCATATATAATTACATGTGATGTATGGATTTATATATGTTTTATGTGGATTGTTGTTGCTCGATTTTGGTCCTAGATTTTCAATGTAATTATTGTTTCGGAGTTGTAACAAGAAGGGTGGTCTATCATCGCCATAATTCCTTCTTGGTAGTTGCTAGGTTTTCTTTTAATTTTATTTTATTTTGGTGCAGTATTTTACTGCAGTTTTTTTATTTAATTTTTATGTGCAGTTTTTATTTTGTAAAAGTACTGCAGTGAATAAAAAAAAAAAAAATTAATACTGCAGTATTTTATTATTTATACTGCCGTAATGTATTCGGGTAATGAAGATTCGAAGACACGAAGAAAAACGAAGCAACCGGAACCGAGAACGAGCACCGTGCGCACCCTAGGAGTGGATTGGGCTGCGCATGGCAAGCCCAAGCTTGGTGGGCTGCGCACGGCAGCCCTGGGAGTCTTCATGGGCTGCGCACAGCAGCCCCTTTGTGGGGTTGTGGGTTGTGCACGCCCATGGGGTTTGGGCTGAAGGATGAACGTATGGTTGATGGGCCACCTGAAGATCTTGTGTTCCTAAAACAAATTGTAATTTACTTGTTTTTCTAGGATGGGCCAAAATTGTTGCTATTTAATTTATGCTTTAAATATTACAATATTTGTTATTGTATGATAACATGACATATAGAATAGGAGTGCCACTCATATATCTCTTTTGGTATGAACATGCATCGAATGATTTAGGTATCTAAATTGGCATCTAGATAACTTGGTAAATCATTCTATGGGATTTAATCACACGCCTTAAATAATTGAGTGGGAGAAGGTGTTTTTGTAACACCTATGGCCTCCAAGGTTGGTTGAGCTTTATTATTTATGGTAATCCCCCCAAGGGGCGTCCATGAATGGAATTTAACAACATACTTCCTTACAAGGATAGACTAGACAATGGACTCAAACGAGATCTACTCCCCAAGGAGGGATATTCGTGAGAGAAAACTGAGGGTCGATATCTTGGTAACACACTCAATGTAATTTTATTGATATCCTCCCAAGAGTTCTTGTCAGTAAAATTGCAAGGCTAAAATTGAAAACGCTGGTTGTTATGTTAACAATTAGGTGGGACCTAGTCTAACTAGTAAATGGTGCGAACTCCCAAAGGAGGCGTAACATTTATGGGTGTTGGATCACCGTTGAATTTTATGATTGAGTTATTTATTTAATTCAAGATAAATATTTAAAAGTGCTTTATCATGATTATTTACTTATTTATGTTTTGTTTTATTCAGAAATCATGACCCCATCACTTATGAACATCCTAAAAGATAACACTTTAACTGGAGATAATTATGTCACATGGAAAAGGAAAATTGGGTTGTTGCTGCAAAGTGAAAAACATACTGAAACAAATAATAGCACGGTGTGTATAAAGCTATCTAGAGGGGGGGTGAATAGATTTTACGCTTTTTACCCAATTTTTCGTGTTAGTCAAAATTACGAAAATGCCCTCAAGATAATATAACCAAGCAATTGTAATATGGTGCGGAAATTAAAACAACACTTGGTTTTTACGTGGAAACCCTCACGGGAAAAACCACGGGCTATGTAAGTAAGCCACACTCGAACCTCGAATCCACTAAATGTGCAAACGATTACAACCTAATCCCGGAAGTAATCACACACCTACCTAATCCCGGTATGAGTGAACCTAGTCCAATTTGCTTGCGTTCTAAGCAACCTAATCCCGGATGCTACACACAAGACTTACTTTCTCTATGAAGAGAATATACAACCTATGTGAATATATAAAATATCCAAAATGCAATTAAGAGCTAGGTTACTCTATATGCTTATCTAGGATAGTGAATATGCAATTAATTCAATCCTAGATATTAAAAGCTAGATGACATGTCAAATAGCTTAGCTAAACATAGATTAACAAAACCTAGATAGCTATCAAAAATACAACACTCAATCATGTCAACACAACAATCTCTAATTTGTATCTAGAATATATTCAAGAGCATACAAATAATATAAGAGATGTCAATGATAAATAAAACACTAATTATGTATGATAATAGTGAAGAACTTACCAAAGAATATGTGTTGACCAAAACCCATGCAAGCAAGCATCCTAACTAAGCTAGAAAATGCTAGATGATATTTTGATGCATATGAGAATGGTTTTTGAGTGTTAAAAAGGTGTTCTTGATTTGATTTTCTCTCAAATGTCTCTCTTTTAAGTTTAGGGTTCTTAGAGTTAAAGAACATTTAATCTGAAAATGAGAAAGTGTGATATTTATAGACATCAAGAAAAGGGCAAGTGAAAAGACAAGTTTGCCCTTGAAACGCACCGTTCGGCGGTTTCAATCGGCGGCTAGGCCGCCGATAATGACCGCCGAATTGAGCTCGTGAAGAACAGAGCATAAACGGCGGTTCATTCGGCGGTTTCATGACCGCCGATCCTAACCGCCGAATCAGACCCGAGAGATCGAAATCGATCAGGTATGAACGGCGGTTTCGAACGGCGGTCGTGACCGCCGATCGTGACCGTAGAATTGCTCCTAGAAGCAAACGGCGGTTCCATTCGGCGGCCAGGCCGCCGATCATAACCGCCAATCACCAACAGAGGTGAAAACCAAGGAGAAGCCAAGGGCATTCTCCGTGGGCGGTCTTCGCGCAAAACCAAGCACATTCTAGTGCATGCGCGGACGTTTCCGAACACTATCGGGAAACGAATTACAAGACACATAAATACACAACAAGATATAACAATCAAAGAGCTAGTGTGTAATGTGACATATGAAGAGAATGCACACAAATGTAAGAATGCAAAGTGTGTGTGTGCTTCTAAATCTCTTCAAAGAAAGGTAAGCACATAGAAATTTACCTTCGGTGCTTATCAACACGAGGTCTTCAAAGGGCTTCGAACATTAAGACCGATACTTAGGCTACCCTTACAAAGAACCCCCACATATGGTTTGATCACGAAATAAGCCAATTAAAAACAACGGGAATCCTTACAATCTCCCCCTTTGGCTATTTCGTGACAAAACCATCACTCACAATGATTCCTCACAAAAAAAATAGAAACTACGGGACTATAATGATATTCTACAATACAAAGAGATAAGATAATGCAACTTGAAGTCTTCAATTCTCTTGTAGAATAATCAATCCCTGAAAAGAGTTTCTAACATTTCTAATACAAGAAAAGTGTGAGATTAATCATGTGAGAACAATACCAAGCATTTGCATTTTAGAATTTAGGCACAACATTACCAAATGTATGCAATGTATGATAAATGCAATGCTCCCCCTCAACGGGTTACTCCCCCTCAATGTATGTTTTCCCCAAAGTGCACAAAAGCTTCTATATTTTGCACCTCCCCTTACCATATCCTACTCCCCCTTTTTGTCATGATATAGGCAAAGGAGTAGTCCCCAATTGGGTCACTCATAGCAACGAGAGATAGAAGCATGCAAGATATGCATATACATATAAGTCACTTTATGCACTTCAATTAATTTGAGAGAAACAAGGAGATTTATTTTGAGAAAATGTGTGAATTCAACATGCTTTGCATACAAGACATATAGCATTCAAGTCCAAAATACAATGGTATTTGGCAAAGCAAATGACAAAGGTTTCTAATAAGAATTCAAACCAATTTCACCAATGTCATGGGAAAAGCAAGGATATAGAGATTATTGATTTCAATTTAAGAGCAACTATATCCAACTTTATAAGCGAAACATGGCATGAGCGACTTTGCACCCTACTTGATTTTTCCGGATAAAATTATCCGTATGATAGTAACCATGATCAACTAATAAAGAAAGAGAGACATTTGGAATGTAAGTTCCTTTGAATGGATACAAGATCCTTTATTCATTTTGAGTCTCATAAGTTTTCACACAAGTTTTGCATTTTTAAGAATATGCAATCATCAATTCATGCTTTTCATGTGAGCATGTTATATGAATTTCATGCTTTGTCATTTGTCATTAGCATGTTATTAAAGAATCATCATGTCATGGAGATAATCATAGGTCATTCAAATCATACTTCCAATGTAAATCTCCTAGTCCAAAAATGCATGTTTGAACATAAATATGACATGGATTGTAGACAAGCAAGGTTCACACTTATGGAATTTTAAAACATATATACATATGTACAACCAAGCTTACTCAAGCAATTAAAAGAAGAGGCATAAGATATTTCAAATTTTTTGCAAGATACAAGAATGCAAAATAGCTCTCTTTGCTTGAGTTCCCCATATGGGGTCAATCATCAACCTTCAACAATGAAGGTCATGAGGTCCTATAGACCTCCCAAGTCCATTTGGCTTGGATGAACCTATTTGAGACTTGATAGTCTCGTAGCAAGCGGGTTCATTTTTCCTTATCCACATAGGTGTGACATTTTTCTTCCTAGTGGTCAATTGTTCTAGAGATCTAGATGTCATAGGATCATGTAAATGAATTTCTTCCTTCCTATGAGTATGCATTCTAGCTCTAGCTTTCTTTTTCTCAATCATGCTTTTAACTCTACACATTTTAATGTAACGAAAGCACTTTGGTCTAATATGACCATCAACACCACAAAAATGACATGTAGGGACAAAGTTAGGAATCATACCATGTCCTTGTGCATGTATAGGAGCCTTCCCATGTCTTTGTGGTTGTCTTGGTTGTTGGATAGGATTTCTCCTTCTTTGTTGTTGACCAAGACTTGGTTGCTTCCACGGTTGAGTTTGCATGATTGGTCTCTTCCCTTGATGGATTTGAGTTTGAGGGAAGTTAGCATGAGGAACTCTTGTAGGTTGAGCTTGAGGTTGTCTTCTTGGAGCTACCTTCACTTGTGCACTATGAGAGCATTGTCCTAGCTCAATCTTCTTCCTAGGAGTTTGCACCGGTGAATCTTCTTTGTAGCTCAAGCTTTTGACAAACATGGTCTTGTTAGGAGTGGAGGACTCCTTACTATCTTCAAACCTAAGACCTCTCTTATCACACGGACTCTTTCCAACACTTAACATGTGGTCAAGTTTTTCGGTGCTAGAAACTATCCTAGTCCTTGATCCTTTAGCCTCTTCAAGCTCTCTTTTTAATTCTTCTTCATTCCTCTTAGATAAGTCTAACTCCTTTCTTAGCTTATCTTCAATATTCTTGGATCTATCCACTTGTTCACTTAAGTGGTCAACATGAGCTTCAAGGTCTAGATTCTCTTCTCTCAATCTTCGTATCTTTTCCTTGGTCTTCATTGCTAAGCTTTTAAACTCAGTGAGGTGTTTATCTAGAACCTTTTTCTTCACATATCCATGTGAGGAGTTAGATGAAGAGTCGTCTTTATTAGAGTCACTTTCTTCTTGACTCTCATTCTCTTCTTCATTGTAGGAGATCGGAAAGGCAAAATAGTTGTTCTCACAATCATTCAAGCTTGAGGGACTTCCTTCAACAACTTTCACTTTGTTGTCCCGCTTGTGAGAGCAACCTAATGCCAAGAATTTTGCCACAATCTCTTCATCACTATTACTTGAAGTGGCGACCTCCTCTCTTTCATCTTCCAAGTTAGCACATTCCTTGGAGATATGCCCGAATCCTCCACATTCGTAGCATTGAATCTTCTCTCTTGAAGACATCTCATGATATGGCTTGACATTCTTAATAGTGGACTTCTTCTTCTTGAAGTCATTCCCCTTTGAGCCATAATCACTCTTTTGAAGATTCAAGAACTTCTTGAATCCTTTGGCAATGAGTGCCATGTCTTCATATGAGTCATCCTCCTCCTCTTCCATCTTGGATGTCTTCAAGGCAATATCCTTTTTCTTCTTAGGAGGAGATGTGGTAGCCTTTCTTGATTCATAGGCTAGAAGTCTTCCAATGACTTCACTCGGCTTCATTTCCTTGTAAGTGTCATTTTCTTCTAAAGCCGTCACTTTGGGTTCGAACCTCTCGGGAAGTGATCGCATGATCTTTTGCTTGATTCTTCTATCCGAGTAAGGATCACCAAGTTGGTGACTTTGGTTCACAATGTCCATTAGTCTCACTTGGAAGTCATTGAAGTGCTCGTGCTCTTCCATCCTAATGGTCTCAAACCGAGTTTGAAGGACTTGAAGCTTTGAGTCCTTGACAACCTCGGTGCCTTCATGTGCAACTTCTAGGATGTCCCATGCCTCTTTAGCAATCCTAGTAATTTGAATCAGTTTGTACTGATTTTCACTCACTGCACATCGGATGGCATGAATAGCCTTGTTGTTCCACATGGAGTCAATAAATTCTTGAGGACTCCACTGTGCCTTAGGCTTGAGAACTTCTTCTCCTCCATCCGTAGAAGTCATCATAGGTGGAGCATATCCATCTTCAACCGCCATCCATGCCCTATCATGGATTTGGCATATGTATGCTTCCATCTTCCCCTTCCATGAGGAGTAATTATCGCCGGTGAGCAACGGTGGCCTCACGCTCGACGCTCCCTCTTTGCTCATCCCGAAACCACTCATAGTGTTTGGATGAATGCAAATGAGATGAATGCAAAATGTATGAATAAATCAAAAAATCACACAAAATGCAAAACACACCAAAATAAGCAAGGATCACCTATGTATGTCTAGGAACCCGCTCTGATACCAATTGAAACAAATAATAGCACGGTGTGTATAAAGCTATCTAGAGGGGGGGTGAATAGATTTTACGCTTTTTACCCAATTTTTCGTGTTAGTCAAAATTACGAAAATGCCCTCAAGATAATATAACCAAGCAATTGTAATATGGTGCGGAAATTAAAACAACACTTGGTTTTTACGTGGAAACCCTCACGGGAAAAACCACGGGCTATGTAAGTAAGCCACACTCGAACCTCGAATCCACTAAATGTGCAAACGATTACAACCTAATCCCGGAAGTAATCACACACCTACCTAATCCCGGTATGAGTGAACCTAGTCCAATTTGCTTGCGTTCTAAGCAACCTAATCCCGGATGCTACACACAAGACTTACTTTCTCTATGAAGAGAATATACAACCTATGTGAATATATAAAATATCCAAAATGCAATTAAGAGCTAGGTTACTCTATATGCTTATCTAGGATAGTGAATATGCAATTAATTCAATCCTAGATATTAAAAGCTAGATGACATGTCAAATAGCTTAGCTAAACATAGATTAACAAAACCTAGATAGCTATCAAAAATACAACACTCAATCATGTCAACACAACAATCTCTAATTTGTATCTAGAATATATTCAAGAGCATACAAATAATATAAGAGATGTCAATGATAAATAAAACACTAATTATGTATGATAATAGTGAAGAACTTACCAAAGAATATGTGTTGACCAAAACCCATGCAAGCAAGCATCCTAACTAAGCTAGAAAATGCTAGATGATATTTTGATGCATATGAGAATGGTTTTTGAGTGTTAAAAAGGTGTTCTTGATTTGATTTTCTCTCAAATGTCTCTCTTTTAAGTTTAGGGTTCTTAGAGTTAAAGAACATTTAATCTGAAAATGAGAAAGTGTGATATTTATAGACATCAAGAAAAGGGCAAGTGAAAAGACAAGTTTGCCCTTGAAACGCACCGTTCGGCGGTTTCAATCGGCGGCTAGGCCGCCGATAATGACCGCCGAATTGAGCTCGTGAAGAACAGAGCATAAACGGCGGTTCATTCGGCGGTTTCATGACCGCCGATCCTAACCGCCGAATCAGACCCGAGAGATCGAAATCGATCAGGTATGAACGGCGGTTTCGAACGGCGGTCGTGACCGCCGATCGTGACCGTAGAATTGCTCCTAGAAGCAAACGGCGGTTCCATTCGGCGGCCAGGCCGCCGATCATAACCGCCAATCACCAACAGAGGTGAAAACCAAGGAGAAGCCAAGGGCATTCTCCGTGGGCGGTCTTCGCGCAAAACCAAGCACATTCTAGTGCATGCGCGGACGTTTCCGAACACTATCGGGAAACGAATTACAAGACACATAAATACACAACAAGATATAACAATCAAAGAGCTAGTGTGTAATGTGACATATGAAGAGAATGCACACAAATGTAAGAATGCAAAGTGTGTGTGTGCTTCTAAATCTCTTCAAAGAAAGGTAAGCACATAGAAATTTACCTTCGGTGCTTATCAACACGAGGTCTTCAAAGGGCTTCGAACATTAAGACCGATACTTAGGCTACCCTTACAAAGAACCCCCACATATGGTTTGATCACGAAATAAGCCAATTAAAAACAACGGGAATCCTTACACATACGTTTGTTCTAACTACTCCTAAACCACCTGCTCCTAATTATGAATCTCAGATTCATATGGTTGGTAAAGTTGCTACTGTTATGGCCCGTCAAAAGGTCAAGGAACAACAAAAGAAAAAGCAACTTGGGCCTACCAAGAAGGAGATCCTGAAAGTAACCAAGATCAAAAGGAAGTGCTCCTTTTGTGGTGAAAAGGGACATTGGAAAAGAAATTGCCCAAAGTCCCAGAACAAGAAGGAACGAGGTAATATTAATTATCTTGAAACATGTTTTCTGGCAGATTCTACAGATTCTTGGATCATAGACTCTGGAGCCACAAATCATGTTTGTTATTCCTTACAGGGGTTCCAAGAAAGGAGAAAGCTGAATAAGAATGAAATCAACTTGCGTTTGGGCAACGGATCGTTAGTGTCTGCAAGTGCAATGGGAGATATTAGAGTTAATCTAGATTCTTTCAGGCATTTAGATTTGATAGACGTTTATTATGTACCTCAATTCAAGAGAAATTTAATTTCAGTTTCTTGTTTGAATAAATTTGGATATTCGGTTACTTTTAATAAAGATTTTATTATTAGTAAGAATAACAAATTTATTTGCAAAGGTACATTGGAAAATGGCTTATTCTTTTTGCATAGAAATATCTCTCACTCGTTAGACACAGAAATAACGGAACCTAATCATAAAAGAGTAAAATTATCAACAGATGAAACCTACCTTTGGCACTTACGCTTAGGTCATATTAACCTTAATAGGATTAAAAGATTGGTATGTGACGGACCTTTGAGTGACTTAAAGGTTGATGATCTACCAACTTGTGAATCTTGTTTGGAAGGTAAAATGACCAAAAGGACGTTCTCTGCCAAAGGTGTAAGAGCCACTGAATGTTTAGGATTGATACACACTGATGTATGTGGACCTATGAGCATTCAAGCTAGAGGTGGATATGAGTACTTCATCACCTTCACAGATGATTACTCGAGATTTGGTTATGTGTATCTCATGCGACATAAGTCGGATACTTTTGACATGTTCAAAGCATTCAAAGCTGAAGTGGAAAATCAGCTTGAGAAACACATAAAAATCTTGAGATCTGATCGTGGTAGAGAATATCTATCTGGTGAGTTTCAGCAATATCTTATTGATAATGGGATTGTTTCTCAGTTTTCTGCAACAGGTACACCTCAACAGAATGGGGTAGCAGAAAGGAGAAATAGAACTCTTTTGGATATGGTTAGGTCTATGTTGAGTTATTCAACACTTCCTATTTCTTTTTGGGGATATGCTTTACAAACTGCTATATACATTCTAAATGATGTACCATCTAGGTCTGTTCCTAAAACACCGCATGAGTTGTGGACTGGGCGCAAGCCTAGTTTACAACACTTAAGGATATTTGGTTGTCCTGCGCATGTGTTAAAAGGAAAGACAGAAAAGATGGAGTCCCGTTCAGAAACATGTATATTTGTAGGGTATCCAAAAGAAACTAAAGGATATTTTTTCTATAGTCCTTCAGATCTTAAAGTATTTGTTTCGACAAATGCTAAATTTCTGGAAAAGGACTATATGAATGATTTTGTGCCTAGAAGTAGAATTGTCCTGAATGAGATGTCAGGAGATACAATTCCACGAGAGGTTACACAACCTAACCCAATTGTAAGTTCCGATCCAACACAAGATCAACAACCTACCATTCCTCGTCGTAGTGGGAGGGTTAGAACACAACCCGAAAGATACATCGGTCTGGGAGAATCAGTGGAGAATCTCCCGGACGACGATGATCCCTACACGTACAAGGAAGCTATGGAGGATGTTGATAGTCGCCATTGGCAAAAGGCAATGCAATCTGAGATTGAATCTATGTTCGATAACAAAGTCTGGTCCCTTGTAGACTTGCCTAAAGGGATAAAACCCATTGGGTGCAAGTGGGTATACAAGAGGAAAAGAGGTATGGATGGTAAGGTGGAAACCTTTAAAGCTAGATTGGTAGCTAAAGGGTATACACAGAAAGAAGGTATCGATTACGAGGAAACCTTCTCTCCTGTGGCCATGCTTAAATCCATTAGGATACTCTTATCCATTGCAGCATCTTTAGATCTAGAGATTTGGCAAATGGACGTCAAGACAGCTTTCCTTAATGGAAGTCTTGACGAAAGCATCTACATGATGCAACCAGAGGGATTCATTGAAAAGGGCCAAATGGAAAAGGTATGCAAGTTGCAGAAATCCATATATGGATTGAAGCAAGCATCCAGATCCTGGAACATAAGGTTTGATCAAGCTGTCAAAGGTTTTGGATTTATTCAGAATCCTGACGAACCTTGTGTATACAAAAGGATTAAGGGCGACAAGTTGGTTTTCCTGATTCTTTATGTTGATGATATACTACTCATTGGAAACGATGTAGGTGTATTGACATCAGTAAAAGAATGGTTAGCAAAACAATTTGATATGAAGGACTTAGGAGAAGCAAGTTTTATTCTAGGTATCCAAGTAATAAGGGATAGAAAGAATAGAACGATTGCATTATCCCAAGCTTCATACATAGACAAGATCTTGTCTAGGTTTTCCATGCAGGATTCCAAGAAAGGTATGTTACCTTTCAGACATGGAATCAAGCTTTCTAAGGAACAAGTTCCTAAGAATGAGCATGAAGAGCAATTCATGAGTAGAGTTCCATATGCCTCGGCAGTTGGAAGTCTCATGTATGCAATGCTCTGTACTAGACCAGATATTTGTTTTGCTGTTGGCATAGTTAGCAGGTTTCAATCGAAACCTGGTCCTGATCACTGGACGGCAGTCAAGCATATTTTCAAGTATCTTAAGAGAACGAGAGATAATATGCTTGTATACTCTGGAGGGGATTTGATTCCCGTTGGGTATACAGATTCTGATTTCCAATCAGATTCTGACTCCAGAAAATCCACATTAGGGGCTGTGTTTACTATTGGAGGAGGAGCAGTTATATGGAGGAGTATCAAGCAATCTTGTATTGCTGATTCCACCATGGAAGCTGAGTATGTTGCTGCATGCGAGGCTGCCAAAGAGGCTGTTTGGCTCCGCCAATTCTTGATTGACTTGGAAGTGGTTCCTAGTGCGAATAAGCAGATCACTATCTACTGTGACAACAGTGGAGCAGTGGCTAATTCGAAAGAACCAAGAAGTCACAGGAGAGGTAAACAAATTGAAAGAAAGTATCATCTTTTAAGGGAGATTGTTCAAAGAGGTGACGTGACGATTACCAAAATCGCGTCAGCAGAAAATCTAGCGGATCCCTTCACAAAGGCTCTACCTCAGAAGAGTTTCGATGGGCATCTAGAGAACATGGGCTTGAGAGATATGACACATTTGCTATAGTGCAAGTGGGAGATTGTTAGGATTATGCTCAATAGCAAGAGTGTAATGTTGTAATTAACAATTTTTTTCATATTAATAAAGTGATTTCTGGTTTAACAAATCGTATAGCATTTATAGTTTAATATTATAATTGTCAAAGTAAATAATCATAAGGTCTAAAGACTATGAGAAAAGAAGAATTGTTCGTACATCTGGATATGTATGTGGTAGACACAATTCTTTAGTTAGTCTTGAATAATGTTCACAACTTAAGTTAAAGGTTGGGCACCTTTATCTTGTTAAAGTTGTAGAATTCTTTTGCTAGCATTTGAGTGGGATCAAATGAGATATGATGAGTCTAAATCATCGGAGTGTCTTCGAGCAAAAGGATCTAGTGCACTGGGTGCATTGAACAGGATCACAATGAAAAGCTTTATCTAGAACCGTCAATAGATAATAGTCTTTTCATTATCAGGACAATCGGAGAGTCTATCTTAATCCTGAGATAAATGATGGACTTATGGTTGCAAGTGATATCATTTGAGTTATCAATGAGTACGATTATATCGCATAGTCTATCCTCGATAGTTTGGTGATATTCATTTGTTAATCGATAGAGGACTTCATTTATAGATATGGACATCGTGGCTCCATTTAATTAAATGAGAGTATAATATCATCATATGGATGTTTTGAGGTAATTGGATATTAAATCTCAACGTTGAGTTTTCGATAGTGTCTATTGAAAACATGGCTTCTGGACAAGTCAAAATATCAAAGTTCAAAACGTGGTCATATGAGTAAATATGGTAACTTGGAGAGTTATAGGCGGTCTATGAACTCTTGGCGATTACTGATATTAATCACGAGGATACACTATCTCCTATATGATTGTCTAGGGTATGAATGAGGAGCATCTTCCTTTTCTATCTTTATTTAAGAGTTCAATTTTAGCTCTTTAGTGGAATGAGTTAAAATTAATGGATCGGACCTAAGTGAATCATTTGTTGATTGTGATTAGGTTATGTCTATTGAAGCTTAAATTTAGATGGCCCGCCAAGATCCCAATCCACACGGACTTGCATGGATCACTTGATATATTCTACCGGACCAATTTAAGGGTCCATCTAGAATTGCATTTAATATATTAAGAATATAATTTGCACATTATTTAAGTAATGGGCTGCTCAATTATATTTATATATTAATGAAAGACATGTGGGCTTGTTTCTTTTAGTAAGAATGTGTCTGGTTCACATGTGGGCTTTTTATTTAAAGTCCAATGGATTAAATGAAATAAGAAAATAATATTTTGGCCCATTTATTCAAGTGGGGCGGCAAGGTTAAGTTTTAACCTAATATATTATTTTGTTTCATTTGTTTTAATTAAATAAGAATTAATTAATTTATTAATTAATTGTTTAATTAAGAAACAAATCTTTTCTGATTAGGAAATATGATTCCTAGTGTTATACTATTGTTGGTAGTATACTAAAAGTAAAAGACTTATTTGGTTAGAAAATAAATAATTAATTTTATTTATTTAATCAAATAAGAAGTCTTTTATATTTAGTCAAATAAAGGAATAAAAGATTTATGAATTCAATTAGGGTTTAAAGTCTTAAACTAAATAGGAAATAGGGTGCAATACAAACTCTTTTGGGCTTGAGAATTGCGGCAACCCTAGTCCCTTTTAGGTTGTGATTTTCGGCCACCCTAAGTAAATGAAGAGAAGAAAATTTGGCCACCTATATAAGTTCTCTTATAGATTTCGGCCACCAAAAGTGGTTCTAGAGACAATTTTTCTTCTTCTTCTCAATTCATAGAAAGCTTTTATTCTACTAAAACAAAGAGGAGTGTTAGATTATTCTTTGATAGTATACTATTTGCTTAATCATCAATAAGCTTGTGTATACGATATCGATCTAGGTTCACGCGAGTTTCGATCATTAGATTGAGAACTCAAAAGTGACCGGAATAATCTCAGTCATTCTTTTGATTGTTTTTGTGACTAACAAAGAAAAGAAAGTTTGTTTTGTCCATTCACAGGTTTGCAATTCAAAGAAAAAGGGAGACCACGCTCCTAGGTGATCCACGTTCGTGCTAGGATTGAAGATCTTGCGGATTACCATTGACGTAAGTCAATCGGATCACGCGACAAAAGGTATTCTACTTTTTGGTTATTGTATATGCATGTTTAATTAATTAAAGGGTTTAAGGTTCATAAAGGAAAAATTTTAAAAGTCACTAAATCTAATTTTTAGTCTCGCTTCCGCTGCGTGTACTACGGCATTTTTCCCTACAATATCCGTATGATAGTAACCATGTTCAACTAATAAAGAAAGAGAGACATTTGGAATGTAAATTCCTTTGAATGGATACAAGATCCTTTATTCATTTTGAGTCTCATAAGCTTTCACACAAGTTTTGCATTTTAAGAATATGCAATCATCAATTCATGCTTTTCATGAGAGCATGTTGTATGAATTTCATGCTTTTTCATTTGACATAAGCATGTTATAAAAGAATCATCATGTCATGGAGATAACTATAGGTCATTCACATCATACTTCCTATGTAAATCTCCTAGTCCAAAAATGCATGTTTGAACATAAATATGACATGGATTGTAGACAAGCAAGGTTCACACTTATAGAAATTGAAAACATATATACATATGTACAACCAAGCTTACTCAAGCAATCAAAAGAAGAGGCATAAGATATTTCAAATTTTTTGCAAGATACAAGAATGCAAAATAGCTCTCTTTGCTTGAGTTCCCCATATGGGGTCAAGTAAATCACATCACTCCACAAGACATATCCCAATAGATCTACTAAGAGTTTTAAATCGAGTAGCATCTAATGGTTTAGTAAATAGGTCTGCAAGTTGATCATTAGTACCTACATGTTCAAGTACTTTGCATTTATTTTCAACAAGCTCTCTAATGAAGTGATGTCGGATGTCAATATGCTTAGTTCTAGAATGTTGGACCGGATTCTTGGAAATATTAATGGCACTCATATTATCATAAAAGAGAGTGAGAGTACCTTGGTTGAATCCGTAGTCCACTAGCATTTGCTTCATCCACATAAGTTGAGTGCATCCACTCCCCGCGGCTATGTACTCGGCTTCCGCCGTGGACAAGGAAATCGAGTTTTGCTTCTTGCAAAACCACGACACCAAGTTGTTGCCTAGAAAGAAGCAACCGCCCGATGTGCTCTTCCTATCATCACAGTTTCCTGCCCAATCCGCATCACTATATCCTACAAGACTAGGATTATTGTCAAATGAGTACCAAATCCCATAATTAGAAGTCCCATTCACAAATCGAATGACTCTCTTAACCGAAGAGAGATGGGACTCCTTGGGATCGGATTGGTACCTAGCACAAACTCCTACACTAAATGATATATCGGGCCTACTTGCGATCAAATAGAGCAAGCTCCCTATCATGCCACGATATAAGGTTTGGTCCACACTTTTACCGCTAGCATCCTTGCTTAGCTTCAAAGTGGTGCTCATAGGAGTATCACAATGTTTGGCTTTTTCAAGACCAAACTTCTTCACTAGGTTTTTGGCATATTTGGCTTGGGATATGAAAATCCCATCATCTAGTTGCCTAATTTGCAAACCTAGGAAGTAACTAAGCTCACCAACAAGACTCATCTCAAATTCATGAGACATGACATCAACAAATTGTTGGACTTTGGTGTTGTTGGTGGAGCCAAAAACTATATCATCAACATATATTTGAGCTATGAAAAGCTCATCATTGTCTCTCTTGATGAATAGCGTCTTGTCAACACACCTCTTGTGTAGTTGTTGTCAACAAGAAATTGAGTGAGGCGCTCATACCAAGCCCTCGGTGCTTGTTTCAACCCATAAAGTGCCTTCTTGAGGCGATAAACATGATTGGGGTGGTGTGCATCCACAAACCCCTTAGGTTGTTCAACAAACACTTCCTCTTGCAAGAAGCCATTGAGGAAGGCACTCTTGACGTCCATTTGGTGCAATTTGAACTTGTGCACACAAGAAATGGACAAGAGAAGCCTAATGGACTCTAAGCGGGCAACAGGAGCAAAAGTCTCCTCAAAGTCGAAACCCTCAATTTTAGAGTACCCTTGTGCTACAAGTCTAGCCTTGTTCCGCACTATGTTTCCATCCTCATCGGATTTGTTCCTAAATATCCATTTAGTGCCTATGACATTAGTGGTCTTAGGCCTAGGAACTAGAGTCCAAACCTCATTCCTTTCGAATTGGTTTAGCTCTTCTTGCATGGCAAGAACCCAAAATTCATCATTTAAGGCTTCTTCAACATTTTTGGGTACAATTTGAGAGGTGTAGCAAGTATAGCTAATAAGATTAGCAAGTTGACGTCTAGTCCTAACACCCTCATTTACCTCTCCAATGATATCTTCTTTATCATGGAGTTTCCTAACCCATGGAGTGGGTGTAGGGAAAAATACCGTAGTACACGCAGCGGAAGCGAGACTAAAAATAGATTTAGTGACTTTTAAAAAATTTTCCTTTTATGAACCTTAAACCCTTTAATCAATTAAACATATATATTATCTAACAAAAGAATAATACCTTTTGTCGCGTGATCCGATTGACTTACGTCGATGGTAATCCGCAAGATCTTCAATCCTAGCACGAACGTGGATCACCTAGGAGCGTGGTCTCCTTTTTCTTTGAATTGCAAACCTGTGAATGGACAAACAAACTTTTCTTTTCTTTGTTAGTCTTAAAAACAATCAAAAGAAATACCAAGATTATTCCGGTCACTTTTGAGTTCTCAATCTAATGATCGAAACTCGCGTGAACCTAGATCGATGTTGTATACACAAGCTTATTGATGATTAAGCAAATAGTATACCATCAAGGAATAATCTAACACTCTTTTATGTTTTAGAAGAATAAAATAATCTATCTATGAATTGAGAAGAAGAAGAAATTTGTATCAAGAACACATGTAGTGGCCGAATTCTATAAGAGCACTTATATAGGTGGCCAAATTTTCTTCTCTTCTTTTTCTTAGGGTGGCCGAAAATCATAACCTAAAAGGGACTAGGGTTGCCGCAATTCTCAAGCCCAAAAGAGTTTGTATTGCACCCTAATTCCTATTTAGTTCAAGACTTTAAACCCTAATTTAATTCATAAAACTTTTATTCCTTTATTTGACTAAATAAAAAAGACTTCTTATTTGATTAAATAAATAAAATTAATTATTTATTTTCTTACCAAATAAGTCTTTTACTTTTAGTATACTACCAACAATAGTATAACACTAGGAATCATATTTCCTAATCAGAAAAGATTTGTTTCTTAATTAAACAATTAATTAAACAATTAATTAATTCTTATTTAATTAAAACAATGAAAACAAAATAATATCTTAGGTTAAAATTTAACCTTGCCGCCCCACTTAAAATAATTGGGCCAAATATTATTTTCTTATTTCATTTAATCCATTGGACTTTAAATAAAAAGCCCACATGTGAACCAGACCCATTCTTACTAGAAGAAACAAGCCCACATGTCTTTCATTAATATATTAATATAATTGAGCAACCCATTAAATAAATAATGTGCAAATTATATTCTTAATATATTAAATGCAATTCTAAATGGACCCTTAAATTGGTCCGGTAGAATATATCAAGTGATCCATGCAAGTCCGTGTGGATTGAGGATCTTGGCGGGCCATCTAAATTTAAGCTTCAATAGACATAACCTAATCACAATCAACAAATGATTCACTTAGGTCCGATCCATTAATTTTAACTCATTCCACTAAAGAGCTAAAACTGAACTCTTAAATAAAGATAGAAAAGGAAGATGTTCCTCATTCATACCCTAGACAATCATGTTGGAGATAGTGTATCCTCGTGATTAATATCAGTAATCGCCAAGAGTTCATAGACCGCCTACAACTCTCCAAGTTACCATATTTACTCATATGACCACGTTTTGAACTTGGATATTTTGACTTGTCCAGAAGCCATGTTTTCAATAGACACTATCGAAAACTCAACGTTGAGATTTAATATCCAATTACCTCAAAACATCCATATGATGATATTATACTCTCATTTAATAAATGGAGCCACGATGTCCATATCTATAAATGAAGTCCTCTATCGATTAACAAATGAATATCACCAAACTATCGAGGATAGACTATGCGATATAATCGTACTCATTGATAACTCAAATGATATCACTTGCAACCATAAGTCCATCATTTATCTCAGGATTAAGATAGACTCTCCGATTGTCCTGATAATGAAAAGACTATTATCTATTGACGGTTCTAGATAAAGCTTTTCATTGTGATCCAGTTCAATGCACCCAGTGCACTAGATCCTTTTGCTCGAAGACACTCCGATGATTTTAGACTCATCATATCTCATTTGATCCCACTCAAATGCTAGCAAAAGAATTCTACAACTTTAACAAGATAAAGGTGCCCAACCTTTAACTTAAGTTGTGAACGTTATTCAAGACTAACTAAAGAATTGTGTCTACCACATACATATCTAGATGTACGAACAATTCTTATTTTCTCATAGTCTTTAGACCTTATGATTATTTACTTTAACAATTATAATATTAAACTATAAATGCTATACGATTTGTTAAACCAGAAATCACTTTATTAATATGAAAAAAAGATTGTTAATTACAACATTACACTCTTGCTATTGAGCATAATCCTAACAATCTCCCACTTGCACTATAGCAAATGTGTCATATCTCTCAAGCCCATGTTCTCTAGATGCCCATCGAAACTCTTCTGAGGTAGAGCCTTTGTGAAGAGATCCGCTAGATTTTCTGCTGACACGATTTTGGTAATCGTCACGTCACCTCTTTGAACAATCTCCTTTAAAAGATGATACTTTCTTTCAATGTGTTTACCTCTCTTGTGACTTCTTGGTTCTTTCGAATTAGCCACTGCTCCACTGTTGTCACAGTAGATAGTGATCTGCTTATTCGCACTAGGAACCACTTCCAAGTCAATCAAGAATTGGCGGAGCCAAACAGCCTCTTTGGCAGCCTCCCGTGCAGCAATATACTCAGCTTCCATGGTGGAATCAGCAATACAAGATTGCTTGATACTCCTCCATATAACTGCTCCTCCTCCAATAGTAAACACAGCCCTGATGTGGATTTTCTGGAGTCAGAATCTGATTGGAAATCAGAATCTGTATACCCAACGAGAATCAAATCCCCTCCAGAGTATACAAGCATATTATCTCTCGTTCTCTTAAGATACTTGAAAATATGCTTGACTGCCGTCCAGTGATCAGGACCAGGTTTTGATTGAAACCTGCTAACTATGCCAACAGCAAAACAAATATCTGGTCTAGTACAGAGCATTGCATACATGAGACTTCCAACTGCCGAGGCATATGGAACTCTACTCATGAATTGCTCTTCATGCTCATTCTTAGGAACTTGTTCCTTAGAAAGCTTGATTCCATGTCTGAAAGGTAACATACCTTTCTTGGAATCCTGCATGGAAAACCTAGACAAGATCTTGTCTATGTATGAAGCTTGGGATAATGCAATCGTTCTATTCTTTCTATCCCTTATTACTTGGATACCTAGAATAAAACTTGCTTCTCCTAAGTCCTTCATATCAAATTGTTTTGCTAACCATTCTTTTACTGATGTCAATACACCTACATCGTTTCCAATGAGTAGTATATCATCAACATAAAGAATCAGGAAAACCAACTTGTCGCCCTTAATCCTTTTGTATACACAAGGTTCGTCAGGATTCTGAATAAATCCAAAACCTTTGACAGCTTGATCAAACCTTATGTTCCAGGATCTGGATGCTTGCTTCAATCCATATATGGATTTCTGCAACTTGCATACCTTTTCCATTTGGCCCTTTTCAATGAATCCCTCTGGTTGCATCATGTAGATGCTTTCGTCAAGACTTCCATTAAGGAAAGCTGTCTTGACGTCCATTTGCCAAATCTCTAGATCTAAAGATGCTGCAATGGATAAGAGTATCCTAATGGATTTAAGCATGGCCACAGGAGAGAAGGTTTCCTCGTAATCGATACCTTCTTTCTGTGTATACCCTTTAGCTACCAATCTAGCTTTAAAGGTTTCCACCTTACCATCCATACCTCTTTTACTCTTGTATACCCACTTGCACCCAATGGGTTTTATCCCTTTAGGCAAGTCTACAAGGGACCAGACTTTGTTATCGAACATAGATTCAATCTTGGATTGCATTGCCTTTTGCCAATGGCGACTATCAACATCCTCCATAGCTTCCTTGTACGTGTAGGGATCATCGTCGTCCGGGAGATTCTCCACTGATTCTCCCAGACCGATGTATCTCTCGGGTTGTGTTCTAACCCTCCCACTACAACAAGGAATGGTGGGTTGTTGATCTTGTGTTGGATCGGAACTTACAATTGGGTTAGGTTGTGTAACCTCTCGTGGAATTGTATCTCCTGACATCTCATTCAGGACAATTCTACTTCTAGGCACAAAATCATTCATATAGTCTTTTTCCAAAAATTTAGCATTTGTCGAAACAAATACTTTAAGATCTGAAGGACTATAAAAATAATATCCTTTAGTTTCTTTTGGATACCCTACAAATATACATGTTTCTGAACGGGACTCCATCTTTTCTGTCTTTCCTTTTAACACATGCGCAGGACAACCAAATATCCTTAAGTGTTGTAAACTAGGCTTGCGCCCAGTCCACAACTCATGCGGTGTTTTAGGAACAGACTTAGATGGTACATCGTTTAGAATGTATATAGCAGTTTGTAAGGCATATCCCCAAAAAGAAATAGGAAGTGTTGAATAACTCAACATAGACCTAACCATATCCAAAAGAGTTCTATTTCTCCTTTCTGCTACCCCATTCTGTTGAGGTGTACCTGGTGTAGAAAACTGAGAAACTATCCCATTATCAATAAGATATTGCTGAAACTCACTAGATAGATATTCTCCACCACGATCAGATCTCAAGATTTTTATGTGTTTCTCAAGCTGATTTTCCACTTCAGCTTTGAATGCTTTGAACATGTCAAAAGCATCCGACTTATGTCGCAGGAGATACACATAACCAAATCTCGAGTAATCATCTGTGAAGGTGATGAAGTACTCATATCCACCTCTAGCTTGAATGCTCATAGGTCCACATACATCAGTGTGTATCAATCCTAAACATTCAGTGGCTCTCGCACCTTTGGCAGAGAACGTCCTTTTGGTCATTTTACCTTCCAAACAAGATTCACAAGTTGGTAGATCATCAACCTTTAAGTCACTCAAAGGTTCGTCACATACCAATCTTTTAATCCTATTAAGATAATATGACCTAGGCGTAAATGCCATAGGTAGGTTTCATTTATTGATAATTTAACTCTTTTATGATTAGGTTCCGTTATTTCTGTGTCTAACGAGTGAGAGATATTTCTATGCAAAAAGTATAGACCGTTTTCCAATGTACCTTGGCAAATAATTTTGTCATTCTTACTAATAATAAAGACTTTATTAAAAGTAACCGAATATCCAAATTTATTCAAACAAGAAACTGAAATTAAATTCCTCTTGAATTGAGGTACATAATAAACGTCTATTAAATCTAAATGCCTTCTAGAATCCAAATAAACTCTAATATCTCCCACTGCACTTGCAGACACTAACGTTCCGTTGCCCAAGCGCAAATTGATTTCATTCTTACTCAGCCTTCTCCTTTCTTGGAACCCCTGCAAGGAATAACAAACATGATTAGTGGCTCATGAGTCTATGATCCAAGTATCTGTAGAATCAGCCAAAAAACATGTTTCAAGATAATTAACATTACCTTCTTCCTTTTTTTTCTGGGACTTTGGGCAATTACTTTTCCAATATCCCTTTTCACCACAAAGGAAGCATTTCCTTTGATCTTGGTTACATTCTTGGTCTCCTTCTTGGTAGGCCCAAATTGCTTTTTCTTCTGTTGTTTCTTGACCTTTTGACGGGCCTTAACAGTAGCAACTTTACCAACCATATGAATCTCCTGACCCTTGCCTTTCACAAGGATCTTTTCAGCACTTTGAACATCTTGCATCAGGCCTTGTAAGGTGTATTCCTTTTTGTTCAAAGTGTAGTCCAATTTTAACTGATCAAAGGAATCTGACAATGAATTGACAACCATATCAATTTTTGTCTCACCATCTATCTCAGCGCCATGCAGTTCAGCAATGTTAAGATGTGCTATGACTTTCATCATGTGATCTTTCACAGCCTGTCCAGGTTTCATTCTAAGATTCATAAAAGCAGTCACTGCCTCTCTCTTAGTCGTCCTGGACTTCATAGCAAACATCTCCTCTAGAGACATCATTATATCAGCAGCGGACTCCATTCCTTCATGCTGCTGTTGCAACACGTCGGAGATAGTGGCCATAATATAACATTTGGCCATATCATCTGAAGTCTTCCACTGCTCATACTCATCTCTATACATTATGCTAGATTCATTATTAGGAGCAGGTGGTTTAGGAGTAGTTAGAACAAACTTATGTTTTTCACTTTGCAGCAACAACCCAATTTTCCTTTTCCATGTGACATAATTATCTCCAGTTAAAGTGTTATCTTTCAGGATCTTCATAAGTGATGGGGTCATGATTTCTGAATAAAAACAAAACATATATAAGTAAATAATCATGATAAAGCACTTTTAAATATTTATCTTGAATTAAATAAATAACTCAATCATAAAAATTCAACGGTGATCCAACACCCATAAATGTTACGCCTCCTTTGGGAGTTCGCACTATTTACAAGTTAGACTAGGTCCCACCTAATTGTTAACATAACAACCAGCGTTTTCAATTTTAGCCTTGCAATTTTACTGACAAGAACTCTTGGGAGGATATCAATAAAATTACATTGAGTGTGTTACCAAGATATCGACCCTCAATTTTCTCTCACGAAAATCCCTCCTTGGGGAGTAGATCTCGTTTGAGTCCATTGTCTAGTCTATCCTTGTAAGGAAGTATGTTGCTAAATTCCATTCATGGACGCCCCTTGGGGGGATTACCAATAAATAATTAAGCTCAACTAACCTTGGAGGCCATAGGTGTTACAAAAACACCTTCTCCCACTCAATTATTTAAGGCGTGTGATTAAATCCCATAGAATGATTTACCAAGTTATCTAGATGCCAATTTAGATACCTAAATCATTCAATGCATGTTCATACCAAAAGAGATATATGAGTGGCACTCCTATTCTATATGTCATGTTATCATACAATAACAAATATTGTAATATCTAAGCATAAATTAAATAGCAACAATTTTGGCCCATCCTAGAAAAACAAGTAAATTACAATTGTTTAGGAATACAAGATCTTCAAGTGGCCCATCAACCATACGCTCATCCTTTGGCCCAACCCCATGGGCGTGCACAACCCACAACCCCACAAAGGGGCTGCTGTGCGCAGCCCATGAAGACTCCCAGGGCTGCCGTGCGCAGCCCACCAAGCTTGGGCTTGCCATGCGCAGCCCAATCCACTCCTAGGGTGCGCACGGTGCTCGTTCTCGGTTCCGGTTGCTTCGTTTTTCTTCGTGTCTTCGAATCTTCAACACCTAAATATATTACGGCAGTATTTAAACAAATAAAATACTGCAGTATTTTTTTATTTTTTTTTTAATCACTGCAGTACTTTTTACAAACAAAAAACTGCACATAATAAATATTAAAAAAAACTGCAGTAGTATTAAAAAAATACTGCACCTATATAAAAAATAATAAAACCTAGCAACTACCAAGAAGGAATTATGGCGATGATAGACCACCCTTCTTGTTACAATTCCATAACAAAAATACATTGAAAATCTAGGACCAAAATCGAGCAAAAACAATCCACATAAAACATATATAAATCCATACATCACATGTAATTATATATGCGAATACCTAGAGTGCCATCTCTTTATAAACATGCATAATCACAATAAAAAGAAATCGATCCACGTATATATACGTTAATTAATTAAAAGGGTTCAACCTAGGCTCTGATACCAATTGTAGGGAAAAATACCGTAGTACACGCAGCGGAAGCGAGACTAAAAATAGATTTAGTGACTTTTAAAAATTTTTCCTTTTATGAACCTTAAACCCTTTAATCAATTAAACATATATATTATCTAACAAAAGAATAATACCTTTTGTCGCGTGATCCGATTGACTTACGTCGATGGTAATCCGCAAGATCTTCAATCCTAGCACGAACGTGGATCACCTAGGAGCGTGGTCTCCCTTTTCTTTGAATTGCAAACCTGTGAATGGACAAACAAACTTTTCTTTTCTTTGTTAGTCTCAAAAACAATCAAAAGAAATACCAAGATTATTCCGGTCACTTTTGAGTTCTCAATCTAATGATCGAAACTCGCGTGAACCTAGATCGATGTTGTATACACAAGCTTATTGATGATTAAGCAAATAGTATACCATCAAGGAATAATCTAACACTCTTTTATGTTTTAGAAGAATAAAATAATATATCTATGAATTGAGAAGAAGAAGAAATTTGTATCAAGAACACATGTAGTGGCCGAATTCTATAAGAGCACTTATATAGGTGGCCAAATTTTCTTCTCTTCTTTTTCTTAGGGTGGCCGAAAATCATAACCTAAAAGGGACTAGGGTTGCCGCAATTCTCAAGCCCAAAAGAGTTTGTATTGCACCCTAATTCCTATTTAGTTCAAGACTTTAAACCCTAATTTAATTCATAAAACTTTTATTCCTTTATTTGACTAAATAAAAAAGACTTCTTATTTGATTAAATAAATGAAATTAATTATTTATTTTCTTACCAAATAAGTCTTTTACTTTTAGTATACTACCAACAATAGTATAACACTAGGAATCATATTTCCTAATCAGAAAAGATTTGTTTCTTAATTAAACAATTAATTAATAAATTAATTAATTCTTATTTAATTAAAACAATGAAAACAAAATAATATCTTAGGTTAAAATTTAACCTTGCCGCCCCACTTAAAATAATTGGGCCAAATATTATTTTCTTATTTCATTTAATCCATTGGACTTTAAATAAAAAGCCCACATGTGAACCAGACCCATTCTTACTAAAAGAAACAAGCCCACATGTCTTTCATTAATATATTAATATAATTGAGCAGCCCATTAAATAAATAATGTGCAAATTATATTCTTAATATATTAAATGCAATTCTAAATGGACCCTTAAATTGGTCCGGTAGAATATATCAAGTGATCCATGCAAGTCCGTGTGGATTGAGGATCTTGGCGGGCCATCTAAATTTAAGCTTCAATAGACATAACCTAATCATAATCAACAAATGATTCACTTAGGTCCGATCCATTAATTTTAACTCATTCCACTAAAGAGCTAAAACTGAACTCTTAAATAAAGATAGAAAAGGAAGATGTTCCTCATTCATACCCTAGACAATCATGTTGGAGATAGTGTATCCTCGTGATTAATATCAGTAATCGCCAAGAGTTCATAGACCGCCTACAACTCTCCAAGTTACCATATTTACTCATATGACCACGTTTTGAACTTGGATATTTTGACTTGTCCAGAAGCCATGTTTTCAATAGACACTATCGAAAACTCAACGTTGAGATTTAATATCCAATTACCTCAAAACATCCATATGATGATATTATACTCTCATTTAATAAATGGAGCCACGATGTCCATATCTATAAATGAAGTCCTCTATCGATTAACAAATGAATATCACCAAACTATCGAGGATAGATTATGCGATATAATCGTACTCATTGATAACTCAAATGATATCACTTGCAACCATAAGTCCATCATTTATCTCAGGATTAAGATAGACTCTCCGATTGTCCTGATAATGAAAAGACTATTATCTATTGACGGTTCTAGATAAAGCTTTTCATTGTGATCCAGTTCAATGCACCCAGTGCACTAGATCCTTTTGCTCGAAGACACTCCGATGATTTTAGACTCATCATATCTCATTTGATCCCACTTAAATGCTAGCAAAAGAATTCTACAACTTTAACAAGATAAAGGTGCCCAACCTTTAATTTAAGTTGTGAACGTTATTCAAGACTAACTAAAGAATTGTGTCTACCACATACATATCTAGATGTACGAACAATTCTTCTTTTCTCATAGTTTTTAGACCTTATGATTATTTACTTTGACAATTATAATATTAAACTATAAATGCTATACGATTTGTTAAACCAGAAATCACTTTATTAATATGAAAAAAAGATTGTTAATTACAACATTACACTCTTGCTATTGAGCATAATCCTAACAGCGGGTTCTTTAGAGTCCAAGAGAGGAACTCTAGCAATAGGTTGTGTGTCATCATTGTTGACATTAGATGTCCCAACATTAGGAGACACCACAACCTTCTCCAAAGGAGAACCATCACTAAAAATAACCTCCTCCTCATGATCATTAGACTTGAGCCTAGTATCATCAAATACGACATTGGATGATTCCATAACACTTAGAGTCTTTAAATTGAAAACTCTATAGGCTCTACTATTCAAGGCATAGCCAATAAAGATACCCTCATCGCTCTTAGCATCGAATTTGCCAAGTTGATCACGGTCATTCAAAATGTAGCATTTGCTTCCAAAAGTGTGGAAGTATCTAACATTTGGCCTCTTGCCTTTCCATAACTCATAGGAGGTGTTTCTAGTACCGGGCCTTAGGAAGACTCTATTTCCTATATAGCAAGCCGTATTGACGGCTTTGGCCCATAGGTTCCTAGGGACATTGTTGCTAAGCAACATCACACGGGCCATTTCTTGAAGGACCCTATTTTTCCTCTCAACAACTCCATTTTGTTGAGGTGTCCTAGGAGCCGAAAACTCATGGGAGATACCTAAACCATTACAAAAAGGTTTCAAAGGTAGCATTCTCAAATTCTCTCCCATGGTCACTTCTAATCCGTTTTATGCTTTTAATATTAGAGTTCATTTCATTTTGAAGTTTATTACAAAGCATTTTAAACTTATCAAAAGTTTCGGATTTTTCTCTAAGAAAATATGTCCATGTGAACCTAGAGAAATCATCAACACAAACAAAAATGTATCTCTTTCCACCCAAACTTTCGGTTTGCATGGGACCCATGAGGTCCATGTGGAGAAGCTCAAGAGGCTCCTTGGTGGTGAGATACTTACCCTTTTTGTGCATGCTTTTAGTTTGCTTTCCTTGTTGGCAAGGTCCACAAACACCATTGGCTTTCTTCCCAAGCTTAGGGAGGCCACGCACATACTCGAACTTTCCAAGGGTCCGTAGATCCCTAAAGTTCATGTGGCCAAGTCTTTCATGCCACAACTCAATTTGCTCATCCATGGACACATGATTAGATACAATACTAGCTTCAAGACAATAACAATTGTCGCTAGATCTCATGCCCTTCAACAAGGTTTGTCCATCGGGTTTTAGGATTGAGCAAAAATCTTTAGAAAACAAGACGGAATATCCTTCATCACTAAGATGTGAAATGCTTATTAAATTGGCTTTCAAGCCATCAACAAATAAAGCATTGGATATAGAGGGTAATCCGGGAACGGAAATGGTTCCTTTCCTTTTAACATTTCTTTTGGATCCATCACCAAAAGTGACATTTCCACCTTCCTCCATAACAAGAGTCTCGAAGAAACTCTTGTTTCCCGTCATGTGCCTAGAGCACCCACTATCGAAGTACCAAAAATTAGAAGAATTTGCCTTCAAGGCTATTTGTGCAACATGGCAAACATTTTCATTCTTTCTAATCCACTTAGCAACAATCTTAGCTTTCCTAGTGGTCTTTGGTACATGTGCTCTACTATTTCTAGGATCATGCAAATCAATATTTTCATTCCTAGAAACATGCATCTTGGCTCTATTCTTTCTCTTTTCAATCATGCTTTGTTTTCTACACATTTTAATATATTGAAAGCAATTTGGTCTAATATGACCATCACAACCACAAAAGTGACAAATAGGGATGAAATAAGGAATCATACCTTGCCTTTGTGCACGTATGGGAGCTTGTCCATGTCTTTGTGGATAAGTGGGTTCAATCCATCTTCGTTGTTGAACCGGTCTAGGTTGCTTCCAAGCTTGAGGTTGCATGATTGGTCTCTTTCCTTTGTGAGCCAATTTTGGAGGAGTGTTGGCTTGAGGGACCCTAGGGGGTTGAGCTTGAGATTTCCTTCTTGGCCCCATTTTCACTTGAGCATTAGAACATTGTCCTACTTCTAACTTCTTCCTAGGAGGTTGCACAAATGAAGTTTCTTCGTTCTTCAAGCTCTTGACAAACACGGTCTTGTTAGAGGTTGAGATTTTCTTGCCATCATCATACCCAAGACCTCTTTTGTCACATGGACTCTTTCCAACACCAAGTAAATGATCAAGCTTCTTGGTGCTAGAATCTATCCTAGCCAAGGACCCTTTAACTTCTACAAGTTCCCTCTTCAAGCCTTCTTCACTTCTCTTGGATAAGTCTAACTCCTCAATTAACTTATCCTCTCTCCTCTTCAATCTTTCCACTTGTTCACTTAAGTGGTCATTGTGAGCCGAAAGTTCAAGGTTTTCTTCTCTCAACCTCTCAATCTTTCTTGTGCTTTTAAGTGCTAAATCATTGAACTCGGCATGGTATTTAGCAAGCACCTTTTGCTCCACAAATTTCTTTTTGGAACTAGAAGAGGAGTCACTTTCTACTTCACTTGAGTCATTTTCCTCTTGACTCATTTCCTCTTTCTCACTACCACTTTTGCTCTTATGTGAGGAGGCAAAAGCTAGGAGGTTAGCCATGAGCTCTTCTTCACTTGAAGACTCATCTTCCTCATTGGAGTCATCACTACTCCCACTCCAAGTGGCGGCCATCACTTTGCTCTTCTTCTTTTCATTGTGATTAGCACATTCGGGGGCAAAGTGACCAATCCCACCACATTCAAAGCATCGGACCCCTTTCTTTTCGGTCCTCTCTTGTCTAGGCTCAAACTTCTTGAAGGAACTCTTTTTCTTCAAATCTTGTCCTCTTGACCCAAATCCCTTCTTCTTCTTGAACCCCATAACCTTGTTGAACCTTTTCACAAATAAGGCAAGGTCTTCATTCGATTCATGCTTTGCCTCCTTTGCATCCTTAGATGCTTTCAAAGCTTTTCCTTTAGACTTCTTAGGAGGAGTAGTGGTGCTAGGAGCCTTCCTAGACTCATATGCAAGGAGACGCCCAATCACCTCACTTGGCTTCATATCCATGTAGCCACTATTTTCTTCTATGGCCGTCACCTTGGATTCAAACCTATCAGGGAGAGATCTCATAATTTTTTGCTTGACTCTCCTATCCGAATACGGGTCTCCGAGTTGATGGCTTTGATTTACAATGTCCATCAATTTGATTTCGAAGTCATTGAAGCATTCATCCTCTCCCATCCTAAGTAGCTCAAACTGAGTTTGGAGGACTTGAAGCTTGGACTCCTTCACCACCTCGGTTCCCTCATGTGCAACTTAAAGGATGTCCCATGCCACTTTGGCAATCTGAGTATTCTGAATAAGCTTGTACTGATTCTCATCCATAGCACACATAATGGCATGCATAGCCTTCCTATTCCAGTTAGAAGCCTCAAACTCTTGCGCGTTCCATTACGCCTTAGGCTTCAAAACATCTTGTCCTCCACCCGCAGGAGTCATCATAGGGAGATCATATCCGTCTTCCACCGCCATCCATGCACGGTCATGAATTTGGCATATGTAGGATTCCATCTTCCCTTTCCATTGGGAATAGTTCAATCCGGTAAGAAGTGGAGGCCTTGTGCTAGAAGCTCCTTCGTGGCCACCACCATTTCCACCGTTTCCACTCATAGTGTTTATGAATGAATGAAATGAATGCAAATGTATGAATGATCAAAAATCACAGAAAATGCAAAACACACCAAAATAAGCAAGGATCACCTATGTATGTCTAGGAACCCGCTCTGATACCAATTGAAACTAATTATAGCACGGTGTGTATAAAGCTATCTAGAGGGGGGGTGAATAGATTTTACGCTTTTTACCCAATTTTTCGTGTTAGTCAAAATTACGAAAATGCCCTCAAGATAATATAAACAAGCAAGTGTAATATGGTGCGGAAATTAAAACAACACTTGGTTTTTACGTGGAAACCCTCATGGGAAAAACCACGGGCTATGTAAGTAAGCCACACTCGAACCTCGAATCCACTAAATGTGCAAACGATTACAACCTAATCCCGGAAGTAATCACACACCTACCTAATCCCGGTATGAGTGAACCTAGTCCTATTTGCTTGCGATCTAAGCAACCTAATCCCGGTTGCTACACACAAGACTTACTTTCTCTAGAAGAGAATACAACCCTAAGTGAATATATGTGAATATCCAAAATGCAACATAGAGCAAGGGAAACCCTATATGCTTATCTAAGATGATTAATATGCAATTAAGAACAATCCTAGATATCAAAACTAAATGACATGTCAATTAGTTTAGCTAATCAATATTAAGCACAAAACCTAATATGCTAGCACAATACAACTTCTCAAACATACATCATACTCATCTCAATATTGTATCCAAAGCATACAAAATAACAAACAAGTAATTAATTGAGATTGCTAGATAAGAGAAACACAAAACATGTAAGATATTAGTGAAAAGCTTACCAAGCAAAGTATGATGAAGATTCCATGCAAGATGACATCTAGATGATCTAAGATGATGCTAGATGAAGATTGATGATCATGAAAAAGTGTTTGAATGATTAAAAATGAGTTC
This sequence comes from Acer yangbiense, assembly GCA_008009225.1. Classification (NCBI taxonomy): domain Eukaryota; kingdom Viridiplantae; phylum Streptophyta; class Magnoliopsida; order Sapindales; family Sapindaceae; genus Acer; species Acer yangbiense. The sequence goes on along the minus strand of CM017765.1, from coordinate 14,766,176 downwards.
TTTGTGTATTTTTCTTCTCCTGAAAAATATCCTAAGTATGAAGCATGAATAAGAACTCTTGTCCATGACCTAAAATCAAGTTAGCATATATATAGAGGCCATAAGTGAAGTGAGGTTGTTTTGAAAACACACCAGAAAATTGCTCTGTGTGCTGGTGGACCTGCGCTGGACGACAGGCGCAGGACCAGCGCACACGTACATTTTTGCTATGGCGCTAGACGACATGCGCTCACATAGGCGCCAGACCAGCGGAGCCATACTGGGCGATCAGCGCTGGTGGCCTTGCGCTGGTGTAGACCAGCGCACGACTGGCGACAGAGAACTGGACGATCTGCGCTGGTGGACTGCGCTGGTGTGGACCAGCGCACGACCAGCGGCACGCCACTGGGAGTTTTACGCCGATGAGCGGCGCTGGACGACAGGCGCAGGAGGACCAGCGCACAGCCCACAACTTTGAACCCCACAAGCAATCATGCAAGGGGAACAAAGGTAAACTAAGACGCATCCTAAAAGCCTAAATGCTATGATGTTATAAACACAAGATGCAATCATAATAACAAGCAAGAAGAGATGTAAATAGGCATTGATGCACAACAAAAAGAAACACAACATACAAAGATTAAACATATGCATGAGTTGTGAGTGTGTGCAACTATCTCTTCAAGACAAGTAAGCACTTAGAGTATTACCTTTGGTGCTTGTCAATAATGAGGTCTTCAAAGGGCCTAAGCAATAACAACAACATCTAAACTACCCTTACAAAGAATCCCCACATATGGTTTGATCACGAAATAAGCCAATTAAAAATAACGGGAATCCTTACACTGGGCAAATAGAGACTTCTGGTGATGAGAAGAAGAAAGGATTTATTTGGGGTTTCCCTACCTCAAATAAGAGATGGAAGAACAGCTGGTTCTTTGTTGGCGGCGAGTGGGGTAGAAACGTGTCCGCCCGTGGTCGCCTAAATCTTGCGGCGAAGAAGGTTCCCCGGCACTTTACTTCTCCCGACACTTGGTCGAAGGCCATCCCAGTATTGTTGGACGGAGAGATATCTCATCTCGCTGCTGCGACCATCCTTCCTATTGATGAAAGGGGCGTCCATTTCTTTTGGACGAGGATAAAATGATCGCTCAGCGACTTTTTTCTCGCTTACCCGCCAGACTTCCTCGCCGTAAGTTTTACCTGCTTTCTTTTGGTTTCATAGCTTTGCTTTTCCCATTGCTAATACTTGGTGATTTTTCTTGTAGTGTGTGACTTTGATAATATCTGTTGTAAGGATTCCCATTATTGATTGGCTTATTTCGTGGTCAAACCACATGTTGGGGTTTGGTTGTAAGGGTAGTCTAGGTGTTTGTTGAAGATCAAGACCCTTTCCAAGACCTCAAGAGGACAAGCACCAAAGGTATATATCTAGTGCTTACATTGGCTTGAAGAGATATAGTTGCACACACACACACAACATGCATAACTCTTATTCTTGTATGGTGTGTTTATATTTTGTGTGCATTGTGCTTTATTGATTTATTCAATATCTCTTCTTGCATGTTGAATTGATTGCATCTTGTTATATGATAATGCCATGACATGTTAGGCATTAGGATGCATTCAATACCCACACTTGCACTTCATGTATGTTAGCTTTTAGTGTGGAGTAATTCGTTTCCCTAAGGATGTTCGGAAACGTCCGCGCGTGCACGGTAATGTGCTTTGTTTTGCGCGATGATCGCCGGTGGAGATGCCTTTGGCTTCTCCTTGGTTTCACCATTTTTGGTGAATCGGCGGTTACGTTCGGCGGCCTGGCCGCCGTTAGAAACCACCGAATGAGACCTGATTGAAATATATCTCTCGGGTCCAAAACGGCGGTTGGGATCGGCGGTTTCCAAACCGCAGAATGAAGTCGCCGAAGTTCCCCTGTTCCACACGGGAGCCATTCGGCGGTTCATTTCGGCGGCCTGGCCGCCGAATGAAACCGCCGATCGGTGCGTTTCAAGGGCAAAATTATATTTTCACCTGCCCTGTTTTTGGTCTCTATAAATACATCCTTATCTCTGGTTCAGAATACAAGTCTTTGATTATAAGAACCCTAGAGAGATATTTAGAGAGACTTGAGAGAGAAAGCTTAAAGATCATATCTTTATCTCTCTAAACCCATCCCCACATGCATAAATCTTCATCTAAGCATCATCTAGGATCATCTAGCATATGCTAATGCATGGGACTTCTTCAACACACATGGTATGATTTGTTGAACACTTTTATCTTACATAATTAGTGTTTCTACTTATCAATTTTATCTCATATTTTACTTATATGTGTTTAGATTAATTTCTACATATAAGATTGAGATTATGTGTTGATTGGGTTTTTATTTGTTAGCTAGGCTTTAATGTTCATATGCCATCTAGCTAATTGATCTCATTTATTGATTGAGATTATTGTTCATAGCTTATTTGATTAGGTCATTATTGCCTAAAAGCTATGCCATGAACATTCTTGTGTGATGTATTGATAACTAGGTTGATAGATTATTTTTTAATCAACTAGTTAATCCTTTGAATGTTTGTGGGTTTTATATGATAGCTTTGTATCTAGGATTGGTGATCCTTTACTTAGCTAAAGTTATATGCCATGTCATATAGCTATATGTGATATCTAGGATTGATTATATTGTCATCTTATAATCCTAGGTAAGCATTTAGAGTACCCTAGCTCTTATTGCATTAATTGAATATTCATACATATTCACATAGGGTTGTGCATCTCTTTTGAGAGATTGAAGTCTTGGGGCTAAGTGTGCTTAGGCCTCAAGCAAATTGGACTAGAGCCGCTATAAAAGGCCCGCGTGGTAGATTAGAGGGTGCTCACGCCAAGAGTAGTGTATCAGGGGATATCACTAGGGATTGAACCAAGAGTGGCGATTGGTAGTGTCCATAGCCTGAGGTTATATAGGGTGAGGGTCCGAGAATCACTTGAGGGTGTAACCGTCTTTTCATATAGTGGATTTCGAGGTCCGAGTGTGGCGCACTTAACAGCCCGTGGTTTTTCCCAGTGGTTGGGTTTTCCACGTATACATCAAGTGTCATTTACTATTTCCGCATCTTATTACACTTGTATGTTTTGTTGACTTGCTAGGGGTATTTTCGTAAAATTGACATGCATGCGAAAATTGGGTAATAATTAGATAAAATCTATTCACCCCCCCTCTAGCTTTATATTGATGAACACACCTCGAGTATTTTAAGAACTTTCATCTGTGACTTACAAGCCCGGGCAGCGAAAAATTCTGAGGCTGCCAGTAAAAGACATTCTGCTGGTTTGGCCAAGGAAGGAGTTGGTAGCCCGGATGGTGGCGATCCCTCATATGGCGAGGAAGCTGGTGATATTCCTAAGGGAGAGGTCAAATCGGGATAACCCCCTGTGTATACAGAGGCTGCTATGAACACTCTTGCTGCGACTATTGCTGCTGCGACCACTCCTGCAGCTACCTCCAGCCGTAAGGGAAAAGAGAAAGTTGGAGTTTTAGGGTCAGTCAGTGACACTCCTATTTTTGACGCGGATGTCCCTGAAACTCCACTTGATCCTGCGAATGACCTAACCCCTAGGACCGGTAGAGGCAAACGCCCGGCTGAGGGCACCCCTGATCATACTGCTCGACCTTTGAAGCGGGCATCAAGAGTTGTGCAGTATGTTATTTCTTTGGACGATGAGGGTGCTGATGGACCTGTATTCGCCGAAACACCTTCTACTCAAACACCTATTCCTGAGGCTCCTACTGGTGGGATAAGTGCGGTGGTGTCTCCATCTTCTGAGGGAGTTAACAATTTGAATGCTCATGCCTCCTCCCCGACCGGTGCAGCTTCTCCTTCGGAGGCTGTGGGTGGGCTGAGTGTGTTTTCTGCTAGTCAACCTGGGCCATCTGGTCAGCCGGGACCAGCTGATAAGTTGGAGCCATCGAAACAACCTGGGGCTTCTACATCGGGTTTGGGCGCTGCTCATGAAGTTCCTCCCGTGGATCCAACTGAAGTTGGTGAGGGAGTTGAGTCTGTTTCCCTTTCAGACTTTTTGGCTGCTGAGATTTGCTCATACCTGATGAACAACGATGTTTATGTCGGTGAGGGTTGGGAGCATGTGAAGAGTAGGTCTTGTGACAGAAAGATGGAATTTTTCTTCAACTGCCACTCTCTGGTGAGTCTTTTGCAGTATTCGTTTTGTACTCTGATTTGTGTGTTTCTTGACTTGCCTGTTTTTCATTTTAGATGATGTCTGAGATGGCTGACAACTATAGGCACGAGAATTTCCTTTCTAGGGATGTGAAACGTCTGCGAGAACAGGCCTCTACTTTGGCAGTTGAGAAACTCTCTGCTGAGGAAGTCCATACTCAGCAACTTGCTCAGTTGAGGGAATCCGCAGATGGTTATCTTTCAGCTCAACTGGTTGTTGAAGAGAAATAGGCTGCTGCTGAGGATGAGATTCGTTCGCTACGAGAGCAACTCTCCACTAATCAAGAATCGCTCGCATTACGTTTCGAGGCTGAGTGACTAGCTGAGGAGGAAAAAGAGAGAGCTGAGCGTGAGGCTTTGGACCTGCGCAACCAGTTGTCCTCGCATGAAGTTATCTTGAATGATCTCAAGGCCGTGCTGGAGGTTGAAGCACCAAGAGATCCCCCGCCTATGATGCGCTTTTGCTGCGTGAGTTTGAACGGGGCATGAGGCAGTCAAAGAAGTTCTTCGCCATGAAGGACCATTCGAATGAAAAGGCTTTAAATCGCTTTGACAGGTATCTTAAACAGCATATGGCCAGCGGAGTGGGTTCGATTAAAGATCATATAAAATGATGGAAAGCCCACTGCCGTTATAACAGGACTGAGCCTCATCCTATGCATTTAGAAATTCCCAGTATGCGTGTCTTCAACACTTACTACTCCGGTCAGAAGGGCAGCTTTTCTGGTTCTGGTGCTGAACCTGATTTGGGTCCTATTGCCGGTAGGGATTATGGACCTTTTATGCCGGATGGGGACGAAGAAATTACCTGGCCTTCTGAAGAGGAGATCGAAGATGAGGAAGACAGCGAGGGACCTCCTACAGCTAGTTGAGATTAGGTCTTCAATTGTAAATATTTATATCTTTTTTGCAACTCCAATTGTAAATGATTTCGTTTATAAGTTAATTTATAACTCCTTTAGTTTTTACTTTGGTTCAACTACTTGTGCTGAGTTTTCGGCTTGCTCTGTGTTTCACCAAGTCTAGCATATTTTTGTGTATTCAGCTGCTATTCGCTGAATTTTTGCTTAGTGTTTTACTAAGTTTTTAGCATATTTCGTTGTATTCAGCTGCCGTTGCTGGGTTTTGGCGTACTCAGTGTTTGTCAGGACGTATCCGACCATACACCAAGTTTTTAACATGTTTTTATTTATTCAGCTGCCATTGCTGAGTTCTGGCGTACTCGATGCTTTTCAGGGTGTACACGCCAACACCAAGTTTTTTTCTGGGGATCTTATTCTCCTTGTAGTGGCGATCACCAATTTTTATAGTTTGGGCTATGGCGACGCAGTCGCCTTTGGCCTGCTTTGATTTCGAGGGTCGCTACTCATTCTTATTGCTGTGAGTATGAAACTCGTCTTTATGCAATGGTATTTTGTGATATACGACGGCGAATGCCCTTTGTAACCGGCGAGTCAAGTTACGAATTCTTAGTAATAAATTACTCTTTATTGGATACTTCCTGCAACTTTTATCAAAACAGCAACACAGAAAAAAATGCTAAAACGGAAACTGCCTAAGAATAAAAACATTGAACTAAATCCTAGAAGCAATGAAAAAATGTCAAGGGTAATATATTTTAAGGTACTGTGCACTGCATGGCTGAGGTAGTTCGCCAAAACCCTCTCGAGTGATACGATATGCCCCGTGACCAGCTATGCATGTGATTTGATAAGGCCCTTCCCATTTGTCTGCGAGTGATCCTGCAGCTTTGTCTCTGGTTCCTGGGTTCACCCTTTTCAGCACCAAGTCGCCGAGTGCGAACCTCCTTTCACGCACATGAGAATTGTAATACCTGGCTACCCTCTGTTGGTACGCAGTGTTTCTTATCTGTGCGCGTTCTCTTCTTTCTTCTAACTCATCCAGACCGTATTTTAACATATCAACATTGAGTTCCGGTTGAAAGAGTTGTACTCTTGGTGAAGAAAAAGATGTTTCCACGGGAATGACAGCTTCAGCTCCGTAAGCCATGGAATATGGGGTCTCACCTGTCGAACCTCTTTCTGTGGTTCGATATGCCCAAAGTACCTGTGGTAATTTTTCTGCCCAACTACCCTTCTTCACTGCCAATATGGCTTTCAAGTTGTGTTTTATGATCTTGTTCACCGCTTCAGTTTGGCCATTTGTCTGCGGATGTGCTGGGGAGGCGTAGTAGTTGTTGATACCATACTTGTCACATAACTCCCTTAATTTATTACCATCGAATTGGGTCCCATTGTCAGTGATGATAGTGTTTGGTATCCCGAATCTGTACAAGATATTTTTCTTCATAAAGCTTATAGTGTTTGCTTCCGTTATGTGCACCAATGGTTCGGCTTCTACCCACTTGGTAAAATAATCCACTGCTACAATAACGTGTTTTGCTCCTCCGGATGCTGTTAGCATTGGGCCGATCAAGTCAATTCCTCACATGGCGAATGGCCAAGGCGAGGTAATGTTTTGCAAGAATTCAGGTGGTTGGCGGATGTTGTTTGCAATTTTTTGACACGCCTCACACCTTGCTGCCACCCTTTTAGCATTGACGAACAGTGTTGGCCAATAGAAACCCTGCCTTAATGTTTTGTGGGCTAGGCTGGCACCCCCAACGTGATTCCCACAATTTCCACTATGTATACTCCTTAGGATACCTTCGGCTTCTTCTGGTTCTACATATCTATGCAATGCCCTTGAGTACACCCTTTTGTACAGTTCTCCATTGAGTATTGAATATCTCGTAGCTCTGTACTTTAATCGTTTTGCCTCTAACGGATCACTTGGGAGTACATCATTGACGAGGTATTCTTTGATTGGTGTAATCCAGTAACCTTTATCGCCAAAGATTGCCCCGACTTCCTTTAATCTGACTATACTCGGTTGTAGTAGGTGGATCATAGAAATAGTTCTAGGCCAGATGTTGATTGTGGCGAATGTCAATTTGGCCAAGGCATCGGCCTGCTCGTTTTCTTCTCTTGGGACCTGGACAATTCTGTATTCTTTAAATCTTCCCAGCAGCTCCTTTGCTAATTCTAGGTAGGCGATCATGTTTTCATCTCTCGCCTGGTACTGATCTAGCACCTGATTGACAACAACATGAGAGTCGCTGAAGATTTCCACCTCATCTGCTCCTAGAATTGTGCAAACCCTTACTCCTGCTATTAGTGCCTCGTATTCAGCTTGGTTGTTAGTAGCTTTGAAGTCAAAATGTAAGGCACATTCGATTGAATCTCCTTCTGAGGTTGACACCATTATCCATGCCCCGCTGCCGTGCGTGTTTGACAATCCGTCAACGCAGAGTTACCATTTGAATGCTTTCTTATTTTGCTCCACCATCATTCTCTCCACTTCTACACTTGGCACGGTGAACTCTGCTACAAAGTCTGCCACTGCCTGGGCTTTAATTGTTGTCCTTGGAAGATACTCTACATCGAATTCACTTAACTCGATCGCCCACTTTGTTAATCGGTCGGATACTTCTGGTTTCTGCAGAATTAATTTTAACGGGCAGTTGGTGTATACTCCGATTTTATGAGCCTGGAAATATGGCCTTAGTTTCATTACTGCTGTTATTAGAGCGAGTGCCATTTTTTCAACTGGCGAGTATCTGGTCTCAGCTGGTAACAGTGCTTTGCTGGTGTAGTATATTGGTTTCTGGACCCCACCCTCCTGTCTTACCAGCACGGAACTTGTGGCCGCTTCAGAAACGGATAAGTATATGTACAGTGTTTCTCCCGTTTCTGGTTTTGATAGCAGTGGTGCTTGCCCGAGGTAATCTTTTAAGGCCTGAAAAGCCCTTTCACAGTCTTCACTCCACTCGGCTTCCTTACCCTTCTTTAGAGCTTTAAAGAATGGTAGGCATCGATCCGTCGATTTAGCTATGAACCTGCTCAGCGATGCTAGACACCCCGTGAGTCTTTGGACATCCTTCAAAGTTTTTGGCGAGACCATTTTTGCCAATGCTTGGATTTTTTCGGGGTTCACCTCAATTCCTCTTTGATGTACTTGATATCCGAGAAATCTTCCTGATGGTACGCCGAACACGCATTTTGCTGGATTCAACTTCATTCTAAATTTCACCAACATATCAAATGTCTCCCTCAAGTCATCTATATGTTTATCTGCTGTGATTCTTTTTGTCAGCATGTCGTCAACGTAAACCTCCATATTTCTTTCTATCTGTCTGGTGAACATCTTGTTGACTAAGCGCTGGTAAGTCGCTCCAGCATTTTTCAGGGTGAACGGCATGACTGTGTAACAGTATAACCCTTGGTCCGTGGTGAATGCTGTCTTCTCCTCATCTGGCTTATGCATTTTTATCTGGTTATAACCTGAGTAAGCATCCATGAAGCTCAATGTCTCATGTCCGGCTGTTGCATCGACCAATTGGTCAATTCTTGGTAGCGGGAAGCTATCCTTGGGGAAGGCCTTGTTTAGGTCGGTAAAGTCAACACACATCCTCCATTGGCCATTCTTCTTCTTCACTAGAACTACATTCGCCACCCATTCCGGGTACTTAACTTCTCTGATTGACCCTGCGGTGAGCAGCTTGGACACCTCCTCTTTTATCGCCGCACTTCTCTCTGGGTTGAAGCTTCTCCTTTTTTGCACCACCGGTTTACATTTTTCGTTCACAGCCAGGTTGTGTGAAATAACGCCTCTATCAATCCCCGGCATGTCCTCATGGCTTCAAGCGAAAATCCCCTTGTACTCTTTTAGCAAGCTTATCACATCTCTCTTGACTCGTTCAGCCAACCTTGCTCCGATCCTGACTGTTTTATCCGATTCTGCTTCATTTAGAACAATTGATTCAGTTGGCTCTTCTTTCTCTCTGCTCGCTTTGTCCTTTGGGTCCAATTCGAATGCTTCCGGGTTTTCTTCCTATACTTTTTTATTTACCTCGAATATATTTAAGGTCTTCATCCCTGCCTTATCTTTAAAGATTGAAAGGTTGGCGCGGCGAGCCATCTCCTGTGATCCTTTCAGTTCTCCGACTCCAAATTCTGTGGGGAACTTTACCTTTAACGCGTGGGTTGAAGTGACAGCTCAGGCTTTGTTAAGAAACGGTCGGCCAAGCAAAGCATTATACGACCAATTATGGATGTCGACTACAACAAAATCCAAGAGGATTGTTCGTCGACATGGTGCTATACCAAACCTCACCGGCAGTTTCACAGTTCCCAAAGATCTCACTTCTGCGCCCCCGAAACCTTTTAGCGGTACATGAAAGGGTTCTAGATCTTTCCTATCCAGTCGCAGCTCATCGTACACTCTAGCACTTCAAATATCTGCTGAACTTCCGTTGTCAATCATTACCCGAATGGCATCCCTGTGTGCAATTTGAACTCCCACTACGATTGCATCGTTATGTTTTGTATCGTTAGGTTTTGCATCAATTTCGTCGGAGTCTTCCGCTGTGAATGTTATGGGGTCATGTCCTTCTTTTCCTTTCTTGGGGTTCCTTTGCACAGAATTAATCTCCATGTTTCTGCTGTCTTGCATTACCTCCCGGACTTCTGACATCCTTTCTCGATTGCTTTTCCCAGTATGGGGCCCGCCAAAGATGGTGTTTATAGTGGCGTTAGGGTTGTTTCTCCTCGGACTCCTCCTTTCCTGCCCGTTCCCTTGGCGGTTGTCTTGACGACCACCTTGCTTGTCACCTTTCAAAGTAAAATTTTTTAGATGTCCATCTATGATCAAGCTCTCAATATGGTCATGCAATTGGAAACACTTTGAAGTTTCATGCCCATGATCTTTATGAAATCAGCAGTATTTGGTTGTATCTCTCCTGGCATTAACTGATTGTTGCCGAGGGTATTTGGCAAGTCCTTTGCCTTCTACCACAGAAAGTATTTCCTCTTGATCGCCAGCTAAGGGAGTGTAATGGTTGTACCTTCCTTGAAACCTACTGGCTCGGTTATTTCCATTGTTTTCCCTTGGATGTCCCTTTTAGCCCTTTTCGCCCTTTTCGTCTCTCTGGCTATCACGCGACTGCGTCTTCTTGTTATCCTTATGCTCTGATTTTGAGTCAGGCTTGTGGCCATGTACGTAGCTACCCCCTTGCCTCTTCTGCCAATGCATAATCGCCAGCTATTTCCATCATCTCCTCATAAGTTTTTGGCCTATCCTTTCGCAGATCAAAGGATAGTCGCCCACTTTACAACCCATTGGTGAAAGCGGCGATAACAGCTACATCACTGGCGTCCTCAATTTGGGCAACCTCCTTCCCGAATCTTGCTAGATACTTCTTGATCGACTCATTGCGCTCCTGCTTTAGATTTGATAGATGGGCGAGTGACTTCCTTCTCTGTACGCTCCCCATGAATTATCTTATGAACGCTTTGCTGAGGTTTGAGAAATTGCTTACACTTCCGGATGGAAGTCTTCCAAACCACCTGGAGACGAGGTCGCCGAATGTTTGCTGGAAGGTAAGGCATAGCAGTCCGTCATTGGATGAATACTGGGCCATGATATTACGGAATCGGTGAACATGCTCCTTCGAATCTCTGCTTTCCTTATACTGTTCAATGGTTGGCATTCTGAATCTATCTGGGAACTGGGTGCGAGCAATGTGATCGACGAATGGACTCTCCGACTCATCATCTAAAGACACGTTGCGACTATATCTTCGTGCCATTGTTGAAACCTTTCTCGACAGCTCTTGCAAAACGATATCTCGATGGCCAGTTGGTTCTCCGGCTGGATCGAGTCTGCTCTTGATTGTCATCCTCCCATAGTTATCCTTGTCATTCGAATTTCTACCAATCTGATCTTCCGCGCTCTCAGACGTTCTTCGCCGTACCCTTTTGGATGGTAATTCTCTTCTTTGTCGGGGACTTCTGTCTTCAGATGAGATTGAGCGGTGTCTCCACCTTCTCCTTTGGTGTGTGTCATTGGAATTTGTCCCATGTATCCGTCTGTGATCTTGCATCTCCAGGGTTTCGTCATTCGCCACACCTTTTCTCTTTCCATATCTTCTTTCCTCGAAACCTTCTGGGTGATCCTGCGGAGTTTCTTCGAGGGTCTGCCTCACTTGAACATCAGGGGTTGCAATGTGGATTTCTGACCGTAATCTCCTGAGCGGCAGGATTCCAGGTGTGGCTAATTCTTAGGGAGAAGAGATTCTCGGGCCTATGGTAAGTGAGAGTCCTATTTTGTTAGCCTCGTTGATCAAATTCATCAACGCAGTTTGGAAGTGCTGCAGAGTTCCTGGGTCGGTTGCCCTAGCTCTTGGTGTTGCCGCTGATTGTTCCCCGATTGTCGTCGCCCCATCGCCTGTTGGTGCAGTTGCCTCAACAATCTGATCTCCGTTGGAGTTGCCATTCTTATCGCTGTTCATGTTTTCAAGTCGCAAGGGTTCTTCGAAGTTTCTGTTCAATCACCCCCTCATTCTAGCGCCAATTGTTGACGGTGAAATTTGGATTACCACGCGGCCAACAATTAAATCAAAATAATCGTCAATTAAGAAAGAAAATCAATGCATGCAAGAGACCAATTTACATGGAAAACCCTTGAATGGGAAAAAACCACGGCGTCCCGGAGGATAAGAAAATATCACTATAGTTCCTTTATTTCGGTTACACACTCAAATCTCTCTAATTATTGTTTTTCTCTCTTTTGGTTTTCGAACCCCTTCCTCATGGGATAGATGGTTCTATTTATACATGTTAATTAGGGTTTTTCCCTTGATCCTTGTCGTGTTGGTAGTAGGACTTCCTCTTGGTTTTGTATTGGGAGTCCCATGTTGTATTGGATTATGACTTCTTCTCTCCGCCTTTTCCTATGACTCCTGGTTATCGTGGGTCTTCTGGGAGTTTTAGGGTTTATTTTCGTGTTTCTGCCGAGTTGGTTTGTACCTAGTACGCTGATGCGGCGAACATCTCCCCTCCTGGGTATTAACCTTCGGCGACCATATTTCTATCTTTGGCGAGTACATATCTAGTTCTGACGACCATACCTTTGACTTTATTGACATGACGTTTACATACTGACTGGTCCACGTTTTCTCCTTTGACCTGGTCGATAAGTGATGTGGCAACCTATTCTTTAACATTTATTGATTCCTTTGATGACGTGGCTGCTTGGCGAAATTATATATACAACAGTAGTTACCGCTACCGTAAAAGTAGTTACAAGCAAATTTTTTTGGAATAACCCTTAAGTAGTTACCAAGCCGTAAAAGTAGTTACGAGACCCGTGAAAGTAGTTACGAGACCCGTGAAAGTAGTTACCGTTACCGTAAAAGTAGTTACAAGCAAATTTTTTTGGAAAAACCCTTAAGTAGTTACCAAGCCGTAAAAGTAGTTACCACACCCGTGAAAGTAGTTACCAAAAAAAAAAAACTAAAATAATATAATTTATTCTAATAAAATATCTACATTTTTTTGTAATTTTTTTCAGATTAAATAATTTATTATTATTATTTTATCCTTTTTTATTCATTTTTATAATTAATAATGTCAAATCAATGTATATATATTATTATTTTAATAGGTTAATGGCAATAGCAGGTTGCAAACCTGAACTATTCATGTCTAAACCCTTTTTTTTTTGCTTGCACCATGCAGTGATTTTCTTTAGCTGCATGGTAGCCAGTGTAGGGAAAAATACGGTCAACACAGCGGAAGCGAGACTAAAATAGAGTTTAGTATAGTTTAAATTTTTTCCATAATTTGAACCTTAACCCTCTAATTAATTAACATATAATACTAAAGATGTCATACCTTTGTCGCGTGATCCGATTGACATTGCGTCGATGGTAATCCGCAAGATCTTCCAATCCAATCACGAACGTGAATCACCTAAGAGCGTGGTCTCCCTTCTCTTTGAATTGTGTACCTGAGGATGGATTAACAAAACTTTTTCTTTTTCATTAGTCACAACAAATTCCAAGAGGCTACAAAGAATGTTCCGGTCACTTTTGAATTCACAATCGTTAGATCGAAACTCGCGTGAACCTTATTCAAAATTGTGCACAAAACATTTTGATGTAAAAGTAACTAGTGCACTATCAAAATAAGAACAAACTTTTCTCTCTATTCCTCTTGGCCGAAAATCACACTAGTCTAAGAGTTGGATTCTATTTTTCTCTAGCAAAAGAAAAAACTCTCTCAAGCAAGCACTCTAGGGTTAGCCTAATATATTGTATATATATATCGTGCTGATATACTTGCACAATATATTATTTATATATATCTCTGCATGAAATCAATTTGCATATATCTCTGCACGAAATCAATTTGCATATATTTCTTGCACATGTATTCATGCATACATCTACTATGAATTGCTCTTCATGCTCATTCTTAGGAACTTGTTCCTTAGAAAGTTTGATTCCATATCTGAAAGGTAACATACCTTTCTTGGAATCTTGCATGGAAAACCTAGACAAGATCTTGTCTATGTATGAAGCTTGGGATAATGCAATCGTTTTATTCTTTCTATCCCTTATTACTTGGATACCTAGAATAAAACTTGCTTCTTTTAAGTCCTTCATATCAAATTGTTTTGCTAACCATTCTTTTACTGATGTCAATACACCTACATCGTTTCCAATGAGTAGTATATCATCAACATAAAGAATCAGGAAAACCAACTTGTCGCCCTTAATCCTTTTGTATACACAAGGTTCGTCAAGATTCTGAATAAATCCAAAACCTTTGACAGCTTGATCGAACCTTATGTTCCAGGATCTGGATGCTTGCTTTAATCCATATATGGATTTCTGCAACTTGCATACCTTTTCCATTTGGCCCTTTTCAATGAATCCTTCTGGTTGCATCATGTAGATGCTTTCGTCAAGACTTCCATTAAGGAAAGGTGTCTTGACGTCCATTTGCCAAATCTCTAGATCTAAAGATGCTGCAATGGATAAGAGTATCCTAATGGATTTAAGCATTGCCACAGAAGAGAAGGTTTCCTCGTAATCGATACCTTCTTTCTGTGTATACCCTTTAGCTACCAATCTAGCTTTAAAGGTTTCCACCTTTCCATCCATACCTCTTTTCCTCTTGTATACCCACTTGCACCCAATGGGTTTTATCCCTTTAGGCAAGTCTACAAGGAACCAGACTTTGTTATCGAACATGGATTCAATCTCAGATTGCATTGCCTTTTGCCAATGGCGACTATCAACATCCTTCATTGCTTCCTTATACGTGTAGGGATCATCGTCGTTCGGGAGATTCTCCACTGATTCTCCCAGACCAATGTATCTTTCGGGTTGTGTTCTAACCCTCCCACTACGACGAGGAATGGTAGGTTGTTGATTTTGTGTTGGATCGGAACTTACAATTGGGTTAGGTTGTGTAACCTCTCGTGGAATTGTATCTCCTGACATCTCATTCAGGACAATTCTACTTCTAGGCACAAAATCATTCATATAGTCCTTTTCCAGAAATTTAGCATTTGTCGAAACAAATACTTTAAGATCTGAAGGACTATAGAAATAATATCCTTTAGTTTCTTTTGGATACCCTACAAATATACATGTTTCCGAACGGGACTCCATCTTTTCTGTCTTTCCTTTTAACACATGCACAGGACAACCAAATATCCTTAAGTGTTGTAAACTAGGCTTGCGCCCAGTCCACAACTCATGCGGTGTTTAAGGAACAGACTTAGATGGTACATTGTTTAGAATGTATATAGCAGTTTGTAAAGCATATCCCCAAAAAGAAATAGGAAGTGTTGAATAACTCAACATAGACCTAACCATGTCTAAAAGAGTTCTATTTCTCCTTTCTGCTACCCCATTCTGTTGAGGTGTACCAGGTGCAGAAAACTGAGAAACTATCCCATTATCAATAAGATATTGCTGAAACTCACTAGATAGATATTCTCCACCACGATCAGATCTCAAGATTTTTATGTGTTTCTCAAGCTGATTTTCTACTTCAGCTTTGAATGCTTTGAACATGTCAAAAGCATCCGACTTATGTCGCATGAGATACACATAGCCAAATCTCGAGTAATCATCTGTGAAGGTGATAAAGTACTCATATCCACCTCTAGCTTGAATGCTCATAGGACCACATACATCAGTGTGTATCAATCCTAAATATTCAGTGGCTTTTGCGCCTTTGGCCGAGAACGACCTTTTGGTCATTTTACCTTCCAAACAAGATTCACAAGTTGGTAGATCATCAACCTTTAAGTCACTTATAGGTCCGTCACTTACCAATCTTTTTAATCCTATTAAGGTTAATATGACCTAGGCGTAAATGCCATAGGTAGGTTTCATCTATTGATAATTTTACTCTTTTATGATTAGGTTCCGTTAATTCTGTGTCTAACGAGTGAGAGATATTTTTATGCAAAAAGAATCAGCCGTTTTCCAATGTACCTTTGCAAATAAATTTGTTATTCTTACTAATAATAAAATCTTTATTAAAAGTAACCGAATATCCAAATTTATTCAAACAAGAAACTGAAATTAAATTTCTCTTGAATTGAGGTACATAATAAACATCTATCAAATCTAAATGCCTAAAAGAATCTAGATTAACTCTAATATCTCCCACTGCACTTGCAGACACTAACGTTCCGTTGCCCAAACGCAAGTTGATTTCATTCTTATTCAACTTTCTCCTTTCTTGGAACCCATGTAAGGAATAGCAAACATGATTTGTGGCTCCAGAGTCTATGATCCAAGAATCTGTAGAATCTGCCAGAAAACATGTTTCAAGATAATTAATATTACCTTATTCCTTCTTGTTCTGGGACTTTGGGCAATTTCTTTTCCAATGTCCCTTTTCACCACAAAGGAAGCACTTCTCTTTGATCTTGGTTACTTTCTTGGTCTCCTTCTTGGTAGGCCCAAGTTGCTTATTCTTCTGTTCTTCCTTGACCTTTTTACGGGCCTTAACAGTAGTAACTTTACCAACCATATGAATATGAGATTCATAAGTAGGAGCAGGTGGTTTAGGAGCAGACAGAATAAACTTATGTTTTTCAGCTTGCAGCAACAACCCAATTTTCCTTTTCCACGTGACATAATTATCTCCAGTTTAAAATATTATCTTTTAAGATATTCATTAGGGATGGGGTCATGATTTCTGAATATAACAAAAATATATATGAGTAAATAATCATGATAAAGCACTTTCGAATATTTATCTTGATTTAAATAAATAACTCAATCATAAAAATTCAACGGTGATCTAACACCCATAAATGTTACGCCTCATTTGGGAGTTCGCACCATTTACTAGTTAGACTAGGTCCCACCTAATTGTTAACATAACAACCAGCGTTTTCAATTTTAGCCTTGCAATTTTATTGACAAGAACTCTTGGGAGGATATCAATAAAATTACATTGAGTGTGTTACCAAGATATCGACCCTCAATTTTCTCTCACGAAAATCCCTCCTTGGGGAGTAGATCTCGTTTGAGTCAATTGTCTAGTCTATCCTTGTAAGGAACTATATTGCTAAATTCCATTCATGGACTCCCCTTGGGGGGATTACCAATAAATAATAAAGCTCAACTAACCTTGGAAGCCATAGGTGTTACAAAACACCTTCTCCCACTCAATTATTTAAGGCGTGTGATTAAATCCTATAGAATCATTTACCAAGTTATCTAGATGCCAATTTAGATACCTAAATCATTCAATGCATGTTCATACCAAAAGAGATATATGAGTGGCACTCCTATTCTATATGTCATGTTATCATACAATAACAAATATTGTAATATTTATGCAAAAAATAAATAGCAACAATTTTGGTCCATCCTAGAAAAGCAAGTAAATTACAATTGTTTAGGAATACAAGATCTTCAAGTGGCCATCAACCATACGCTCATCCCTCGGCTGGCCCCCATAGGCGTGCACACACCACAACCCCACAAAGGGGCTGCCGTGCGCAGCCCATGAGGACATATAGGGCTGCCGTGCGCAGCCCACCATGATTTGGGCTTGCCATGCGCAGCCCAATCCACTCCTAGGGTGCGCACGGTGCTCGTTCTTGGTTCCGGTTGCTTCCTTTTCTTCATGTCTTCGAATCTTCAATACCCGAATACATTACAGCAGTATATAAACTAATATAATACTGCAGTATTTTTTAATTTTTTTTATTTTTTTATTTTAATCACTGCAGTATTTTTTACAATAAAAAACAGCACCTAAATTTAATACAATAAAAAAAACTGCACATAATATTAATACACTAAAATAAAAAAATAGCAACTACCAAGAAGGAATTATGGCGATGATAGACCACCCTTCTTGTTACAAACCCGAAACAAAAATACATTGAAATTCTAGGACCAAAATCGAGCAACAACAATCCACATATAAAACAATAACATATATAAATCCATACATTCACATGTAATTATATATGCGAATACCTAGAGTGCCATCTCTTTCTAAACATGCATAATCACAATAAAAAGAAATAGATTCACGTATTTATACGTTAATTAATTAAAGGGTACAACCAAGGCTCTGATACCAATTGTAGGGAAAAATACGGTAGTACACGCAGCGGAAGCGAAACTAAAATAGAGTTTAGTATAGTTTAAAATTTTTCCATAATTTGAACCTTAACCCTCTAATTAATTAACATATAATACTAAAGATATCATACCTTTGTCGCGTGATCCGATTGACATTGCGTCGATGGTAATCCGCAAGATCTTCCAATCCAATCACGAACGTGAATCACCTAGGAGCATGGTCTCCCTTCTCTTTGAATTGTGTACCTGAGGATGGATTAACAAAACTTTTTCTTTTTCGTTAGTCACAACAAATTCCAAGAGGCTACAAAGAATGTTCCAGTCACTTTTGAATTCACAATCGTTAGATCGAAACTCGCGTGAACCTTATTCAAAATTGTGCACAAAACCTTTTGATGTAAAAGTAACTAGTGCACTATCAAAATAAGAACAAACTTTTCTCTCTATTCCTCTTGGCCGAAAATCACACTAGTCTAAGAGTTGGATTCTATTTTTCTCTAGCAAAAGAAAAAACTCTCTCAAGCAAGCACTCTAGGGTTAGCCTAATATATTGTATATATATATCGTGCTGATATACTTGCACAATATATTATTTATATATATCTCTGCATGAAATCAATTTGCATATATCTCTGCATGAAATCAATTTGCATATATTTCTTGCACATGTATTCATGCATACATCTATTTTTATATATATTCCGCATGCATTTATGTATATATATTCCGCATGCATTCATGCATATATATTACTTGCACATGTATTCATGCATATATATTACTTGCATTCCGCATGCATATATGTATATATATTCCGCATGCATTCATGCATATATAATCTATATATTCCACATGCATATATATAAAATACAAACCCTAATCCAACTCTTTAGTGTATTTGTGACTATATAAAAGACTTCCTTATTTGACTAGATAAATAAATCCCTTATTTATCTACTTACCAAATAAAGTCTTTTATTTTAATTATACTACCACAATAGTATACTACTAAGAAACATATTTCCTAGTTAGAAAAAGATTTTGGTTCTTAATTAAATAATTAATCAATCAATTAATTAATTCTCATTTAATTAAATAATTCTCATTTAATTAAATAATAAAAATAAAACAATATAATATCATATATATATCTCGGCCATGTGCCATATATATTAATATATCTATATATTATTTTTCTATTTTATTAAATCCATTGGACCTTAATAAAAGGTCCACATGTGAACTAGGCCCATTCTTACTAAAAGAAACAAGTCCACATGCCTTAATACAATTCTAGATGGACCCACAATTAGTCCGGTAGAATATATCAAGTGATTCATGCAAGTCCGTGTGGATTGGGGATCTTGGCGGGCATATCTAAATTTAAGCTCCAATAGACATAACCCAATCACAATCAACAAATGATTCACTTAGGTTCAATCAATTAATTTTAGTTCATTCCACTAAATAACTAAAATTGCACTCTTAAATAAAGATGGAATAAGTAAATATTTCTCATTCGTACCCTAGACAATCTTATTGGAGATGGTGTATCCTCGTGAAGAATATCAGTAATCCCCAAGAGCTCATAGACCGCCTATAGCTCTCCAAGTTACCATATTTACTCATATGACCACATTTTGAACTTGGATATTTTGACTTGTCTAGAAGCCATGTTTCAATAGACTCTATTGAAAACTTAACGTTAAGATTCAATATCCAATACCTCAAAACATCCATATGATGATATTCTACTCTCATTTAATAAATGGAGCCACGATGTCCATATCTATAAATGAAGTCCTCTATCGATTAACAAATGAATACCACCAAACTATCGAGGATAGACTATGCTATATAATCGTACTCATTGATAACTCAAATGATAACACTTGCAACCATAAGTCCATTATTTATCTCAGGATTAAGATAGACTCTTCGATTGTCCTGATAATGAAAAGACTATTATCTATTGACGGTTCTAGATAAAGTATTTCATTGTGATCCAGTTCAATGCACCCAGTGCACTAGATTCTTTTACTCGAAGACCCTCCGATGATTTCAGACTCATCATAACTCATTTGATCCCACTCAAATGATAGCAAAAGAATTCTACAACTTTAACAAAATAAAGGTGCCAAACCTTTAACTTAAGTTGTGAACATTATTCAAGACTAACTAAAGAATTGTGTCTACCTCATACATATCCAGATGTACGAACAATTCTTCTTTTCTCATAGTCTTTTGACCTTATGATTATTTACTTTTGACAATTATAATATTTAAACTATAAATGCTATAAGATTTGTTAAACCAGAAATCACATTATTACTATGAATAGATTGTCAAAAACACTATTACACTCTTGCTATTGAGCATAATCCTAACAGCCAGCCCCATATATATATATATATATATATATTTATATAAACCGTGTAATGTTCTTTGCAAGACCTGACATATATATATATATATATATATATATATATATTTTTCTCTTTTCTTAAACACATTTTGGAGAGCAAAAAATTCACTTTAGAGAGAGAGAAATATTTTTCAAGTGAGAGTCTTTCAAGATCCCATTTTTACTCAAACCCTAGAGAGAGAAGCTCCCAAGAACTCACATTTACTGAACCAAATCACTTCCCATGAGCATCTAGCATCTTCCTAGAATCATCCAAACATGGGCTTTCTTGTTTTCTTTGACTGGGTAACTTCTACATGTCCTAGAACTTCTTATTTCATTCTTATGACATGTATGCCTAGGTTTATCATTTATTTGTTAATTAAATGCATGTCTTCTTGACTAAAGGATATTTGGTTGTCCTGCGCACGTGTTAAAAGGAAAGACAGAAAAGATGGAGTCCCGTTTGGAAAAATACATATTTGTGGGGTATCCAAAAGAAACTAAAGGATATTATTTCTATAGTCCTTCAGATCTTAAAGTATTTGTTTCGACAAATGCTAAATTTCTAGAAAATGACTATATGAATAATTTTGTACCTAAAAGTAGAATTGTCCTGAATGAGATGTCAGGAGATACAATTCCACGAGAGGTTACACAACCTAGCCCAATTGTAAGTTCCATACCATCACCAACAACCTACCGTTCCTCGTCGTAGTGGGAGGGTTATTACACAACCCGAGAGATACATCGGTCTAGGAGAATCAGTGCAGAATCTCCCGGACGACGATGATCTCTACACGTATAAGAAAGCTATGGAGGATGTTGATTGTCGCCATTGGTAAAAGGCAATGTAATCTGAAATTGAATCCATGTTCAATAACAAAGTCTGGTCCCTTGTAGACTTGCCTAAAGGGATAAAACCCATTAGGTGCAAGTGGGTATACAAGAGGAAAAGAGGTATGGATGGAAAGGTGGAAACCTTCAAAGCTAGATTAGTAGCTAAAGGTTAAACACAGAAAGAAGGTATCGATTACGAGGAAACCTTCTCTCCTGTGGCTATGCTTAAATCCATTAGGATACTCTTATCCATTGCAGCATCTTTAGATCTAGAGATTTGGCAAATGGACGTCAAGACAGCTTTCCTTTACGGAAGTCTTGACGAAAGCATCTACATGATACAGCCAGAAGGATTCATTAAAAAAGGCCAAGTGGTAAAGGTTTGCAAGTTGCAAAAATCCATATATGGATTAAAGCAAGCTTCCAGATCCTGGAACATAAGGTTCGATCAAGCAGTGAAAGGTTTTGGATTTATTCAAAACCTTAACGAACCATGTGTATACAAAAGGATTAAAGGTGACAAGTTAGTTTTCCTAATTCTTTATATTGATGATATACTACTCATCTGAAACGATGTAGGTGTATTGACATCAGTAAAAGAATGGTTAGCAAAACAATTTGATATGAAGGACTTAGGAGAAGCAAGTTGTATTCTTGGTATCCAAGTAATAAGGGATAGAAAGAATAGAACGATTGCATTATCCCAAGATTCATACATAGATAAAATCTTGTCTAGGTTCTCCATGCAAGATTCCAAGAAAGGTATGTTACCTTTCAGACATAGAATCAATCTTTCTATGGAACAAGTTCCTAAGAATGAGCATAAAGAGCAATTCATGAGTAGGGTTCCATATGCCTCGGCAGTTGGAAGTCTCATGTATGTAATGCTTTGCACTAGACCAGATATTTGTTTTGTTGTTGGCATAGTTAGCAGGTTTTAATCGAAACTTGGACCTGATCACTGGACGGCAGTCAAGCATATTTTCAAGTATCTCAAGAGAACGAGAGATAATATTCTTGTATACTCTGGAGGGGATTTGATTCATGTAGGGTATACAGATTCTGATTTCCAGTCAGATTCTGATTCCAAAAAATCCACATCAGGATCTGTGTTTACTCTTGGAGGAGGAGCAGTCATATGGAGGAGTGTCAAGCAATCTTGTATTGGTGATTCCACCATGGAAGCTGAGAATGTTGCCGCATGCAAAGCTGCCAAAGAGGCTGTTTGGCTCCGCCAATTCTTGATTGACTTAGAAGTGGTTCCTAAAGCGAATAAACAGATCACTATCTACTGTGACAACAGTGGAGCAGTGGCTAATTTGAGAGAACCAAGAAGTCATAAGAGAGGAAAACACATTGAAAGGAAGTATCATCTTTTAAGGGAAATTGTGCATATGGGTGACGTGACGATCACCAAAATCGCGTCAGCAAAAAATCTAGCGGATCCCTTCACAAAGGCTCTACCTGAGAAGAGTTTTGATGGGCACCTAGAGAACATGGGAATGAGATATATGACACACTTGCTATAGCGCAAGTGGGAGATTGTTAGGATTATGCTCGATAGCAAGAGTGTAATAAGTTTTTGACAATCTTTTCATATTAATAAAGTGATTTCTGGTTTAACTAGATTTATAGCATTTATAGTTCAATTATTATAATTGTCAAAAGTAAATAATCATAAGGTTAAAAGACTATGAGAATAGAAGAATTGTTCGTACATCTGGATATGTATGAGGTAGACACAATTCTTTAATTAGTCTTGAATAATGTTCACAACTTAAGGTAAAGGTTGGGCACCTTTATCTTATTAAAGTTGTAGATTCTTTTGCTAGCATTTGAGTGGGAACAAATGTGGTATGATGAGTCTAAAATCATCAAAGTGGCTTTGAGTAAAAGAATCTAGTGCACTAGGTGCATTGAATAGGATCACAATGAAATACTTTATCTAGAACCGTCAGTAGATAAGAGTCTTTTCATTATAAGGACAATCGGAGAGTCTATCTTAATCTTGAGATAAATGATGGACTTATGGTTGCAAGTGTTATCATTTGAGTTATCAATGAGTACGATTATATAGCATAGTCTGTCCTCGATAGTTTGGTGGTAATCATTTGTTAATCGATAGAGGACTTCATTTATAAATATGGACATCGTGGCTCCATTTATTAAATGAGAGTAGAATGTCATCATATGGATGTTTTTAGGTTTTGGATATTAAATCTTAACGTTAAGTTTTCAATAGTGTCTATTGAAATATGGCTTATGGACAAGTCAAAATATCCAAGTTCGAAATGTGGTCATATGAGTAAATATGGTAACTTTGAGAGCTATAGGTGGTCTATGAGCTCTTGGCGATTACTGATATTCTTCACGAGGATTCACTATCTCCAATAAGATTGTCTAGGGTATGAATAAGAAACATTTACTTATTCTATCTTTATTTAAGAGTGCAATTTTAGTTCTTTAGTGGAATGAACTAAAATTAATAGATTGAACCTAAGTGAATCATTTGTTGATTGTGATTAGGTTATGTCTATTGAAGCTTAAATTTAGATAGCCCGCCAAGATCCCCAATCCACACGGACTTGCATGGATCACTTGATATATTCTACTGGACTGATTATGTGTCCATCTAGAATTGTATTTAATATATTAAGAATATAATTTGCACATTATTTATTTAATAGGCTGATTAATTATATTAATATATTAATGAAAGAAATGTGGGCTTGTTTCTTTTAGTAAGAATGGGTCTAATTCACATGTGAGCTTTTTATTTAAAGTCTAATGGATTAAATAAAATAGAAAATAATATAAGGCCCATGTATGCTACTTGGGCGGCAAGACTATAGTAATAGTCTAAAATATTATTTTATTTTATTATTTAATTAAATGGGAATTAATTAATTTATCAATTAATTATTAAATTAAAAGTCAAAATCTTTTTCTAACTAGGAAATATGTTTCTTAGTATTATACTATTGTTGGTAGTATAATAAATATTAAAGACTTTATTTGGTAAGTAGATAAATAAAAGGAATTTATTTATCTAGTCACATTAGGAAGTTTTTGATATAGTCACAAATACACTAAAGAGTTGGATTAGGGTTTGGAATTCTAAGAAAATCTACCTAGGGTTAGGATTTAAGTTAAAAGACACAAATCCTACATGGTAAAGGATTTCAGCCACAATATATGGCACAGATATATATGATATATATATGACAATTGGCCGGACTATATATATTCATATATAAAGCTTGCAGAATTGGGATATATAAATATATATTTTTTTTTTAATAGGCGTGCATAATTTATGCAATAGACATATATATATTTATTTTGGGGCAAGGAAGAATTGCGACCTATATATATATATATATATATATATATATATATTTGTGCAAAGAGAATTGAAAAAACCCTAAGTCTTGCTTGAGAGTTATTTTTCTTTAGCTTGAAAAATAGAATCCAACTCTTAGACATAGTGATTTTCGGCTAAGAGGGAAAGAGAGAAGACATAGTGATCCGATGAATTAGTGCTGGTATGGTCGCACCCATATAATATATTATACGTATATTGACTAAACATATTATAATATATTGACAAAAAAAAAAGTATATAAATCCAACTATTGATAGTTAAGGAACTACTTTTATAATGTTAGTGCGTACCAAGGAAAAAAAAAGACTATAAATATATATATATATATATATATACATTAGCCTGGGCAATAAATATTTACTGGGTTCGTTTCTACTTCCGGTTATTGTAGCGGATTGGTCTTTCGATCACTACTAACGGCAACGCTTTTCTTGTAATTTATTTGTCTTTATTATATATATATTTCAAATTAGATTTGTTCTAAAATTTTAAAGACTCGAAGAAAAAAAATTTAAGAATATTATTAGGTTTCAGTTGGGGAATTTTTACTAGGACTGTATGAATAAGCCCCTGTTGCTTTATTATACGGCATAAAGAAACCAAAAAAAAAAAAATCCATAAAAAATCCCATATTTGTTGTGAATCAAAGAATAATAGATGAACAAGAAATGATTGAAGAAGAGATGAAATAAATAAGAAATAATAAATAAGAGAGACATAAGATGAGAGGAGAAGAAAATGAGAGAGAGAGAGAGAGAGAGAGAGAGAGAGCTTTTCATTTGTATTGATATTTTGGAGAGAGCATCAGCTCAATAAAAAACAAAAAGAAAAACCTACAATAGAAGCCATATATATAGGCAAACAAAAAAGGGGTGCTTATTGCAATTTTCTTTCTAACACTGCCACCTATTTTACTTAGGCATGAAGTAAGTGGAGACCAAGCATCCACGTGGGTAGGTGATAGCCAAGAAATTAAGGCAGTGGAAGATGGTGGAAAGCCACTATTTATAACACTCCCCTTTGGATTTCCACCACTTGTATTTTAATTTGATAGAAAAAACCCAGTGGGACAAAAACCTTAGCAAAAATATATACAATGATCTTCTGGATCAAGTGGTGTGGACGTGTTCAGAACTACCTTATTAAAACATTTCCGGTAAAACCCAATGGGACAAAATCCAGTAGAAGGAAAAAGAGTACAGTACACATATGTCCATTCAAAAATTTGCTCCCCCTGATTGAACGCTCCCCCTGAACAAAACTTCAACATTAATCCTGTAATTTACAAAGCCGACACATGCCAATTCCATGTACCAGTTTCTCAAAAGTTGATATAGGCAATGCTTTAGTAAACAGATCTGCCAGATTATTTGTAGACTGTATTTGTTTAACATTAATTTGTCGGTTCAATTAAAGTTCATGAGTATAGAAGAATTTAGGAGAAATATGTTTGGTTCTATCTCCTTTGATATAGCCTCCTCTAATTTGAGCAATACAAGCCACAGTATCTTCAAATATTGGTGTCGGCATTCCTGTAGATAATGAAAATCCACATGTATTTTGAATATGATAAATAACTGACCTTAGCCACACACATTCTCGGTTTGTTTCTTGAAGTGCAAGGATCTCAGAATGATTAGAGGATGTAGCGACAAGAGTTTGCTTTATGGAGCGCCAAGAGATTGTTGTGCCATTATAGGTAAAAACATATCCCGTTTGTGAACGAGCTTTATAGGGATCAAATAAATAATCGGCATCAGCATAACCAAGTAAACTTGGAAAATTGTTAGATTTTGAATAATATAACCCTAAATCTTTCGTTCCACGAAGATAACGAAAAATATGTTTAATCTCATTCCAATGTTTTCGAGTTGGTGCCAAACTGAATCTAGCAAGTAAATTTACTGAAAATACAATATCTGGTCTAGCACATTGAGCCAAATATAATAAAGCACCAATTGCATTAGGATATGGTACTTCAGAACCAAGTATCTTTTCACCATCTTCAATTGGCTGGAATAGATCTTTCTTTGGATCAAGGGTTCTAACAATCATAGGGGTACTTAATGGCTGAGCATTGTCCATATGGAATCTTTTCAAAATCTTTTCAACATATGTTGATTGATGGGTAAGTATTTCATTTGATTTATGCTCAATCTCTAGGCCGAGACAATATTTTGTCTTTCCCAGGTTGTAAGGTTCCCATTTGTTGATTGGCTCATTTCATGGACAAACCACATGTTGGGGTTCTTTGTAAGGGTAGCTTAGGTGTTGGTATTATTGTTCGAAGCCCTTTGAAGACCTTGTGTTGATAAGCACCGAAGGTAAATTTCTATGTGCTTACTTGTCTTGAAGAGATAGTTGCACACACTCACAACTCATGCATATGTTTAATCTTTGTATGTTGTGTTTCTTATTTGTTGTGCATTAATGCTTATTTTCATCTCTTCTTGCATGTTAGTTTGATTGCATCTTGCATATCCAATTTCCTTGTCATGATTAGACTTAGGATTGCATTTTTGCATTGGGCGCTCCCAAAAGCGCCCTACGGAAGCGCTGTACGAACAGCGCCCATCGAGCGCTGTTCAGACCTGATCGATTTTAATCGATCGCTGTTGGGTCGCTGTTGGGGCGCTGTACAAAGCGCTCTACGTACAGCGCCACTCTATTTTCCCGACAGAACAGAGTTGGTGCGCTGTACAAGTGTTGTACAGAAGCGCTCTACGTACAGCGCCCAAGGCAAATTTCAGGCCAATTTATCAAAACGACCACACTTTGTTTTGGCCTCCTATATATGCCACTTTGACTTTAGGTCAATTAAGAGAGTTCATATTCAGATTTCATACTTAGGATATTTTTCAAGAGAAGAAAAAATTCCAAGAACTCAAATTTTATTCACTCAAACACTTTTTCATGACCATCAATCATCATCTAGCATCATCCTAGATCATCTAGATGTCTCTTTGCATGGATTCTTCAACACACTTTGCTTGGTAAGCTTTTCACTAATATCTTACATATTTTGTGTTTTTCTTAACAAGCAATCTCAATTTATTTCTTGTATGATTTTCATATATCTTTTGATACAAGATTGAGATTAGTGTGTTGTATGTTTGAGAAGTTGTATTGTGATAGCTAATTAGGTTTTGTGCTTAATCTTGATTAGCTAAACTATTTGATTGAACATGTCATTTAGTTTTTAATATCTAGGATTGTTCTAATTGCATATTAATCATCTTAGATAAGCATATAGGGTTTCCCTTGCTCTATGTTGCATTTGAATATTCATATATTCACTTAGGGTGTTATTCTCTTCATTGAGAAAGTAAGTCTTGTGTGTAGCTTCCGGGATTAGGTTGCTTAGATCGCAAGCAAATCGGACTAGGTTCACTCATACCGGGATTAGGTAGGTGTGTGATTACTTCGGGGATTAGGTTGTAATCGTTTTACACATTTAGTGGATTCGAGGTTCGAGTGTGGCTTACTTACTAGCCCGTGGTTTTTCCCGTGAGGGTTTCCACGTAAAAATCAAGGGTTATTTAATTTTCGCATTTTATACTTGATTTATTGCTTTATCTATTTAGGGGTAATTTCGTAATTTTGACTAATCACGAAAAATTGGGTAATAAGCTTAAAATCTATTCACCCCCTCTAGATAGTGTTATACACACCGTGCTATAATTTGTTTCAATTGGTATCAGAGCGGGTTCCTAGATATACATAGGAGATCCTTGCTTATTTTGGTGTGTTTTGCATTTTGTGTAATATTTGATCATTCATACATTTGCATTCATTGCATTCATTCATAAACACTATGAGTGGAAACGGTGGAAATGGTGGTGGCAACGAGGGTGCTTCTAGCACAAGGCCTCCACTTCTTACCGGATTGAACTATTCCCAATGGAAAGGGAAGATGGAATCCTACATATGCCAAATTCATGACCGTGCATGGATGGCGGTGGAAGACGGATATGATCTACCCTAGATGACTCCCGGTGGTAGAGGAGAAGAAGTATTGAAGCCTAAGGCGCAATGGAACGCGCAAGAGTTTGAGGCTTCAAAGTGGAATAGGAAGGCGATGCATGCTATCTTATGTGCTATGGACGAAAATCAATACAAATTGATTCAAAATACTAGGATAGCTAAGGAGGCTTAGGACATCCTAGAGATTGCACATGAGGGAACCGAAGTGGTGAAGGACTCTAAGCTTCAAGTCCTCCAAACTTAATTCGAGATGCTTAAGATGGAGGAGAATAAGTGCTTCAACGACTTCGAGATCAAGTTGATGGACATAGTCAACCAAAGTCATCAACTTGGTGATCCATATTCGGATAGGAGAATCAAGCAAAAGATTATGAGATCTCTTCCGGATAGGTTTGAATCAAAAGTAACGGCTTTAGAAGAAAATAATGGATATAAGGATATGAAGCCGAGTGAGGTGATTGGGAGACTTCTAGCTTATGAGTCTAGGAAAGGTCCTATCTCCACACCTCCTAAAAAGAAAAAAGGAATTGCTTTGAAAACCTCCAAGGATGAAAAGGAGGAAAAGAAGAATGACTCAGACGAAGACCTTGCATTATTTATGAAGAGATTCAAAAGGGTCATGAAGTTCGGGAAAAAGGACTTTGGTTCCAAAGGTCAAAACTACAAGAAAAAGGGTTCCTACAACAAGTTTGAGCCTAGGAAAGAGAAGACCGAAAGGAAAGGGGTCTGATGCTTCGAGTGTGGTGGCATAGGTCACTTTGCCCCCGAATGTGCTAATCACAATGACAAGAAGAAAGGTAAAGTGATGGCCGCCACATGGAGTATTAGTAGTGATGACTCCATTGAGGGAGATGAGTCTTCACCTCCTAGCTTTTGCCTCCTCCCAGCAAAAGTGCTAGTGAGAGAGAGGAAATGAGTCAAGAGGAAAATGACTCAAGTGGAGAAGAAAGTGATTCCTCTTCTAACTCCATAAATGGTTTTGTGGAGAAAAAGGTGCTTGCTAAATACCATGCCAAGTTTAATGATTTAGCAATCAAGAGCACAAGAAAGATCAAGATGTTGAGAGAAGAAAATCTTGAGCTTTCATCTCAAAATGACCACTTAAGTGAACAAGTGGAAAAATTCAAGAAGATGGAAGATAAACTAAGAGAGGAGTTAGTCTTATCTAGGAGGAATGAAGAAAGTCTAAAGAAGGAGCTTGAAGAAGTAGGAGAGTCTATGACTAGGATGGATTCTAGCACCAAGAAGCTTGACCATATGCTTGGTGTTGGAAAGAGTCCATGTGACAAGAGGGGTCTTGGGTATGAAGATGGCAAGAAGATCTCAACCTCTAACAAGACCGTGTTTGTCAAGAGTTTGAGGAACGAAGAAACTTCATTTGTGCAAATTCCTAGGAAGAAGTTAGAAATAGGACAATGTTCAAATGTACAAGTGAAGATGGGGCCAAGAAGACAACCTCAAGCTCAACCCCCTAGGGTCTCTCAAGCTAACATTCCTCCACAATTGGCTCACAAAGGAAAGAGACCAATCATGCAACCTCAAGCTAGGAAGCAATCTAGACCGGTTCAACAACGAAGACCAATTGAACCCATTCATCCATAAAGACAAGGACAAGGTATGATTCCTTATTTTACTCATATATGTCACTTTTGTGGATTTGATGGTCATATTAGACCACATTGCTTTCGATATATTAAAATGTGCAAAACTAAAAGCATGATTGAGAAGAAAAAGAAAAGAGCCATGATGCATGTTCCTAGGAATGATAATATTGTTATGCATGATCCTAGAACATCTAGAGCCCATGTACCAAAGACCACTAAGAAAGCTAAGATTGTTTCTAGGTGGATTAGAAAGAATGAAAATGTTTGTCATGTTGCTCAAATAGCCTTGAAGGCAAATTCTTCTAATTTTTGGTATTTAGATAGTGGGTGCTCTAGGCACATGACGGGAAACAAGAGTTTCTTCGAGACTCTTGTTATGGAGGAAGGAGGATATGTCAGTTTTGATGATGGATCCAAAAAGAAAGTTGTAGGGAAAGGAACCATTTCCGTTCCCGGATTACCCTCCTTATTCGATGCTTTATTTGTTGATGGCTTCAAAGCCAATTTAATAAGCATTTCACATCTAAGTGATGAAGGATATTCCGTCTTGTTTTGTAAAGATAATTGCTCTATCCTAAAGCCCGATGGACAAACCTTGTTGAAAGGTATGAGATCTAGTGACAATTGCTATTGTCTTGAAGCTAGAATAGTCTCAAACAATGTGTCCATGGATGAGCAAATAGAGTTGTGGCATGAAAGACTTGGCCACATGAACTTTAGGGATTTAAGAACCCTTGGAAAGTTCGATTGTGTGTGTGGCCTCCCTAAGCTTGGGAAGAAAGCCAATGGTATTTGTGGACCTTGCCAACAAGGAAAACGAACTAAAAGCATGCACAAAAAGGGCAAGTATCTCTCCACCAAGGAGCCTCTAGAGGTTCTCCACATGGATCTCATGGGTCCTATGCAAACTGAGAGTTTAGGTGGAAAGAGATACATTTTTGTTTGTGTTGATGATTTCTCTATATTTACATGGATATATTTTCTTAGAGAAAAATCTAAAACTTTTGATAAGTTTAAAATGCTTTGTACTAAAATACAAAATGAAATGAATTCTAACATTAAAAGCATTAAACGGATTAGAAGTGACCATGGGAGGGAATTTGAGAATGCCTCATTTGAAAGCTATTGCAATAGCTTAGGCATCTCTCATGAGTTCTTGGCTCCTAGGACACCTCAACAAAATGGAGTTGTTGAGAGGAAGAATAGGGTCCTTCAAGAGATAGCCCGAGTGATGTTGCTTAGCAACAATGTCCCTAGGAACCTATGGGCTGAAGCCGTCAATACGGCTTGCTATATAGGGAATCGTGTTTTCCAAAGGCCCGGATCTAGAAACACCTCCTATGAGTTATGGAAGGGTAGGAATCCGAATGTTAGCTACTTCCACACATTTGGAAGAAAATGCTACATTTTAAATAACCGTGATCAACTTGGCAAATTTGATGCTAAGAGTGATGAGGGTATCTTTATTGGCTATGCCTTGAATAGTAGAGCCTATAGAGTTTTCAACTTGAAGACTCGAACTGTCATGGAATCATCCAATGTTGTCATTGATGATAGTAGGCTCAAGTCGAATAACCATGAGGAGGAGGAAGTTTTAGAGGATGACTCTCCTTTGGAGAGGGTTGTAGTGACTCCCAATGTTGGGATGTCCAATAACAATAATGAAGTCACATAACCTATTACTAGAGTCCCTCTCTTGGACTCTAATGAACCCGCTCCATGGGTTAGAAGACTCCATAACAAAGAGGATGTTATTGGAGATGTGAATGAGGGTGTTAGGACAAGGCGTCAAATAGCTAATCTCATTAGCTTTACATTCTACACCTCTCAAATTGAACCCAAAAAGGTTGATGAAGCCTTGAATGATGAATTTTGGGTTCTTGCCATGCAAGAAGAGCTAAACCAATTCGAAAGGAATGAGGTTTAGACTCTAGTTCCTAGGCCTAAAAGCACTAATGTGATAGGCACTAAATAGATTTATAGGAACAAATCCGATGAGGATGGCAACATAGTGCGGAACAAGGCTAGACTTGTAGCACAAGGGTACTCTCAAATTGAGGGTATCGACTTTGAGGAGACATTTGCTCCCGTTGCCCGTTTAGAGTCCATTAGGCTTCTCTTGTCCATTTCTTGTGTGCACAAGTTCAAATTGCACCAAATGGATGTCAAGAGTGCCTTCCTCAATGGCTTCTTGCAAGAGGAAGTGTTTGTTGAACAATCCAAGGGGTTTGTGGATGCACACCACCCCAACCATGTTTATCGCCTCAAGAAGGCTCTATATGGGTTGAAACAAGCACCGAGGGCTTGGTATGAGCGCCTCACTCAATTTCTTGTTGACAATAACTACACAAGGGGTAGTGTTGACAAGATACTATTCATCAAGAAAGACAATGATGAGCTTTTCATAGCTCAAATATATGTTGATGATATAGTTTTTGGCTCCACCAACAACACCAAGGTCCAACAATTTGTTGATGTCATGTCTCATGAATTTGAGATGAGTCTTGTTGGTGAGCTTAGTTACTTCCTAGGTTTGCAAATTAGGCAATTAGATGATGGGATTTTCATAACCCAAGCCAAAAATGCCAAAAACCTAGTGAAGAAGTTTGGTTTAGAGAATGCCAAACATTGTGATACACCCATGAGTATCACTTTGAAGCTAAGCAAGGATGCTAGTGGTAAAAGTGTGGAACAAACTCTATATCGGGGCATGATAGGTAGCTTGCTTTATTTGACCGCAAGTAGGCCCGATATATCTTTTAGTGTGGGTGTGTGTGCTAGGAACCAAGTGGATCCCAAGGAGTCCCATCTCTCTTCCGTAAAGAGAATCATTCGCTATGCGAATGGGACATCCAACTATAGGATTTGGTACTCTTTTGACACTAATGCTAGTCTTGTAGGCTTTAGTGATGCGGATTGGGCAGGAAATTGTGATGATAGGAAAAGTACATCGGGCGGTTGATTCTTCCTAGGCAACAACTTGGTGTCTTGGTTTTGCAAGAAGCAAAACTCAATTTGCTTGTCCACGGCCGAGGCCGAGTACATAACCGCGGGGAGTGGATGCACACAACTCCTATGGATGAAGCAAAGCTAGTAGACTACGGATTCAACCAAGGTACTCTCACTCTCTTTTGTGATAACATGAGTGCCATTAATATTTCCAAGAATCCGGTGCAACATTCTAGAACTAAGCATATTGACATCCACCATCATTTT
The DNA here is from genome assembly GCA_008009225.1 of Acer yangbiense. NCBI lineage: Eukaryota > Viridiplantae > Streptophyta > Magnoliopsida > Sapindales > Sapindaceae > Acer > Acer yangbiense. Next base: position 14,733,049 of record CM017765.1, on the reverse strand, counting down.
CATTAGAGAGCTTGTTGAAAATAAATGCATAGTACTTAAACATGTAGGTACTAATGATCAACTTGCGGACCTATTTACTAAACCCTTAGATGCTACTCGATTTAAAACACTAAGTAGATCTATTGGGATATGTCTTGTGGAGTGATGTATTTGACCCCATATGGGGAACTCAAGCAAAGAGAGCTATTTTGCATTCTTGTCACTTGCAAAAATTTTAAAATATCTTATTCCTCTTCTTTTAATTGCTTGAGTAAGCTTGGTTGCACATATGTATATATGTTTTCAATTCAATAAGTTTGAACCTTGCTTGTTTACAATCCATGTCATATTTATGTTCAAACATGCATTTTTGGACTAGGAGATGTATATAGGAAGTATGATTTGAATGACCTATGGTTATCTCCATGACATGATGATTCTTTAATAACATGCTAATATCAAATGAAAAAGCATGAAATTCATATAACATGCTCATATGAAAAGCATGAATTGATGATTGCATATTCTTAAAATGCAAAACTTGTGTGAAAGCTTATGAGACTCAAAATGAATAAAGGATCTTGTATCCGTTCAAAGGAAATTATATTCCAAATGTCTCTCTTTCTTTATTAGTTGAACATGGCTACTATCATACGGATATCTTATTCGGAAAAATCAAAAAGGGTGCAAAGTCGCTCATGCCATGTTTCGCTTATAAAGTTGGATATAGTTGTTCTTAAATTGAAATCAATATATTCTATATCCTTGCTTTACTCATGACATTGGTGAAATTGGTTTGAATTCTTATTAGAAACCTTTGTCATTTGCTTTGCCAAATACCATTGTATTTTGGACTTGAATGCTACATGTCTTGTATGCAAAGCATGTTTGATTCACACATTTTATAAATATAAATCTCCTTGTTTCTCTCCAATTAATTGAGATGCATAAAGTGACTTATATTGATTATGCAAATATCTTGCATGCTACTATCTCTCGTTGCTATGAGTGACCCGGTTGGGGACTACTCTTTTGCCTATATCATGACAAAAAGGGGGAGTGGGATATGGTAAGGGGAGTTGCAAAATATAGAAGCAATTGTGCATATTGGGGAGAACATTCATTGGGGGGAGCATTGCATACACATACATTTCATAATGTTGTGCCTAAATTTTTAAAATGCAAATGCTTGTTTTTTGTTCTCACTTGATTAATCTCACATTTCACTTGTATTGGAAAATATAGAAATCTTATTTTCAGGGCTTGATTATTCTACAAGAGATTGAAGACTTGAAGTTTTATTTTCTTATCTCTTTGTATTGTAGAATATCATAGTTATCCCGTTGTTTCTATTTTTTTGTGAGGAATCAATGTAAGTGGTGGTTTTGTCACGAAATAGCCAAATGGGGAGATTGTAAGGTTCCCATTTGTTGATTGGCTCATTTCGTGGACAAACCACATGTTGGGGTTCTTTGTAAGGGTAGCTTAGGTGTTGGTATTATTGTTCGAAGCCCTTTGAAGACCTTGTGTTGATAAGCACCGAAGGTAAATTTCTATGTGCTTACTTGTCTTGAAGAGATAGTAGCACACACTCACAACTCATGCATATGTTTAATCTTTGTATGTTGTGTTTCTTATTTGTTGTGCATTAATGCTTATTTTCATCTCTTCTTCCATGTTAGTTTGATTGCATCTTGCATATCCAATTGCCTTGTCATGATTAGACTTAGGATTGCATTTTTGCATTGGGCGTTCCCAAAAGCGCTCTACGGAAGTGCTGTACGAACAGCGCCCATCGAGCGCTGTTCAGACCTGATCGATTTTAATTGGTCGCTATTGGGTCGCTGTTGGGGCGCTGTACAAAGCGCTCTACGTACAGCGCCACTCTGTTTTCCCGAGAGAACAGAGTTGGGGCGCTGTACAGGCAATGTACAGAAGCGTTCTATACAGAAGCACTCTACGTACAGCGCCCAAGGCAAATTTCAGGCCAACTTATCAAAACGACCACACTTTATTTTGGCCTCCTATATATATGCCACTTTGACTTTAGGTCAATTAAGAGAGTTCATATTCAGATTTCATACTTAGGATATTTTTCAAGAGAAGAAAAAATTCCAAGAACTCAAATTTTATTCACTCAAACACTTTTTCATGATCATCAATCATCATCTAGCATCATCCTAGATCATCTAGATGTCTCTTTGCATGGATTCTTCAACACACTTTGCTTGGTAAGCTTTTCACTAATATCTTACATATTTTGTGTTTTTCTTAACAAGCAATCTCAATTTATTTCTTGTATGATTTTCATATATCTTTTGATACAAGATTGAGATTAGTGTGTTGTATGTTTGAGAAGTTGTATTGTGATAGCTAATTAGGTTTTGTGCTTAATCTTGATTAGCTAAACTATTTGATTGAACATGTCATTTAGTTTTTAATATCTAGGATTGTTCTAATTGCATATTAATCATCTTAGATAAGCATATAGGGTTTCCCTTGCTCTATGTTGCATTTGAATATTCATATATTCACTTAGGGTGTTATTCTCTTCATTGAGAAAGTAAGTCTTGTGTGTAGCTTCCGGGATTAGGTTGCTTAGATCGCAAGCAAATCGGACTAGGTTCACTCATACCGGGATTAGGTAGGTATGTGATTACTTCCGGGGTTAGGTAGGTGTGTGATTACTTCCGGGATTAGGTTGTAATCGTTTTACATATTTAGTGGATTCGAGGTTCGAGTGTGGCTTACTTACTAGCCCGTGGTTTTTCCCGTGAGGGTTTCCACGTAAAAATCAAGTGTTATTTAATTTCTGCATTTTATACTTGATTTATTGCTTTATCTATTTAGGGATAATTTCGTAATTTTGACTAATCACGAAAAATTGGGTAATAAGCTTAAAATCTATTCACACCCCCCCCCCCCCCCCTCTAGATAGTTTTATACACACCGTGCTATAATTTGTTTCACAGGTCTTTCATTTCAAATTCCCTTTTTAAATATTCAGCAGTTTTCAAGAGTTCTCCAGGAGTTCTAATCAAATTCATATCATCAACGTAAACTACTATAATAGTAAATCCATATTCAGATTTCTTTATGAAGAACACATGGGTGTATAATATAATTATTATACCCTTATTTTATCAGATAATTAATGAGACGGTTATACCACATCCGTCTAGATTGTTTTTAATCCATATAAGGATTTTTGTAGGTTCATCAAATACAGATTACGAGATCTCGGTTTACATGCTTCTGGCATTTTAAATCCTTCAGGGATTATAAATATCTGCTTTAAGTGAACCATATAAATTATTACTACGTTTAGAAGACGTATTTCAAGCCTTTTAAAGGCAGCCAAATTTATCAAAAATTCGAAACGTAATCGTATTCATCACTATTGAATACCAAGTTTCTGTGAGAAACCTTGTACTACGAGTCATGCCTCATATCTTACGACCTCGTTTTTCTCATTACGTTTCCATACAAAGACCTTTTTGTATGGAAAAATACCGTAGTACACGCAGCGGAAGCGAGACTAAAAATAGATTTAGTGACTTGTAAAATTTTTTCCTTTTATGAACCTTAAACCCTTTAATCAATTAAACATATATATTATCTAACAAAAGAATAATACCTTTTGTCGCGTGATCCGATTGACTTACGTCGATGGTAATCCGCAAGATCTTCAATCCTAGCACGAACGTGGATCACCTAGGAGCGTGGTCTCCCTTTTCTTTGAATTGCAAACCTGTGAATGGACAAACAAACTTTTCTTTTCTTTGTTAGTCACAAAAACAATCAAAAATACTATGATTATTCCGGTCACTTTTGAGTTCTCAATCTAATGATCAAAACTCGCGTGAACCTAGATCGATGTCGTACACACAAGCTTATTGATGAATAAGCAAATAGTATACCATCAAAGAATAATCTAACACTCTTTTATGTTTTAGTAGAATAAATTAATCTCTCTATGAATTGAGAAGAAGAAGAAAATAGAATCTCAAGCACCAAGCATTAGGTTGGCCGAAATCTATATGAGTAAATATATAGGTGGCCAAATTTTCTTTCCTTCTTTCTTTTAGGGTTGCTGAATTCTCTAACCTAAATGGACTAGGGTTGCCGCAACATACAAGCTTAAAAGAGTTTGTGTTGCACCCTAATTCCCATCTAGTTTAAGACTTCAAACCCTAATTTAATTCATAAATCTTTTATTCTTTTATTTGACTAAATAAAAAAGACTTCTTATTTGATTTAAATAAATAAAATTAATTATTTATTTTCTTTTCAAACAAGTCTTTTACTTTTAGTAAACTACTACAATAGTACTAGGAAATATATTTCCTATTCAGAAAAGATTTGTTTCTTAATTAAACAATTAATTAATAAATTAATTAATTCTTATTTAATTAAAACAATGAAACAAAATAATATATTAGGTTATAAAACCTTCTTGCCGCCCCACTTACACAAATGGGCTATATATTATTTTCTTTATTTCATTTAATCCATTGGACTTTAAATAAAAAGCCCACATGTGAACCAGACCCATTCTTACTAAAAGAAACAAGCCCACATGTCATTCATTAATATATTAATATAATTGAGCAGCCCATTACATAAATAATGTGCAAATTATATTCTTAATATATTAAATGCAATTCTAGATGGACCCTTAAATTGGTCCGGTAGAATATATCAAGTGATCCATGCAAGTCCGTGTGGATTGGGGATCTAGGCGGGCCATCTAAATTTAAGCTTCAATAGACATAACCTAATCACAATCAACAAATGATTCACTTAGGTCCGATCCATTAATTTTAACTCATTCCACTAAAGAGCTAAAACTGAACTCTTAAATAAAGATAGAAAAGGAAGATGCTCCTCATTCATACCCTAGACAATCATATTGGAGATAGTGTATCCTCGTGATTAATATCAGTAATCGCCAAGAGTTCATAGACCGCCTATAACTCTCCAAGTTACCATATTTACTCATATGACCACGTTTTGAACTTGGATATTTTGACTTGTCCAGAAGCCATGTTTTCAATAGACACTATTGAAAACTCAACGTTGAGATTTAATATCCAATTACCTCAAAACATCCATATGATGATATTATACTCTCATTTAATAAATGGAGCCACGATGTCCATATCTATAAATGAAGTCCTCTATCGATTAACAAATGAATATCACCAAACTATCGAGGATAGACTATGCGATATAATCGTACTCATTGATAACTCAAATGATATCACTTGCGACCATAAGTCCATCATTTATCTCAGGATTAAGATAGACTCTCCGATTGTCCTGATAATGAAAAGACTATTATCTATTGACGGTTCTAGATAAAGCTTTTCGTTGTGATCCAGTTCAAAGCACCCAGTGCACTAGATCCTTTTGCTCGAAGACACTCCGATGATTTTAGACTCATCATATCTCATTTGATCCCACTCAAATGCTAGCAAAAGAATTCTACAACTTTAACAAGATAAAGGTGCCCAACCTTTAACTTAAGTTGTGAACATTATTCAAGACTAACTAAAGAATTGTGTCTACCACATACATATCCAGATGTACAAACAATTCTTCTTTTCTCATAGTCTTTAGACCTTATGATTATTTACTTTGACAATTATAATATTAAACTATAAATGCTATACGATTTGTTAAACCAGAAATCACTTTATTAATATGAAAAAGATTGTTAATTACAACATTACACTCTTGCTATTGAGCATAATCCTAACACTTTTAGTATCCAACTAGTTTGACATCTTTAGGTGTCTGGAAAACTATTGGTCTAAATACTTTATGTTTGGCTTATGAAGTCAATTCTTCTTGAATTGCTTCTTTTCATTTAAGCCAATCATGCCTTTGTCTACAATCATCGATACTATGAGTTTCATAATCATCATTTTAGTAGCTACTGTATTTGAAAATGTATCACTGATGATTGTTTCTTCACTATTCCACATTTCTCATGTATAATTTATAGAAATTTATTAATTCTTATATTCTTGTATTTTTGTAGACATTTCTTCCATTTTAATGGATTTAGTCATTTCATAGACTCATGTTTCTTTAGATATATCAGACTCTTATTGAGTTGATTTAGAGAAAGTGGATTTATTTATAACTCGAGTTTTGTTTACATTAGGATCCTGATAACATTACCTTTCAAAGGTTCATAAGCTTATGACATGCATCAGCTAATTTATTTGTTGCATTTTACTCAGATCGTTCTTCTAGAACAATTACTCGACCGGGATTTATGAGATAGCAACTTATAAAATTTTGTCACTTTTAATATATCAAGTAACTGATTAATAATTATCTGATGATCAATTATCTTGAAAATAAGCATGTCTATAACCAATTACAAATTGTAATGGTAAATAATGATGATAAGCAGTGGGCCAGAGATGGATAGAATGTCTCCATATAGAAATTGGTAATTGTATCGAAATAATAAAGTTCTCGTAATTACCTGGAGATGCTTGATAAGTGACTCTGCTAATCCATTCTGAGTATAAACATGTGGAACTAGATGTTCAATATTAATCCCAACTGATCTGCAATATTCCTCAAATGTCTTGGAAGTAAATTCATCAGCGTATTGACTTAATCGGATGATCGGGAAAATGTGCCCGAAGCCTGATAATCTATGCAAGTAATCTTGCAAAAGCAACATTATGTGTTGATAATAAGCAAACGTGTGACCATCTGATGGATGTATCAACTAGGACCATAAAATAGCGGAACGGCCTACTTGGTGGATGAATAGGTCCATATATGTCCCATTGAATTCTTTGTAGAAATGATGGGGATTCAAAACCAACCTTAGAGTGGGATGGTTTTATTACTAATTTCCCTTGTGAACATGCAGTACATAAATTTTCATGGGATAAAAGAATCTTCTGGTTCTTTAATGGATGTCAGTGAGAATTTTCAATGATTCTACGCATCATTGTAGATCCCGGGTTACCAAGACGGTCATGCCAAAGTATAAATATTTTTATATCTAAGAATTTCTGGTTCATAATTGCATAAACTTCTACACCTCTCATAAGAGTGTAATATAATCCAAATGATAAAGCATGCAGCCTTTCGATAATGAGTTTTTGGCCTGAATCATAAGAAGTAATGCACAGATACTCAATATTCTCATAATTTATAGTTTCTATGTGATAGCCATATTTTAGTATTGTTTGGTAACAATATCATGGCTCTACCGGAGCCTTCTATCAGATCTGCTGGACCTGATATTGTATTAACATTTGCCTTAAGCAGGGTTAAATTTAGAAAGTATTTCTGATTCCACAGAGTCGTATGTGTCGTTGCACTATTGGCTAGACATATATCTCTTGTATCTTGCTTTTCAATATCACCCAATTTACCGTTTAAATAAAGTGCATATAAGACAAAGTGATCAAAAGTGTAAACATATAGATATGAAAATATATCACTTCATAAAACAAAATCATGAATCATATTGATTTTTCGAACTTCTGGTTCGACCATGAACTGCAGGTTCATAAAATTCAGAAAACTTCAGGTTCTAAATAGAAATTACAAATTGACTTTCTAGATGAAAGAATCGTAACTTGATCCAATTCAGAATTTCTGGTTCTAATAAACTTTGACATAAAAGTTTTAACATCACAATTTAAATTGAATTCAGAGCTTCAAGTCTGATTAGAGCTTCAAGTCTGATTAGAGCTTCAAGTCTGATTAGAACTTCATGTTCAAAACTTAAAAACGTCAAGTTCAAATTCAATACTTCGTATTCAAAATTAGAACTTCGGGTTCTATATAGAATTCAAATTTTGGAATTTCAGGTCCCAAGTATGACATTCATGTACATAGTAATGAACCCAGAACTCCATATTTTTACTGAAATTTAAAATTTAGAACTTGAGATTCTTATCGGTTTGTAAAACCGTGCCAACTTAAATATTATAATGATAAATCCATAAACTTCAGATTCTAGTTAGTCGGTCAAGCAGAGCTTGGTTTAAATTCCAGAAACTTAACGATTGACCTAGTTAGGCTCAATACATAATTTACACAAATCCAGAAACTTCAGGTTCTGGTTAGTTGGCATACTCAGATACATAAATTGCATAAAATTAAATAGATGCGTAAAATTAAAATAATAGATAATATAACAGAAATAAGATGAAGAAGAACGAGATAATAACAGTATGAGATAAAGTGAAAGGGGAGTAGAATTGTTATTGCCTTTGTTATTGTTATTGTTATTGATGATTCGAGATTACATCCTGACTACACAATTTCAGCTGTGTAGTGATTTTGAATAAAGCATAATTGTACTCAGAGACTAATCTATAGTCTTGAAAGCGTAAATGTTGCCACTGATACCTGGGATTTGGTAATGCAACATCAGGTTGGTTATCAAATCGATCTTTTAGTTCTTGCCATAGAACTTCTGGTTCTGTGACAGTTAGGTATTGGGCTTTTAGATCCTCATGCTGATGGTGACGGATAATAACCAAGGCAATAGATTTGTCTTGTTCATATGCCTCGGCCCTATCTTCAATGGTGTAATATAAGCCTTCTGATTTTAGGAGTAATCTGGCATCAATAACCCAGGACATGTAATTGTCCCCAAACACTTCTAGTGCAGCAAATTTCAAACTTGCAAGCTTTGGCATTATTACAGCTTTGGCATTATTATAGCTTCTAGTTATCCGAAAATCACAATCGGAGTCAAAACTTCTGGTTTGACAAAAATCCGAGGAATTTAAACCTTCAGATATATAAAAGAATATTTGTAAGTAAATAAATCCAGAAACTTTAGGTTCCGGTAATGATAAATAAATCCATAAACTTCATGTTCTGGATGGGTGACCAAACTGTTTAAATAAAAATTGCAAAATAAAATACGTAATAATAAATGCGAAAAAATTAAATCCAGAACTGCAGGTTTTGGTAGGTTGGCATAGCCAATCTCATAAAAGCGTATAAATAAATAAATGCGAGAAAGTAAATTGCGTAAAAATAAAATACGGGAAAGTAAATTCAAAACTGCAGGTTCTGGTATTAATAAGTAAAAGTCTAGAAGCTTCAGGTTCTAGTAATAATAAATTCAGAAACTTCAAGTTCTAGAAATAAATCTAGGAACTCCAGGTTCTAGTGGTAACAAATTCAGAGGCTTCAGGTTCTGAAAATAACAGCATCGTGCTGATAACGTGTTGTGAATCAAAGAATAATAGATGAACAAGAAATGATTGAAGAAGATATGAAATAAATAAGAAATAATAAATAAGAGAGACATAAGATGAGAGGAGAAGAAAATGAGAGAGAGAGAGAGAGAGAGAGAGAGAGAGAGAGAGAGAGAGCTTTTCATTTGTATTGATATTCTGGAGAGAGCATCAGCTCAACAAAAAACAAAAAAAAATTACAATAGAAGCCATATATATAGGCAAACAAACAAGGGGTGTTTATTGCAATTTTCTTTCTAACATTGCCACCTATTTTTATTTAGGCATGAAGTATGAGGAGACCAAGCATCCATGTGGGTGGGTGATAGCCAAGAAATTAAGGCAGTGGAAGATGGTGTGAAACAAATACGGTGTGTTCTAAATATAAAGCTAGAGGGGGGGGGGGGGGGGGGGGGGGGGGGGGGGGGGGGTGTGAATAGATTTTAACTATTATTACCCAATTTTCGCATGCAAGTCAATTTTACGAAAATGCCCCTACTAGTCAAAAATACATACAAGTGTAATATAGTGCGAAATTTAAATAACACTTGATGTATACGTGGAAACCCAACCACTGGGAAAAACCACGGGCTGTATAGTGCGCCACACTCGGAACTCGAAATCACTAATTGAAATGAAGTTTACAACCTATGTAGACCTCGTCTAACACTCCGGTCTGTAACCCCTCACTTCTACCCAGCGGGCCTTTATTAGCAACCCTATTCCAATTTGCTTGAGGCCTAAGCACTCTTAGCCTCAAGACTTACTTCTCAATGAAGAGAAACAACCTATGTGAATATATATGAATATTCAAATAACAAACAAGGCTAGGTAACCTTAGATGCTTATCTAGGATGATGATATAATCAATTTAATCAACCCTAGATATCAATTGCTAAATGACATGTCAAATAGCTTAGCTAATCAAGATTAAGCAAAAACCTAATTAGCTATCACAATACAACTTCTCAAACATACATCATACTAATCTCAAACTTGTATTCAAAGTATATAAAATAACATACAAGTAATTAATTGAGATTGCTAGTTAAGATAAACACAAAATATGTAAGATATTAGTGAAAAGCTTACCAAGCAAAGTATGATGAATAATCCATGCAAGATGACATCTAGATGATCAAAGATGATGCTAGATGATGATTGATGATCATGAAAAAGTGTTTGAGTAATTAAAAATGAGTTCTTTGTGTATTTTTCTTCTCTTGAAAAATATCCTAAGTATAGAATATGAATATGAACTCTCTTGGCTGACCTAAAGTCAAAGTGTTATATATATAGGGGCCATAAGTGAAGTGTGGTCGTTTTGAAAAACGCACCAAAAATTGCTCTGTGCGCTGGTGGCCTTGCGCTGGACGACAGGCGCACGACCAACGCAAAGGCAAAATTTGCACAGGCGCTTGACGACCAGCGCTCACACATGCGCACGACCAGCGGCAAACCACTGGGCGATTTGCGCTGGTGGAGCTGCGCTGGACTGGACCAGCGCACGACCAGCGACAGACCACTGGGCGATCAGCGCTGGTCTGGCGCTTGACGACCAGCACACAGCACACTCCTTTGAACCCCACAAGAATTCATGCAAGGGGTAAAAAGGTAAAAGCAAGATGCATCCTAAAAGCCTAACATGTTATGACAATATAAACATAAGATGCATCAAAATAACAAGTAAGAAGAGATGAGAATAAACATTGATGCACAACAAAAGGAAACACAACATACAAAGATAAAACATATGCATGAGTTGTGAGTGTGTGCAACTATCTCTTCAAGACAAGTAAGCACTTAGAGTATTACCTTTGGAGTGCTTAACACTTGCAAGGGCCTTGAGCTTGAACACATTCCTAAGCTACCCTTACATGATCCCCACATATGGTTTGATCACGAAATAAGCCAATTATAAACTACGGGAATCCTTACAATCTCCCCCTTTGGCTATTTCGTGACAAAACCATCACTCACATTGATACCTCACAAAAAAAAAATAGAAACTACGGGATTACAATGATATTCTACATTACAAAGAGATAAGAGAATGCAACTTGAAGTCTTCAATCCTCTTGTAGAATAATCAATCCCTGAAAAGAGTTTCTAACATTTCCAATACAAGAAAAGTGTGAGATTAATCATGTGAGAACAATACCAAGCATTTGCATTTTTAGAATTTAGGCACAACATTACCAAATGTATGCAATGTATGATAAATGCAATGCTCCCCCTCAAAGGGTTACTCCCCCTCAATATATATTCTCCCCAATGTGCACCAAATGCTACAACAATTTGCACCTCCCCTTACCATATCCTACTCCCCCTTTTTGTCATGATATAGGCAAAGGAGTAGTCCCCAACCGAGTCACTCATAGCAACGAGAGATAGAAGCATGCAAGATTTGCATAATCAATATAAGTCACTTTATGCAATCTCAATTAATCGGAGAGAAACGAGGAGATTTATTAGATAAAATGTGTGAAACAAAATGCTTTGCATACAAGACATATAGCTTTCAAGTCCAAAATACCATGGTATTTGGCAAAGCAAATGACAAAGGTTTCTAATAGGAATTCAAACCAATTTCACCATTGTCATGAGAGAAGCAAGGATATAGAAATTTCATTGATTTCAATTTAAGAACAACTATATCCAACTTTATAAGCTAAACATGTCATGAGCAACTTTGCACCCTATTTCATTTTTTCGGGAATGAAACCCGTATGATAGTAGACATGTTCAACCAATAAAGAAAGAGAGACATTTGGATTGTAAAATCCTTGAATGGATACAAGATCCTTTTTCATTTGAGTCTCATAAGCTTTTTCACACAAGTTTTTGCATTTAAGAACGCAATTATCAATTCATGCTTTTTCATTTGAGCATGTACATGAATTTCATGCTTTTCATAAGACATTAGCATGTTATAAAAAAATCATCATGTCATGGAGATAATCATAGGTCATTCAAATCATACTTCCTACATACATCTCCTAGTCCAAAATGCATGTTTGAACATAAATATGACATGGATTGTAAACAAGCACGGTTCACACTTATTGAATTGAAAACATATATACATATGTGCAACCAAGCTTACTCAAGCAATTAACAAAGAAGCATAAGATTTTTCAAATTTTTTGCAAGTGACAAGAATGCAAAAATAGCTCTCTTTGCTTGAGTTCCCCATATGGGGTTAGAATCATCCTTCATTAATGAAGGGCATGAGGTCCTATGGACCTACCAAGTCCATTGGACTTAGTTGAACCTATTTGAGACTTGTTAGTCTCGTAGCAAGCGGGTTCATTTTTCCTTATCCACATAGATATGACATTTTTCTTCCTAGTGGACAAAGGTTGCATGTCATTCACTAACCTAGGATTATTGACAAAAGATTTCCTAGGCTCATGCAAATGGGCTCTTCTTAGCCTCTTTTTCTCTATCATGCTATTAATCCTACAATGCTTAATGTACTTAAAGCACTTAGGCCTAATATGCCCATAAACACCACAATAATGACAAGTTGGTACAAAGTAAGAATTCATACCATATTCGTTTGAAGTCATTGGAGACTCATCATGCATTTGATGTCTCCTTTGGTGTTGAGTCGGTTCATGTCTTCTATGTGGTTGAACCGGAATGGGTTGCCTCCTTGGATGAGGTAGCATGTTTTGCCTCTTTTCATAGTGAGTCATTTGTTAAGGAGAGTTGACTCGAGAGGCTCTAATCCGTTAAGCTTGGGGTTGTCTTGCTTTCACCACCTTCACTTGTGCATTTTTCGAACATTGTCCTAGTTCTAACTTCTTCCTAGGAGTTTGCACCGGTGACGCTTCTATCTTACCCAAACTCTTCACAAAGACGGTCTTCTTAGGAATAGAGCAATCCTTGCTCACTTCGAATCCAAGACCTCTTTTGTCACAAGGGCTTTTTCCTACACCAAGTATGTTGTCAAGTTTCTTGGTGCTTGTGGTCATTCTAGTCAATGACTCTTTGGCTTCAACAAGCTCTCTCTTCAAACCCTCTTCATTCCTCTTAGACAAAGCTAGCTCATCTTTTAGCTTGTCTTCTTCCACCATGGATCTTATCACTTCATCATTCAAGTGATCAACTTGTGTTGAAAGCCTAAGTAGTTCTTCCTTTAACCTTTGAATCTCTTTTTCATTCTTTAACTTAGAGCTTTCAAAACTTTCAAAGTTGTCCTTAAGATCCATTTTCTCCATTTGCTTCTTTATGAGGTCATTGTATGTTGTAAGCTCTAGATTTTCTTCCTCTAAAATCCTTAGAAATCTATCTTTCTTTTTCATGGAGCTTTCAACATTGACTATAAAGTCATGCATATCCATATTCTTTACATTTCCATTTGTAGAGTTAGATAAGGAGTCATTTCCACTAGTGTCATCTTCTAGACTCTCCTCCTCTCCTATGGATCCGATATCCCCATCAAGACCTTCACCTTGATCTCTTGAGTCAATAAGTGCCATATCCCAATGTGAAGCAACAACTATCTCCTCTAGAGCTACTTCTTCGACTTTCTCTTCTATGGGATCACTAGCAACGGAATTCTTACCAACAACTTCATTTTCTTCACAAGTGGCACCCAATGCCTTGAAGTTATTGATAAGCTCATCATCACTTGATGACTTATCTCCCTCTTCGGAGTCATCACTTTCACTCCAAATGGCGGCCATCATTTTTTCTCTCTTGTTCTTCAAATTCCCACAATCTAGTGAGATATGACCTATGCCACCACACTCATAGCATTGGATCCCTTTCCTTTCGCTATTCTCTTGCCTATGCTCAACCTTCTTGAAAGGAACCCTTTTCTTCAATTCTTGCCCTTTGGATGCATGACCCTTCTTCTCGAATTTTACAAACTTCTTGAATTTTCTCATTAAAAGTGCCATGTCTTCATCCGAGTCATCCTTGTCCTCCTTCTCAACCTTGGAAGCTCTCAAAGCAATCCCTTTTTGCTTCTTTGAAGGAGTGGAGCTAGGACCCTTCCTAGACTCGTAGGCGAGAAGTCTACCTATTACCTCGCTCGGCTTCATGTCCTTAAAATCACTATTTTCTTCTAAAGCGGTCACCTTAGACTCAAACCTCTCGGGAAGCGATCTCATTATCTTTTGCTTGATCCTTCTATCCGAGTAAGGGTCACCAAGTTGATGACTTTGGTTGACAATGTCCATCAACCTAATCTCGAAGTCATTGAAGCACTCATTCTCCTCCATCCTAAGTGTCTCAAATTGAGTTTGGAGGACTTGAAGTTTGGAGTCCTTCACTACTTCGGTTCCCTCGTGTGCAACCTCTAAGATGTCCCATGCCTCCTTGGCTATCTTAGTGTTCTGAATCAGTTTGTACTGATTTTTGTCCACTGCACATATAAGGGCGTGCCACGCCTTTTGATTCCACTTGGACAACTCAAACTCGGGTTGTGTCCACTGTGCCTTAGGCTTGAGCACTTCTTCTCCTCCACCCGTGGGAGTCATCATAGGAGGCGAATATCCATCTTCAATGGCCATCCATGCCCTATCATGGATTTGACACACATATGCCTCCATCTTCCCTTTCCATTGGGAGTAATTTATGCCGGTGAGGAGGGGTGGCCTTACGCTCGAAGCACCCTCATTTGAACCACCGACTCCACTCATAGTGTATAATGAATGGATGAAATGAATGCAAAATGTATGAATGATCAAAGAATCACACAAATGCAAAACACACCAAAAATGAGCTAGGATCACCTAAGTATGTCTAGGAACCCGCTCTGATACCAATTGAAACAAATACGGTGTGTTCTAAATATAAAGCTAGAGGGGGGGTGAATAGATTTTAACTATTATTACCCAATTTTCGCATGCAAGTCAATTTTATGAAAATGCCCCTACTAGTCAAAAATACATACAAGTGTAATATAGTGCGGAATTTAAATAACACTTGATGTATACGTGGAAACCCAACCACTGGGAAAAACCACGGGCTGTATAGTGCGCCACACTCGGAACTCGAAATCACTAATTGAAATGAAGTTTACAACCTATGTAGACCTCGTCTAACACTCCGGTCTGTAACCCCTCACTTCTACCCAGCGGGCCTTTATTAGCAACCCTATTCCAATTTGCTTGAGGCCTAAGCACTCTTAGCCTCAAGACTTACTTCTCAATGAAGAGAAACAACCTATGTGAATATATATGAATATTCAAATAACAAACAAGGCTAGGTAACCTTAGATGCTTATCTAGGATGATGATATAATCAATTTAATCAACCCTAGATATCAATTGCTAAATGACATGTCAAATAGCTTAGCTAATCAAGATTAAGCAAAAACCTAATTAGCTATCACAATACAACTTCTCAAACATACATCATACTAATCTCAAACTTGTATTCAAAGTATATAAAATAACATACAAGTAATTAATTGAGATTGCTAGTTAAGATAAACACAAAATATGTAAGATATTAGTGAAAAGCTTACCAAGCAAAGTATGATGAAGAATCCATGCAAGATGACATCTAGATGATCAAAGATGACGCTAGATGATGATTGATGATCATGAAAAAGTGTTTGAGTAATTAAAAATGAGTTCTTTGTGTATTTTTCTTCTCTTGAAAAATATCCTAAGTATAGAATATGAATATGAACTCTCTTGGCTGACCTAAAGTCAAAGTGTTATATATATAGGGGCCATAAGTGAAGTGTGGTCGTTTTGAAAAACGCACCAAAAATTGCTCTGTGCGCTGGTGGCCTTGCGCTGGACGACAGGCGCACGACCAGCGCAAAGGCAAAATTTGCACAGGCGCTTGACGACCAGCGCTCACACATGCGCACGACCAGCGGCAAACCACTGGGCGATTTGCGCTGGTGGAGCTGCGCTGGACTGGACCAGCGCACGACCAGCGACAGACCACTGGGCGATCAGCCTTGGTGAGCTGTGCTGGTCTGGCGCTTGACGACCAGCGCACAGCACACTCCTTTGAACCCCACAAGAATTCATGCAAGGGGTAAAAAGGTAAAAGCAAGATGCATCCTAAAAGCCTAACATGTTATGACAATATAAACATAAGATGCATCAAAATAACAAGCAAGAAGAGATGAGAATAAACATTGATGCACAACAAAAGGAAACACAACATACAAAGATAAAACATATGCATGAGTTGTGAGTGTGTGCAACTATCTCTTCAAGACAAGTAAGCACTTAGAGTATTACCTTTGGAGTGCTTAACACTTGCAAGGGCCTTGAGCTTGAACACATTCCTAAGCTACCCTTACATGATCCCCACATATGGTTTGATCACGAAATAAGCCAATTATAAACTACGGGAATCCTTACATGGTGGAAAGCCACTATTTATAACAATATTATTATTATTATTATTATTATTATTATTGAAAATCACATCCCATGTTATTGATGTGATTTTTTGTTTTGTTTTTTTTTTTTTTTGAAAGAGCGAAGTAGTGCTTGTCGGTTGTTATTTTGTGATTGCAATCTCATCTAGCTACATTTTCTTATGTTTTAATTTTGCATTTGTTTTTTTTAAAACATATTTTCTTGCATTTAATTTTATATTTTAAATATTTGAAGGAGATATTAGTTTGATTTGAAAGCAAGTAAAATATAATAAATTTCCATTTCATATCTGTCATATCTGTTTTAGAGTCTGTTTGGAAGAGCTTCTTCAAGTATATCTTTTAAAGTAGACATTCTACAAATAAAAGTTTTTAATGGGAAGTTGTTAGTCGTTCGGTTATCAATTAAAAAAAGCTTTTTTAAATAATAGGATTGCCAAAATATTCAAAAACTATTTTTAATGATTGGGTTATATTAGATATTTTAATGTTATTAAAAAAGTTCAAAAAACTCTATTTAAAAAAGCCTAAAATTTGAACTTTTCTAAGTAGACATAAAATAATTCTTTTAATCATTCAAAAGATCTACTGAGTGATAACCAAACAACACACAAAAAAATTGAAAAGTGTTATGAATCAATGAAGAACAATAGATGAAATAAATAAATGATAGATGAAAGATAAGAGAAGAGATGAAGAGAGGGACACGAGAGAGATGAAAGAACTAAGAAAATATATGCATTGTTTCATTGATACTGAGAACCAACATTTACAAGAGTGAGAACACACACACACACACACACACACATATATATATATATATATATATATATATATATATATATATATATATATATATATAGAGCTTTTTCAAAGCTAGTTGGTCACTTGCTTAATGATGAAGTTTACTATAGAGGCTTGGTGGGGAAGCCATAAAATTACAACACTCCCCCTTGGATTTCCCACCAGTCGTATTTTTAATTTTCTAAGAAAAACCCAATGGGATAAAAATCTCAGTAAAATATACATAAAGATCTTCTAGATCTTGTGGTGTTGGACGTCCTCATAACTGTCTCGTTAAAAACTTTAACAGGAAAACCCAGTGGGACAAAACCTGATCAAAGGGAAAAAGAGTACAGTGCATATAAGTCCAAAATTCATGTTTTCTTCAGAGCTTTGCTCATATTTATACTTTGATTTCCACCACTTGTATTTTAATTTGCTAGGAAAAACTTTGAAACAAATACTCAGTGTGTATAATATTATCTAGAGGGGGGTGAATAGATTTTAATCGTTATTACCCAATTTTCGCGTTTAGTCAAATTTACGAAAATGCCCCTAATTGGACAATATAATAATCAAGTGTAATATGGTGCGAAAATATAAACGACACTTGATTTTTACGTGGAAACCCTCACGGGAAAAACCACGGGCTGGTAAGTGCGCCACACTCGAACCTCGAATCCACTAATTGTGATAACGTATACAACCTAATCTAGGTTTGACGGCCTAATCCCGGCCAATATCCCGCTACCACTACCCGCAGGCCTGTAAAAGTGGACCTAGTCCAATTTGCTCATGTGACCACCTAATCCCGGTGTCCGACCTAATCCCGGTCTATCACACAAGACTTACTTCTCCGAAGAGATCAAACCCTAAGTGAATATGCAATGATATCCAAATATGAAAGAAGTGCTAGGGTACACTAAATACTTATCTAGGATTATATGATGTCAATAAAATCAATCCTAGATATGAAAATAGCTATATAACATGGCATAATAGCTTAGCTATGTTAAGGATAACAAATCCTAAATACAATAGCTATCAAAAATAATCTCAATCATATAATGAGATTAATTAGCTAGATATAAAATATGCATGAAAACCTAGCTAACATAAATAACCCAATCAACACATAATCTCAATCATGTATGTAGAAATTACTCAAAGAACATACAAGTGATAACAGAGATAAATTGATAAGTTAAAACACTAATTATATAAGATAAAAGTGTTCAACAAATCATACCATGTGTGTTGAAGAAGACCCATGCATTAGCACATACTAGATGATCCTAGATGATGCTTAGATGATGATTTATGCATGTGGAAATGGGTTTGTGTGATTAAAGATGAGTTCTTTAAAAGATTTTTTCTCTTGAAAGATATTCTAAGTTAAAGAGATGATTTTTTGAACTCATCGGTCGACCTAAGAAGAAAGAGGCATATATATAGAGTGTAAAAAAGAAGTGACATCGTTTTGAAAAAAGAAGCCTGATTTTCTTCTAGGTTGCCATTTGTACAAATGGCGACCTCATGGCGACCCAGTGTAAAACTTCATGGTCACCATTTGTGTCAAGGCGACCTCGTGGCGACCTCATGGCGACCTCATACCTGATTGGTTTTTTTCAAGTATAACATACTGTCGCCATGGTGACACCACCAAAGGGCGACACCAATAAATGGCGACAATGCCCTGTTTCCACTTTGTGCACAATATGCAAATGTGCAAAGTGGTGAATCCTAAGGAGAAGCCAAGGGCATTCTCCGAAGGCAATCTTCGCGCAAGACAAGCACACCAACGTGCATGCGCGGACGTTTCCGAACCATCTTCTGGAAACGAATTATACCACACTAAAAGCTAACATACATGAAGTGCTAGTGTGGGAATTGAATGCATCCTAATGCCTAACATGTCATGGCATTATCATAGAACAAGATGCAATCAATTCAACAAGCATGAATAAAATTCATGGCTTTGCATCCTAATGCCTAAACATGTCATGGCATTTCAATAAACTAAATGCAATTAAATAAACATGCATGAAGAGATATTCAACAATTATGAATGCACACATATGAAAACACACAACATATAAGTATAAGAAATATGCATGAGTTGTGAGTGTGTGCAACTATGATCTCTTCAAAGCATGTAAGCACTAGAATTTACCTTTGGTGCTTCTTCTCTTGAGGTCTTGAAAAGGCCATTGAACTTTCACCAATTCCTAAGCTACCTTTACAACAAGCCCCACATGTGGTTTGTCCATGAAATAAGCCAATCAATAATTGGGAATCCTTACAAACTTAGTGGGATAAAAACCTTAGCAAAAATATATATAATGATCTTCTGGATCAAATGGTATGGATGTGTTCAGAACTGCCTCATTAAAACCTTTCCGGTAAAACTCAATGGGACAAAATCCGGTAGAAGGAAAAAGAGTACAGTACACATATGTACATTCAAAAATTTGCTCCCCCTGATTGAACGCTCCCCCTGAATGAAACTTCAATATCAATCATGTAATTTACAAAGCCGACGCATGCCAATTCCATATACCAGTTTCTCAAAAGTTCATGTAGGCAATGCTTTGGTAAACAGATCTGCCAGATTATCTGTATACCGTATTTGTTTAACATCAATTTGTCGGCTCTGTTGAAGTTCATGAGTATAGAAGAATTTAGGAGAAATATGTTTGGTTTTATCTCCTTTGATATAGCCTCCTCTAATTGAACAATACAAGCCGTAGTATCTTCAAATATTAGTGTCGGAATTCCTGTAGATAATGAAAATCCACATGTATTTTGAATATGATAAATAACTGACCTTAGCCACACACATTCTCGGCTTGTTTCATGAAGTGCAAGGATCTCAGAATGATTAGAGGATATAGCACCAAGAGTTTTTGAAACAAATTATAGCACGGTGTGTATAAAACTATCTAGAGGGGGGTGAATAGATTTTAAGCTTTTTACCCAATTTTTCGTGTTAGTCAAAATTACGAAATTACCCCTAAATAGATAAAGCAATAAATCAAGTATAAAATGCGGAAATTAAATAACACTTGATTTTTACGTGGAAACCCTCACGGGAAAAACCACGGGCTAGTAAGTAAGCCACACTCGAACCTCGAATCCACTAAATGTGTAAACAATTACAACCTAATCCCGGAAGTAATCACACACCTACCTAATCCCGGTATGAGTGAACCTAGTCCAATTTGCTTGCGATCTAAGCAACCTAATCCCGGATGCTACACACAAGACTTACTTTCTCTATGAAGAGAATAACAACCCTAAGTGAATATATGAATATCCAAATGCAACATAGAGCAAGGGAAACCCTATATGCTTATCTAAGATGATTAATATGCAATTAGAACAATCCTAGATATCAAAACTAAATGACATGTCAAATAGTTTAGCTAATCAAGATTAAGCACAAAACTTAATTAGCTATCACAAAAAAAACTTCTCAAACATACATCATACTAATCTCAAACTTGTATTCAAAGTATATAAAATAACATACAAGTAATTAATTGAGATTGCTAGCTAAGAGAAACACAAAATATGTAAGATATTAGTGAAAAGCTTACCAAGCAAAGTATGATGAAGAATCCATGCAAGATGACATCTAGAAGATCAAGGATGATGCTAGATGATGATTGATGATCATGAAAAAGTGTTTGAGTAATAAAAAATGAGTTCTTGGAATTTTTCTTCTCTTTGAAAAATATCCTAAGTATGAATTCTGAATATGAACTCTCTTAATTGACCTAAAGACAAAATGGCATATATATAGGGGGCCAAATCAAAGTGTGGTCGTTTAAGTAAGTTTCAAAGAAACGCACCGATCGGCGGTTTCAATCGGCGGCCAGGCCGCCGATCATGACCGCCGAATTGAGCTCGTGAAGAACAGAGCATAAACGGCGGTTCATTCGGTGGTTTCGTGACCGCCGATCCCAACCGCCGAATCAAACCCGAGAGATTAAAATCAATCAGGTATGAACGGCGGTTTCGTGACCGCCGATTCAACCGCCGAATTAGACCAAGAGATAAATCAATCAGGTGTTGAATCGGCGGTTTCGAACGGTGGTCGTGACCGCCGATCTTAACCGCAGAAATGCTTCAGACCAATCTGGGCTGAAACGGCGGTTTCATTCGGCGGCCAGGCCGCCGATCACAACCGCCGATCACCTAGAAAGGTGAAAACCAAGGAGAAGCCAAGGGCATTCTCCATAGGCGGTCCTCGCGCTAAACCAAGCACAATCTAGTGCATGCGCGGACGTTTCCGAAAGTTATCGGGAAACGAATTACACGACAACATGACACAGTTACATACAACAAAATATAATAAATAAGTGCAAGTGTGAAATGTGACAAGTGAAGAGAATGCACACATATGCAATGAATGTTAAGTGTGTGTGTGCAACTAATCTCTTCAAAGAAAAGTAAGCACATAGAAATTTACCTTCGGTGCTTATCAACACGAGGTCTTCAAAGGGCTTCGAACAATAAGACCGATACTTAGGCTACCCTTACAAAGAACCCCAACATGTGGTTTGTCCATGAAATAAGCCAATCAATAAATGGGAACCTTACAATCTCCCCATTTGGCTATTTCGTGACAAAACCACCACTCACATTGATTCCTCACAATGAAATAGAAACTACGGGACAACTATGATATTCTACAACACAAAGAGATAAGAATATAAAACTTCAAGTCTTCAATCTCTTGTAGAATAATCAAGCCCTGTAAATAAGATTTCTATGTTTTCCAATACAAGTGAAATGTGAGATTAATCAAGTGATATCAAAACAAGCATTTGCATTTTTAGAATTTAGGCACAACATTACAAAATATATGCAATGTATGATAAATGCAATGCTCCCCCTCAAAGGGTTACTCCCCCTCAATGTGTTATCTCCCCAATGTGCACAATTGCAACACCAATTTGCATCTCCCCTTACCATATACTACTCCCCCTTTTTGTCATGATATAGTCAAAGGAGTAGTCCCCAACCGGGTCACTCATAGTAACGAGAGATAGTAGCATGTAAGATTTGCATAATTAATATAAGTCACTTTATGCATCTCAATTTAATCGGAGAGAAACAAGGAGATTTATTTGAGAGAAAATGTGTGAATCAAACATGCTTTGCATACAAGACATATAGCATTCAAGTCCAAAATACAATGGTATTTGGCAAAGCAAATGACAAAGGTTTCTAATAGGAATTCAAACCAATTTCACCAATGTCATGAGTAAAGCAAGGATATAGAATACATTGATTTCAATATAAGAGCAACTATATCCAACTTTATAAGCGAAACATGGCATAAGCAACTTTGCACCCTTTTTTATTTTTCCGGATAAGATATCCGTATGATAGTAGCCATGTTCATCCAATAAGGAAAGAGAGACATTTGGAATATAAATTCCTTTGAACGGATACAAGATCCTTTATTCATTTTGAGTCTCATTAGCTTTCACACAAGTTTTGCATTTTTAAGAATATGCAATCATCAATTCATGTATTTCATGTGAGCATGTTATATGAATTTCATGCTTTTTCATTTGACATTAGCATGTTATTAAAGAATCATCATGTCATGGAGATAATCATAGGTCATTCAAATCATACTTCCTATATACATTTCCTAGTCCAAAAATGCATGTTTGAACATAAATATGACATGGATTGTAAACAAGCAAGGTTCACACTTATTGAATTGAAAACATATATACATATGTGCAACCAAGCTTACTCAAGCAATTAAAAGAAGAGGCATAAGATATTTCAAATTTTTTGCAAGAGACAAGAATGCAAACTAGCTCTCTTTGCTTGAGTTCCCCATATGGGGTCAATCATAGAACATCACTCCACAAGACATATCCCAATAGATCTATTAAGAATTTTAAATCGAGTAGCATCTAAGGGTTTAGTAAATAGGTCCACAAGTTGATCATTAGTACCTACATGTTCAAGTACTATGCATTTATTTTCAACAAGCTCTCTAATGAAGTGATGGCAGATGTCAATATGCTTAGTTCTAGAATGTTGCACCGGATTCTTGGAAATATTAATGGCACTCATGTTATCACAAAAGAGAGTGAGAGTACCTTGGTTGAATCCGTAATCTACTAGCATTTGCTTCATCCATATAAGTTGAGTGCATCCACTCCCCGCGGCTATATACTCGGCTTCCGCCGTGGACAAGGAAATCGAGTTTTGCTTCTTGCAAAACCAAGACAGCAAGTTGTTGCCTAGAAAGAAGCAACCGCCCGATGTGCTCTTCCTATCATCACAATTTCCTGCCCAATCCGCATCACTATATCCTACAAGACTAGGATTAGTGTCAAATGAGTACCAAATCCCATAGTTGGAAGTCCCATTCACAAAGTGAATGACTCTCTTAACCGAAGAGAGATGGGACTCCTTGGGATCGGATTGGTACCTAGCACAAACTCCTACACTAAATGATATATCGGGCCTACTTGCGGTCAAATAGAGCAAGCTCCCTATCATGCCACGATATAAGGTTTGGTCCACACTTTTACCGCTAGCATCCTTGCTTAGCATCAAAGTGGTGCTCATAGGAGTGTCACAATGTTTGGCTTTTTCAAGACCAAACTTCTTCACAAGGTTTTTGGCATATTTGGCTTGGGTTATGAAAATCCCATTATCTAGTTGCCTAATTTGCAAACCTAAGAAGTAATTAAGCTCACCAACAAGACTCATCTCAAATTCATGAGACATAACATCAACAAATTGTTGGACCTTGGTGTTGTTGGTGGAGCCAAACACTATGTCATCGACATATATTTGAGCTATGAAAAGCTCATCATTGTCTCTCTTGATGAATAGTGTTTTGTCAACACTACCTCTTGTGTAGTTATTGTCAACAAGAAATTGAGTGAGGCGCTCATACCAAGCCCTCGGTGCTTGTTTCAACCCATATAGTGCCTTCTTGAGGCGATAGACATGGTTGGGGTGGTGAGCATCCACAAACCCCTTGGGTTGTTCAACAAACACTTCCTCTTGCAAGAAGCCATTGAGGAAGGCACTCTTGACATCCATTTGGTGCAATTTGAACTTGTGCACACAAGAAATGGACAAGAGAAGCCTAATAGACTCTAAACGGGCAACGGGAGCAAATGTCTCCTCAAAGTCGATACCCTTAATTTGAGAGCACCCTTGTGCTACAAGTCTAGCCTTGTTCCGCACTATATTGCCATCTTCATCGGATTTGTTCCTAAATATCTATTTAGTGCCTATGACATTAGTGGTCTTAGGCCTAGGAACTAGAGTCCAAATCTCATTCCTTTCGAATTGGTTTAGCTCTTCTTGCATGGCAAGAACCCAAAATTCATCATTTAAGGCTTCTTCAACCTTTTTGGGTTCAATTTGAGAGGTGTAGCATGTGTAGCTAATAAGATTAGCAAGTTGACGTCTAGTCCTAACACCCTCATTAACCTCTCCAATGATATTTTCTTTATCATGGAGTTTCCTAACCCATGGAGCGGGTTCTTTAGAGTCCAAGAGAGGAACTCTATCAATAGGTTGTGTGTCATCATTGTTGACATTAGATGTCCCATCATTAGGAGACACCACAACCTTCTCCAAAGGAGAAACATCACTAAAAATAACCTCCTCCTCATGATCATTAGACTTGAGCCTAGTGTCATCAAATACGACATTGGATGATTCCATAACACTTAGAGTCTTTAAATTGAAAACTCTATAGGCTCTACTATTCAAGGCATAGCCAATAAAAATACCCTAATCACTCTTAGCATCGAATTTGCCAAGTTGATCACGGTCATTCAAAATGTAGCATTTGCTTCCAAAAGTGTGGAAGTAGCTAACATTTGGCCTCTTGCCTTTCCATAACTCATAGGAGGTGTTTCTAGTACCGGGCCTTAGGAAAACTCTATTTCCTATATAGCAAGCCGTATTGATGGCTTCGGCCCATAGGTTCCTAGGGACATTGTTACTAAGCAACATCACACGGGCCATCTCTTGAAGGACCCTATTTTTCCTCTCAACAACTCCATTTTGTTGAGGTATCCTAGGAGCCGAAAACTCATGGGAGATGCCTAAACCATTACAAAAGGTTTCAAAAGTAGCATTCTCAAATTCCCTCCCATTGTCACTTCTAATCCGTTTTATGCTTTTAATATTAGAGTTCATTTCATTTTGTATTTTATTACAAAGCATTTTAAACTTATCAAAAGTTTCGGATTTTTCTCTAAGAAAATATGTCCATGTGAACCTAGAGAAATCATCAACACATACAAAAATGTATCTCTTTCCACCCAAACTTTCGGTTTGCGTAGGACCCATGAGGTCCATGTGGAGAAACTCAAGAGGCTCCTTGGTGGTGAGATACTTACCCTTTTTGTGCATGCTTTTAGTTTGCTTTCCTTGTTGGCAAGGTCCACAAACACCATTGGCTTTCTTCCCAAGCTTAGGGAGGCCACGCACACAATTGAACTTTCCGAGGGTCCGTAGATCCCTAAAGTTTATGTGGCCAAGTCTTTCATGCCACAACTCAATTTGCTCATCCATGGACACATGATTAGATACAATACTAGCTTCAAGACAATAACAATTGTCGCTAGATCTCATGCCCTTCAACAAGGTTTGTCCATCGGGTTTTAGGATAGAGCAATAATCTTTAGAAAACAAGACGGAATATCCTTCATCACTAAGATGTGAAATGCTTATTAAATTGGCTTTCAAGCCATCAACAAATAAAGCATTGGATAAGGAGGGTAATCCGGGAACGAAAATGGTTCCTTTCCCTACAACATTTCTTTTGGATCCATCACCAAAAGTGACATTTCCACCTTCCTCCATAACAAGAGTCTCGAAGAAACTCTTGTTTCCCGTCATGTGCCTAGAGCACCCACTATCCAAATACCAAAAATTAGAAGAATTTGCCTTCAAGGCTATTTGTGCAACATGGGAAACATTTTCATTCTTTCTAATCCACTTAGCAACAATTTAGCTTTCTTAGTGGTCTTTGGTACATGGGCTCTAGATGTCCTAGGATCATGCAAAGTAAAATTATCATTCCTAGGAACATGCATCTTGGCTCTATTCTTTCTCTTTTCAATCATGCTTCGTGTTCTACACATTTTAATATATTGAAAGCAATTTGGTCTAATATGACCATCACAACCACAAAAGTGACAAATAGGGATGAAAAAAGGAATCATACCTTGTCTTTGTGCACGTATGGGAGCTCGTCCATGTCTTTGTGGATAAGTGGGTTCAATCCATCTTCGTTGTTGAACCGGTCTAGGTTGCTTCCAAGCTTGAGGTTGCATGATTGGTCTCTTTCCTTTGTGAGCCAATTGTTGAGGAATGTTGGCTTGAGGGACCCTAGGGGGTTGAGCTTGAGGTTGCCTTCTTGGCCCCATCTTCACTTGTGCATTAGAGCATTGTCCTACTTCTAATTTCTTCCTAGGAGCTTGCACAAATGAAGTTTCTTCTTTCTTCAAGCTCTTGACAAACACGGTCTTGTTAGAGGTAGAGATCTTCTTGTCATCTTCATACCCAAGACCCCTCTTGTCACATGGACTTTTTCCAACACCAAGCATATGGTCAAGCTTCTTGGTGCTAGAGTCTATCCTAGCCAAGGACCCTTTAACTTCTACAAGTTCCCTCTTCAAGCCTTCTTCACTTCTCTTGGATAAGTCTAATTCCTCAATTAACTTATCCTCTCTCCTCTTCAACCTTTCCACTTGTTCACTTAAGTGGTCATTGTGAGCCGAAAGTTCAAGGTTCTCTTCTCTCAACCTCTCAATCTTTCTTGTGCTTTTAATTGCTAAATCATTGAACTCGGCATGGTATTTAGCAAGCACCTTTTGCTCCACAAATTTCTTTATGGAAATAGAAGAGGAGTCACTTTCTACTTCACTTGAGTCATTTTCCTCTTGACTCATTTCCTCTTTCTCACTACCACTTTTGCTCTTATGTGAGGAGGCAAAAGCTAGGAGATTAGCCATGAGCTCTTCTTCACTTGAAGACTCATCTTCCTCATTGGAGTCATCACTACTCCCACTCCAAGTGGCGGCCATCACTTTGCTCTTCTTCTTTTCATTTAGATTAGCACATTCGGGGGTAAAGTGACCAATCCCACCACAATCAAAGCATCGGACCCCTTTCCTTTCGGTCCTTTCTTGTCTAGGCTCAAACTTCTTGAAAGAACCCTTTTTCTTCAAGTCTTGTCCTCTTGACCCAAATCCCTTCTTCTTCTTGAACCCCATAACCTTATTAAACCTTTTCACGAATAAGGCAAGGTCTTCATCCGATTCATGCTTTACCTCCTTTGCATCCTTAGATGCCTTCAAAGCTATTCCTTTAGACTTCTTAGGAGGAGTAGTGGTGCTAGGAGCCTTCCTAGACTCATATGCAAGGAGACGTCCAATCACCTCACTTGGCTTCATATCCATGTAGCCATTATTCTCTTCTATGGCCGTCACCTTTGATTCAAACCTATCGGGGAGAGATCTCATAATTTTTTGCTTGACTCTCCTATCCGAATACGGGTTTCCGAGTTGATGGCTTTGATTTACGATGTCCATCAATTTGATTTTGAAGTCATTGAAGCATTCATCCTCTCCCATCCTAAGTAGCTCAAATTGAGTTTGGAGGACTTGAAGCTTGGACTCCTTCACCACCTCGGTTCCCTCATGTGCAACTTGAAGGATGTCCCATGCCACTTTTGCAATCTGAATATTCTGAATAAGCTTGTATTGATTCTCATCCATTGCACACATGATGGCATGCATAGCCTTCCTATTCCACTTGGAAGCCTCAAACTCTTGCGCGTTCCATTGCGCCTTAGGCTTCAAAACTTCTTCTCCTCCACCACCGGGAGTCATCATGGGTAGATCATATCCGTCTTCCACCACTATCCATGCACGGTCATGAATTTGGCATATGTAGGATTCCATCTTCCCTTTCCATTGGGAATAATTTAAACTGGTAAGAAGTGGAGGCCTTGTGCTAGAAGCACCTTCGTGGCCACCACCATTTCCACCGTTTCCACTCATAGTGTTTATGAATGAATGAAATGAATGCAAATGTATGAATGATCAAAAATCACACAAAATGCAAAACACACCAAAAAAGCAAGGATCACCTATGTATGTCTAGGAACCCGCTCTGATACCAATTGAAACAAATTATAGCACGGGGTGTATAAAACTATCTAGAGGGGGGGTGAATAGATTTTAAGCTTTTTACCCAATTTTTCGTGTTAGTCAAAATTACGAAATTACCCCTAAATAGATAAAGCAATAAATCAAGTATAAAATGCGGAAATTAAATAACACTTGATTTTTACGTGGAAACCCTCACGGGAAAAACCACGGGCTAGTAAGTAAGCCACACTCGAACCTCGAATCCACTAAATGTGTAAACAATTACAACCTAATCCCGGAAGTAATCACACACCTACCTAATCCCGGTATGAGTGAACCTAGTCCAATTTGCTTGCGATCTAAGCAACCTAATCCCGGATGCTACACACAAGACTTACTTTCTCTATGAAGAGAATAACAACCCTAAGTGAATATATGAATATCCAAATGCAACATAGAGCAAGGGAAACCCTATATGCTTATCTAAGATGATTAATATGCAATTAGAACAATCCTAGATATCAAAACTAAATGACATGTCAAATAGTTTAGCTAATCAAGATTAAGCACAAAACTTAATTAGCTATCACAAAAAAAACTTCTCAAACATACATCATACTAATCTCAAACTTGTATTCAAAGTATATAAAATAACATACAAGTAATTAATTGAGATTGCTAGCTAAGAGAAACACAAAATATGTAAGATATTAGTGAAAAGCTTACCAAGCAAAGTATGATGAAGAATCCATGCAAGATGACATCTAGAAGATCAAGGATGATGCTAGATGATGATTGATGATCATGAAAAAGTGTTTGAGTAATAAAAAATGAGTTCTTGGAATTTTTCTTCTCTTTGAAAAATATCCTAAGTATGAATTCTGAATATGAACTCTCTTAATTGACCTAAAGACAAAATGGCATATATATAGGGGGCCAAATCAAAGTGTGGTCGTTTAAGTAAGTTTCAAAGAAACGCACCGATCGGCGGTTTCAATCGGCGGCCAGGCCGCCGATCATGACCGCCGAATTGAGCTCGTGAAGAACAGAGCATAAACGGCGGTTCATTCGGTGGTTTCGTGACCGCCGATCCCAACCGCCGAATCAAACCCGAGAGATTAAAATCAATCAGGTATGAACGGCGGTTTCGTGACCGCCGATTCAACCGCCGAATTAGACCAAGAGATAAATCAATCAGGTGTTGAATCGGCGGTTTCGAACGGTGGTCGTGACCGCCGATCTTAACCGCAGAAATGCTTCAGACCAATCTGGACTGAAACGGCGGTTTCATTCGGCGGCCAGGCCGCCGATCATAACCGCCGATCACCTAGAAAGGTGAAAACCAAGAAGAAGCCAAGGGCATTCTCCATAGGCGGTCCTCGCGCTAAACCAAGCACAATCTAGTGCATGCACGGACGATTCCGAAAGTTATCGGGAAACGAATTACACGACAACATGACACAATTACACACAACAAAATATAATAAATAAGTGCAAGTGTGAAATGTGACAAGTGAAGAGAATGCACACATATGCAATGAATGTTAAGTGTGTGTGTGCAACTAATCTCTTCAAAGAAAAGTAAGCACATAGAAATTTACCTTCAGTGCTTATCAACAAGAGGTCTTCAAAGGGCTTCGAACAATAAGACCGATACTTAGGCTACCCTTACAAAGAACCCCAACATGTGGTTTGTCCACGAAATGAGCCAATCAACAAATGGGAACCTTACAGTTTTCTTTGTGGAGCGACAGGAGATTGCTGTGCCATTATAGGTAAAAATATATCCCGTTTGTGAATGAGCTTTATAGGAATCAGATAGATACCCGGCATCAGCATAACCAAATAAACCTAAAAAATTGTTAGATTTTGAATAATATAATCATAAATCTCTCGTTCCACGAAGATAACGAAAAAGATGTTTAATCTCATTCCAATGTTTCCGAGTTGGTGTTGAACTGAATCTAGCAAGCAAATTTACTGAAAATGCGATATCTGGTCTAGTACATTGAGCCAGATATAATAAAGCACCAATTGCATTAAGATATGGTACTTCAGGACCAAGTATCTTTTCATCATCTTCTGTTGGTTGGAATGGATCTTTCTTAGAATCGAGAGTTCTTACAATCATAGGGGTACTTAATGGATGAGCATTGTTCATATTAAATCTTTTCAACATATGTTGATTGATGGATAAATATTCCGTTTGATTTATGCTCAATCTCCAGGCTGAGACAATATCTTATCTTTCTCAATTCTTTATGAAGACACATGGGTGTATAATATAATTATTATACCTTTATTTTATCAGATATTTACTGATACGGTTATGCCACATCCGTCCAGATTGTTTTTGATCCATATAAGGATTTTTGTAGGTTCATCAAATACAGATTACGAGATCTCGGTTTACATGCTTCTAGCATTTTAAATCCTTCTGGGATTATAAATATCTGCACTGAGTGAACCACATTGATAAATGATTACTACGTCTAGATGACGTATTTCAAGCCTTTCAGAGGCAACCAAATTTATCAAAAATTCAGAAAGTAATCGTATTCATCTGTAGTGAATACCGAGTTTCTATAGGAAACCTTGTACTACGAGTCGTGCCTCATATCTCACGATCTCGTTTTTCTCATTACGTTTTCGTATAAAGACCTATTAGTATCCAACTAGTTTGACATCTTCAGGTGTCTGGAGTACTATTGATCTAAAGTATGTTTGGCATATGAAGTCAATTCTATTGCTTCTTTTCACTTAGGCTAATCATGCATTTTGTATACAATCATTGATATTATGAATATCATAATTATCATTTATAATTTCAGTAGCACTACTGTGTATAAAAATACAACATCAATGATTGTTTCTTTATGATTCCACATTTCTCTCTAGGATTTATATAATTTTTTTCAATTTCAATATACTTGAATCTCTATTGAGATTTCTTCCATTCAATGGATTTAGTCACTTCAGGGACTTAGTGTCTCTTTAGATATATCTAACTCTTATAGAGTTGATTTAAAGAAAGTGGATTTATTCATAACTCGAGTCTTGTTTACATTAGGATCCTGATAATTTATTTTCCTCTTCTGGGAACAATACATTTTGAAATAAAAGGTTTACAAACTTATGATATGCATCAGATGATTTATTTGTTGCATTTTACTCAGATCGTTCTTCAGGAACAATCACTCGGCCGGGGTTTATGAGATAGCAACTTATAAAATTTTGTCACTTTTAATATATCAAGTAACTGATTAATAATTATCTGATGATCAATTATCTTAAAAATGAGCATGTCTATAACCAATTACAAATTGTAATGGTAAACAATGATGATAAGTAGTGGGCCAGAGATGAATAGAATGTTCCATATAGAAATTGGCAATTGTATTGAAATAATAAAGTTCTCGCAATTACCTGGAGACGCTTGATAAATGACTTTGCTAATCCATTCTAAATATGAACATGTGGAGCTGGATGTTCAATATTAATCCCAACTGATCTGCAATATTCATCAAATGCCTTGGAAGTAAATTCATCAATATTATCAAGGCATATTGACTTAATCGGATGATCGAGAAAATGTGCCCGAAGCCTGATAATCTATGCAAGTAATCTTGCAAAATCAACATTGCGTGTTGGTAATAAGCAAATGTGTGACCATCTGATGGATGCATCAACTAGAACTATGAAATAGTGGAACGGTCCACTTGATGGATGAATAGGTCCACATATGTTCCCTTGAATCCTTTGTAGAAATGACAGGGATTCAAAGCCAACCTTAGAGTGGGATGGTTTTATTACTAATTTCTCTTATGAACATACAGTACATAAATTTTCATGCGATGAAAGAATCTTCTGGTTCTTTAATAGATGTCCGTGAGAATTTTTAATGATTCTACGCATCATTGTAGATCCTGGGTGACCAAGATGGTTATACCAAAGCATAAATATTTTTGGATCTGAGAACTTCTGGTTCATAACTGTATAAACTTCTACACCTCTTATGAGAGTATAATATAATCCAAATGATAAAGCACGTAACTTTTCCACAACGAGTTTCTGGCATGAGTCATGAGAAGTAATGCATAGATACTCAATATTCTCATCATTTATAGTTTCTAGGTGATATCCATTACACCGTATATCTTTGAAATTAAGCAGATTTCTTCTGGATCTGCTTGAATATAAAGCATCATTGATACATATTTTAGTATTATTTGGTAACAATATCATGGCTCCACCAGAGCTTTCTATCAGATCAGCTGGACCTGAAATTTTATTAACATTTGCTTTGAGCACGATTAAATTCAAAAAGTATTTATGATTCCGCAGAATCGTATGTGTCGTTATACTATCGGCTAGACATATATCTCTTGTATCTTGCTTTTCAATATCACCCAATTTATCGTTTAAAAACATAGCTATTCTCAAAGAAAAATAAAGTGCATATTAGACAAAGTGATCAAAAGTATAAACATATAGATATGAAAATATATCACTTCATAAATACAAAATCATGAATCATATTGATTTTGCGAACTTCCGGTTCGACCATGAATTGCAGGTTCATAAAATTCAGAAAACTTCAGGTTCTAAATAGAAATTACAAATTGACTTTCTAGATGAAAGAATCGTAACTTGATTCAATTCAGAATTTCTGGTTCTAATAAACTTTGACATAAAAGTTTAATATCATAATTTAAATTGAATTCAGAGCTTCAAGTCTGATTAGAACTTCATGTTCAAAACTTGAGAACTTCAAGTTCAGATTCAATACTTCGTATTCAAAATTAGAACTTCAGGTTCTATATAGAATTCGAATTTTAGAATTTCAGGTCCCAAGTATGACATTCATGTACATAGTAATGAATCCAGAATTCCATATTTTTACTGAAATTTAAATTTTAGAACTTCAGATTCTAATCAGCCAACTTAAATATTATAATGATAAATCCAGAAACTTCAGATTCTGGTTAGTCGGTCAAGCCGAGCTTGGCTTAAATTCCATAAACTTAACGATTGACCTAGTTAGGCTCAACACATAATTTATACAAATCCAGAAACTTCAGGTTCTGGTTAGTTCGCATACTCAGATACATAAATTGCATAAAATTAAATAGATACTTAAAATTAAAATAATAGATAATATAACAAAAATAAGATGAAGAAGAACAAGAGAATAACAGTATGAGATAAAGTGAAAAGGGGAGAAAATTTACTATTTGCTTTTATTGATGATTTCGGATTACATCTTGACCACACAATTTCAGCTGTGTAGTGATTTTGAATAAAGCAGAATTATACTCAGAGACTGATCTAAAGTCTTGAAAACGTAAATGTTGCCACTGTTACCTGGCATTTGGTAATGCAGTATCGGGTTGATTATCAAATCTGTAAGGATTCCCATATATTGATTGGCTTATTTCGTGGACAAACCACATGTTGGGGTTTATTGTGTAAGGGTAGTTTAGGTGATTGAACTTCATGCTCGAAGGCCCTTTCAAGACCTCAAGAGACAAGCACGCCAAAGGTATAATTTCTAGTGCTTGGTTTTCCTTGAAGAGATTTAGTTAGCACACACACACTTAGCATACTTGTTTTTGTGTGCATACTCTTCACATGTCACTTTACACACTAGCACTTTGTTTGATATCTTGTTGTGTTTATATGTGCTTAGTAATTTGTTTCCCGATAGTGTTCGAAAACGTCCGCGCATGCACTAGTATGTGCTTGGTTTTGAGCAAAGACCGCCCATGAAGAATGCCCTTGGCTTCTCCTTGGTTTTCACCTCTATTGGTGATCGGCGGTTATGATCGGCGGCCTGGCCACCGAATGAAACCGCCGTTTGCATCCAGAAGTGTCTGGAGCAATTCTACAGTCACGATTGGCGGTCATGACCGCCGTTCGAAACCGCCGTTCATACCTGATCGATTTAATCTCTCGGGTTTGATTCTGCGGTTTCATCGACGGTTTCGAAACCACCGTTGTTCCCCTATTCTTTTCGGGTTCAATTCAGCGGTTGTAAACGGCGGCCTGGCCGCCAAATGAAACCACCGATTGGTGCGTTTCAGGGGCAGAATTATCTTTTCACATGCCCAATTCTTTATGTCTATAAATATCTTACTTTCTCATTCTCTGATCAAGTTCTTTGAGTCCTTAAACCCTAAACTTCAAAGAGAGATTTTTGAGAAAAAATCAAATCAAGAACTCACCTTTAAACACTCAAATACATTCCTTTGTGCATCAAAGTTCATCTTGCATTCATCCATGAATGGGTTTGCATGATCACAACATGCTTGGTAAGATTTTGATTAATTTCATCTTATTTTAGTATTTTACTATCAAGCATATTCTCTTTTAATTTACTTGTATGTTTTTGATCATATGATAAATACAAGAATAGAGAATTAATTGTGATGAATTGATTGAGTGTTGTTTTGTGATAGCTAATTAGATTTTTTATTAATCTTGATTAGCTAAGCTATTTGACATGTCATTTAGCAATTGATATCTAGGGTTGATTTAAATTGATTATATCATCATCCTAGACAAGCATCTAAGGTTACCTAGCCTTGTTTGTTATTTGAATATTTATACATATTCACATAGGTTGCATAATCTCTTCATAGAGAATTAAGTCTTGAGACTAAGATTGCTTAGGCCTCAAGCAATTGGACTAGAGCCACTTTTAAAGGCCCGAGTGGTAGAAGTGGGGGTTATTGACCGGAGTGTTAGACGAGGTCTACATAGGTTGTAAACTCCATTTCAATTATTGGATTTCGAGGTTCGAGTGTGGCGCACTGAACAGCTCATGGTTTTTCCCAGTGGTTGGGTTTCCTCGTATACATCAAGTGTTATTTAAATTCCGCACTATATTACACTTGCTTGTATTTTTTATTAGTAGGGGCATTTTCGTAAAATTGACTTGCATGCGAAAATTTGGTAATAATAGTTAAAATCTATTCCCCCCCCCCCCCCCCCCCCCCTCTAGATATATTTATCATACACACCGAGCGTTATTGTATTACTTTCAATTGGTATCAGAGCGGGTTCCTAGATATACTTAGGTGATCCTAGCTCATTTTAGGTGTGTTGTGCGTTTGTGTGATTTTTGCTCATTCATACATTTTGCATTCATTTGAATTCATTCATTATATACAATGAGTGGATACGGTGGCAACCAAGAGGGTGCGTCAAGTACACGACCTCCTCTCCTCACCGGTGTGAATTATGCCTCATGGAAAGGCAAGATGGAGGCATACTTGTGTCAAATCCATGATAGGGCATGGATGGCAATTAAAGATGGGTATGTGGCTCCTAAGATGACTCCCACGGGTGGTGGAGAAGAAGTACTCAAGCCTAAGGCTCAGTGGTCCACTGAAGAGTTTGAGACTTCAAAATGGAATAGGAAGGCTTGGCACGCTCTTCTATGTGCAGTGGATGAAAATCAGTACAAACTGATTCCAAACACTAGGGTAGCCAAGGAGGCATGGGATATCCTAGAGGTTGCACATGAAGGAACCGATGTTGTCAAGGATTCCAAGCTTCAAGTCCTTCAAACGCAATTTGAGTTGCTCCAGATGGAGGAGGACGAATGCTTCAATGACTTTGAAGTCAAGTTGATGGATATCGTCAATCAAAGCCATCAACTCGGTGACCCTTATACGGATAGGAGAGTCAAGCATAAAATTATGAGGTCTCTCCCCGCTAGGTTTGAAGCAAAAGTGACGGCTTTAGAAAAGAATAGCACTTATAAGGACATGAAGCCGAGCGAGGTAATTGGAAGACTTCTCGCCTATGAATCTAGGAAGGCTCCTAGTATTTCACCTCCTAAAAAGCAAAAAGGGATTGCTTTGAAAGCTTCTAAGGTTGAGAAGAAGGAAAAAGGTGACTCGGACGAAGACATGGCATTGTTGCTTAGAAGATTCAAGAAATTTGTCAAGTTCGAGAAGAAGGGCTTTGGATCCAAAGGCCAAGACTTGAAGAAAAAGGCTCCCTTCAAGAGTCTTGAGCCTAGGCAAGAGAAGAGTGAAAAGAAAGGGGTCAAATGCTATGAGTGTGGCGGTATAGGACATATCTCACCCGATTGTGGGAATTTGAAGAATAAGATGGCAAAAGGGATGGCCGCCACTTTGAGTGAAAGTGATGACTCCGGAAAGGGAGACAAGTCATCAAGTGATGATGAGCTTACCATCGACTACACGGCATTTGGGGCCACTTGTGTAGAAGATAAAGTTGTTGGTAAGAATGACTTGACTAATGATCCCATAGAAGAAAAAGATGAAGAAGTAGCTCTAGAGGTGATAGGCGAAGCTACTCATTGGGATATGGCTCTCATTGACTCAAGAGACCAAGGTGAAGGTCTTAATGAGGGAAATGACTCCATTAGTGAGAAGGAGAGTGGAGGAGATAACTCAAGTGAAGATGACTCCTCATCTAACTCTTCAAATGGAAGTGTAGAGAAAATGGATGTTAATGACTTTATAGTCAAGTGTGAAAGTTCATTGAAGAAGAACAATAGAAAGTTGAAGATTTTAGAGGATGAAAATCTAGAGCTTTCAACACAAAATGACCACTTAAGTAAACAAGTGGAGGCATCCAAGAAGATTAATGACTTGGTATGAATTCTAAATTTATCCTTACATGTCACTTTTGTGGTATTGAAGGTCACATTAGACCAAATTGCTTTCATTTCATTAAATTATATAGAATCAAAAAGCATGATTGAAAAGAGAATGACAAGAGCTAGAATGCATGCTAATAGGAAGGAAAATATTCATGTTCATGATCCTATTATTTCTAGTACTCTTGAACCATTGTCCACTAGGAAGAAAAATATCATATCTATGTGGATAAGGAAAAATGAACCCGCTTGCTATGAGACTAACAAGTCTCAAATAGGTTCAACCAAGTCAAATGGACTTGGGAGGTCCATAGGACCTCATGACCTTCATTGATGAAGGATGATGATGATGACCCCATACGGGGAACTCAAGCAAAGAGAGCTATTGCATACTTGTTGCATGCAAATATTTGAAAAAATCTTATGCTTCTTTGTTGATTGCTTGAGTAAGCTTGGTTGCACATATGCATATATGTTTTCAATTCAATAAGTGTGAACCATGCTTGTCTACAATCCATGTCATATTTATGTTCAAACATGCATTTTTGGACTAGGAGATTTACATAGGAAATATGATTTGAATGACCTATAGTTATCTCCATGACATGATGATTCTTAATGACATGCTTAAAAATTGAAAAGCATGAGTTGTTTTTTATAACATGCTAATGACATATGAAAAGCATGAAATTCAAATGACATGCTCAAATGAAAAAGCATGAATTGATGATTGCAATTTTTAAATGCAAAACTTGTGTGAAAAAGCTTATGAGACTCAAAATAAATAAAGGATCTTGTATCCGTTCAAAGGAATTTATATTCCAAATTGTCTCTCTTTCTTTATTTGTTGAACATGTCTACTATCATACGGGGTTTCATTCCCGAAAAAATCAAATAGGGTGCAATGCTCATGACATGTTTGGCTTATAAAGATGGATATAGTTGCTCATAAATTAAAATCAATGAAAACTCTATATCCTTGCTTCTCTCATGACATTGGTGAAATTGGTTTGAATTCTTATTAGAAACCTTTGTCATTTGCTTTGCCAAATACCATTGTTATTTTGGACTTGAATGCTACATGTCTTGTATGCAAAGCATGTTTTGATTCACACATTTATTTTAAAATAAATCTCCTTGTTTCTCTCCTATTGATAGAGTTGCATAAAGTGCATTTTATGATTATGCAAATGACTTGAATGCTATCATCTCTCTTTGCTAAGTGACCCGGTTGGGGACTACTCATTTGCCTATATCATGACAAAAAGGGGGAGTAGAATGGTGGTAAGGGGAGTTGCAAATTGTGGTAGCAATTATGCATGTTGGGGAGATAATACATTGAGGGGGAGTAACCCATTGAGGGGGAGCATTGCATTCACAATTATTGCATGATGTTGTAGTTGTGCTTAAATTCTTAGAATGCAAATGCTTGTTTTTATTCTCACTTGATTCATCTCACTTGTTACTTGAATTGGAAAGAATAGAAACTTTGCTTTCAGGGATTGATTTGTCTACATGAGATTGATGACTTCAAGATTACTTTTATATATCTCTTTGTAAAGTAGAAAATCATTGTAGACCCATAGTTTCTATTATGTTGTGAGGAATCAATGTGAGTGGTGGTTTTGTCACGAAATAGCCAAAGGGGGAGATTGTAATATATTGATTGGCTTATTTCGTGGACAAACCACATGTTGGGGTTTATTGTGTAAGAGTAGTTTAGGTGATTGAACTTCATGCTCGAAGGCCCTTTCAAGACCTCAAGGGACAAGCACGCTAAAGGTATAATTTCTAGTGCTTGGTTTGCCTTGAAGAGATTTAGTTAGCACACACACACTTAGCATACTCGTTTTTGTGTGCATACTCTTCACATGTCACGTTACACACTAGCACTTTGTTTGATATCTTGTTGTGTTTATATGTGCTTAGTAATTCATTTCTCGATAGTGTTCGGAAACGTCCGCGCATGCACTAGTATGTGCTTGGTTTTGCGCGAAGACCGCCCACGGAGAATGCCCTTGGCTTCTCCTTGGTTTTCACCTCTGTTGGTGATCGGCGGTTATGATCGGCGGCCTGGCCGCCGAATGAAACCGCCATTTACATCCAGAAGTGTCTGGAGCAATTCTACAGTCACGACCGCCGTTCGAGACCGCCGTTCGAAACCGCCGTTCATACCTGATCGATTTAATCTCTCGGGTTTGATTCTGCGGTTTAATTGGCAGTTTCGAAACCACCAAATGAAACCGCCGTTGTTCCCCTGTTCTTCTCGGGTTCAATTCGGCGGTTGTAAACGGCGGCCTGGCCGCCGAATGAAACCGCCGATTGGTGCGTTTCAGGGGCAAAGTTATCTTTTCACATGCCCAATTCTTGATGTCTATAAATATCTTACTTTCTCATTCTCTAATCAAGTTCTTTGAGTCCTTAGAACCCTAAACTTCAAAGAGAGATTTTTGAGAAAAAATCAAATCAAGAACTCACCTTTAAACACTCAAATATATTCCTTTGTGCATCAAAGTTCATCTTGCATTCATCCATGAATGGGTTTGCATCATCACAACATGCTTGGTAAGATTTTGATTAATTTCATTTTATTTTAGTATTTTACTATCAAGCATATTCTCTTTTAATTTACTTGTATGTTTTTGATCATATGATAAATACAAGAATAGAGAATTAATTGTGATGAATTGATTGAGTGTTGTTTTGTGATAGCTAATTAGATTTTTGATTAATCTTGATTAGCTAAGCTATTTGACATGTCATTTAGCAATTGATATCTAGGGTTGATTTAAATTGATTATATTATCATCCTAGATAAGCATCTAAGGTTACCTAGCCTTGTTTGTTATTTGAATATTTATACATATTCACATAGGTTACATAATCTCTTTATAGAGAATTAAGTCTTGAGGCTAAGATTGCTTAGGCCTCAAGCAATTGGACTAGAGCCACTTTTAAAGGCCCGAGTGGTAGAAGTGGGGGGTTATTGACCGGAGTGTTAGACGAGGTCTACATAGGTTGTAAACTTCATTTCAATTAGTGGATTTCAAGGTCCGAGTGTGGCGCACTAAACAACCCGTGGTTTTTCCCAGTGGTTGGGTTTCCACGTATACATCAAGTGTTATTTAAATTCCGCACTATATTACACTTGCTTGTATTTTTGACTAGTAGAGGCATTTTCGTAAAATTGACTTGCATGCGAAAATTGGGTAATAATAGTTAAAATCTATTCACCCCCCCCTAGATATATTTATCATACACACCGAGCGTTATTGTATTACTTTCAAAATCGATCTTTTAGTTCTTGCCATAGCACTTCTAGTTCTGTGACCGTTAGGTATTGGGCTTTCAGATCGAAGTTGTCCCTAGACACTTTTAGTGCAGAAATTTCAAATTTGCAAGCTTTGACATTATTCCAACTTCTGGTTATCCGAAAATCACAATCGGAGTCAGAACTTCTGGTCTGATAAAAATCCAAGGAATTTAAACCTTCAGATATATAAAGGAATATTTGTAAGTAAATAAATCTAGAAGCTTCAGGTTTCGATAATGATAAATAATTCCATAAACTTCAAGTTCTGGATGGGTGACCAAACTGTTTAAATAAAAATTGCAAAATAAAATGCGTAATAATAAATGAGAAAAAAGTAAATCCATAACTGCAGGTTCTGGTAAATTGGCATAGCCAATCTCATAAAAGTGTATAAGTAAATAAATAAATGCGAGAAAGTAAATCGCGTAAAAGTAAATAAAATGTGAGAAAGTAAATTGCGTAAAAAATAAAATACGAGAAAGTAAATTCAGAACTGCAGGTTCTGGTATTAATAAATAAAATTCTGGAAGCTTCAAGTTCTAGTAATAATAAATTCAGAAACTTCAAATTCTGAAAAAAAATAAAGGAACTTCAAGTTCTAGTGGTAATAAATTCAGAAGCTTCAGATTCTGGAAATAACAACATCGTGCTGATAACGTGTTATGAATCAATGAAGAACAGTAGATGAAATAAATAAATGATAGATGAAAGATAAGAGGAGATGAAGAGAGGGACACGAGAGAGATGAAAGAACTAAGAAAATATATGCATTGTTTCATTGATACTGAGAACCAACATTTACAAGAGTGAGAACACATATATATAGAGCTTTTTCAAAGTTAGTTGGTCACTTGCTTAATGATGAAGTTTACTATAGATGCTTGGTGGGGAAACCATAAAATTACAACAAAAAGAGTTTTTTAATTTAAAAGGCTTTTTTAACCGTTAAAGAAGCTCTTCCAAACGTGCACATAGTCATTATGTTAAAATAATAATAATAATAATAATAATAATTTAAAAAAAAAAAACTCATCAATTCTACTTTCAACATTAACATTAACCAAACAGTTGCATGATTAACTTCATATTATATTATTTTTCCAGCATAGCTAACCGTGATTATTTTAAAAGCTACATCAATTCCAAAGGAGGATGGTAAAGATGCTAATAATCTAGGGTTTATTGTTAATTACAGCAAACTAATATGGGTTAACATTCTTACACAGACGGACAGCTTGGCTGTGTTTCATTTCCTCACAAAGCAATGCATCAACATAGCAATCACATCATGTCTATACTCTCTACTGTCTTAAGTTTGACAACTTAAAAACCATACAAAAATTCCCGTCATTGATTTACAAAGCGGCAGATCGCTCCCAATGGATTGACACCTTACACAGCGACACCACTGCAGCATTAATGATTCTCATTTAGTCGACTGGAACCTCAACTTCCAACTTCAAATCAGAGTTTCCCAGTACCTGCATACAAGGCAGTTTTCATACATTATGTGCGTCTATAGGAAACATCTTAACTTGTACAAATAGGTTCAAATTATCCAAGTTTTGGTGTTAGGAGGAGTTTTGTCAAATCCAAAACTTGATCGGTTAGTGTATAAAGATCAGGTTTTGATTTTACCATTTGACATTCAAGATCAAGATAATGAAGTTCCAATTATAAGTTGGATTCGGATATTGTCTTCTACCATAAATGAAACATCTCCAGATCTCCTATTCACTTAACATGTGATATTAACTAAACATCAAAGTAGGGCAGTTCACAAGTTTATTAGAAAATGTGTTGATATTTTACTAAACTTGATAAAGGATGACAACAATAACACAATCTGGTCATTATGCTTTAAAAAGCAATTGAATGCATAAGTTGTAGAACATGGAAATTCATTAAAGCAAAGTAATGAAAGCAGCAAAATGAGACTAATTATGGAGGGATTTATATCTCCAAGGAAGGCCGAATAGATACATGGAAGAGGTAGATGCATGCTATTACATTCACGACTAAGGAAAACATATCGAATCATGAATCATGAATCATGTTGGCAGCAGAGGTGTATAAATCAAATCAGTTTCAGAGACGCATGATTAATATTAGGACAAGTTCAGAATCTGTTCATGAAATCAGTATTTGAGACTTTTGTTTGACAAAAGCAGTAACTGTTTAGGCTTTAGAGCAAAGAAGTGGTTTGCATCTGAAGATTTAAGAGACTTGAATGTGGGAAGGCCAAAAATTAAGCACTCCACTGAGACTCGTTTACTAACCCTCTACCTTGCACTAACTTACACAATTTTATATATATAAAACCAAATTCAAATGCGAAGCAAACTACATCTTTGTTAGAGTTGCTGTATAACATCATGTTTCTTTCCTATAGGACGATTTTGTTGTTAGCAAGAAATTTATAGGAAATAAAAAGCAAAAAGGAGTAGTTGAAGAACCCAAATAGTGAAGTTCATAAGAAAGGTCACTAAAAGAAAACATAATACCATTTCAAATTCACATATCTCCGAATAACAATCATTATTAAAAGCAAAAGTAATTCCTACGTCAAAACCGCTTTTTAAGATAGTTATAAGGGAACGTCATCATACCTTAACAAAGTCTGCTAAAAGTATCAAAGAATCCTTTGTGTAGCCTGCCTCCTCAAGAACATCCGTAAGAACTTGCTATGCAAAACAAAAACATACATTCACATTAGAGCTTCTCCAAGGCAATGCTAAATCATTGTGCCAATGCTATAATTTTGCACAAAGTAAAAAAAGCATGCTACAATGCAACCGTATTTGTTGACTTTTTTATTTTAAATAATAACAATTTAACAAATTTGGTAGGGAAAATTGAGATTGAAACAATTAAAAAAAATATATTCAATGCATTCTTTGAATGTATTGGTTGTATTTGTTGACTTTTACAATTTTAAAAGATAATAATGAAAGTCACTAAAGCGCTATATATGCACGTGATTCAAATAAAAAAAAAGCTCAATGAAAAAAGAATATTTCAATTCTTCAACAATGAAATTAGCAATTTATGCAAAGAGTGATTCCAAAATGTCTTGATA
This sequence comes from Acer yangbiense, assembly GCA_008009225.1. Lineage (NCBI taxonomy): Eukaryota > Viridiplantae > Streptophyta > Magnoliopsida > Sapindales > Sapindaceae > Acer > Acer yangbiense. The sequence continues at coordinate 14,689,493 of CM017765.1, read as the reverse complement.
GCCTCACGTGATGCCCTGCCTGGTTGATGTGAAAGCAATAGAATCATTATAGTCACTAGATACTAAAGTCTTGCATATATAATTTTCTTTATTAACAAACTGAAATAATGAAAACCTCTGCACAACTAACCTCATGCAACCATATAAGGATCTATAGATTCTTAAACTACTGCAAAATAACTAATAGAGACAACCAAAAACCATGGAGAACGAAACCAACCTCTCTCTCTTGCTCGGATATAAAATGTCCAGTCAAATCGCGCAAAACATCCAACATGTCATTGAAGGTAACTTTCCCATTACTATCCGAATCATACACCTTGAATATAACTACAATAATAATTTATTTATTTAAAAACACCAAAAATAAACATCAAAGCTGGAAATTATTCAAAACATTAATTAATTTAAAAGAAAAGAGAAACAAACGAAAAACATTACATTCAATTTTCTGATGCAAACTCGCGCGTGGACTAAATGCAGACAAAAACGCCACAAATTCCTTGAAATTCAGTCCGTATAGCATCCTCAACAACCTCTAATGATTCAAAATAATAAATAAATAAAACACAAAATAATAAAATAAATATGCAAGAATAGAGACAATGAGAGAGAGATTGGGGCTGATTGTGAATCTGTGGGACCTGCGAGAGAGGATTGACGGCGAATTCCGGTACGGAGAGGAACTCATCGGCGGAGATGAAGCCACCGTTGCTGCGGTCCAGCTGGCAGAATCGCTGGTACAGCGACACGATCTCCTGCTGCGAAACTGTATGACACACAGATTAATCAAAATCAAACGGCTGAGAAAAGAAAGACTTTTAAATCGTTGATATTAACATTACAGGTGTGGTTGCAGTGTACTTGGACTTCTTCGATGTCGTACTGCGTGAGCATCGACGATGTGTTGCCCATCGCAACTCACGGTGACGGAGCGAAGGAGAGATTGGATGCGGTGAGGAGCAGGGGAGTTAGTTATCTTGATTGGGGATCGAAAGTTTAGGGGTGCAGTGATTCAAGATTTTATTAGACAATTTGGGGGAAGTAAACATAGGATGGTATTGGATTAAGACTTTTTACGACTTTTTAACCGGTAAGATTAGTCCGGTGGTATTCGATGATGACTTTTAAGACTTTTTTAAAAAGTTCATATTATCTTACGGTATTGGATCTAAACTTTTAAGATTTTTTTAAAAAGTCTATATTGTCTTGTGGTATTGGATCTAAACTTTCAAGCGACAGCAAATTGTCTGATAGTATTAGATTGAGATCAAGATTTTTAGGATTTCATAACAAAATGGATTTTCTAGACCTTTTAGTAATATGTATAAATAGTTTGAACCTAAAATTGTCTTGCACTCTCCCTCAATACATTCTAGACTTTTCTCTCTCGCTCAAAATCATCTTCAGCTTCTCTCTTGCTTTGCTCTTTTCTGGTTTCTGGGTTGTTATCAAAATGTTTGGTTTTGGTTTTGATTTTCGGTCTTTTGACTAACACTACGTTTTATTAACCTTATATGAAACTCCAACAAGAACACTTCCAGAGTCATCTCTTCATTTTCATGATTGTAAGTACACAAGCATGATACACAAAACCAACACTCATCCTAATCAATCACAATTCTCCACTAGTAATTACCTCTATAACCTAATATTCTCCAAAGGTTTGTCTACATATTTTGGATTCCAACAATACCATAAGCCAATTAAAAATTTGAGAGCACCAAACCGGATATAGAACAAACAAACAAAAAAGCAAACAAAAATTGCAAAAGCCTTAAAAAGAAACCTCAAAATTGAAACTAACTCGAAACCCCTCGAGTTCTTTTCTAAACTTGAGAAACAACTCTGATGGCATAAATCCTAACTTAAATAAAGCCTAAATAAAGTAACGAGAAAAGCATAAACAGGTCATGTTTACATTGGTTTAATTTTTTTTTTATTAGATATTATAATACCAAATAATTTGGAATCTTTTCTTGCTCTAAACTTGAAAGTACTACAAATCAAGGCGGGATTGATTTGTTACATCTCTTCACCCAAACGATGAGATTGTGAGTTTCGAGTTTGTAATTGTGCACATAACTGTAAGTCGATGATGAAGATAAATTTAGAAAAAGAAAAATGTTGTAACTTGTAACTCTTTCTTCTTTTTTTTTTCTTGAACTAGTAGGTTTGGATACTTTACATTTTATATAAGCTAGACCGAAGATTCTTTCATTCTTTGGTCATTCTCAAGTTGTTACATTATTAATCAGTTAAGAAGAGATACCAACGTTTTTCAAAGACGACTTTTTCTGGGTCTTTGAGTTTTGTCTTGTTTAAATTTGTGTTTTGCTACTTCACAGTAATGGAATTCTTGAGCATCTATTTGCTTCTTCTATGGTTGCTTCAGCTTGTTTCTACACAAATGGTCATTGAACCAGCTGAAGATTATGTGTTGGTTAGTGGTATTTTAAAATTTTATTACTTCTCTTCATAGATTATACATGTTTCTCATTCAATTTTTGTTGTTCAGTGACTACCCTCAATAAGATTATAGAGCACTGAAACTTGAAGAGAAAATTGAATACTACAATCGACTCTTGAAAGTCCATATTTTTAAAAGTAAAAAAAAGTCTAGAAAATCCTAATAGTCTATAAATAAAGTCCAAAGACTCTTTCAGAATCTTAAAAGTCTAGTCCATATAATCCTAATAATCCTAATAGTCTTGCAAATCCATAAAATCCTTACACCTTAAAATTGTCTATTAAAATCTCAATCCAATACACACCCCCCCCCCCCCCCCCCCCCCCCCCCCCTATTTCGTTTCCCTGCGATGACATGATCGAGGTTGCCAGTTAACGGATTGATGATTTGAAGGTTTGTGTTTGGCTACCCGTTTAAGTTACTCCAGTGCAGGACAAGAATGGCAAGCTTCGGCATTACGTAATCTTCGTTAAATACCTTGTTTATGAGAGGTTTAATACTTTAATTATATAGGAGTCGACAAGTGATTTTGGACTTTCTTCGTTCCTAACCGGGCACCTTGCCCTATTAGCATCTTTATCCATTAAACCGTAAAGTGTAAGGAAATCCCTCATCTAGGGTAAGAGTTGCATTCCGAACCGTATTTGTAGAGCTCAATCTCATTAAGTCCCGGCAGACCCCTGATCTACAATAGTTTCAGATTTTAGAAAAAAATAAAACAATATAACCGACAACATGAGGTGGACTTAATAGTAAAGCCTCTCACTAAAAAGAGGTGAAACCATAAACTTTTTTCAAGATTAAATAGTATTTTTCACTTTAGTAGTGAATTTTGACTACACGAAGAGAAATTTCATTAATAAAAATAAAATGTATGCATAGTTGAAATTAACAAATTAATAATATATTTTTTAAACAATTATGATCCAGAGTTGGCTGACAACACACGGTAGAATCCTAACTCAAGGTGCTACGTAATAAAATTGTAATTCTTTTATGGGTGAAAATCATTTTTGTCTCTCTAGTTTAACGTATTAGTCGTTTTGGTCCCTTTAGTCCCTAAATTCCTCTATTGTGTCCTTCTGTTAATATTTCCATTAAAAATTGAATGTTTGACATGGACAGAGGGCAAAATGATCCTGCTACCATTGGATTTTTTTTATTTTTAATTTTTTTAAAGAGATGAATCTCCACCATCCAACTCTCAGATGAACGATAGAGATTCATCTCAATTTTTTAATTTTTTTTAAAATCTTTTAAAAAAAAATGGAGACTTTGGATCTCCACCAAATCCAAAGAACAAAAAAAAAATTAAATTCAAACTTTGGATTTGGTGAAGATCCAATTCAATCTGGATCTCCACCAAATCCAATAGAACAAAAAAAATAATAATAAATTAAGAACCTAGAACCATCATTCACAAACAACACCAAACCCAAACCCAAATACCCCCACCAGTTCATCATTATCATGAATCATCAAATGATTCATCACAAACCTAGAAACCCCCACCAAACCCAAACCCAAACCCATCCACCACCACCACATCACCCAAACCCAAAACCGAACTGCCATCATCTCCACCAGACCTAGACCCAGAACCCCAAAACCCCAAAACCTAGACCTAGAACCAAATCACCACAACAACACCATAGTCGGACAAACACAAACAACACCAAACCCAAACCCAAATACCCCCACCAGTTCATCATTATCATGAATCATCAAATGATTCATCACAAACCTAGAAACCCTCACCAGACCCAAACCCAAACCCATCCACCACTACCACATCAGCCAGACCCAGAACCAAACCGCCATCATCTCCACCAGACCAAGACCTAGAACCTGAAAACCACAAAACCTAGACCTAGAACCAAAACACCACCTCCAAAATCCACTAACTACCATATCTACGAACGCCAATCTTCTCCTAGCTGAAGAGATCCAAAGAGATCATGACCGTCACATCTTTCCATCTCACACTCTCTTTCTCTCTCTATTCCCTTTTCTCTTTCCCATTTGTCGGTGAGGTCGGTGCCGGTGATGTTCGATTTTGTTTTGGTTCAACTTTGGGGTTTGTTGTGGCCACCAACAGTGAGTAAAGCACCGATTGATACTAGTGGATGTGGCTGTTGGTGTGTGTGGTTTTGGTATTTGGGTTTGGATTTGGGTTTGGGTGGTTGGATTTTAGGGTTATGGTTTGGTGATTGGAGATGGATGGTGGTGCAGTGATAATATCCATTTCTACACTTGGTGTAGCCCTCATTTCTTATTATTTTCGCTCATTTCATAGGTATTATTGTTATTTAATATGTTTTGTGAGTTTTGTGTAAGTAATAAACCATAAATAAAGTGTTAGAGCATAATTGAAGAGTTTTTAAGGTTAAAAGAGCTGACATTGTAAAGCTTGTGCAGACACCCAACTTGTGGCGGTCATATCTCCCTCTTTATATCAAAACATGTTGGGATCCATATATATTCGAAAAAGCTCGGATGTCTAGTTTCCAGCGATTTTTACGGATTGCGATTCCGAGCTTTCTAGAGAAAGTTATGCTTGTTTTAGTAACTAGTGTACAGAGCTAAAAATCTTCTCCAGAGGGAATAGCAACCTAAAAAGCGACTTGCCACCAAGTCGCTTCAGCTGCTGCCAAATGATTTCTCCAACCCCTAATTTGATCCCCTATAGATACAAACCCCATTTCACACATCAAAGACCTCTACCACGACCCTTTAGCTCAAAACCACCCAAAAACACCATTCTTAACATACTCCTTCACCAAATCATCAAATCCATTCACATAAACACATCCCAAACACCAAATCCTTTCTCTAAAACACACACCACTTCCCATTCCAACCAAAACCTACCATTAAACACTTATCTTGGAACAAAGAAATTGAATGAGAAGAAGTTCAAAGCAAAGAAGAGAGACCTCTGCATCATAGTTTTCTCTATATCTCTTTCTCTTTTTATTCTTATGATAGCCATGTTTAGATCTCTTTATACTTTTAACATGTGATCGGTTCATTTCTATATATGTTTTAGGCCCCGAATTCCTATTATTTATGCTTTGTTCTCGAGTAAATTAGGTTGTTTAATGTTTTTGTTGAGCATGTGTAGGTCCATTCCATTCTAGTGGTGTTAAATCTTATTTTGGAAGAAAAGGAATCAAAAGATGGAGAAAAGGAGCAAATTGGAAGAAACAATGAAAAGATGATTTTCGGCCAGTGCAGAACCTCTATGTTGCGGGGCCCATATCTCTCAGCTCCGGTTGAATTGTGTGTCCTACCACCTATGGATGGAAGGCCCCGGAAGTCTAGTTTCCGGTTCACTTCTCAGATTATAATTCCAATATTCTTAGAAGAAGTTATGACCGATTTAATAACCGAAGGTCAGAGCTGAAAAGAATTACTGCGGCCCAGACCGCCCCCCATGCAACTTGCCTAGGGAGCGGCCTAGGCAGCGACCCAAAATAGAAGAATTTCTGCTTGACGTGCAGCTACCGAGGCAACATGCCTCCGGAGCGACCCAAGGAGCGGAATTACGTATTTTTGGCGGATTTTAACTCCGAATTGGTCCAGAACTGTTCCAAAACTTCCCAAATCAAATCCTAATAATTTGAGAAGATCAAGACATGTTTGGGAAACTTCCTAAACTCAAATTAGGAGTCAATCATCAAGATAGGAAAGGATTCTAATTCCTTGTTTCATTCTACTTTCCCACTTAGTGTATTTTCTAAACCTAAGAAGAATTGGGGGTTCACAAGGAAAAGTCACCTATAAATATTTCCTATTCTTTTCAATTCAAAGGAGACAGCCAAGGGAGGTTCCAAGCCACAGAAGGGGGCCGTTCCCCATCACTCCGACCACCATACATCGGATTTTCTCTACATCTCTTCTATGTTTTTGTTCTCTCCATTGATGTGTAACTAAACCTCTAACTAGGGGATTGATGTAACCGATTTTGGATAACTCTATGTGAACAATTAGTCTATCTTTTGTTAATCAATTGTGAAAGAAATAATGCACGGTGTGTATAAAACTAATCTAGAGGGGGAGGGGTGAATAGATTTTAAATGATTTTACCCAATTTTCGCATACAAGTTAATTTTACGAAAATGCCACTACTAGTCACAATAGTATAACAAGTGTAATATGGTGCGGAATGTAAATAACACTTGATATTTACGTGGAAACCCTCACGGGAAAAATCACGGGCTGTTATGTGCGCCACACACGAACCTCGAATCCACTAATTGAAATGATTACAACCTAATCCCGGTTTAATGATCTAATCCCGATCAATAATCATCACAACTACCTAATCCCGGTATAAGTGGACCTAGTCCAATTGCTTGTGATTTAAGCTACCTAATCCTTTAGCAACACAAGACTTAATTATCTAAGAAGAGATAATACAACCTAAGTGAAATATATGAAATATCCAAAAATGCAATTAGAGCTAGGTAACCCTATATGCTTATCTAGGATGATGATTTTGCAATTAATTCAATCCTAGTTATTAAAAGCTAGATGACATGTCAAATAGCTTAGCTAAACATAGATTATAAAAACCTAGATAGCTATCAAAATACAATACTCAATCATGTCAACACAACAATCTCTATTTTGTATCTAGAATATATTCTAAGAACATACAAATAATAAAAGAGATGCCTTAATAAATAAAACACTGATTATAAATGATAATAGTGAAGAACATACCAAGGGAAGTGTGTTGACCAAGACCCATGCAAGTAAACATCCTAACTATGCTAGAAAATGCTTAGATGATATTTTGATGCATATGAAAATGGGTTTTGAGAGTCAAAGAAAGGTTCTTGGGGATTTTTCTCTTGAAGATATTTTTGCTCTCTCAAAGTGTGTATATTTTTCAAGTGAAGAAGAAAGCAAATATAAAGAGATATATATGCATCAGGTCTTCTAAAAAACAAAGGCACCGTTTTTATATAAATATAAATATATATATATATATATATATATATATATATATATATACAGTCTTTCTATTATCAGTTCGAACTGACAATAAATATATCAGGACGAAGAATGTGGACCACAGATTATGGAGAAGTTTTGACAAGTGCATACACTTTGAGTCAAAGTATGTAAATCCAGTGGTCCACGTTCTTCGTCCTGATATATTTATTGTCAGTTCGAACTGATAATAGAAAATCCGTATATATATATATATATATTAGGTGTGAGCAATAGACAAAAACGCACACTTTTTATATATATATATATATATATATATAATATTTAAGTGAAACGGTGATTATATATATATATTAGGCTGTGCACATTTAAACATATATATATATAATATATTATAACACAAATAGACAGAAAAGAACAATGAAAACAAATGAGAAAAATAGAAAAAATGGGTGAGCGCGTTGGGAGGCCGTGGCACACACGGGAGCAGAAAGCTCTCTTTGCCGTGAGCAGCCCGTGGCTCACGCCACCCTCTTGCTTGCCTTGTTAGGTGTGACTATCATGCCACACTAAGTTGACTTTGGACCCGAGTGTTCTTCAGTCCAGTTGACCTCGAATCTTGGAATCCAATTTCGTCTTCGGAATATTGACCCGGACTTAATCATAAATATAGAAAATTATATAACTTTCCAATTTAAGCTCGGAATTAAAATCCGGTTTCCGATAAAAACACGGAATATCCCAAATGTCTCGGAAATCATCCGAAACATATATGTAAGGATTCCCGTTGTTTTTAATTGGCTTATTTCGTGATCAAACCATATGTGGGGGTTCTTTGTAAGGGTAGCCTAAGTATCGGTCTTAATGTTCGAAGCCCTTTGAAGACCTCGTGTTGATAAGCACCGAAGGTAAATTTCTATGTGCTTACCTTTCTTTGAAGAGATTTAGAAGCACACACACACTTTGCATTCTTACATTTGTGTGCATTCTCTTCATATGTCACATTACACACTAGCACTTTGATTGTTATATCTTGTTGTGTATTTATGTGTCTTGTAATTCGTTTCCCGATAGTGTTCGGAAACGTCCGCGCATGCACTAGAATGTGCTTGGTTTTGCGCGAAGACCGCCCACGGAGAATGCCCTTGGCTTCTCCTTGGTTTTCACCTCTGTTGGTGATTGGCGGTTATGATCGGCGGCCTGGCCGCCGAATGGAACCGCCGTTTGCTTCTAGGAGCAATTCTACGGTCACGATCGGCGGTCACGACCGCCGTTCGAAACCGCCGTTCATACCTGATCGATTTCGATCTCTCGGGTCTGATTCGGCGGTTAGGATCGGCGGTCATGAAACCGCCGAATGAACCGCCGTTTATGCTCTGTTCTTCACGAGCTCAATTCGGCGGTCATTATCGGCGGCCTGGCCGCCGATTGAAACCGCCGAACGGTGCGTTTCAAGGGCAAACTTGTCTTTTCACTTGCCCTTTTCTTGATGTCTATAAATATCACACTTTCTCATTTTCAGATAAAATGTTCTTTAACTCTAAGAACCCTAAACTTAAAAGAGAGACATTTGAGAGAAAATCAAATCAAGAACACCTTTTTAACACTCAAAAACCATTCTCATATGCATCAAAATATCATCTAGCATTTTCTAGCTTAGTTAGGATGCTTGCTTGCATGGGTTTTGGTCAACACATATTCTTTGGTAAGTTCTTCACTATTATCATACATAATTAGTGTTTTATTTATCATTGACATCTCTTATATTATTTGTATGCTCTTGAATATATTCTAGATACAAATTAGAGATTGTTGTGTTGACATGATTGAGTGTTGTATTTTTGATAGCTATCTAGGATTTGTTAATCTATGTTTAGCTAAGCTATTTGACATGTCATCTAGCTTTTAATATCTAGGATTGAATTAATTGCATATTCACTATCCTAGATAAGCATATAGAGTAACCTAGCTCTTAATTGCATTTTGGATATTTTATATATTCACATAGGTTGTATATTCTCTTCATAGAGAAAGTAAGTCTTGTGTGTAGCATCCGGGATTAGGTTGCTTAGAACGCAAGCAAATTGGACTAGGTTCACTCATACCGGGATTAGGTAGGTGTGTGATTACTTCCGGGATTAGGTTGTAATCGTTTGCACATTTAGTGGATTCGAGGTTCGAGTGTGGCTTACTTACATAGCCCGTGGTTTTTCCCGTGAGGGTTTCCACGTAAAAACCAAGTGTTGTTTTAATTTCCGCACCATATTACAATTGCTTGGTTATATTATCTTGAGGGCATTTTCGTAATTTTGACTAACACGAAAAATTGGGTAAAAAGCGTAAAATCTATTCACCCCCCCTCTAGATAGCTTTATACACACCGTGCTATTATTTGTTTCAATTGGTATCAGAGCGGGTTCCTAGACATACATAGGTGATCCTTGCTCATTTTGGTGTGTTTTGCATTTTGTGTGATTTTTTGATTTATTCATACATTTTGCATTCATCTCATTTGCATTCATCCAAACACTATGAGTGGTTTCGGGATGAGCAAAGAGGGAGCGTCGAGCGTGAGGCCACCGTTGCTCACCGGCGATAATTACTCCTCATGGAAGGGGAAGATGGAAGCATACATATGCCAAATCCATGATAGGGCATGGATGGCGGTTGAAGATGGATATGCTCCACCTATGATGACTTCTACGGATGGAGGAGAAGAAGTTCTCAAGCCTAAGGCACAGTGGAGTCCTCAAGAATTTATTGACTCCATGTGGAACAACAAGGCTATTCATGCCATCCGATGTGCAGTGAGTGAAAATCAGTACAAACTGATTCAAATTACTAGGATTGCTAAAGAGGCATGGGACATCCTAGAAGTTGCACATGAAGGCACCGAGGTTGTCAAGGACTCAAAGCTTCAAGTCCTTCAAACTCGGTTTGAGACCATTAGGATGGAAGAGCACGAGCACTTCAATGACTTCCAAGTGAGACTAATGGACATTGTGAACCAAAGTCACCAACTTGGTGATCCTTACTCGGATAGAAGAATCAAGCAAAAGATCATGCGATCACTTCCCGAGAGGTTCGAACCCAAAGTGACGGCTTTAGAAGAAAATGACACTTACAAGGAAATGAAGCCGAGTGAAGTCATTGGAAGACTTCTAGCCTATGAATCAAGAAAGGCTACCACATCTCCTCCTAAGAAGAAAAAGGATATTGCCTTGAAGACATCCAAGATGGAAGAGGAGGAGGATGACTCATATGAAGACATGGCACTCATTGCCAAAGGATTCAAGAAGTTCTTGAATCTTCAAAAGAGTGATTATGGCTCAAAGGGGAATGACTTCAAGAAGAAGAAGTCCACTATTAAGAATGTCAAGCCATATCATGAGATGTCTTCAAGAGAGAAGATTCAATGCTACGAATGTGGAGGATTCGGGCATATCTCCAAGGAATGTGCTAACTTGGAAGATGAAAGAGAGGAGGTCGCCACTTCAAGTAATAGTGATGAAGAGATTGTGGCAAAATTCTTGGCATTAGGTTGCTCTCACAAGCGGGACAACAAAGTGAAAGTTGTTGAAGGAAGTCCCTCAAGCTTGAATGATTGTGAGAACAACTATTTTGCCTTTCCGATCTCCTACAATGAAGAAGAGAATGAGAGTCAAGAAGAAAGTGACTCTAATAAAGACGACTCTTCATCTAACTCCTCACATGGATATGTGAAGAAAAAGGTTCTAGATAAACACCTCACTGAGTTTAAAAGCTTAGCAATGAAGACCAAGGAAAAGATACGAAGATTGAGAGAAGAGAATCTAGACCTTGAAGCTCATGTTGACCACTTAAGTGAACAAGTGGATAGATCCAAGAATATTGAAGATAAGCTAAGAAAGGAGTTAGACTTATCTAAGAGGAATGAAGAAGAATTAAAAAGAGAGCTTGAAGAGGCTAAAGGATCAAGGACTAGGATAGTTTCTAGCACCGAAAAACTTGACCACATGTTAAGTGTTGGAAAGAGTCCGTGTGATAAGAGAGGTCTTGGGTTTGAAGATAGTAAGGAGTCCTCCACTCCTAACAAGACCATGTTTGTCAAAAGCTTGAGCTACAAAGAAGATTCACCGGTGCAAACTCCTAGGAAGAAGATTGAGCTAGGACAATGCTCTCATAGTGCACAAGTGAAGGTAGCTCCAAGAAGACAACCTCAAGCTCAACCTACAAGAGTTCCTCATGCTAACTTCCCTCAAACTCAAATCCATCAAGGGAAGAGACCAATCATGCAAACTCAACCGTGGAAGCAACCAAGTCTTGGTCAACAACAAAGAAGGAGAAATCCTATCCAACAACCAAGACAACCACAAAGACATGGGAAGGCTCCTATACATGCACAAGGACATGGTATGATTCCTAACTTTGTCCCTACATGTCATTTTTGTGGTGTTGATGGTCATATTAGACCAAAGTGCTTTCGTTACATTAAAATGTGTAGAGTTAAAAGCATGATTGAGAAAAAGAAAGCTAGAGCTAGAATGCATACTCATAGGAAGGAAGAAATTCATTTACATGATCCTATGACATCTAGATCTCTAGAACAATTGACCACTAGGAAGAAAAATGTCACACCTATGTGGATAAGGAAAAATGAACCCGCTTGCTACGAGACTATCAAGTCTCAAATAGGTTCATCCAAGCCAAATGGACTTGGGAGGTCTATAGGACCTCATGACCTTCATTGTTGAAGGTTGATGATTGACCCCATATGGGGAACTCAAGCAAAGAGAGCTATTTTGCATTCTTGTATCTTGCAAAAAAATTTGAAATATCTTATGCCTCTTCTTTTAATTGCTTGAGTAAGCTTGGTTGTACATTTGTATATATGTTTTAAAATTCCATAAGTGTGAACCTTGCTTGTCTACAATCCATGTCATATTTATGTTCAAACATGCATTTTTGGACTAGGAGATTTACATTGGAAGTATGATTTGAATGACCTATGATTATCTCCATGACATGATGATTCTTTAATAACATGCTAATGACAAATGACAAAGCATGAAATTCATATAACATGCTCACATGAAAAGCATGAATTGATGATTGCATATTCTTAAAAATGCAAAACTTGTGTGAAAACTTATGAGACTCAAAATGAATAAAGGATCTTGTATCCATTCAAAGGAACTTACATTCCAATTGTCTCTCTTTCTTTATTAGTTGATCATGGTTACTATCATACGGATAATTTTATCCGGAAAAATCAAGTAGGGTGCAAAGTCGCTCATGCCATGTTTCGCTTATAAAGTTGGATATAGTTGCTCTTAAATTGAAATCAATAATCTCTATATCCTTGCTTTTCCCATGACATTGGTGAAATTGGTTTGAATTCTTATTAGAAACCTTTGTCATTTGCTTTGCCAAATACCATTGTATTTTGGACTTGAATGCTATATGTCTTGTATGCAAAGCATGTTGAATTCACACATTTTCTCAAAATAAATCTCCTTGTTTCTCTCAAATTAATTGAAGTGCATAAAGTGACTTATATGTATATGCATATCTTGCATGCTTCTATCTCTCGTTGCTATGAGTGACCCAATTGGGGACTACTCCTTTGCCTATATCATGACAAAAAGGGGGAGTAGGATATGGTAAGGGGAGGTGCAAAATATAGAAGCTTTTGTGCACTTTGGGGAAAACATACATTGAGGGGGAGTAACCCGTTGAGGGGGAGCATTGCATTTATCATACATTGCATACATTTGGTAATGTTGTGCCTAAATTCTAAAAATGCAAATGCTTGGTATTGTTCTCACATGATTAATCTCACACTTTTCTTGTATTAGAAATGTTAGAAACTCTTTTCAGGGATTGATTATTCTACAAGAGAATTGAAGACTTCAAGTTGCATTATCTTATCTCTTTGTATTGTAGAATATCATTATAGTCCCGTAGTTTCTATTTTTTTTTGTGAGGAATCATTGTGAGTGATGGTTTTGTCACGAAATAGCCAAAGGGGGAGATTGTAAGGATTCCCGTTGTTTTTAATTGGCTTATTTCGTGATCAAACCATATGTGGGGGTTCTTTGTAAGGGTAGCCTAAGTATCGGTCTTAATGTTCGAAGCCCTTTGAAGACCTCGTGTTGATAAGCACCGAAGGTAAATTTCTATGTGCTTACCTTTCTTTGAAGAGATTTAGAAGCACACACACACTTTGCATTCTTACATTTGTGTGCATTCTCTTCATATGTCACATTACACACTAGCACTTTGATTGTTATATCTTGTTGTGTATTTATGTGTCTTGTAATTCGTTTCCCGATAGTGTTCGGAAACGTCCGCGCATGCACTAGAATGTGCTTGGTTTTGCGCGAAGACCGCCCACGGAGAATGCCCTTGGCTTCTCCTTGGTTTTCACCTCTGTTGGTGATTGGCGGTTATGATCGGCGGCCTGGCCGCCGAATGGAACCGCCGTTTGCTTCTAGGAGCAATTCTACGGTCACGATCGGCGGTCACGACCGCCGTTCGAAACCGCCGTTCATACCTGATCGATTTCGATCTCTCGGGTCTGATTCGGCGGTTAGGATCGGCGGTCATGAAACCGCCGAATGAACCGCCGTTTATGCTCTGTTCTTCACGAGCTCAATTCGGCGGTCATTATCGGCGGCCTGGCCGCCGATTGAAACCGCCGAACGGTGCGTTTCAAGGGCAAACTTGTCTTTTCACTTGCCCTTTTCTTGATGTCTATAAATATCACACTTTCTCATTTTCAGATAAAATGTTCTTTAACTCTAAGAACCCTAAACTTAAAAGAGAGACATTTGAGAGAAAATCAAATCAAGAACACCTTTTTAACACTCAAAAACCATTCTCATATGCATCAAAATATCATCTAGCATTTTCTAGCTTAGTTAGGATGCTTGCTTGCATGGGTTTTGGTCAACACATATTCTTTGGTAAGTTCTTCACTATTATCATACATAATTAGTGTTTTATTTATCATTGACATCTCTTATATTATTTGTATGCTCTTGAATATATTCTAGATACAAATTAGAGATTGTTGTGTTGACATGATTGAGTGTTGTATTTTTGATAGCTATCTAGGATTTGTTAATCTATGTTTAGCTAAGCTATTTGACATGTCATCTAGCTTTTAATATCTAGGATTGAATTAATTGCATATTCACTATCCTAGATAAGCATATAGAGTAACCTAGCTCTTAATTGCATTTTGGATATTTTATATATTCACATAGGTTGTATATTCTCTTCATAGAGAAAGTAAGTCTTGTGTGTAGCATCCGGGATTAGGTTGCTTAGAACGCAAGCAAATTGGACTAGGTTCACTCATACCGGGATTAGGTAGGTGTGTGATTACTTCCGGGATTAGGTTGTAATCGTTTGCACATTTAGTGGATTCGAGGTTCGAGTGTGGCTTACTTACATAGCCCGTGGTTTTTCCCGTGAGGGTTTCCACGTAAAAACCAAGTGTTGTTTTAATTTCCGCACCATATTACAATTGCTTGGTTATATTATCTTGAGGGCATTTTCGTAATTTTGACTAACACGAAAAATTGGGTAAAAAGCGTAAAATCTATTCACCCCCCCTCTAGATAGCTTTATACACACCGTGCTATTATTTGTTTCAATATAGAAAAGTCTCCGAATTGCTCGGAACTCATCTATGGACAAATCCACACATAAAAAATATAACAAAGAAGTGCAAGTGTGAAATGTCATGTGAAGAGAATGCACACAAATACAAGTATGCTAAGTGTGTGTGTGCTAACTAAATCTCTTCAAAGAAAAATAAGCACTAGAAATTATACATTTGGCGTGCTTGTCCCTTGAGGTTTGAAAGGGCCTTTGAGCTTTAACCTCACTCACTTAAACTACCCTTACACAATAAACCCCAACATGTGTTTTGTCCACGAAATAAGCCAATCAACAACCGGGAATCCTTACAATCTCCCCATTTGGCTATTTCGTGACAAAACCACCACTCATATTGATTCCTCACAAAAAATAAACACTACGGGACAAATAGATCTTCTACATTACACAAAGATATTTAAAGAATAAAATCTTCAAGGCATCAATCTCTTGTAGAACAATCAAACCTGCAAGACAAGGTTTCTATACTTTCCAAATAAAACATGTGAGATTAATCAAGTGAGTACAAAACACAAGCATTTGCATTTTAAGAGATTTGGCACAACATTATACAATGTATGTGTATGCAATGCTCCCCCTCAACGGGTTACTCCCCCTCAATGAATATTCTCCCCAACATGCACAATTGCTACTACAATTTGCAACTCCCCTTACCATATCCTACTCCCCCTTTTTGTCATGATATAGGCAAAGGAGTAGTCCCCAACTAGGTCACTCTTAGCAAAGAGAGATAGTAGCATGCAAGAAATTTGCATAATAAAATAAGTCACTTTATGCATCCCAATTAATTGAAGAGAAACAAGGAGATTTATTTGAAGAAAATGTGTGAATCAAACATGCTTTGCATACAAGACATGTAGCATTCAAGTCCAAGATACAATGGTATTTGGCAAAGCAAATGACAAAGGTTTCTAAAAAGAATTCAAACCAATTTCACCATTGTCATGAGAAAAGCAAGGATATAGAGATTTCATTGATTTTAATTAAAGAGCAACTATATCCAACTTTATAAGCGAAACATGGCATGAGCGACTTTGCACCCTATTTGATTTTTCCGGATAAGATATCCGTATGATAGTAGTCATGTTCTGAAAGTTCTAAAATACTCGAGGTGTGTTTATCAATATAAAGCTAGAGGGGGGGTGAATAGATTTTATCTAATTATTACCCAATTTTCGCATGCATGGCAATTTTACGAAAATACCCCTAGCAAGTCAATAATACATACAAGTGTAATAAGATGCGGAAATAATAAATGACACTTGATGTTTACGTGGAAACCCTCAACAGGGAAAAACCACGGGCTGGTAAGTGCGCCACACTCGAACCTCGAAATCCACTATATGAAAAGACGGTTACACCCTCAAGTGATTCTCGGACCCTCACCCTAGATAACCTCAGGCTATGGACACTACCAATCGCCACTCTTGGTTCAATCCCTAGTGATATCCCCTGATACACTACTCTTGGCGTGAACACCCTCTAATCTACCACGCGGGCCTTTTATAGCGGCTCTAGTCCAATTTGCTTGAGGCCTAAGCACACTTAGCCCCAAGACTTCAATCTCTCAAAAGAGATGCACAACCCTATGTGAATATGTATGAATATTCAATTAATGCAATAAGAGCTAGGGTACTCTAAATGCTTACCTAGGATTATAAGATGACAATATAATCAATCCTAGATATCACATATAGCTATATGTCATGGCATATAACTTTAGCTAAGTAAAGGATAACCAATCCTAGATACAAAGCTATCATATAAAACCCACAAACATTCAAAGGATTAACTAGTTGATTAAAAAACAATCTATCAACCTAGTTATCAATACATCACACAAGAATGTTCATGGCATAGCTTTTAGGCAATAATGACCTAATCAAATAAGCTATGAAAAATAATCTCAATCAATAAATGAGATCAATTAGCTAGATGGCATATGAACATTAAAGCCTAGCTAACAAATAATAACCCAATCAACACATAATCTCAATCTTATATGTAGAAATTAATCTAAACACATATAAGTAAAATATGAGATAAAATTGATAAGTAGAAACACTAATTATGTAAGATAAAAGTGTTCAACAAATCATACCATGTGTGTTGAAGAAGTCCCATGCATTAGCATATGCTAGATGATCCTAGATGATGCTTAGATGAAGATTTATGCATGTGGGAATGGGTTTAGAGAGATAAAGATATGATCTTTAAGCTTTCTCTCTCAAGTCTCTCTAAATATCTCTCTAGGGTTCTTATGATCAAAGACTTGTGTTCTGAACCAGAGATAAGGATGTATTTATAGAGACCAAAAACAGGGCAGGTGAAAATACAATTTTGCCCTTGAAACGCACCGATCGGCGGTTTCATTCGGCGGCCAGGCCGCCGAATTGAACCGCCGAATGGCTCCCGAGTGGAACAGGGGAACTTCGACGACTTCGTTCGGCGGTTTGGAAACCGCCGATCCCAACCGCCGTTTTGGACCCGAGAGATATATTTCAATCAGGTCTCAGTCGACGGTTTCGAACGGCGGCCAGGCCACCGAACGTAACCGCCGATTCACCAAAAATGGTGAAACCAAGGAGAAGCCAAAGGCATCTCCACCGGCGATCATTGCGCAAAACAAAGCACATTACCGTGCACGCGCGGACGTTTCCGAACATCCTTAGGGAAACGAATTACTCCACACTAAAAGCTAACATACATGAAGTGCAAGTGTGGGTATTGAATGCATCCTAATGCCTATCATGTCATGGCATTTCATACATCAAGATGCAATCAATTAAATGCAAGAAGAGACATTGAGTAAACAATAAAGCACAATGCACACAAAATATAAACACAACATTCAAGAATAAGAGTTATGCATGTTGTGTGTGTGTGCAACTATATCTCTTCAAGCCAAAGTAAGCACAAGATATACCTTTGGTGCTTGTCCTCTTGAGGTCTCGGAAAGGGTCTTTGATCTTCAACCTTAATGACCTAGACTACCCTTACAACCAAACCCCAACATGTAGTTTGACCACGAAATAAGCCAATCAATTAATGGGAATCCTTACATGTTCAACTAATAAAGAAAGAGAGACATTTGGATGTTTCGATCCTTTGAATGGATACAAGATCCTTTATTCATTTTGAGTCTCATAAGTCTTTTTCACACAAGTTTTGCATTTTAAGAACGCAATCATCAATTCATGCTTTTTCATTTGAGCGTGTCATATGAATTTCATGCTTTTCAATATTCATTAGCATGTTATAAAAGAATCATCATGTCATGAAGATAACTATAGGTCATTTAAATCATACTTCCTATGTAGATCTCCTAGTCCAAAAATGCATGTTTGAACATAAATATGACATGGATTGTAAACAAGCATGGTTCACACTTATTGAATTGAAAACATATATACATAAGTGCAACCGAGCTTACTCAAGCAATTAAAAAGGAAGCATAAGATATTTCAAATTTTTGCAAGTGACAAGAATGCAAAATAGCTCTCTTTGCTTGAGTTCCCCATATAGGGTCATCACATCCTTCATCATTGAAGGTCATGAGGTCCTATGGACCTACTAAGTCCATTGGACTTAGTTGAACATTTTAGAGACAAGTTTGTCTCGTAGCAAGCGGGTTCATCCTTTCTTATCCACATAGGTGAAACAATTTTCTTCCTAGTGGTCAAAAGTTCTAGAGATCTAGATGTCATAGGATCATGTAAATGAATTTCTTCCTTCCTATGAGCATGCATTCTAGCTCTAGCTTTCTTATTCTCAATCATGCTTTTAACTCTACACATTTTAATGTAACGAAAGCACTTTGGTCTAATATGACCATCAACACCACAAAAATGACATGTAGGGACAAAGTTAGGAATCATACAATGTCCTTGTGCATGCATAGGAGCCTTCCCATGTCTTTATGGTTGTCTTGGTTGTTGGATAGGATCTCTCCTTCTTTGTTGTTGACCAAGACTTGGTTGCTTCCTCGGTTGAGTTTGCATGATTAGTCTCTTCCCTTGATGGAGTTGAGTTTGAGGGAAGTTAGCATGAGGAACTCTTGTAGGTTGAGCTTGAGGTTGTCTTCTTGGAGCTACCTTCACTTGTGCACTATGAGAGCATTGTCCTATATCAATCTTCTTCCTAGGAGTTTGCACCGGTGAAGCTTTTTTGTAGCTCAAACTCTTGACAAACACGGTCTTGTTAGGAGTGGAGGACTCCTTACTATCTTCAAACCCAAGACCCCTCTTGTCACACGGACTTTTTCCAACACTTAACATGTGGTCAAGTTTTTCGGTGCTAGAAACTATCCTAGTGCTTGATCCTTTAGTCTCTTCAAGCTCTCTTTTTAAATCTTCTTCATTCCTCTTAGATAAGTCTAACTCCTTTCTTAGCTTATCTTCAATATTCTTGGATCTATCCACTTGTTCACTTAAGTGGTCAACATGAGCCAAAAGGTCTAGATTCTCTTCTCTCAATCTTCGTATCTTTTCCTTAGTCTTCATTGCTAAGCTTTTAAACTCAGTGAGGTATTCATCTAGAACCTTTTTCTCCACATATCCATGTGTGGAGTTAGATGAAGAGTCATCTTCATTAGAGTCACTTTCTTCTTGACTCTCATTCTCTTCTTCATTGTAGGAGATCGGAAAGGCAAAATAGTTGTTCTCACAATCATTCAAGCTTGAGGGACTTCCTTCAACAACTTTCACTTTGTTGTCCCGCTTGTGAGAGCAACCTAATGCCAAGAATTTTGCCATAATCTCTTCATCACTATCACTTGAAGTGGCGGCCTCCTCTCTTTTATCTTCCAAGTTAGCACAATCCTTGGAGATATGCCTGAATCCTTCACATTCATAGCATTGAATCTTCTCTTTTGAAGACATCTCATGATATGGCTTGACATTCTTGATAGTGGTCTTCTTCTTCTTGAAGTCATTTCCCTTTGAGCCATAACCACTCTTTTGTAGTTTCAAGAACTTCTTGAATCTTTTGGCAATGAGTGCCATGTCTTCATATGAGTCATCCTCCTCCTCTTCCATCTTGGATGTCTTCAAGGCAATATCATTTTTCTTCTTAGGAGGTGATGTGGTAGCCTTTCTTAATTCATAGGCTAGAAGTCTTCCAATGACTTCGCTCGGCTTCATTTCTTTGTAGGTGTCATTTTCTTCTAAAGCCGTCACTTTGGGCTCGAACCTCTTGGGAAGTGATCGCATAATCTTTTGCTTGATTCTTCTATCCGAGTAAGGATCACCAAGTTGGTGACTTTGGTTCACAATGTCCATTAGTCTCACTTGGAATTCATTGAAGTGCTCGTGTTCTTTCATCCTAATGGTCTCAAACCGAGTTTGGAGAACTTGGAGCTTGGAGTCCCTAACTACCTCGGTTCCTTCATGAGCAACTTCTAGGATGTCCCATGCCTCTTTGGCTGTCCTAGTAATTTGAATCAACTTATATTGATTCTCATCGACTGCGCAACGGATGGCATGTAAGGCTTTGTTGTTCCACATGGAATCAACAAATTCTTGCGCATCCCACTGTGCCTTAGGCTTAAGCACTTCTTCTCCTCCATCCAACAGAGTCATCATAGGTGGAGCATATCCATCTTCAACCGCCATCCATGCCCTATCATGGATTTGGCATATGTATGCTTCCATCTTCCCCTTCCATGAAGAGTAATTATCGCCGGTGAGCAACGGTGGCCTCACGCTCGACGCTCCTTCTTTGCTCATCCTGAAACCACTCATAGTGTTTGGATGAATGCAAATGAGATGAATGCAAAATGTATGAATAAATCAAAAAATCACACAAGATGCAAAACACACCAAAATGAGCAAGGATCACCTATGTATGTCTAGGAACCCGCTCTGATACCAATTGAAAGTGTAAGGATTCCCGTTTTGTTGATTGGCTTATTTCGTGGTCAAACCACATGTTGGGGTTTTGAATGTAAGGGTAGTCTAAGTGATTAGTGTTGAAGATCAAAGGCCCTTCCATGACCTCAAGATACAAGCACGCCAAAGGTATAATCTCTTGTGCTTGTTTTTCTTTGAAGAGATTTAGTAGCACACACACACTTAGCATTCTTGCTATGATTGCATACTTGCTTATTTTTATGTGCATCTCTTCACATGTCACTTTACACACTAGCACATTGGTTGATATATCTTGCTGTGTGTATATGTGCCTTAATTCGTTTCCCGACATTGTTCGGAAACGTCCGCGCTTGCACTAATGAGTGCTTGGTTTCACGCGAAGACCGCCTATGGAGAATGCCCTTGGCTTCTCCTTGGTTTTCACCATTGTTGGTGATCGGCGGTTATGATCGGCGGCCTGGCCGCCGAATGAAACCGCCGTTTCAGTCCAGATTGGTCTGAAGCAATTATGCGGTCAAGATCGGCGGTCACGACCGTCGTTCGAAACCGCCGTTCATACCTGATCGATTTTAATCTCTCGGGTTTGATTCGGCGGTTGGATCGGCGGTCACGAAACCGCCGAATGAAACCGCCGTTAATGCTCTGTTCTTCACGAGCTCAATTCGGCGGTCGTCATCGGCGGCCTGGCCGCCGATTTAAACCGCCGAACGGTGCGTTTCAGGGGCAAAAGTGTCTTTTCACATGCCCAATTCTTGGTGTCTATAAATATCACACTTTCTCATTATCTGAATCAGTTCTTTGACTCTTAAGAACCCTAATCTTCAAAGATAGATTTTGAGAGAAAATCAAATCAAGAACTCATCTTTAACCACTCAAATCAAACCCCTTTTGCATCAAATTTCATATTGCATCTCCTATGTCTATATAGAGTGCATCCATGTATGGGTTTGCATCATCACAACTTGCTTGGTAAGATTTTGATTAATTTCATCTTATTGTAGTATTTTAAATACCAAGCCATCTCTTTTAAATTACTTGTATGTTTTTGATCATATGTTAAATACAAGAAAAGAGATTATTTGTGATGAATTAATTGAGTGTTGTTTTTGATAGATATCTAGGTTTTTATAATCTATGATCATCTATGCTATTTGACATGTCATTTAGCAATTGATATCTAGGGTTGATTTAAATTGAATATATCATCATCCTAAGATAAGCATTTAGAGTACCCTAGCTCTTATTGCATTAATTGAATATTCATACATATTCACATAGGGTTGTTTCTCTTCATTGAGAAGTAAGTCTTGAGGCTAAGAGTGCTTAGGCCTCAAGCAAATTGGAATAGGGTTGCTAATAAAGGCCCGCTGGGTAGAAGTGAGGGGTTACAGACCGGAGTGTTAGACGAGGTCTACATAGGTTGTAAACTTCATTTCAATTAGTGATTTCGAGTTCCGAGTGTGGCGCACTATACAGCCCCGTGGTTTTTTCCCAGTGGTTGGGTTTCCACGTATACATCAAGTGTTATTTAAATTCCGCACTATATTACACTTGTATGTATTTTTGACTAGTAGGGGCATTTTCGTAAAATTGACTTGCATGCGAAAATTGGGTAACAATTAGATAAAATCTATTCACCCCCCCTCTAGCTTTATATTGATAAACACACCTCGAGTATTTTGAGAACTTTCAATTGGTATCAGAGCGGGTTCCTAGACATACATAGGTGATCCTTGCTTATTTTGGTGTGTTTTTGCATTTTGTATGTTTGTTTGATTTCTTCATACATTTTGCATTCTTCTCATTTGCATTCATTCAACGCAAACACTATGAGTGATTTTGTGAGAGAAGAAATTGACTCCATTGAGGAGATGCCTCTCTTACTAGAGAGATTTAGGAGATTTGTGAATTTAACCACCTCACCTCCTAAGAAGAAGTTGACCACCGCACCTCCTAAGAAGAAGAAGAAGAAAATTGCTTTGGAGACTTCGAAGCATGACAAGAAGGAGGGTATCTCAATTGAAGACATGGGACTCATTAACAAGCCAAACCAAGGAGTGTCTTCAAGAGAGGGGATTCAGTGCTACGAATGTGGAGGATTCGGGCATTTCTCCCCGGAGTGTGGAAACTTGAAGGATAGAAGAAAAGGGAAGGCGAAGGCCACCTTATGGGATAAATATGAAGATGACGAAAATCCTTCAAGTGATGAAGAACTTGCCATCATCTACATGGAATTTGGAGCCAAGAGTGTAGAAGTTGAAGAAGATGGCAAAGTTGCTTTTCCTTGTGATCCCCAAGAAGAACAAGGTATAGAAGTAGTTGGTGTAGCTACTCATAGGGATTTGGCTCTTTCCTCATCAAGAGAAAAATTTGATGATCTTGATGAAGGAGATGACTCCATTGGTGAAATGGAGATTAGAGGAGATGACACAAGTGTTGAATATTTGTCATCTAACTCCACAAATGGAAGTGTGGAGTGTATGGATCTTAATGACTACAAAGTCAAAGTTGAGAGCTCAATGATGAGGAACAAGGAAGAAATTAGAAGATTAAAAGAAGAGAATCTAGAGCTTTCAACACTAGTAGACCACTTGTGTGAAGAAGTGGTGAGATCCATGGCGGATGAAGATAAGCTAAAAGAAGACTTAGCATTATCTAAGAGGAGAGAAGAAGAGCTAGAAAGAGAGCTTGAAGAAGTTAAGGTCTTAATGGCTAAGATGACTTCAAGCACCAAAAAGCTTGACCACATGTTGGGAGTTGGAAGAAAGCCAAGTGACAAGAGAGGTCTTGGCTACATTGATGACACGGATGCCTCCTCCACAAGCAAGACATCCTGTGCCATGAACATGGACTTCAATATGTCCCCTCCTCCTCAACAACCTAGGAAGAAGAGTGACCTAGGAGAGTGTTCAAGAAGTGCCCAAGTGGTTGAGGCACCAAAAGGTCAAGCTCAAGCTCACACCCAAAGGGCTCCTCACACTATCTTCCCTCAAACTCAAAAACACAATGGGAAGAGTTCAATCATGCAAGCTCAGACAAGCAAGCAACCTCGTCTTGGTTTTCAACAAAAGAGGAGAGATCCGATCCAACAACCAAGACAACCACAACGACAAGGGAAAGCTCCTATCCATGCTAAAGGGAATGGTATGATTCCTAACTTTATTCCCACTTGTCATTTTTGTGGTATTGTTGGTCATATTAGACCAAGTTGCTTGCATTACATTGAAATGTGTAGAGCTAAAAGCATGATTGACAAGAAAAAGGCTAGAGCTAAGATGCTTCATAAAAAGGAAGAAAATCATGTGCATGATCCTTTTTCATCTTGTACTCTAGAACCTTTGTCCACTAGGATTGATTTAGTGTCACCTAAGTGGAGTAATAAGAATGAACCCGCTTGCTACGAGACTAACAAGTCTCAAATAGGTTCATCCAAGTCCAAAGGACTTGGTAGGTCCATAGGACCTCATACCCTTCTTTGAAGTGGTATGGAAATTTGACCCCATATGGGGAACTTAAGCAAAGAGAGCTATTTTGCATCTTGTCACTTGCAAAAAATTCGAAATATCTTGTGCTTCTCTTTTTGTTGCTTGAGAAAGCTTGGTTACACTATGTATACATATTTTCTATTCAATAAGTGTGATCAATGCTTGTATTGCAATCCATGTCATATTTATGTTCAAACATGCATTTTTGGACTAGGAGATATATACATAGGATAAAATTTGAATGACCTATAATGATCTCCATGACTTGATGATTGCTAAAATGACATGCTAAATGCTAATCTTGAAAAGCATGTTTTGATGATTGCATTTCTTAATTGCAAAAAAAAATGTGTGTGAAAAAGCTTATGAGACTCAAATGAAAAAGGATCTTGTATCCATTCAAGGATTTTACAATCCAAATGTCTCTCTTTCTTTATTGGTTGAACTTGTCTACTATCATACGGATATCTTATCCGGAAAAATCAAGTAGGGTGCAAAGTCGCTCATGACATGTTTAGCTTATAAAGTTGGATATAGTTGTTCTTAAATTGAAATCAATGAAAACCTATATCCTTGCTTCTCTTTTGACATTGGTGAAATTGGTTTGAATTCATATTGAAAACCTTTGTCATTTGCTTTGCCAAATACCATGATATTTTGGACTTAAATGCTACATGTCTTGTATGCAAAGCAATTTTTTGATTCACACATTTTATTTAAATAAATCTTCTTGTTTCTCTCCAATAAATTTGAGATTGCATAAAGTGACTTATATTGATTATGCATATACTAGAATGCTACTATCTCTCTTTGCCTTGAGTGACCCGGTTGGGGACTACTCCTTGTCTATATCATGACAAAAAGGGGGAGTATGTTGTGGTAAGGGGAGTTGCAAATTGTAGAAGCAATTGTGCATGTTGGGGAGAATACTAATTGAGGGGGAGTAACCCTTTGAGGGGGAGCATTTGCACATTCATACATTGCATAATGTTGTACTTAAATTTCTAAATGCAAATGCTTGTTTTATCTCACTTGATTCATCTCACTTTTACTTGTTTTGGAAAGTTTAGAAACCTTGTTTCAGGGAATGATTGTTCTACAAGAGATTGAAGACTTCAAGTTTTATTTTTATATATCTCTTTGTATTGTAGAAAATCTTCATTGACCCATAGGTTTATTTTTGTTGTGAGGAATCAATGTGAGTGGTGGTTTTGTCACGAAATAGCCAAAGGGGGAGATTGTAAGGATTCCCGTTTTGTTGATTGGCTTATTTCGTGATCAAACCACATGTTGGGGTTTTGAATGTAAGGGTAGTCTAAGTGATTAGTGTTGAAGATCAAAGGCCCTTCCATGACCTCAAGATACAAGCACGCCAAAGGTATAATCTCTTATGCTTGTTTTTCTTTGAAGAGATTTAGTAGCACACACACACTTAGCATTCTTGCTATGATTGCATACTTGCTTATTTTTATGTGCATCTCTTCACATGTCACTTTACACACTAGCACATTGGTTGATATATCTTGCTGTGTGTATATGTGCCTTAATTCGTTTCCCGACATTGTTCGGAAACGTCCGCGCTTGCACTAATGAGTGCTTGGTTTCACGCGAAGACCGCCTATGGAGAATGCCCTTGGCTTCTCCTTGGTTTTCACCATTGTTGGTGATCGGCGGTTATGATCGGCGGCCTGGCCGCCGAATGAAACCGCCGTTTCAGTCCAGATTGGTCTGAAGCAATTATGCGGTCAAGATCGGCGGTCACGACCGTCGTTCGAAACCGCCGTTCATACCTGATCGATTTTAATCTCTCGGGTTTGATTCGGCGGTTGGATCGGCGGTCACGAAACCGCCGAATGAAACCGTCGTTAATGCTCTGTTCTTCACGAGCTCAATTCGGCGGTCGTCATCGGCGGCCTGGCCGCCGATTTAAACCGCCGAACGGTGCGTTTCAGGGGCAAAAGTGTCTTTTCACATGCCCAATTCTTGGTGTCTATAAATATCACACTTTCTCATTATCTGAATCAGTTCTTTGACTCTTAAGAACCCTAATCTTCAAAGATAGATTTTGAGAGAAAATCAAATCAATAACTCATCTTTAACCACTCAAATCAAACCCCTTTTGCATCAAATTTCATATTGCATCTCCTATGTCTATATAGAGTGCATCCATGTATGGGTTTGCATCATCACAACTTGCTTGGTAAGATTTTGATTAATTTCATCTTATTGTAGTATTTTAAATACCAAGCCATCTCTTTTAAATTACTTGTATGTTTTTGATCATATGTTAAATACAAGAAAAGAGATTATTTGTGATGAATTAATTGAGTGTTGTTTTTGATAGATATCTAGGTTTTTATAATCTATGATCATCTATGCTATTTGACATGTCATTTAGCAATTGATATCTAGGGTTGATTTAAATTGAATATATCATCATCCTAAGATAAGCATTTAGAGTACCCTAGCTCTTATTGCATTAATTGAATATTCATACATATTCACATAGGGTTGTTTCTCTTCATTGAGAAGTAAGTCTTGAGGCTAAGAGTGCTTAGGCCTCAAGCAAATTGGAATAGGGTTGCTAATAAAGGCCCGCTGGGTAGAAGTGAGGGGTTACAGACCGGAGTGTTAGACGAGGTCTACATAGGTTGTAAACTTCATTTCAATTAGTGATTTCGAGTTCCGAGTGTGGCGCACTATACAGCCCCGTGGTTTTTTCCCAGTGGTTGGGTTTCCACGTATACATCAAGTGTTATTTAAATTCCGCACTATATTACACTTGTATGTATTTTTGACTAGTAGGGGCATTTTCGTAAAATTGACTTGCATGCGAAAATTGGGTAACAATTAGATAAAATCTATTCACCCCCCCTCTAGCTTTATATTGATAAACACACCTCGAGTATTTTGAGAACTTTCAGAAAGGAATAATGCACGGTGTGTATAAAACTAATCTAGAGGGGGGGGGGGGGGGGGGGGGGGGGGGGTGAGTGAATAGATTTTAAATGATTTTACCTAATTTTCGCATACAAGTCAATTTTACGAAAATACCCCTACTAGTCACAATAGTATAACAAGTGTAATATGGTGCGGAATGTAAATGACACTTGATATTTACGTGGAAACCCTCACGGGAAAAACCACGGGCTGTTATGTGCGCCACACACGAACCTCGAATTCACTAATTGAAATGATTACAACCTAATCCCGGTTTAATGATCTAATCCCGATCAATAATCATCACAACTACCTAATCCCGGTATAAGTGGACCTAGTCCAATTGCTTGTGATTTAAGCTACCTAATCCTGATAGCAACACAAGACTTAATTATCTAAGAAGAGATAATACAACCTAAGTGAAATATATGAAATATCCAAAAATGCAATTAGAGCTAGGTAACCCTATATGCTTATCTAGGTTGATGATTTTGCAATTAATTCAATCCTAGTTATTAAAAGTTAGATGACATGTCAAATAGCTTAGCTAAACATAGATTATAAAAACCTAGATAGCTATCAAAATACAATACTCAATCATGTCAACACAACAATCTCTATTTTGTATCTAGAATATATTCTAAGAACATACAAATAATAAAAGAGATGCCTTGATAAATAAAACACTAATTATAAATGATAATAGTGAAGAACATACCAAGGGAAGTGTGTTGACCAAGACCCATGCAAGTAAACATCCTAACTATGCTAGAAAATGCTTAGATGATATTTTGATGCATATGAAAATGGGTTTTGAGAGTTAAAGAAAGGTTCTTGGGGATTTTTCTCTTGAAGATATTTTTGCTCTCTCAAAGTGTGTATATTTTTCAAGTGAAGAAGAAAGCAAATATAAAGAGATATATATGCATCAGGTTTTCTAAAAAACAAAGGCACCGTTTTTATATAAATATATATATATATATATATATTAGGTGTGAGCAACAGACAAAAACGCACACTTTATATATATATATATATATATATATATATAATATTTAGGTAAGAACAATGAAAACAAATGAGAAAAATAGAAAAAATGGGTGAGCGCGTTGGGAGGCCGTGGCACACACGGGGGCAGAAAGCTCTCTTTGCCGTGAGCAGCCCGTGGCTCACGCCACCCTCTTGCTTGCCTTGCTAGGTGTGGCTATCATGCCACACTAAGCTGATTTCGGACCCGAGTGTTCTTCAGTCCAGTTGACCTCGAATCTTGGAATCCAATTCCGTCTTCGGAATATTAACCCGAACTTAATCATAAATATAGAAAATTATATAACTTTCCAATTTAAGCTCGGAATTAAAATTCGGTTTCCGATAAAAACACGGAATATCCCAAATGTCTTGGAAATCATCCAAAACATATAGAAAAGTCTCCGAATCGCTCGGAACTCATCTATGGACAAATCCACACATAAAATATATAACAAAGAAGTGCAAGTGTGAAATGTCATGTGAAGAGAATGCACACAAGTACAAGTATGCTAAGTGTGTGTGTGCTAACTAAATCTCTTCAAAGAAAAATAAGCACTAGAAATTATACATTTGGCGTGCTTGTCCCTTGAGGTTTGAAAGGGCCTTTGAGCTTTAACCTCACTCACTTAAACTACCCTTACACAATAAACCCCAACATATGGTTTGTCCACGAAATAAGCCAATCAACAACCGGGAATCCTTACAAATTGGGTTTTAGTTTTGTTTATTGAATTAATTGCTCTATTCTACTCTCTCTGATTATGTTGTGACCGCAAGTGATTTGAGTTTGTGGCTTAGTTTATCCATGAGATTAGGGTTTAGATGTGGATGACCGTTCCATTTAAATCTGAATCAAAAGCTTAATAAACAAGAAAATTGATGTATGCATGACCGTGCTATGTTAATTTGGTTTAGAGTTTTGTGTAAAATATGGGTTTTGACAATTGCTCATTACATGACCGTGTGTGAGTAATAGGAATAACCCTAGATCATTATTCCGTATTCGTTGCATGACCGTGTGTGAGTATTGGAAAGGATCTTTGAACCTAATTGAATTATCTTGAAAACAAGCCCGTAAACTAGATTGAAGTGTTTAACGAGACTAAGTGTGAGCATTGAGTGTCTAAGAAAGGTGCATCGATTCCCTAGTACTTCTCTCCATATATTCATCCCTTGTGTGATCTTTGATTTAATTTGATTTTAGTCTTTTAGTTTAGATTCTCATAATTTAGGTTAATATTATATTTCAACAAACTTCCAAAGTAAAGCATTATGCAATTTAGTCTTTTCGCATTTAGAGTAAATCCTTACTAGATTAATTGGCTTTGACCGACAGAATCACCGATCCCAGTGAACGAACTTTCTTAGTAAATTGAACACAGATTTTACTGCATCAATTTTGGCGCCGCTATCGGGGATTGGTATAGAATCTATTAGTTGAATCTAGTTAATTTAGTTAGGTAGTGTGTGTCATTACATTTTTTTTTTTAATTTTAGTTCTTTTTGTTTCATCTTACTTCGTGGTAGTTGTGTTTTTGGTGTTTCAGGTTTCACAGTTACATGAACGGACGTCGTTATCTTGGAGGTAATCTAATCCTTGCTAACGACGAGATTGACCGAGTAGGCTGGGTTGCTAGACAGCTCGAAGAAATAGATCTTTCTGTTGAGGAAATGGATACACTGCAGCCAGAAAACTACCCAAGGAATGCAAGCGAATTCTTTTTGTCACTTTTTGAAGACAAAGGTGAGAAAGATGTTCTTATAGGGGAGACTTGTGAAACAAAAACATCATCAGAAATCAGTAAGCTGAAGAGTGAAAATGCTAACTTGATGATGGAATTGGAGGCCCTGAGGAAGGAAAGAGATGAGGCAATTAAGAGGGCAGAAGAGCTTGCAAGGTTGGTTGAAGAACAAGAGGAAGATTTTGCCCACAAGACAAGGAAAATCCAAAGGCAAGCAGAACTGAAAGACCAGACAATAGATGCCATGAAGGAGGAATTGTGCAAAAACGAGAATACTTTGAGAATAGCAAAGGTGAAGGAAAGCGATTATTTAGTGGAGCTTGAAAAGGCCGAAAGTACTATCAAGATCTTGACCAAGGAACAAGGCGTTAAGGGAGAGACTTTCGGGCATAACATCATCAAAGGAGATTCAAGCCATTCCAATGCAAAGGTTAGTACTGTCACATGTGGTCCTCCATTTTTTCCTTACAATTGTTACTTTTGCCATACTAGGGGTCATAAAAGGGCCCAATGTGCGGAGTTTAATGAAAGATGCAAAAAGAAACAAAGAAAGCCGAGAGGAAAACCAAGGAGAATTCGACAAGTTTGGGTCCACAAGGACAAATTGGACCAAGTAAGAGAAACTATCACTGATGGGAAGAACGCCCCTGATATGAAAGAGTGTCTTAAACTCCTTGACACAAATGGTGGTAGTACGAGCAGAGAGGTCGCTCAGTTGAAAGTCTTCGTGCCTGCAGAGCCATAGTGCTCTCACACGTCTTGCCGAGACGTTAAATTAAGCGCTTGGTGGGAGGCAACCCACCTAGGTAATTTCTTTTTAGTTTTTAGTTTTTAGTTTTCTAGTTCTTTTTGTTTTGTGTGTTGAGTTCATACATGCCTTGCTTTTTCTTTATTCGTTGTCTATGCTTTTAATGTCATACAAACATTGAGGACAATGTTTAGATTAGGTTTGGGGGTGTGAATTCGTGTTTGTTTGATTTTTTTCGATTCATTGATAAATCTGTGAAAAAGTGTCCTGTTTTGAAACTTTTGAGGCAAACGTTTTGTTAAAACTGTATTGATTGGTGAGGAAATAAATTTTTCCGTCCATGCTGAGTTCTTTGTTTTTTCGATACGAATCCAACGGTATAAAGAATGAAAAATTCTGGGTAGTGGTTAAAAAGTTATGAATGTTTCTTCGATCAAAGGTCATGGGCAATGCCCTGTAGTTGCGAAACGGTGCGTGCACTGTCTTCGTCGTCTGTTCTCTCACTTTTCCACTGCGAATTTTGAAATATGTTCTACATGAAAGGTGTGTGTTTGCATGTCTAGTATCTTGTGCTAAAATTTGGTTAACTTTTGTTGAGTCATGTGAGATATATACGTTACAGAACAGACGTAGGTCGATTTCGAAAGTCATCAGTTTTTGAATTTTTGTCCTCCATGTTGAGATGCTTCTTTTGTCTGCTTTAAGAGCCGTAATATATGCTTTATTCACTGGGTTTAAACTAACTTCTTGCCACTTAGAGTTTTGCATTGCATTTTTCAAAATTTATGACATGCTCTTAATGTGATAGTGGATAGGATGCATAGTTGGATTGCCATGATTAATAGTGGAGACTACCCTTGTGAGTTCACTAAGCCAAAAAGCGTACATAAATGACATATATGAGGGATTATTTTGTTTCTAATCTTTAAACACTCAGTAGGTTCTTAGCATTAGATTCGATCTCTATGAGTTGTACATTGAGCATTAAAGAACAATTCTCATAAAAAAGATATCACATGTGGACTTGCTCTTGATTTGGTTGAACCTTTAGAAGTGATATAGGCAATGTGTGCTTGAACTCACTTAAAAGGCCTTAAATATTTCCTACCTTATGTGTGTGCTCTATAGCCCTGTTTGAAGCCAAACACAATAAGCTTTTTTCTTTCATCACCCACATTAACTTAACCCTAATAAGCTATAATTTAGCCATACCATATAGCTTGGGATCATATAGAGGAAGTGATGAAGATGATTGAAGGGAGTTCAAAATCTGTGACTCGTGATGTACATGTACCAAAGAAAAAGCAAGAGAACAAACACCAAAGTGGTGTCAAGAAGAAATAGATGGAAAAGTTGTTATATTAAAATGGAAAAAGAAAAAGAAAAAAAAGAAAGAGATAAATGAATGAGATGATGAATCAAATATAAGAGAAAAGGAAAAGAGCGTTACAATGAAGTGATGAGAAATCAAAATCAACTCAAGAAGGAGGACGAACGAAAATTGTTCAAGAAGCCTAGATGCAAGTGGAATGAAGAATTCGAAGAAATTCGGCCGAGTATGAAGTTTGCCGAAGAATTTCTCGATATGATCCTAGGTTTGTTTGCTATCCTTTTCCCGTTCTTTCTTAGCCTTCATCCAATGGCCCCGTTACAACCAAAGAAAAGACCTAATTGATCTTTTAGGGATGCTAGCTCGAGAGTAAGGTAAACATGTGCTCTATCTTTTTCTTAATATTTGATTCTTTTCATGAGATCTTTTGCATACAAATCAAGCGTTCTTTCAATGATATATTCATATGCGATTATAATTTGAAATTTCTTGTGCATAACTTCTTTTGCATATGCTTGATGAGTGTATTTGCCTAGGTTCTGTGTGAAATATGAGCGATATCGTGTGAGAATTAGAGTTGAGGCGAATTACATCTATGGCGTTTGGCGAATGTGTTTTTGAAGCTAGAATGTCTTGAGCTTGGGCTTTTCATTAAAATTGAGCAATGCTTTCAAATTTGTGACTTAACTTTAGTCTTTACCTATTGGCTCTAGCATGCATTGGCTTGAACGGTACATGTGAGTTTGCATCTTGATTTATTTGACTTTTCGCAGAAATATGTTTGTGGGTAGCATAGCTGTAAACCCTCAGGAGACAAAACTCCTCCTACTAGGGACACCTAGAGGTTTAAAGGCATGTAGCATACGCTCAATGCTATCGTGTTCCCTACGAAAGTGGCCTAGCTTAGATTTAATTTTGTTTTTAGATTTTTAGTTTTTGTTTTTAGTTTTGTTTTGCTCGAGGACTAGCAAAAGATAGGTTTGGGGGTATTTGATCGGTTCATTTCTATACATGTTTTAGGCCCCGAATTCCTATTATTTATGCTTTGTTCTAGAGTAAATTAGGTTGTTTAATGTGTTTGTTGAGCATGTGTAGGTCCATTCCATTCTAGTGGTGTTAAATCTTATTTTGGAAGAAAAGGAATCAAAAGATGGAGAAAATGAGCAAATTGGAAGAAACAATGAAAAGATGATTTTCAGCCAGTGCAGAACCTCTATGTTACGGGGCCCATATCTCTCAGCTTCGATTGAATTGTGTGTCCTACCACCTATGGATGGAAAGCCCCGGAAGTCTAGTTTTCGGTGCACTTCTCGGATGCAATTCCAATATTCTTAGAAGAAGTTATGACCGATTTAGTAACCGAAGGTCAGAGCTGAAAAGAATTATCGCGGCCCAGACCGCCCCCCATGCAACTTGCCTAGGGAGCGGCCTAGGCAGCGACCCAAAACAGAAGAATTTCCGCTTGACATGCAGCTACCGAGGCAACATGCCTCCGGAGCGACCCAAGGAGCGGAATTACGTATTTTTGGCGGATTTCAACTCCGAATTGGTCCAGAACTGTTCCAAAACTTCCCAAATCAAATCCTAATAATTTGAGAAGATCAAGACATGTTTGGGAAACTTCCTAAACTCAAATTAGGAGTCAATCATCAAGATAGGAAATCCAAGTTAGGAAAGGATTCTCATTCCTTGTTTCATTCTACTTTCCCACTTGGTGTATTTTCTAAACCTAAGAAGAATTGGGGGTTCACAAGGAAAAGTCACCTATAAATATTTCCTATTCTTTTCAATTCAAATGAGACAGCCAAGGGAGGTTCCAAGCCACAGAAGGGGGCCGTTCCCCATCACTCCGACCACCATACATTGGGTTTTCTCTACATCTCTTCTATGTTTTTGTTCTCTCCATTGATGTGTAACTAAACCTCTAACTAGGGGATTGATGTAACCGATTTTGGATAACTCTATGTGAACAATTAGTCTATCTTTTGTTAATCAATTGGGTTTTAGTTTTGTTTATTGAATTAATTGCTCTATTTTACTCTCTCTGATTATGTTTTGACCGCAAGTGATTTGAGTTTGTGGCTTAGTTTATCCATGAGATTAGGGTTTAGATGTGGATGACCGTTCCATTTAAATCTGAATCAAAAGCTTAATAAACAAGAAAATTGATGTATACATGACCGTGCTATGTTAATTTGGCTTAGAGTTTTGTGTAAAATATGGGTTTTGACAATTGCTCATTACATGACCGTGTGTGAGTAATAGGAAGAACCTTAGATCATTATTCCGTATTCGTTGCATGACCGTGTGCGAGTATTGGAAAGGATCTTTGAACCTAATTGAATTATCTTGAAAACAAGCCCGTAAACTAGATTGAAGTGTTTAACGAGACTAAGTGTGAGCATTGAGTGTCTAAGAAAGGTGCATCGATTCCCTAGTACTTCTCTCCATATATTCATCCCTTGTGTGATCTTTGATTTAATTTGATTTTAGTCTTTTAGTTTAGATTCTCATAATTTAGGTTAATATTAGATTTCAACAAACTTCCAAAGTAAAGCATTATGCAATTTAGTCTTTTCTCATTTAGAGTAAATCCTTACTAGATTAATTGGCTTTGACCGATAGAATCACCGATCCCAGTGAACGAACTTTCTTTGTAAATTGAACACAGATTTTACTACATCAACATGGCTATAAGTTGTAATATGAACTAAACTTCTTGGGATAAGGCCAAGATAAAGCTCAATCCATGACTATCTAAATAAATGACCCTCAATTTTATCTATGCTTGTTTGTGTTTTAGAATGAAATTTTCATGTGCTTATTGCTTTTAAGTGGCTAGTGAAACAAATTATAGGTGTGTTCTAAATATTAATCTAGGGGGGGTGGGGGTTGGGGTTGAATAGATTTTATCCAATTATTACCCAATTTTCGCGATTAGTCAATTTTTACGACAATACCCCAAACTAGTCAAATTAACAAATCAAGCATATAAGTGTGGAAATTAAATGACACTTGATTTTTACGTGGAAACCCTCAACAGGGAAAAACCACGGGCTGGTAAGTGCGCCACACTCGAACCTCGAATCCACTAATTGTGATAACGTTTACAACCTAATCTCGGTTTATGATCTAATCCCGATCAATAACCGGTTACCACTACCCGCAAGCCTGTAAAAGTGGACCTAGTTCAATTGCTTGTGGCCTAAGCAACCTTAGCCATCAATTCTTAATTCTCAATGAAGAGATAAAAAAGCCTATGTGAATATGTATGAATATTCAAAGAGCAAATAAAGCTAGGGAACCTTAGATGCTTATCTAGGATGATAAAATGACAATTAATACAATCCTAGATATCAATAGCTAAATGACATGTCATAAAGCTTAGCTAAACATAGATTAAGCAATCCTATGAAGCTATCAAAATACAATACTCAATCATGTCAACACAACAATCTCTATTTTGTATCTAGAATATATTCTAAGAACATACAAATAATATAAGAGATGTCAATGATAAATAAAACACTAATTATGTAAGATAATAGTGAAGAACTTACCAAGGAGTGTGTGTTGACCAAAACCCATGCAAGCAAGCATCCTAACTATGCTAGAAAATGCTAGATGATATTTTGATGCATATGAGAATGGTTTTCGAGTGTTAAAAATGAGTTCTTGATTTGATTTTCTCTCAAATGTCTCTCTTTGAAGTTTAGGGTTCTTAGAGTCAAAGAACTTGTTAACCGCCAAAAATGGCGGGGGTCAAAGAAGAACTTTCCATCAGCATTAGAAGATAAATCAAGATAGAAAGACATCATAGAAGGGCATCTCGGTACCCATCCACTCCATAAATTGGTCAGGTACAACCTCCTACTAGTCCAGATCAAAATCAAGGGTTCCTAGACTCAAAAGGTACCAGGAAACATAGAAGACAAGGTTCTAGTGACTCCACTGCTGCAGGATCCTAGTACCTTTCTGCCATCTGGAATCCCGGTACCCCGATACCCTGATACACTCATACAAAATTAGATGAACGGGAAGAACGCAAGATACTTGAGTACCCCGATCCCACCTAAAACTAGCCAACCAAGTAGTAAGTGTCAGGCTAGTGGACTACCAAGTATCAAGACAGCATCAAGTACGCCAAAGATCAAGCTACATAGAAAGGACAAGCATAACGACAGCGTTTTAATAACAAGGAAGTGGATTCTTTCCCGCCACTTAAAGAGTTCTATTTGAAATACAAGTCAATTACATCAGAAGTTCGCCAAATAATGGATCTCTAGATTCCTCGAAGGAAAGAAACGATCTTCTTGCCAATCACTACTAAGTGCTCCGAAAAACTCTAGGTCACAAGACCGAATTTAGAAGAGTGCTGTGCACAAAACAAAGACCTATATATACATCGTATTATCACAGAGAAAGGGAGGACTGGATCGCAACTTGAGTACCTAACCCTACCATAGATTTTTTCCACTTATCGACATGCATGAGAGCTCCATCACCATAGCCAACTGAGTATTTTTATCCAATCACCATAGTTATCTAAAACCTCTGTTGTATTCATGTCATGTTTTCATTATCAATAAAAAAGTGTTACGTGTGATCCTATTATTACATTAATTTTTGCCCACCATTATCATTGCTTTTTACAGGTTTTATTAGGAAGCTAAGGGTATCGAACTACTTGATACTCCTCCGACTGAAATCTACCCCAATTCCAGTCCCCTAAATTGTTAATTGAAAAAGTCACCCAGTGACAATTTTCGGTTAATACTTTTGGCGCCGTCTGTGGGAAACTACTCCCAACATTTAACAAAGCTATCTAGCTCTACCAAGAAGATTTAGAAGATGAGGCTTCGATCTTCTCAGGGGCAGCCCGCCCCATCAGGGCCTCATTCCCTTGCTTCCACTCAGAGAAACCAAAGGACGAGGAAGGGAACAAGAAGCTAGATCCCAGTGCCGATTCCTCTACCCAATACAGGCTCCGCGGTCTAGGAGGTAAATCAGGATACCATGGAACAGCACGCTGCGGCTTACGTGGAAAGTATTCGTCTCCGGTTGATCGGTCAAGGAATACCCTTTGAAGCACCCAGGCTCGTGGGAGAGGCCGGACTGAGTACTCGGGTACCAGTCTTTGACAGACTTAGGCCACCATTGCTAGTGCCAAATCATCCTAGAGATCTCAGACCCCGACAGGTGAAGTCAGCATTCGACATCTCTCCCAAAAGGATCCAGCCAACAACTAAACCGGCAGCAGAGAAGAGGAATCCATAGCCTGATGCAGGTGGTAGTACCAGGCCCAGGAGAACCCCGTGGGGTACTCGGCTCTAGAGGGAGGAATGCAAGGAGCCAACGGTGGAATCCGAAACTTCGGATAACGAAGGTGTTAACCACCAAAAATGGTAGGGATCAAAGAAGAATTTTCCATCGGCTTTGAAAAGAAAGTAGGGGTAAAAGGTGACAACGAAAGAGGTATCTGGATACCCCGCCTACCTATAGAAGGGCCAGGGGTATGGACTTCTACCCAGCTCGACCAGGTCTAAAACCTATAGGACCTAGAAAGTACCAAGGAAACACAAAGACAAAGCCCCGGGGATTCCACTATTACAAAATCCTAGTGCCAGTCGGCCTCCAGATACCCTGGTATCCCGGTACCCCGGTATCCCGATGCGCTATAATATAATTCAAGAAAGATAAGAAGAAGGTGAGGTGCTAAGTATCCCAATCCACCAAAAGCTAGCAGCAAACACCTAGTAAAACCTAGTACTGCGACCCTGCCTAAAACGAGAAGCAGGTACCCCGAACAGCAAACCGAGAAGAAAGACAAACATTAAACGCCATCGTTTGAAGTTTAATATTACATACATTCCCACCACTCAAGAGTCCCATTCAAAAGGGGAGTCAACTCTTTCAATTTAAAAAGGAATCACTGGATTATTAGGATCAAGACCCTGACGAATTCAGGGATCGCCAATGAAAGACCCGTAGATTGCT
Organism: Acer yangbiense; assembly: GCA_008009225.1. Classification (NCBI taxonomy): domain Eukaryota; kingdom Viridiplantae; phylum Streptophyta; class Magnoliopsida; order Sapindales; family Sapindaceae; genus Acer; species Acer yangbiense. The sequence goes on along the minus strand of CM017765.1, from coordinate 14,651,252 downwards.
AAAACCCTAGACCGAAGTTCTAGGAGTGCATGGCAAGACACGGACCTATATATTCATCGCATGATCACAGAGAAAAAGGGACTGAAACCCTACCTCATACTTTTCTACTTATCGATAGACACGAAAGCTCCATCGCCATTATCCATCAAGTTTAGCTTACCTTTCTCATATATTGATAGTTAGGCTAATGATTGATTGTAACCTCGCCATATGTTTATTTTGAATAAAATGAGTTGAATATTCGTCCTACCATATGCTTTAATTTATTCTTCTTACTACGATCATATGCCATTCTTAGTGAATCTTTAGGAAGCAAAGGGTATCGAACTACCTAATACCTTTCTGACCTAGATCTACCCCGATCCTGGTTCCTCTTGAATTGTTAATTGGAAATATCACCCCAGTGATAATTTTCGGTTAACACTTTTGGCGTCGTCTGTGGGAAATAACTCCCCACCCTTAACAAACTACCAAGCTCTACCCAGAAGAAGTAAAAGATGAGGCTCCGGTCCTCTCAGGGGCAGCCCTCCAACTTAGAGCCCATTTCCCTCGCTTCCACCCAAAGAAACCAAGGGAAGAGGAAGGGAGCAAGAAGCCAGATCCCGGCACCGGTTCCACCACTTAACACCGGGACAACACCACAGGACCCCGCGGTCCTAGAGGTAAATCGGGATGCCATGGAACAACATGCTACAGCCTATGTAGAAAGCGTCCATCTCCGAATGATCGCCCAAGGAATACCCTTTGAATCACCCATATTTGCAGAAAGGGCTGGACCAAGTACCCGAGTACCGGTCTTCGACAGTCTCAGCCCGTCGCTACCAATACCGGATTATCCTAGAGATATTAGACCTCGATAGGTGAAATCAGCATTCGACATCCCGCCTAGAAGGATCCAGCCAACAACTAGGCCGGTGGCAGGAAGGAAGAATCCTCAGCCAGATGCAGGTGGCAGTACTAAACCCAGGAGGAACCAGCGGGGTACCTGGCCTTAGAAGGAGGAGTGCGATGAACCTACGGTGGAGTCAAAAACTTTAGACAACAAAGGTTCAGTAGCCCGATCCAGGCACGACGGATTCAAACACCTTGAGGATAAGATGGCCAAGATGGTGAAGGAACTCGAGGAATTGAAGAAGGGAAAACACCGGGGTATCCGGAAGAACCCCTTGGGGGAGATAAATGCACATTTCTCCAGAAGGATTCGGGAAGCTGAGTTACCCTCCAAATTCAAGATGCCCACCGAGATGTATTCCAGATTGGAGGATCCCGTGAGCCACATGGAGAGCTTTGTCCACCAGATGGAAATCCAGAATGCCACTCGGTCAGCTATGTGCAGAATGTTCCTATCCACTCTGACCGACTGCGCAAAGACTTGATTCAGAAAAGTACCTCCAGGTAGTGTGGATTCTTTTACAAAGCTCGTTACAGGTTTTTATGTCCAGTTTCAAGGGATCAAGCCTTGCCCCAAGGACCTCGTCCTACTGCAATATGTGATCCAGGAGTGAGGTGAAACACTGAGATCCTATGTAGAGAAGTTCCATAAGGAAGTGATCCAGATGGGAGTGTTTGTCGAGAAAGAGACCTTGGCCAATTTTAGAAGGAACCTGTGGGCTGACAGATTGTTCCGATCATTTGCCAAGCATCCACCTGAGACCTACTAGGAAGCCTATGATAGGGCGCTGGAGCAGGTGGACATAGACGAGCAGCTCCGAGTCAAGGTTGAACATGATAAAGCCCGAACAACTAAACGGCCTAATAAGGAGTCTCTAAAGCCGGCACCTGTAAAGAAGTTCCTGAACCCTCCTCCAAATCGATTGACATACAGGCCACCTCCTCCTCAACACCGGGAAAGATACATGGCTAGAAAGACTCTTCTCCAAGCAACAGCTCCACTTAGAGAAGTAACCCGGGTATCAAGTGAGGAAGACTGGTACAACCACTACACTCCTCTCAATGCGTCCCGAGAGACCATATATCTGGCCATTCATGATAAAGGGCTTGCTCAGGAAACCTGGTCCAATAAAGATCCCAGCTGATCAAAGAAATCGTTACAAATACTGCGATTTTCACGAGGACGTCAGACACAACACATCCGAGTGCTACAGCCTTCGAAACCAGATTGAAGGATTGGTGAGAGGAGGACTCTTAGTTGAATTTTTACAACAAGTGCGGGATAGCATCAAGGTAGGGAAGGAGGTTCAAGGGGAAATGCGAGATGCAGAAGAAAGGAGGAAGGACGAAGGAAGGGATTTGATGTAATAGATTCAGGTCATTCACACTATCAGTAAAGGCCCAACACTAGCAGGGACTTCTAACAATTAAAGGAAGAACCATGCTAGGAAAATCCCAAGGCTCACCACTGGTCAGGATGTACTCCGGGTATCCAGAGGATCATGAGATTATCTTCCCTCTGCTCAGATCATTTTCACTGAGGATGATGCCTACAACACAGTACAGCCTCATGATGATCCAATGGTGATCACGGTACAGATAGCCAATTGTCAGGTTCACCGCATCCTGATAGATACTGGAAGCAGTGTTGATATTTTGTTCAAAGAGGCGTTGGAAAAGCTCAACCTGAAAAACCCTTGCTACAACAGCTGTACCACACCGTTGTACGGTTTTACAGGGGACTCCGTGATGCTAGTGGGAACCCACATTCTGCCGGTAATAATTGGAGAAGCCCCCCTTCAACAGAATATCATGACGGAGTTCATGGTGGTTGATACCCCGTCAGCCTACAATGCAATCCTGGGAAGACCTCTCCTATCGGGAATCAGGGGAGTCCTATCCATTTATCACAACGTACTGAAGTTCCCGGTTGGAACCAAGGTAGGGGAAGTTAGGGGAGATCAGCAAGCAGCCCACACCTGTTATATAGTATCCGCCAACCCTACCATATTAGCCAGGCAGTACACCCATGTTACCAATGAGCCGGGCCATAGGATTTCATAGCTGGATCACTCCATCTCGGAGGAAGGAGAGGTGCCAAGTATGATTGTAGAAGAAGCAGAGCAGGAATAGCAGGGATAGATTGGTAGGTACCCCGCGGGGCAATTGGAGACATGGATGTCTACCCCGTAGATCACACTAGGAATGATGATCATCTTAAAAGGCTTTAACCTTAGAGTTTGAAAAGGAGTGTTATGTCTGTTGGTATACTTATGATATATACACCCCGATTTTTTGCTTTGTATTTGCGTTTGAGAAATTCAATAAAGTCAGCTTTTATTCTCCTACGTGATTCTCCTAAAGTTCACCTAGCAAGTTTTCACCATTTTTGATCGCCTCAAGACCAGGAAAGACCACATGGCAATCCTGCTGCCTTGGTCGGGGTATACCCTCCTCCAGGAAAGGTCTGGTGCTTAACATATAAGTGGCGTAGTCGCCTACCAGACTCAGCCCTATCAAGACCAGGAGGACCTATATAGACTTCCTGAAGCCTTGGACGGGGAATCCCCCTCTCTAGGAGAAACCTGGTGCTAAAGTGGCCTTAGTTGCCTACCAGGACATACCGCCAAAGAATCAAGATACCTTATAAGGATACTTGGTACTTACTGCTTTATATCGCCATATCCCCACATGAAAAACCTAGTGCTAAAGTGGCCTTAGTTGCCCATCAGGGCAGATCATTAAAGAATCAAGATATCTGATAGGGATACTTGATACTTCACTTCTCCAAATCACATATAAAATCCTGGTATTAAACGGCCTTAATAGCCTACTAGGGCAAAGCATCAAGGAATCAGATTACCATATCAAGATACTAGACACTCCATCCCGGTAGGCAATCATGATAAATCCATCATCAGGATCCCCAATGAAGAATTCATCAAGCTTCCACACTTAGACAGATAATGGTCAAATCAGGTTATCTAGGTAGCCTTGGCTTTATACCCGGGTCAAGTTTTCTGGTCAAGATAGTTCCGTACTTAGACAAGTTTACTTGGTTAAAAACGCTGCCAGCTTACGCTAAGAGGGACTATTGTCCAGGAATTGTTTCTAGAAGATAGGACAAGTGTGGGTTCCTCAGCTACTAGCCAAGCAAGATTGAAGCCCAGCGTTATAACAGTCCGGGTAAGCCTTACTTGGATCACACTCAAGCATACTGAAACAAATAATGCTCGTTGTGTACAATATATTAATCTAGAGGGGGGGGGGGGGGGGTGAATAGATTTTAACTAATTTTACCCAATTTTTGCATACATGTCAATTTTACGAAAATGCCCTTACTAGTCAAAAATACAAACAAGTGTAATATGGTATGGAAATTAAATAACACTTGATGTATACGTGGAAACCCGACCACTAGGAAAAAACCACCGTCTGTTTAGTGTGCCACACTCGAACCTCGAAATCCACTAATTGAAATGGAGTTTACAACCTATGTAGACCTCGTCTAACACTCTGGTCAATAACCCCCCACTTATACCACGCGGGCCTTTAAAAGTGGCTCTAGTCCAATTTGCTTAGCCACAAGTCTTAATTCTCAATGAAGAGATAATGCAACCTATGTGAATATGTATAAATATTCAAATAACAAACAAGGCTAGGGAACCTTAGATGCTTATCTAGGATGATGATATAACAATTAAATCAATCTTAGATATAAATAGCTAAATGATATGTCAAATAGCTTAGCTAAACATAGATTATGAAAACCTAGATAGCTATCACAATACAACTCTCAAACAGTCAATACACTAATCTCAATCTTTTATCTAACATATATATGAATAACATACAAGTGATAAATGAGATTGCTTGTTAAGAAAGACACGATATATGTAGGATATTAGTGAAAAACTTACCAAGCAAAGTGTGTTGAAAAACCCATGCAAAATGACATCTAGATGATCAAGAATGATGCTAGCTGATGATTGATGATCATGGAAAAGTGTTTGAGTAATCAAAGGTGAGTTCTTTAGTGAAATTTATCTCTTGGAAAAATATACTAAGTAAAAATATGATTTTGAACTCTCTTGGTCGACCTAGAAATGAAAGAGGCATATATATATGATGCCTAATTGAAGTGGTGCCGTTTTGCAAATTTGCTAAAAAGCACCGATTCTGCGCCCTTCATTCTGCGGACACGGACCGCATAACAGGGCGCATAATTCAGTCAAATTGAGTTGACTAACAACTTTGCGCCTATATCTGCGCCCTAGGCCGCCGAACAAGGGCGCCGATTTGAGACCTGACGTTCTGGTCCCTTTTCGGCGGCCTTTTTTGCTACCACTAAACACCGAACCAAAGGCATCGATTTTGACCAGAAACAAAGCACTTCAAAATGTGCCCTTGTTATGCGGCCACCGACCGCCAAACAAGGCGCCGATTTGCTCTATAGCTTACAACCTAAAATTAAAACATATTAAGGCACAACAAGCAAGAGCAATCAACAATCAATGCTTGAAGGGATTTTCAAAGCAATAAGGTGCACAAATAAGAACACACAACATATAAATAAGAACAATGCATGAGATGTGAGTGTGTGTGTGCAACTAATCTCTTCAAAGCAAATTAAGCACATAGAAGTTTACCTTTGGTGCTTATCAAGATGAGGTCTTGAAAGGGCATTGAGCTTGAACACTAATATCTAAGTTACCCTTACAATGAATCCCCAATATGTGGTTTGTCCACGAAATAAGCCAATCAAGATATGGGAATCCTTACACATATAAATACCATCCTTTACCAGGATATAAGCTCTACAAGCAAGCATATGATAAAAAGACACAGAGTAAATTGCAAAAAGAGAAGAATTTCGTTTAAGTCAATCAGGGTGCCCAATCCCCTTTTCCGGGCTACACAAAAAAAAAAGCAAAAAAAAAAGCAAAATAAACGAAAAGAATATCATAAGTAAATCAGGCATCCCTATGTTTTTCCCCCACTGTCTCATCTTGCCCGGATACGTCCACCTCCTTAGCTACCTTATCTCATGCCACATCATGATCTTCCTCAACTTCGGTCGTAGCCACTGCAATAAGAGGGTCCACTACCTCAGCAGGGCACCCAGAGTCCCACCCCAAATTGTCTTGAGTAGCATAGGGACTTTGGGATTCTTCCTCGACATTCTCAGGGATAATGGCAGCTTGAGAAGGACCTCCCTGATCTTGATCTTCAAACTGGGCAGCCCTAGCCATAATCTGATCGCGATCCCAGTTGAGAGTGGTCTGCAAGTTGAAGGGAGGAGAAAACGTCTTGGCAACTTCATATGAAGCAGTAAAGTATCCATCCCCAAAGGAAGAATCCACTCGAGATTCCAGAATGCTCATGGAACCCCATAGAGACCTGTTCTCATCCAGGAGGACAGCCATCTCCGCCTTAACAGTCTCCCGCTCAGCCCGGCGGTGAGTTGATTTAATAGTTTCCATGTTATAGGCATGTGTCATCCGCTTCAGCTCTTTCAAGGCAGCCCTCCTACAAGACTCAGACTCAGACTCAGAAGCAGCTTGAACCAGGGAAGTAGCATTCTCCTCAGCTCGGGCTAGATCGCTCCTGGTCTCCTCCAAGTTAGCTTGAAGTGCCAGGTTGGCCTCCTTCAAGGCAACGACCTGTTGTCCCATTACTAAAGCAAATTTAAAACCCTACAAAATAGAGAAAGATAGTAAATATCTCAAAAAGAAAAACTTATACTCAACAAGCTAAAGAGTTAAAGCTCACACCTCAACAAGCAAAGAAGCCCCCTTCGTCGCCAAGATGTCAGCAAGCAGGGAAGACATTGACTGCAGGCCCCCACCAGGGCAAGCAGAGATGAACTTGGAGATGATCTCCTCCTGGCTATGATCTCGAGACCCCAATCCAGAGGGAAGATCGGTAGGGGGAGTAGCCTCAGTGGCAGCAACTTTCTTCTTTTCCTCCCTAGTTGGAAGCTTGACTGGAAAAGTGGGGAGAGAAGGGGGAGGAGGAACCATTGTTGTAGGTTAGACAGTGGCAATAATAGAAGACTATTTTAGAGTAGAAAGCGGAGAAAATTTTGCATTGGCAGCCTGTGCCAACAGTTCGCTTAAGGATGGACGTGATGCGACCTTTGTTGGAAGAGAAGCGGGAGAATGTAGGGGCAACCCCGTGTTTGCTATAGGAGGGGTCGACGCAAGTGGTTGAGATCCGGAGGCAGTGCCGACACCGGAAGAAGAAGTAACGGGAGAGTTGCCTGGAAGGGGACCCGGATTTATCGGTCCTAAAGAAGAAGAAGAAGAAGAAGAAGAAGAAGAAGAAGAAGAAGAATAGGATAGGAAAGGAGAGGAGTATTAGAAACTGTCAGAAGAAAAATTAGTAAAAAATAAATAAATAAAAAACAAAGAGAGAAAGGAAAGACAAGAAGGAGAGCCTACCTGGATGCGCAATGGATATCTTCAGATACCGCTCCAACTGAGCACCTTTAAAGGGATCACAAGTGGGATACTTCAAATTGGTATAGTTCCTATCCTAGATCTGCTTAAGAATCCTGCTGGATTCTGTAAGAAGTACACCCATGCTCCACTTATCTTTCTGAGAGAACTAGGTAGGAACCGGGTACTCGGCCCCTTCTAGGTACGCTGACTGACCTCAATCACCCTTAACCACGACCCATTCATCTTTCCAGGATGGGTTGAATTTCACGTTTGCCCTAGGAACCACGAACCGCATCTTATTCTTCGGCCTCAGATAGAATTAACCCCGAGGGGCCATGCTCGTTGTTTGATAGATGTAACGAATCTCATCAAAGCCAGGCTCCCTCTCGATACCTACTTGCTCACATTGCTCCTTCCAGAGCACCAAGAACCCCGTCAAGTTCTTCCAGAATCTGGGTGAAATTTGTAACGGGGCTAGTTCCAAAGCAATGAGCAGCCTACGAAGAGAGGGTTGAAGAGGAAGCCGGACCCCGCATTCAAAGGCAGCTACATGAATTAACAGGCAGCCTGAAGGAGGAGTGTATACTTCGTACCCCCGATGAGGGAGAGAGAGACTGATAGTATCCGGGATCCTGTAAACCCTTCTAAGTCAAGCTAAGGTCTCGACTGTGCAGATTAAATTCAGGATAATCCGGCCACCATCAAAAGGGAGCATGGGCTCGACAAGAGCTCCGATAGAATTAACAGCCGGGATGTCATCCCCTTCCTCCTCCTCCTCCTCCTCCTCCTTCTCCTTGTCGTCGACATCGGCATCATCCTCTTTATCCGCCATCTGGACCAGGTCATCGGGTCTGTTGTGGAAACCTGACCCGATTCGAGGATTCCTACCAGAACGATGACGTTGAGACGGGATACCATGGCTAGCGACATCATCTTCGCCCCGACCACGTTTCTTTCCCCTGATAGACAGAGAACTCCCCTCCAAGTCCATCTGCTGCGCGTTCAAAAGATCTTCAAGGTTGTCAAGAGGACTGGCGGAGGTTGAACGAGAAATTAAGGAGGCAGGCCGAGGAGGCAAAAAAGGTGAAGGAGCATCCCTAGAAGAGGCAGGGAGTTTCGAAGAAGATGCCATTGTAGTAGAAAAAAAGAAAGAAGAAAGGTTTTAGTTCTTGATCTCTAAAAGAAGAGTGAGCGTAAACGAGTAAGGGGAGGAGTAATGCATTTATAGATAGGAGATGGACGGTTACCGGAATATAAAAGGAAATATGGAGTAATGGCTAAAGACATGCAAGAACGGTTACCGAAGCAGAGAAGGAAACATGGAGTAAAGGATGGAGACGTGTGCGAGACAACTCCGAGAGAACCTCGCCAAAGATGGCCTGTTTAAATTCGTGAAGCAACCACTGTTGGACACGTGAATTAACATTAAATACCGTCGTATACGAGGAGGATTTCCTCCTTAATAATGGAAACCAGCCAGACGAGGCCAGACAGAAGGACAGAATAGAAAATCCTTCAAGCGAACTAGAAATCCTGACTCTAACCCCAGCAAGGTACCGGTGTTCAAGTCAGGGTGGACTTCTGTTAACCACCAAAAATGGCAGGGATCAAAGAAGAATTTTCCATTGGCTTCAAAAAGGAAGTCGGGGTAAAAAGCGACAACGGAAGAGGTATCCGGATACCCCGCCTACCTATAGAAGGGCCATGGTATGGACTTCTACCCACCCCGACCAAGTCCAAAACCTCCAGGACCCAGAAAATACCAGGGAAACCCAAAGACAAAGCCCCGGGGATTCCATTATTACAAAGTCCTAGTGCCAGTCGGCCTCCAGATACCCCGGTATCCCGATACACTCTAACATAATTCGAGAAAGACAAGAAGAAGGCAAGGTGCTAAGTATCCCAATCCACCAAAAGCTAGTAGCAAACACCTAGTAAAACCCAGTACTTCGACCCCACCTAAAACGAGAAGCAGGTACCCCGAACAGCAAACCGAGAAGAAAGACAAACATTAAACGCCATCGTTTGAAGTTTAATATTACATACATTCCCGCCACTCAAGAGTCCTATTCAAAAGAGGAGTCAACTCTTTTAGTTTAAAAAGGACTTACTAGATTATAGGGATCAAGACCTCGATGAATTCGGGGATCGCCAATGAAAGACCCGTAGATTGCTAAAACCCTAGACCGAAGTTCTAGGAGTGCATGGCAAGACACGGACCTATATATTCATCGCATGATCACAGAGAAAATGGACCCAAACCCTACCTCATACCTTTCTACTTATCGACAGACATGAAAGCTCCATCGCCATTATCCATCAAGTTTAGCTTACCTCTCTCATATATTGATAGTTAGGTTAACGATTGATTGTAACCTCACCATGTGTTTATTTTGAATAAAATGAGTTAAATATTCGTCATACCATATGCTTTAATTTATTCTTCTTACTACGATCATACGCCATTCTTAGTGAATCTTTAGGAAGCAAAGGGTATCGAACTACCTGATACCTCTCCGACCAAGATCTACCCCGATCTTGGTCTCCCTTGAATTGTTAATTGGAAATATCACCCTAGTGATAATTTTCTGTTAACAGAAGGTTTAGTAGCCCGATCTAGGCACGATGGGTCTAAACGCCTTGAAGATCAGATGGCCAAAATGGCAAAGGAACTCGAGGAGTTAAGGAAAGGGAAACACCGGGGCACCCAGAAGAACCACTTGGGGGAAATGAATGCACATTTTTCCAGGAGGATTAGTGAAGCAGAACTACCCCCCCTACCAAGTTCAAGATGCCCGCTGAGAAATATTCCGGTTCGGAAGACCCCGTGAGCCATATGGAGAGTTTTGTCCACCAGATGGAAGTTCAGAACTCTACCTAGTTAGCGATGTGCAGAATGTTCCCTTCCACTCTGACCTATTATGCCAAGACTTGGTTCAGAAAGTTACCTCCAGGTAGTGTGGATTCATTTACAAAACTTACTATAGATTTTTGTGCTTAGTTTTAGGGGATCAAACCTCGTCCCAAGGACCCCGTCCTACTCCAATATGTGATCCAGGAGTGGGGAGAGACGTTAAGATCCTATGTTGAGAAGTTCCACAAGGAGGTGATCCAGATGGTAGTGTTTGCCGAGAATGAGTCATTAGCTAACTTCAGAAGAAACTTATGGGCTGGTAGACTGTTTCGGTCATTTGCCAAGCATCCACCTGAGACTTACCAAGAGGCCTATGACAGGGCACTGGAGCAAGTGGACATAGATGAACAACTTCGGGTCAAAGTCTAGCACGATGAAGCCCGATCATCTAAACGACCGAAAAAGGAGTCTCCGAAGCCTGCACCTGTAAAGAAATTTCAGAACCATCCTCAAAACCGGTCGACTTATAGGCCACCACCTCCTGCCCAGCATTAGGATTGATACCCAATGAGAAGGACCCCTCCTAGAGAGACACCTCTATTAAGAGAAGTAGCTCGGGTATCAAGTGAAGAAGACTGGTACAACCACTACATTCCTCTCAATGCATCCCGAGAGACCATATATCTCGCCATTTGTGATAAAGGTTTACTCAGAAAGCCCGGTCCATTGAAGGACCCAGCTGATCAAAGAAACTGTTACAAGTACTGCGATTTCCATGAGGATGTAGGACACAACACATCTGAATGCTATAGTCTCCGCAACCAGATCGAAGGATTAGTAAAAGGAGGACTCTTAGTTTAATTTTTGTAGCAGGTACGAGATAGTATCAAGACAGGGAAGGAGGTACAAGGAGAAATGCGAGATGCAGAAGAAAGAAGGAAGGATAATAATAAAGACTTGTGTTAACCGAAAATTGTCACTAGGGTGATTTTTCCAATTAACAATTCAAGGGGGACTAGGATCGTGGTAGATCTTGGTCGGAGGGGTATCAGGTAGTTCGATACCCTTAGCTTCCAAGAAATTCAATAAGAACGATGTATCGATAGTAGTAAGTGTAAGGTTCCCATTTGTTGATTGGCTCATTTCGTGGACAAACCACATGTTAGGGGTTCTTTGTAAGGGTAGCCTAGGTATCGATGTTATTGCTCAAGCCCTTTGAAGACCTCGTCTTGATAAGCACCGAAGGTAAATTTCTATGTGCTTACTTTTCTTTAAAGAGATTAGTTGCACACACACACTTAACATACATTGCATATGTGTGCATTCTCTTCACTTGTCACATTTCACACTTGCACTTATTTGTTATATTGTGTTATGTGTAATTGTGTCTTGTTGTCTTGAAATTCGTTTCCCGATAGTTTTTGGAAACGTCCGCGCATGCACTAGAATGTGCTTGGTTTAGCGCGAGGACCGCCTACGGAGAATGCCCTTGGCTTCTCCTTGGTTTTCACCTTTATTGGTGATCGGTGGTTATGATCGGCGGCCTGGCCGCCGAATGAAACCGCCGTTTGCTTCCAGAAGTGTATGGAGCAATTCTGTAGTTATGATCGGCGGTCTCGACCGCCGTTCAAGACCTGATTGATTTTATCTCTCGGCCTAATTCGGCGGTTGAAACGGCGGTCACGTTTGAAACTGCCGTTTTCATACCTGATTGATTTTTAATCTCAAGTTTGATTCGGCGGTTGGATCGGTGGTCACGAAACCGCCGAATGAAACTGCCGTTGGTCCCCTGTTCCTCTCGGGCCAATTCGGCGGTTATGAATGGCGGTCTGGCCACCGATTGAAACCACCAATCGGTGCGTTTCAGGGGCAAACTTATCTTTTCACATGCTCTGTTTTTCATGCCTATAAATACATCTTCTCTTGTTCTGAATGTGACTCTTTAATTATCAAGAACCCTATTTTAAAAAGAGAGATTTTTAAGAGAGAAAGCAATCAAGTTTGCTCATCAAACACTCAAACCAAAATCCATCTGCATCAAAGTTCATCTAGCATTCTCTAGCATATCTAGTGTAAGGTTCCCATTTGTTGATTGGCTCATTTCGTGGATAAACCACATGTTGGGGTTCTTTGTAAGGGTAGCCTAAGTATCGGTCTTATTGTTCGAAGCCCTTTGAAGACCTCGTGTTGATAAGCACCGAAGGTAAATTTCTATGTGCTTACTTTTCTTTGAAGAGATTAGTTGCACACACACACTTAACATTCATTGCATATGTGTGCATTCTCTTCATTTGTCACATTTCACAGTTGCACTTATTTATTATATTTTGTTGTGTGTAATGTGTCATGTTGTCGTGTAATTCGTTTCCCGATAACTTTCGAAAACGTCCGCGCATGCACTAGAATGTGCTTGGTTTAGCGCGAGGACCGCCTATGGAGAATGCCCTTGGCTTCTCCTTGGTTTTCACCTTTCTAGGTGATCAGCGGTTATGATCGGTGGCCTGGCCGCCGAATGAAAGCGCCGTTTCAGTCCAGATTGGTCTGAAGCATTTCTGCGGTTAAGATCGGCGGTCACAACCACCGTTCGAAACCGCCGATTCAAGACCTGATTGATTTATCTCTCAGTCTAATTCGGCGGTTGAATCGGCGGTCATGAAACCGCCGTTCGAAACCGCCGTTCATACCTGATTGATTTTAATCTCTCTGTTTTGATTTGGCGGTTGGGATCGGCGGTCACGAAACCGCCGAATGAACCGCCGTTTATGCTCTGTTCTTCACGAGCTCAATTCGGCGGTCATGATCGGCGGCCTGGTCACCGATTTAAACCGCCGATCGGCACGTTTCTTTGAAACTTACTTAAACGACCACACTTTGATTTGGCCCCCTATATATATGCCATTTTGTCTTTAGGTCAATTAAGAGAGTTCATATTCAGAATTAATACTTAGGATATTTTTCAAAGAGAAGAAAAATTCCAAGAACTCATTTTTTATTACTCAAACACTTTTTCATGATCATCAATCATCATCTAGCATCATCCTTGATCTTCTAGATGTCATCTTGCATGGATTCTTCATCATACTTTGCTTGGTAAGCTTTTCACTAATATCTTACATATTTTGTGTTTCTCTTAGCTAGCAATCTCAATTAATTACTTGTATGTTATTTTATATACTTTGAATACAAGTTTGAGATTAGTATGATGTATGTTTGAGAAGTTGTTTTGTGATAGCTAATTAAGTTTTGTGCTTAATCTTGATTAGCTAAACTATTTGACATGTCATTTAGTTTGATATCTAGGATTGTTCTAATTGCATATTAATCATCTTAGATAAGCATATAGGGTTTCCCTTGCTCTATGTTGCATTTGGATATTCATATATTCACTTAGGGTTGTATTCTCTTCATAGAGAAAGTAAGTCTTGTGTGTAGCATCCGGGATTAGGTTGCTTAGAACGCAAGCAAATTGGACTAGGTTCACTCATACCAGGATTAGGTAGGTGTGTGATTACTTCCGGGATTAGGTTGTAATCGTTTTACACATTTAGTGGATTCGAGGTTCGAGTGTGGCTTACTTACTAGCCCGTGGTTTTTCCTGTGAGGGTTTCCACGTAAAAATCAAGTGTTATTTAATTTCCGCATATTATACTTGATTTATTGCTTTATCTATTTAGGGGTAAATTCCTAATTTTGACTATCACGAAAAATTGGGTAAAAAGCTTAAAATCTATTCACCCCCCTCTAGATAGTTTTATACACACCGTGCTATAATTTGTTTCATCTAGGATGCTTGCTTGCATGGGTCTTTGATCATCACACTTGCTTTGGTAAGTTTTTCACTATTATCATACATAATTAGTGTTTAATTTATTATGGCATCTCTTTTATTACTTGATTGTTCTTAGATTATATTCTAATATTCAAGATAGAGATTGTTGTGTTGATTTGATTGAGTGTTGTTTTTATGATAGATATCTAGGTTTCTCTAATCTATGATTATCTAAGCTAATTGACATGTCATTTAGCTTTAATATCTAGGATTGTTTTTAATTGCATATTCATCATCTTAGATAAGCATATAGGGTTTCCCTTGCTCTATGTTGCATTTGAATATTCCTATATTCACTTAGGGTGTGAATCTCTTTTTAGAGAATTAAGTCTTGTGTTGTGACCGGGATTAGGTTGCTTAATTTGTAAGCAATCGGACTAGGTTCACTCATACCGGGATTAGGTAGGTATGTGATTACTTCCGGGATTAGGTTGTAATCGTTTACACATTTAGTGGATTCGAGGTTCGAGTGTGGCTTCCTTACTAGCCCGTGGTTTTTCCCGTAAGGGTTTCCACGTAAAAATCAAGTGTTATTTAATTTCCGCATTTTATACTTGATTTATTACTTTATCTATTTAGGGGTAATTTCGTAATTTGGACTAACATGAAAAATTGGGTAAAAAGCTTAAAATCTATTCACCCCCCCTCTAGATAGTTTTATACATACCGTGCTATAATTTGTTTCAATTGGTATCAGAGTGGGTTCCTAGACATACATAGGTGATCCTTGCTTATTTTGGTGTGTTTTGCATTTTGTGTGATTTTTAATCATTCATACATTTGCATTCATTTCATTCATTCATAAACACTATGAGTGGAAACGGTGGAAATGGTGGTGGCAACGAAGGTGCTTCAAGCACAAGGCCTCCACTTCTTACCGGATTGAACTATTCCCAATGGAAAGGAAAGATGGAATCCTACATATGCCAAATTCATGACCGTGCATGGATGGCGGTGAAAGACGGATATGATCTACCCAAGATGACTCTCGATGGTGGAGGAGAAGAAGTATTGAAGCCTAAGGCGCAATGGAACGCGCAAGAGTTTGAGGCTTCAAAGTGGAATAGGAAGGCGATGCATGCCATCTTGTGTGCTATGGATGAAAATCAATATAAATTGATTCAAAATACTAGGATAGCTAAGGAGGCTTGGGACATCCTAGAGATTGCACATGAGGGAACCGAAGTGGTGAAGGACTCTAAGCTTCAAGTCCTCCTAACTCAATTCGAGATGCTTAAGATGGAGGAGAATGAGTGCTTCAACGACTTCGAGAACAAGTTGATGGATATAGTCAACCAAAGCCATCAACTTGGTGATCCATATTCGGATAGGAGAATCAAGCAAAAGATTATGAGATCTCTACCCGATAGGTTTGAATCGAAGGTGACGGCTTTAGAAGAAAATAGTGGATATAAGGATATGAAGCCGAGTGAGGTGATTGGAAGACTTCTAGCTTATGAGTCTAGGAAAGGGCCTATCTCTACACCCACTAAAAAGCAAAAAGGAATTGCTTTAAAAACCTCCAAGGATGAAAATGAGGCAAAGAAGGTTGACTCGGATGAAGACCTTGCCTTGTTTGTAAAAAGGTTCAACAAGGTTATGAAGTTTAGAAGAATGGGCTTTGGATCAAAAGGTCAATATTTGAAGAAAAAAGGCTCTTTCAAGAAGTTTGAACCTAGGCAAGAAAGGACCGAAAGGAAAGGGGTCCGATGTTTCGAGTGTGGTGGCATAGGTCACTTTGCCCCCGAATGTGCAAATAACAATGAGAGGAAAAAGGGAAAAGTGATGGCCGCCACTTGGAGTGGAAGTAGTGATGACTCCATTGAGGGAGATGAGTCTTCAAGTGATGAAGAGCTCATGGCTAATCTCCTAGCTTTTGCCTCCTCCCATAAAAGCAAAAGTGCTAGTGAGAAAGAGGAAATGAGTCAAGAGGAAAATGACTCAAGTGGAGAAGAAAGTTATTCCTCGTCTAACTCTATAAGTAGTTTTGTGGAGAAAGAGGTGCTTGCTAAATGCCATGCCGAGTTTAATGATTTAGCAATCAAGAGCACAAGAAAGATTAAGATGTTGAGAGAAGAAAATCTTGAGCTTGCATCTCATAATGACCACTTAGGTGAACAAGTGGAAAAATTCAAGAAGATGGAAGATAAGCTAAGAGAGGAGTTAGTCTTATCTAGAAGGAATGAAGAAAGTCTAAAGAGGGAGCTTGAAGAAGTTAGAGATTCTATGACTAGGATGGATTCTAGCACCAAGAAGCTTGACCATATGCTTGGTGTTGGAAAGAGTCCATGTGACAAGAGGGGTCTTGGGTATGAAGATGACAAGAAGATCTCAACCTCTAACAAGACCGTGTTTGTCAAGGGTTTGAAGAACAAAGAAATTTCATATGTGCAAATTCCTAGGAAGAAGTTAGAAGTAGGACAATGTTCAAATGCACAAGTGAAGATGGGGCCAAGAAGGCAAACTCAAGCTCAACCCCCTAGGGTCCCTCAAGCCAACATTCCTCCACAATTGGCTCATAAAGGAAAGAGACCTATCATGCAACCTCAAGCTAGGAATCAATCTAGACCGGTTCAACAACGAAGAAGGATTGAACCCTTTCATCCACAAAGACAAGGACAAGGTATGATTCCTTATTTTACTCCTATATGTCACTTTTGTGGATTTGATAGTCATATTAGACCACATTGCTTTCGATATATAAAAATGTGCAAAACTAGAAGCATGATAGAGAAGAAAAAGAAAAGAGCCATGATGCATGTTCCTAGGAATGATAATATTATTATGCATGATCCAAGGACATCTAGAGCCCATGTACCAAAGACCACTAAGAAAGCTAAGATTGTTTCTAGGTGGATTAGAAAGAATGAAAATGTTTGCCATGTTGCTCAAATAGCCTTGAAGGCAAATTCTTCTAATTTTTGGTATTTAGATAGTGGGTGCTCTAGGCACATGACGGGAAACAAGAGTTTCTTCGAGACTCTTGTTATGGAGGAAGGAGGATATGTCACTTCTGGTGATGGATCCAAAAAGAAGGTTGTAGGGAAAGGAACCATTTCCGTTCCCGGATTACCCTCCTTGTCCGATGCTTTATTTGTTGATGGCTTGAAAGCCAATTTAATAAGCATTTCACATCTAAGTGATGAAGGATATTCCGTCTTGTTTTGTAAAGATGATTGCTCGATCCTAAAGCCCGATGGACAAACCTTATTGAAAGGTATGAGATCTAGCGACAATTGCTATTGTCTTGAAGCTAGAATTGTCTCAAACAATGTGTCCATGGATGAGCAAATAGAGTTGTGGCATGAAAGACTTGGCCACATGAACTTTAGGGATTTAAGAACCCTTGGAAAGTTCAATTGTGTGCGTGGCCTCCCTATGCTTGGGAAGAAAGCCAATGGTATTTGTGGACCTTGCCAACAAGGAAAACAAACCAAATGCATGCACAAAAAGGGCAAGTATCTCTCCACCAAGGAGCCCCTAGAGCTTCTCCACATGGATCTCATGGGTCCTATGCAAACCGAGAGTTTAGGTGGAAAGAGATACATTTTTGTTTGTGTTGATGATTTCTCTAGGTTCACATGGACATATTTTCTTAGAGAAAAATCCGAAACTTTTGATAAGTTTAAAATGCTTTGTAATAAAATACAAAATGAAATGAACTATATTATTAAAAGCATAAAACGGATTAGAAGTGACCATGGGAGGGAATTTGAGAATGCTACTTTTGAAACCTTTTGTAATGGTTTAGGCATCTCCCATGAGTTTTCAGCTCCTAGGACACCTCAACAAAATGGAGTTGTTGAGAGGAAAAATAGGGTCGTTCAAGAGATGGCCCGTGTGATGTTGCTTAGCAACAATGTCCCTAGGAACCTATGGGCCGAAGCCATCAATACGGCTTGCTATATAGGAAATAGAGTTTTCCTAAGGCCCGGTACTAGAAACACCTCCTATGAGTTATGGAAAGGCAAGAGGCCAAATGTTAGCTACTTCCACACTTTTGGAAGCAAATGCTACATTTTGAATGACCGTGATCAACTTGGAAAATTCGATGCT
The DNA here is from genome assembly GCA_008009225.1 of Acer yangbiense. Classification (NCBI taxonomy): domain Eukaryota; kingdom Viridiplantae; phylum Streptophyta; class Magnoliopsida; order Sapindales; family Sapindaceae; genus Acer; species Acer yangbiense. The sequence continues at coordinate 14,633,179 of CM017765.1, read as the reverse complement.
AAGAGTGATGAGGGTATTTTTATTGGCTATGCCTTGAATAGTAGAGCCTATAGAGTTTTCAATTTAGAGACTCTAAGTGTTATGGAATCATCCAATGTCGTATTTGATGATTCTAGGCTCAAGTCAAATGATCATGAGGAGGAGGTTATTTTTAGTGATGTTTCTCCTTTGGAGAAGGTTGTGGTGTCTCCTAATGTTGGGACATCTAATGTCAACAACGATGACACATAACCTATTGATAGAGTTCCTCTCTTGGACTCTAAAGAACCCGCTCCATGGGTTAGGAAACTCCATGATAAAGAAGATATCATTGGAGAGGTTAATGAGGGTGTTAGGACTAGACGTCAACTTGCTAATCTTATTAGCTACACATGCTACACCTCTCAAATTGAACCCAAAAAGGTTGAAGAAGCCTTAAATGATGAATTTTGGGTTCTTGCCATGCAAGAAGAGCTAAACCAATTCGAAAGGAATGAGGTTTGGACTCTAGTTCCTAGGCCTAAGACCACTAATGTCATAGGCACTAAATGGATATTTAGGAACAAATCCGATGAGGATGGCAACATAGTGTGGAACAAGGCTAGACTTGTAGCACAAGGGTACTCTCAAATTGAGGGTATCGACTTTGAGGAGACATTTGCTCCCGTTGCCCATTTAGAGTCTATTAGGCTTCTCTTGTCCATTTCTTGTGTGCACAAGTTCAAATTGCACCAAATGGATGTCAAGAGTGCCTTCCTCAATGGCTTCTTGCAAGAGGAAGTGTTTGTTGAACAACCCAAGGGGTTTGTGGATGCTCACCACCCCAACCATGTCTATCGCCTCAAGAAGGCTCTATATGGGTTGAAATAAGCACCGAGGGCTTGGTATGAGCGCCTCACTCAATTTCTTGTTGACAATGACTACACACGTGGTAGTGTTGACAAGACACTATTCATCAAAAGAAACAATGATGAGCTTTTCATAGCTCAAATATATGTTGATGATATAGTGTTTGGCTCCACCAACAACATCAAAGTCCAACAATTTGTTGATGTTATGTCTCATAAATTTGAGATGAGTCTTGTTGGTGAGCTTAGTTACTTCCTAAGTTTGCAAATTAGGCAACTAGATAATGGGATTTTCATAACCCAAGCCAAATATGCCAAAAACCTAGTGAAGAAGTTTGGTCTTGAAAAAGCCAAACATTGTGACACTCCTATGAGCACCACTTTGAAGCTAAGCAAGGATGCTAGCGGTAAAAGTGTGGACCAAACCTTATATCGTGGCATGATAGGGAGCTTGCTCTATTTGACCGCAAGTAGGCCCGATATATCATTTAGTGTAGGAGTTTGTGCTAGGTACCAATCCGATCCCAAGGAGTCCCATCTCTCTTCGGTTAAGAGAGTCATTCGCTTTGTGAATGGGACTTCTAATTATGGAATTTGGTACTCATTTGACACTAATCCTAGTCTTGTAGGATATAGTGATGCGGATTGGGCAGGAAATTGTGATGATAGGAAGAGCACATCGGGCGGTTGCTTCTTCCTAGGCAACAACTTGGTGTCTTGGTTTTGCAAGAAGCAAAACTCGATTTCCTTGTCCACGGCCGAGGTCAAGTATATAGCCGCGGGGAGTGGATGCACACAACTCCTATGGATGAAGCAAATGCTAGTGGACTACGGATTCAACCAAGGTACTCTCACTCTCTTTTGTGATAACATGAGTGCTATTAATATTTCCAAGAATCCGGTACAACATTCTAGAACTAAGCATATTGACATCCGCCATCACTTCATTAGAGAGCTTGTTGAAAATAAATGCATAGTACTTGAACATGTAGGTACTAATGATCAACTTGCGGACTTATTTACTAAACCCTTAGATGCTACTCGACTAAAAACTCTTAGTAGATCTATTGGGATATGTCTTGTGGAGTGATGTTCTATGATTGACCCTATATGGGGAACTCAAGCAAAGAGAGCTATTTTGCATTCTTGTATCTTGCAAAAAATTCTAAATAACTTATGCCTCTTCTTTTAATTGTTTGAGTAAGCTTGGTTGCACATATGTATATATGTTTTCAATTCAATAAGTGTGAACCTTGCTTGTTTACAATCCATGTCATATTTATGTTCAAACATGCATTTTTGGACTAGGAGATGTATATAGGAAGTATGATTTGAATGACCTATGATTATCTCCATGACATGATGTTTATTAAATAACATGCTAATAATAAAGGAAAACCAGATGAGACTAAATCCAGCTAAGTGTACTTTCGAGGTAGCAGCAGGTAAGTTTCTTGGGTTCTTGGTACATGAAAGAGGGATCGAAGCCAACCCAGAAAAAATTAAGGCTATCATGGATCTTGAATCCCCCACTACCCTCCAGCAGGCATATGGGCTGACTGGTAGGATAGCAGCGTTGAATCGCTTCATATCCAGATTTATAGATAAGTGCTTACCTTTCTTCAAAATCATTAAGTAGGGTAAGAAGATGAAGTGGGATCAGGAGAGTGAAAAAGCATTTCAAGCGTTGAAGAAGTACCTAGCTAGTCCGCCTTTGCTGGTAAAACCCCTCCTAGGAGAAGAACTGTAACTGTACTTGGCAGTTTCAGAAATTGCAACGAGCGGGGCCTTGGTTAAGGAATGTAGTGATGGGGCCCAGAGACCGATCTACTACATGAGCCGTGCTTTGACAAAATCTGAGAAGAATTATACTCTCCTAGAAAAGCTCGACTGTGCACTGGTGACCACAGCTAGAAAGCTCTGGCCTTATTTTCAAGTTCACACAATTGCAGTAGTAACAAGCCAGCCACTGAGACAATTCCTCTAGAGGCCAGACGTATCAGGCAGGCTAGTTCTGTAGGCCCTAGAGCTCACTCAGTATGACATAAAATACAAGGCAAGGACAACAATCAAGGCTCAAGCCTTGGCCGACTTTGTAGTAGAATTCAGCACGGCCTCCCATCCGGGTACTACTATGACCCCAAGCTCGGATCTTGAGTCCCCAGAATGGCCCAATGATCTTAAGGCCTGGATGCTATATACAGATGAAGCGTCGAATCAAGCCAGTTGCGAAGCCAAGATCGTTCTTATCGATCCTGAAGGGATCGAATGCAACCACTGTTTCAGGTTTGAGTTTAAAGCCACTAACAATGAGGCAGAGTCTGAAGCCTTTTAGCAGGAATGAAGGTTGCAGAAGAGTTAGGAGCAGATTTCCTCTTGGTTAAAAGTGATTCCCAGCTACGAAATTCAAGGGTATAAAGATGGAACAGATTCCTCGAGAGAAGAATCACCGAGTAGATGTCCTGGCCAAGATAGCTGCAACCGGAGGACAAACATTACCTAGAGGGATACCACTCAAACTAATACCCCAACCTAGCATTGCCACGGGGTTAGAAGTGAGCCCAGTTGACCGACTCCCTTACTGGATAGATTCTATAGCTAACTACCTCTTAAATGACACTCTTCCAGAAGATCCGGATCAGGCACGTAAACTGAAAAGGACCACTACCCGGTACTGCTTGGTAGAAGGATACCTCTATCACAAAGGAAAGTCACTCTCGTTGTTGAGATGTTTGCATCTAGATGACGTCCAATGGGCACTGAATGAGGTACACGCAGGGGACTGTGGCAACCATGTATCAGGTGAGACCTTAGCCTACCAAGTTCTTAGAATGGGTTACTACTGGCCTACTCTTCACCAAGACACCAAGAAATTTACGCAATCCTGTGAACCTTGTCAGAAGACAGCAAACCTTCATCACCTACCTTTAGAAAGACTCGCTTCAATCAGCACACCTTACGCATTTGCTACCTGAGGATTGGACCTTATCGGGCCACTTCCCACTGCGCCTGGTCAAGCCAAGCACGTTGTAGTGGCCATTGATTACTTTACTCGGTGGGTGGAAGTAAAATCCCTGGTCCAGATAACTGAAGCAAACACTACGAGCTTTATCAAGGAAAGCATTGTCTGCAGGTTCGGTACCCCGATGGCCATAATCACTGATCTGGAAAAGCAATTTGACAATGCCAACTTCAGGTTTTTCTATGAAGAGCGAGGTATCGACCTTTGTTTTGCCTCGGTAGCCCATCCTTAGACTAATGGGCTGGTGGAAGCAACCAATAAGACCATCAAGAAGCCCTTAAAGAAAAAGCTCCAACAGAAGAAAGGGAAGTGGGTTGTTGAGCTTCCTAATGTTCTGTAGGCATATCGGACTACCAAGAGGACCATTACTGGAGAAACTCCTTACTTACTGGCTTTTGGGACAAAAGCAGTTTCACCTATCGAGCATAGATTGACATCTTTCAGGGTCTATCACTTTGAGTTAGAAGAAAATAAAATGAAGTTGAGAATCAGTCTAGACCTCCTCGAGGAGAAGCAAGACAAGGCTGCAGAACGGGTAGCCGCTTACTAAAGCAAGATAGCCCGATGTTTCAATAGGAAGGTGAAGACTCGAAACTTTAAAGAATGGGACTTGGTCCTCAGAAAAGTGACCCAGAATACCTGGAAAAGGTCTAACGGGGTATTGGCCCCCAACTGGGAAGGTCCATACCTGATAAAGATAGTAGTTCGAAATGGGGCTTACAAGTTAGAAGACATGGATGGTTACCTGGTAGACCACACTTGAAATGCCGACCACTTTAAAAGGTTTTACCCTTAGAGTTTGAAGAAGAATTTACTTCGGTTGGTATGTGGGAGGAGTTCCTGATTACACTCCTGAGGAAACTTATCTTGATGTGGGTGAGCAGAATGAATGAAGCGAGCTAAGTAGGCCGAGTGGCCTTCCCGTTGATGATGAAGGTGAGCAGGAGTGCTCGCCTAACGAGTAGAGTGACCCGAGGGGTTCTACTGCAGACAAGGCAACTGCTAGTGGGCGCAGGCTTGGCTCTACTCTGCTATATACGAGGCAACTGCTGGCGCGTTCGGGCTTGGCTCTGTTGTCTCCGAGGGTGAAAAATGGGTTGGGAAGCCTTTCAGTGTCGCTGCACCTATAGAGATTCCAAACACTGCTGTGCCAACTTCTGTCTCTTTACCAACAACGGTTGTTAATGAAGCCGAGTTAGAGGATCCTCTGGCCAATCTCGACACCCGTAGTAGGCAATCTGGGAAGAGAAAGGTTTCATTTTTGCCTAGACGTCATGCTCCGAAGGTTCCTCGGGTAGTCACGTATGTTGATTCATCCTTAGGTGATAAGGGGACAGGCGCTGGGATCGAACGGTGATTAGAACTCCTCTAATAGGTCAAGCAGAGATTCTTGCTGGGGGCTTTACCGGCTCTTTTCCTCGGGAGGGGTCAACACATATCTTGCCTGATGCCGGTACTAGTGGTTCGGGACCGTCGAGCCAGCCTGGTGAGCCTACCCCCTAAGCCATGTTGAGAGCTATGTCTTCTGGTCATGCTTATATTAAGGAGGATAACTGGAGCCGCTTTAGGGTCGGCCCTTTGTCGGATCGACTCTACAATTTCTTTAACAACGCTTCCTATGTGCGTAAGCTGACTTTGGTTATCTTTGACTCTTTGCCACTGCTGTTTTATTTTGTTTTACTTTGTTATTTAGTTACAGATGGTCGCTGAGATGTCGGAAGCCTACCGGGCTGGTAGCACTCAGGCAGATAGAATAAGGCACCTGGAGGCTCAGTTGAAGGAGAGTGAATATGGCTATGCTCGGATTAAGTCGGCTTGCCGGGAGAAGATTAAATTGAAACAAGAGTTCATGGACCGGTGCTTGGCAAGTCAGATGGAAGCTGAGCAAAGAGCTTCTCTTGCTGTCGATAAAGTTAAAACTCTAAAGGATCTACTATCTTCTACTCAGGAAGCAATGCTCCAGGCCGAACAGAAAGCCGAAGAGGTTAAGTCGTCCTATGAGTGTCGAATTGAAGACTTGGAGCGCCAGGCCCTAACCGTTGAATCCCTATCGAAGGAAGCTAGACTGGAATTGAAGATGAAAGTATACAAATGTAGTTAAATTGCTTAAGGCATACCTAGATGGGGGGGGGGGGGGGGGGGGGGGGGAATAGGTATTTACACATTTTTTTCAATCCCTTGAACAAACTTTCGTTTGTCCCTCAAGGTAGCCTTACACACAACAAAATAAACCAAGAAAGACATACATAGACAATATGAGAATGTAATCATGTGAACAAGGTCTATGTCTATCACCTAGTTGTATGAGGTATAAGAACAAATAAATATAACAACAAAGAATACTTGTATTTCAATAGATGTTCAATGAGTTACAAGAGTGATCAAATATCACTATACAAAAATTACAATATACAAAAGAATCATATATACAAAAATGATCAAAAGAATGAATCCACAAATCACACTTTACAAATACTTGCTTTACAAGAAGAGTTGAGCAAGAAAGAGTTGGCATTGAAGATTGCCAAGGTGAAGGAGTGTGATCATTTGGTGGAGATAGACCGAATGGACCAAGCAATCAAAACACTTACCATGGAGGGCCACTCCAATGCTCAAACTCCAATGAAAAAAGGGAGAATTCCTTTCTCTTCCCTATCTTGTTATTTTTGTCATAGGAAGTGTCATATTAAATCTAGGTGTTTTGAATTTTTGAAGCATGCTAATTATGAAAGAACTCAACCTAGGATGAGACCTAATCATGTCAAGAAAATTTGGGTTAGAAAGGAATTAGTGGACAAAGTCCGGGTTGAACCTAGAGGACCAATTTGGGTAGTTAAGAGAAAGATGAATGAATGCTTGGTTGACCCTTATAATGAGCATCACGGTTTGAATTTGCATAATAGGATGCGCTAGTGCGGACTTGCAATTTTACATTTTATGCTTTGAATAAAGTTTGTGTGTTTTATTTTAGCTCTTGTTGTTTGTCTTTTTGCTTGTTTAAATTTCAAATAAGTGTTCCAATTTCCTTGTTAGTATGTTGTGAAATATAAACTTATGTTGTGTTTGGTGAAATTTGCAGGAAACAAGTCCAATTTGAAGAAAAGTGATTGTCGCCAGAAGGTCGCCATGGCGACCAAAAGGGACAAATGGCGACCACATGCAACAAGCACAAAACCTTATCGAAGTCGCCATGAGGTCGCCATGGCGACCGAGTGGACAAATGGCGACCTAGGGCGATCATCATATAAGTGTTCGTCGCTAAATCACAAGCGCCACACACAACAAAAGAGTGTCTCCTCTCAAATTTTCTCAACTTCTCAAGCCGTGGCACGCACGTAATCGTCAAAATTGGTAAGCAATCACTCTAGTTCTTCAATTTTTCCATTCACAATCATCCTACGTTGCATCTAGATACACCAGGGGTGGTTTTGAGTTTGATTTGAAGTGAATAGTGCCTAGGATTGGATTTTTCTAGTGGTATTGTGCATATTGGAGGTATTGAGACATTGATGTAATATTTGTGATTGATTGTGGAGATTGGAGAGTGTGGTTTTGTCAGTTAAGCGCCGTGGTGCTGTCGGATTTTAGTTAGACACTCAATGGCTCCCAAGATGAAATTGTCGAACAAGGGAGGAAAGATAAGTAAGCCGAAGAAGACGGTACCAGAATGCACACTGAATAAGGATTTTCAGGACCGAATGGACACATTTAGCGAAAAGAAGATTTGGCCTAAGAGGGGAATCAATTTGGAAAATTTGGTGAATACCCCCATTCCAACGACAGTGAATGACATGAGATAGGGAGGTTTAGTAGCTACTCCTCCTTATTACAGTGAGAGACTCGTGAGGGAGTTTTATGCTGGCATGAACCTCGGTGAGTTCATGAGAGGTGGTCCAATCTTGGTTAGAGGGGTTCCCATCTTTTTCAATGCTGCGGACATTAACATCTATTTTGGGACCACATTGTTAGAATTCGAAGGGTTGCGAGAACGCATGGTGTAGGGGATTACCAAGAATCCCTTATATGTGAAAAACTTGATAGACTTCGCAAACACTTTGACAATCATTCCTATGACGATCTGGATGGCTAAAAGATACGCTATCAAACAGTCCAACTTGAAGATTGAGCCCGCATTTTGGCATATCTTCCTAAACTCCTCACTTAGGCCGGTTTCCCACAGGTCTACAGTTCCTTTTGAGGTAGCTCGGATTTTGCATTGTATCATGGAAAGGCAGCCCATTGATGTGGGAATTATAGTGAAGATGGAGATTTAGAGGATTAGGTGAAACGAGTTAGAGTCCGATATTCTTCCTTTTCCATGCCTAATTACAGAGGCGTGCAGATTGGCAGGTGTGGATTTATCTGGGGATGTGCTTAAACCCCCTGTATCTGATATGGATTTGACTACATGGCGTCGCTAGCTAAGCAAGCGTGGAGATTTACCAACTGCTGGGAGGCGGAAAAGAGCGCGCAGATCTGAGACTAGCACGAGCGCAGAGGCAGAGTTTGATGGGGTAATTCCAGATGAGGAGCGCTTTGATGATGATGAGGATATTGGGGGACCCGCTATTGTTGATGATCCTAGTCAGCCTATAGGTCTTCAGCTTTTAGATGGTGTAGAGCGCATTATGGGCTCTCAGACTGCTGACTTTGATATTCTACATGCTGATGGTTTGGCTTTAGAAGCTAGGCAGAAGAACCTAGAGATGAAGCAGTCAGATATTATTACTAGAAAGACGACTTTAGAGAGTTTGGTTAGAGATTTGAGTGAGACCGTGGTCATGGGCTTCACAGAGCTCTGTCAGGATTTGAAGCTCACCCCATACGTCAGGAGACCTAGGAGGACCACTGATCCAGTAGCAGAAACTCCATCCTTTCCAGCCACAATACCAGGGCCCAATGTCACGGCACCAGTCTCCGTTCTACAGATTGCATGGTCTGTCGCTGAGGAGGCAACCCAGTTAGAGGAGGTTTTAGCCCATTCACTCACCGATCAGGGAGTTCGTTCCACAGGAGGTCCTTTAGTGGATGAGGCAGCAACACATAAGAGATGGAGAGAGAAGCAAGCCCGGAGAGCGGCTGCGGCAAAAGAACAAAGGAGGAAGGACCCGAGAGGAAAGGGAAGAGTTGATTATGAGCAGTCAGATGAGGAGTCAGATTGATACCACCACCATCTTTTAGACATTATTTTTTACTATCATCATTTGCATCATTTACTTACTTGGATATTGTTTAGTACTTTGGTTAATTTTCAGTTTATTATGTTGGATATTTTATTGCTTAATGTTTATTATTATCTTTCATTCTTGTTTTTATTTCTTTCTCGTTGTTTTTCTTGTTTTGTTGATTAGAATGAGTGTGTGCATTGAAACTCTGGTAGAGGATTTAGGGATTATGTGCTTTCTTGCATGATATTTGTCGATTGGATGATTGTGCATATTAGGATAAAAGAGCAATATGCCTACATATTGACACTCATTGAATATTGCCTTTGATATATGAATTTTTCGCTTTTAATGAATGGGTTGCGCCATGTAAAATATATTTTTTTTCTTCCTCCCATGAACATTGAGGACAATGTCCAATTTAGGTTTAGGGGTGCATTTGCGCAACACCACTTTACTCTCCATGCTTGGTTTTACAATTTGAGCCGATTTTTCAAATTTTTGCGATAATACCATATTGAGCATTCCTTGCTTATTGAGATTATGATTTACATGAGTAGTGAAGAATTGTGCATCTTTGTCATTGTATGGTTTAAATTAATGTCATGCCATTTGGGACTTCATTGAACAAAGCGTGTGCATCTTTTTCTCAAAATGTTAGAGTGGATTATCATTGTTGCTCGAAGGGCTAAGAATTAATAGTGGAGATTCCCGAGAGGATCACAAACACGGCCCAAAAAGAAGCATATTTTGAGTTGTCAAAATTTCACTCTTTGAACATGCTCTCTCAAACACTCTTTTAAGCATTTATAGGTCTCATTGCACTCAAATATTGCATATTATAGAATACTATAGACTGCTTGTGGATGCTTTGATTTGCTCATGGACAAACCTTTAGAAAGGACTCTAGGCAATGCATGTGAAGAAAACCGTAATTGGACTAAAACACTTCCTCACCCTCTTAAATGTGTGTGCTCCTAAACCCTTTCGAAGCCAAATACATCTTAAGCTTTTCATTTTGTGAACCACATCTAAATTAACCATATAGCCTAAATAGTAGACTTACCACAACCGAATGATTTTGCTAAAGGCTTAGGTTATATATGTAAGCTCTTTTATGTAAAAATGTTGATGCATGTACCTAGGCATGTAATTTTGTGTTTAGAGCAAAAGAAAAGCAAAAGCAAAAGAAAAGCAAAAGCAAAGAAAAAGAAAAAGATTGAAATGAAAAAGATGTATTTAAAAAAAAAAAAATGCAAAGCGAAGAAAAAGATAAAATGAAAAGAAAAATATGAATTAGGCACAATTGCCCTAGATAGAGGGTTTAGAAATTGAATAGGCTACTCAAGAAAAGTTTGAGTAGTGAATATGCATTTGAAACATTATTGTAAGTAATAGGCACCAAAGGCGTAAATGAATGTGTGAAGCAAGTGGAACTTGTACTAGAATGTATGCTGAAAGTATAATCATTTGGTTCCTTGTGATCTTTTTGACCCATTATTTAGCTCACCATTTGTAAGGATTCCCGTTTTGTTGATTGGCTTATTTCGTGGACAAACCACGTGTTGGGGATTGCATGTAAGGGTAACTTAAGTGATAGATATTCAAGTTCAAGACCCTCTCATGTCCTCAAGGTTGATAAGCACCAAAGGTAAAATTCTATGTGCTTAATTTGCTTTGAAGAGATTAGAAGCACACACACACTCACATCTCATGCTTAATTCATTTTCTTGTATGTTGTGTATGTGTTGTCATATTGTGCTCATTAATGTTCATTAACATCTCTTCTTGCATGTTAGTTTGATTGCATCTTGCATATCCAATTGCCTTGTCATGCTTATACTTAGGATTGCATTTTTGCATTGGGCGCTCCCAAAAGCGCACTACAGAAGCGCTGTACGAACAGCGCCCATTGAGCGCTGTTCAGACCTGATCGATTTAATTCGGTCGCTGTTGGGTCGCTGTATAGGCGCTGTACAAAGCGCTGTACAAAGCGCTCTACATACAGCGCCACTCTGTTTTCCCGTGAGAACAGAGTAGGGGCGCTATACAAGTGTTGTACAAGAGGCGCTCTACGTACAGCGCCCAAGGCAAATGTGAGGCAAACTTATCAAAACGACCACACCTTGTTTTGGCCTCCTATATATATATGCCACTTTGACTTTAGGTCAACAAGAAGAGTTCATATTCAGATTTCATACTTGGGATATTTTTCAAAGAGAAGAAAAATTCCAAGAACTCATTTTTAATCACTTAAACATTTTTTCATGATCATCAATCATCATCTAGCATCACCTTTGATCATATAGATGTCATCTTGCATGGATTCTTCATCATACTTTGCTTGGTAAGCTTTTCACTAATATCTTACATATTTTGTGTTTCTCTTAACAAGCAATCTCATTTAATTACTTGTATGTTATTTTATATACTTTGAATACAAGTTTGAGATTAGTATGATGTATGTTTGAGAAGTTGTATTGTGATAGCTAATTAGGTTTTGTGCTTAATCTTGATTAGCTAAGCTATTTGACATGTCATCTAGCCATTTATATCTAGGATTGTTTTAATTGCAAAATCATTATCCTAGATAAGCATATAGAGTAACCTAGCTCTAATTTGCATTTTGAAAATTCATACATATTCACTTAGGTTGTTTCTCTTCATTGAGAAGTAAGTCTTGGGGCTAAGAGTGCTTAGGCCTCAAGCAAATTGGAATAGGGTTGCTAATAAAGGCCCGCTGGGTAGAAGTGAGGGGTTACAGACCGGAGTGTTAGACGAGGTCTACATAGGTTGTAAACTTCATTTCAATTAGTGATTTCGAGTTCCGAGTGTGGCGCACTATACAGCCCGTGGTTTTTCCCAGTGGTTGGGTTTCCACGTATATATCTTGTGTTATTTAAATTCCGCACATATTACACTTGATATATTATTTTGACTAGTTAAGGGTATTTTCGTAAAATTGACTTGCTTGCGAAAATTGGGTAATATTTGATAAAATCTATTCACCCCCCCCCCCCCCCCCCCCTTCTAGCTTTATATTATACACACCGTATTCTTTTCACCATTCACCCAAACCCCTTTACAACCAAAGAAAGACCTTCATGATCTTTAGGAATGTCCATTTTATGAATTATAGTTTTCGCATGTTCTTTCTAATTCATGATGTGCAAATCCATTCACGGGACCATATTTTTCAGAAATTGCATTTTAAAATAACATCATATGCAATCAATTTGATTTTATGAAATTAACTCATATTGCATATGTACTTTTGAGGAAAGCTTACGGTTCTGAGAGAAGAAATGAGAGAATCCGGTAAGGAATAGCAATCAAGGCGAATTACATTCTAAACTGAATAGTACCTTTGCTTTGAAGCTTAGGCATTTTTGAATGTGAGATTGCGCTGCGTGCAATCATATCTAAAAGTGGCATGTTTTTAATTTTTACTTGACATTTTCTTACATGAATAGGTCCTCACTAGTGCATCATTGTTTTAATCTCTTCATTATTTGGTTTCGCTTATCAATCAATGGCTAGTAGAATCTTGATAGGTTGATTTGAACTTGTTTAAATATTTTGTTGTGAAATAGCTTGATAAATGTCTAGGGGTTGATTGATGATTGTTTTGCTCGAGGATGAGCAAAAGATAGGTTTGGGGGTATTTGATCGGACCAAATATGGTACGATTTTGTACCCTTATTTCCTACTCTTTGTGCTTAATTCTCGGGCATTTCCCCGTATTTAATGTTGCAAAATCAAGTGTTTCAGGTTTATGAGGCCTCAAAGGAAATTATGAAAAAGAAGAAGAACTTAGTATGAAAGAAGAGCATAAAGATATGAAGCAGGGCATTCTCGCCACTTGCTAAAGAAAGGTCGCCAGTTGGTCGCCCTAGGGTCGACATGGCGACAGAATGGTTTGTAAAGTCGCCATTTGGTCGCCCCAGGGTCGCCATGGCGACATACCATATTTTTCCAAGAAAGTGCATCAGGTGTGGTCGCCATTTGCATGTCGCCATGGCGACATTCAATGGCAAATGGCGACCTCCTCCCAAATTCCTCAATATCGCCATTTGCAAAGGGCGAAAAAGATGATACTCATGGCGACAATGGGATCTCAGAATGCGTAACAGTATGTCGCCATGAGGTTGCCATGGCGACACAAATAGCGACATTCCCACCACATCAGCTTTCCAAGAGATTTTCAGCACAAAAATCAAGCCAATATAAATATCCCTCTTCTCTGAGTTTGAACTAGAGAGGAATATACAGAGTTTTGAAGAGAACACTTTTTACTTAGCATTTTAGACCTAGATTTTCTTCCATGACTCCCACTTCCAAATTCCTCCATTTCTAACCTTGAACTACCTTTTCCATTAAACACTCAACACCAAATCTATCCTACCTCACCAAAATCATTTCTCTCTCACCATATTTTCTTTACCTTATTACCTCATTCACACACTATTTGTCACTCATAACACTAGTGCACAAGGAGCATCTAAGGAGGGAAAGGATTGAGCATTAAAGAAGGTGACCTACGGGTGATTTCCTCATTATTTACTCTCTTTTCCTATTTGTAACTATGTGTAGCTAAAACCCCCAATCTAGGGGGTTGGTGTTAGAAACATTTGGACTTAGGGTTGCTTGACTATATTTTAATTGAATCTCTATGTATTTTCTATTTATTATATCTTTATATTCTTGTCACTATATGATTGATTTGTATATCAACCTATTAATCATAATCTTGCTAGAATAATCTATTATATAATCACCTTTGGAATGACAACCTTATTTGATTAAAGAATTCAATAAATAGGATGGATTATTGTAGGAAATACCAACCACAATAATCCAAACCTTGTTGTGAGGTTAATCCATTTGAGATTGGTTCTTTATGATAGTTTAAAAAGCACCCTTAATCCATTTTCAACTTCACTAATCCTCTAGCGTATCTCTTAATTGAATTCACCCACTTCTCTTATTTTAGATTGTTGAGATTCTATTTTCCTTATCACTTTTATTACTTTTACTTTATGCATGTTTTGTTGTATTTTAAACCACCCACTATCCACTTATTATGATTTATATTATCGCAATCTTAGATTAGTTAATCAACCTAACCATTACTTCATTTCCCTGTGAAATGAATCCAACTTACCATTATTACGTTTCATATCCTAAAAGGGATTCCCAAGTGGTAAAACATTATTTTCCTACAAGATCACACATATATTTATATTGTTTTGATGTGCACAAACGACCTCATCAGTACCCGTAGCGGTTTGCCCTATTTTTGTCAAAAAGGCGTGGCTTTATTTGGGACACCTATATAACTAATGCTTTCACTTTAGGTCATCTCTAAGAGTTCAAAAATCATATTTTTCCCTTAGAAATTTTTTTGAGAGAAAAAATTCAAAAGAACTCGCCTTTAAACACACAAAGTCATTCCTTTGTACATCAAAGTTCATCTTGCATCATTTATGGCCATATAGGATGCATCTATGCATGGTTTTGCAACATCACATCTTGCTTGGAAAGGTTTTCACTAATTTCATCTAATCTTAGTGTCTTTCTTAACAAGTCATCTATTTAATTACTTGTATTCTCTTAAAATATATTTTAGAAACAAGATAGAGATTGTTTATGGTGTTTTGATTGAGTGTTGTATTGTTTAGGATTTTTTAATCTAAGTTAGCTAAGCTTTATGCCATGTCATATAGCATTAGATATCTAGGATTGATTTAAGTGTCATCTTATAATCCTAGATAAGCATTTAGTGTTCCCTAGCTCTATTTGCATTTTGGATATCATTTATATTCACGTAAGCTATTTAATCTCTTCATTGAGAAGTAAGTCTTGTGGCTAAGGTGTGCTTAGGCCATAAGCAAATAGGACTAGGTTCACTTTTAAAGGCCTGCGGGTAGTAGTGGTGGGTTATAGACCGTGAGAGGTTGAGGTCAACGTAGGTTGTAAACACCATTGCAATTAGTGGATTCGAGGTTTGTGTGTGGCGCACATAACATCCCATGGTTTTTCCTTGTTGAAGGTTTCCACGTAAAAATCGAGTGTCTTTTAAATTCCGCATTATTACACTTGATTTTATTTTGTGACTAGTTTGGGGCTATTTTCGTTAAATTGACTAATTGCGAAAATTTGATAATATAACTTGATTAAAATTTATTCACCCCCCCTCTAGATATTTTTATACACACCGCGGCTTAATTAGTTTCAATTGGTATCAGAGCGGGTTCCTAGATATATTTAGGCGATCCTTCCTCATTTTGGTGTGTTTTGCATTTTGTGTGATTTGTGTGCATTCATACATTTGCATTCATTTCATTCATTCATAAACACTATGAGTGGAAATGGTGGTGGCAACGAGGGTTCTTCTAGCATGAGACCTCATTTACTCACCGAGTTGAATTATGCCTCTTGGAAAGGCAAGATGGAGTCATACATATGCCAACTCCATGATAGGGCTTGGATGGCGGTTGAAGACGGATACACTCCACCGATAATGACTCATACGGGTGGATGAAAGGATGTGCTCAACCTGAAGGCTCAGTGGAATGCACAAGAGTTTGAGGCATCGAAATGGAATAGGAAGGTGATACATGCCATCCTATGTGCCATGGACAAAAATCAGTACAAACTGATTCAAAACAGTAGGAATGCCAATGAGGCATGGGACATCCTAGAAACGACACATGAGGGAACCGAAGTGGTTAAGGATTCAAAGCTCCAAGTCCTCCAAACTTAATTCGAGACGCTTAGAATAGAGGAGAACGAGTGCTTCAACGACTTCGAGGTTAAGTTAATGGATATAGTCAACCAAAGTCATCAACTTGGTGACCTTTATTCGGATAGGAAGATTAAGCAGAAAATTATGAGATCTCTCCTCGAAATATTTGAGTCCAAGGTAACGGCTTTAGAAGAGAATAGTGAGTACAAGGATATGAAGCCGAGTGAAGTCATTGGAAGACTTCTAGCTTATGAGTCAAGAAAGGCTACCACCTCACCTCCTAAGAAGAAAATGAATATTGTTTTGAAGACTTCCAAGCATGACAAGAAGGAGGATGACTTGGATAAAGACATGTCACTAATTGTCAAGAGATTCAAGAAGTTCTTGAGTCTACAAAAGAATGGTTATGGCTCAAAGAGGGATGGCTTCAAGAAGAAGACCAAGGTCAAGAATGACGAGCCAAACCAAGAGATGTCTTCAAGAGAGGGGATTCAATGCAACAAATGTTGAGGAATCGGGCATATCTCTCCGGAGTGTGGAAACTTGAAGGATAGAAGAAAAGGAAAGGCAATGGCCACCTCATGGAGTGAGGATGAGAGTGAAGAAAATCCTTCAAGTGATGAAGAGCTTGCCATTAACTACACGGCATTTGGAGCCACTCGGGTAGAAGTTCAAGAAGATGGCAAAGATGCCTTGACTTGTGATCCCAAAGAAGAACTAGATGAAAAAGTAGCTAAAGAAGTTGTTGGTGTAGCTGCTTATTGAGATATGGCTCATATAACATCAAGTGACCAAGGTGAAGGTCATGATGAGGAAAATGACTCCATTGGTGAGATGGAAGGTATATAAGATGACTCAAGTGTTGAGAATTCATCATCTCACTCCACAAGTGGAAATGTGGAGAGTATGGATCTTCATGACTACATAGTCAAGTTTGAAAGCTCAAGGATAAGGAACAAAAAAGAAATTAGAAGATTGAAGGAGTAAAATCTAGAGCTTTCAACGCAAGTTGACCACTTGAGTAGAGGAGTGGTGAGATCCATGAAGGATAAAGATAAGCTAAAAAATGAGTTAGCTTTATCTAAAAGGAGAGAATAAGGGTTGAAAAGAGAGCTTGAAGAAGCTAAAGCCTTAATGGCTAAGATGACTTCAAGCACCAAAAAGCTTGACCACATGTTAGGAGTTGGAAAAAGGCCAAGTGACAAGAGAGGTCTTGGCTACATTGATGACAATGATGCTTCCTTTTCAAGCAAGATAACCTTTGTCAAGAGCATGGACTTCAAGAAGTCTCCTCCTCCTCAACACCCTAGGAAGAAGATTGAACTAGGAGAATGTTCAAGAAGTGCCCAAGTAAAGGAGGCACCAAAAGGTCAAGCTCATGCTCAACCAAAAAGGGCTCATCATGCTAACTTCCCTCAACCTAAAATCCATCAAGGGAAGAGACCGATCATGCAAGCTCAATCGAGCAAGCAACCTTGTCTTGGTCAACAACAAAGATGGAGAGATCCATTCCAACAACCAAGACAACCACAATGACAAGAGAAAGCACCAATGCATGCACAAGGGAATGGTATGATTCCTAACTTTATTCCCACTTGTCATTTTTGTGGTATTGATGGTCACATTAGACCAAGTTGCTTTCATTATATCAAAATGTGTAGAGTTGAAAGCATTATTGAAAAGAAAAAGGCTAGAGCTAAGATGCATGTTCCTATGAAGGATAAACCCATTTACATGATCCTTTGAAATCTAAAGCTCATCAGCCTTTGACCACTAGGATTGAAAATGTGTCACCTAAGTGGATAAGAAAAGATGAACCCACTTGCTATGATGCTATCATGTCTCCCATAGGTTCAACTAAGTCCAATGGACTTGGTAGGTCTATAGGACCTCATACCCTTCATTGATGAGGTGTGGTAATTGACCCCATATGGGAAACTCAAGCAAAGAGAGCAATTGCATACTTGTTGCATGCAAAAATTTTAAAAATTTTATGCTTTTTTATTAATTGCTTGAGTAGATTGGTTGCACATATGCTTATATGTTTTTTCTTTAATAAGTGTGAACCATGCTTGTATTGCAATCCATGTCATATTTATGTTCAAACATGCATTTTTGGACTAGGAGATTTACTTAGGAAGTACTATTTGAATGACCTATAATGATCTCCATGACATGATGATTTTTTTAATAACATTCTTAAAATGTGAAAATCATGAAATTCATATGACATGCTCAAATGAAAAAGCATGAATTAATGATTGCAAATCTTAAATGCAAAACAATGTGTGAAAAGCTAATGAGACTCAAAAGAATAAAGGATCTTGTATCCATTCTAAGGATTTTGAAATCCAAATGTCGCTCTTTCTTTATTGGTTGAACATGGCTATTGTAGGGGAAAATTTGGTCACTCAGCGGAAGCGAGACTAAAATCGAGTTTAGTATAGTTTAAAATTTTTCCATAATTTGAACCTTAACCCTCTAATTAATTAACATATAATACTAAAGATATCATACCTTTGTCGCGTGATCCGATTGACATTGCGTCGATGGTAATCCGCAAGATCTTCCAATTTGTGTACCTGAGGATGGATTAACAAAACTTTTTCTTTGAATTAGTCACAACAAGTTCCAAGAGACAACAAAGAATGTTCTGGTCACTTTTGAATTCACAATCTTTAGATCGAAACTCGCGTGAACCTTATTCGAAATTGTGCACAAAACCTTTTGATGTAAAAGTAACTAGTGCACTATCGAAATAAGAACAAACTTTTCTCTCTATTCCTCTTGGCCGAAAATCACACTAGTCTAAGAGTTGGATTCTATTTTTCTCTAGCAAAAGAAAAAACTCTCAAGTCCAAGACCTTAGGGTTAGCCGAATTCTTTTCTTAATATATAATATATGTTAGGCGTAAATTCTTTTCTTGCCTTATTAAACATATATATCTATATATAATAGGCGACCAGTAACCATGTGATCAGACTATTTTATACCTATTTTAGGTCGCCCATTTCCGATCGTTTGTCTTGTTTTCGAGCGTATTTTTGTATATAATGTTTTTTTTTAGCCTTGTGTAGGTACATATTCCCTACAACAGGTATTTGAGCTTAAAGATTAGTTGGGGAGGCAAAATGAAGCAAAATGGGCTGAAATTGTATATACGCGTGCAGAATGGTCAACTTGCAAGGGTCATATCTTCCTCCTCAGATCGAATCACGTTAATATCTTTATATATTCGAAAAGCCCCGGAAGTCTAGTTTCCAGAACATTTTACGGATTACAATTCCAAGTTTTTTACAGGAAGTTATTCTCATTTCTGTAATAGTACGCGATGCTAAAATGCTGAAATGGTGTCAGGTCTAAATGGCGACTTAAAACGGCGGCCAGGCCGCAAAACGAAACTGCCAATCAGCTCTAGAAAGTCATTTTTTAGGTGAATTTCAGGGATAGTTTTGTCCTTTCATCCCCATTCGTGCCCTAACCTCCCAACACTATATAAACACCTTATTCTCTTCTCTCCCAACAGAATACACACCCCACACACTTCCTCTTCTTCTTCATCTTCATCTTCATCTTCTTCATCTAATAAGAGAGAGAGAGAAGCTTTCTAGAGCATCCATGGAGGTTTTTCCTCCATGGATGCTCCCCACCTCATCTTCTACCAATCATCTATCCATTTATGAGTAGATTGCAAGGAGAAATGAGGGTCTTTGGACCAATTTCGAGCCAAGCATGGATCAAAGGAGATTAGCACATTTTGGAGGGGCTCTTCACTTGGGTTTTCTCTTTTATCTCATTCTCTTTGTATTTCTTGTTTTCTTAAATGTGTAATCCCCACTTGGGAATATTTGTAAACCTATTTTGTGCTCAATATATATGTTTGTTGTTTTTATATCTAATTTGTGTTTTGATTCACTCTTGTTATTTATTGATGTATCTCTTATCTTGAAATGCATGTTTATGGATGATTGGAAATTGATATGTGTTCATGGATGGGATTAGGAGTAGATTAACTTAATTGTAGGAGTAGTTGTAATCAAATATCCCATTTGTGTATGTATGTCTTTGGAAGGTTGAAATTGCATGTTCATGGATGGGTTTGAGTGACTTAGAGTTAGGATTGTGCCTTTGGAGGGGCTCTTTGGGCATAGTTTTGGCTAATTAGCTAGGAAGAGTGGGTGAACCTATTAATTGCCATATTAGAAGGGTTTGGTTCATTGTTCTTATTAACAATTGGACTTTAACTATTTCTCACTCTAGGGGCTCTATGTGAGTCATGGTTAGAGTTACAATTATTGGTCTTTGGCCATCTCTCACACTAAGGGCTTTAGGTGAGTTATGGTTGGAGATACAATCACTTTTTCCACATTCATTGTACCTAACGTTGCCATTTTACATTACCGTGTTAATATTGGGACTCAATTTAGCATCGGTTTGTATAATGTGTTCACAAATGTTGGTTGCGGTTTCGTGTTTGAGAGGCTCTCAACACACTCTTCAACCGTTAGCTCTATGAATAGGTATAAATCGGATTGAGGCAAGAACGAACCCTTAACTAAAATTGGATGTCCTTAATGTCTAACAACCACTATTTGTGCATTTATGTATGGTGAACTTGTTGAACCTTGTGTGACCATTTTCATGCATCTCTCCTATCCACTATTTTATTTATCACTTTAAACACCATTCTCACCCTTCCATATTCTCTTTGTTTTTATTTATTTTCCTTTTCATTCTCTACACACACACACACACACATACACACACCGCATTGTACATACATTTCACACACCCCATTCTCACCTTTCCACATTTTATTTACATGCTTACAATAAACTCTAGAACTTGATACGGTTGACGAATCACACCTCCCTGCGGAACGATACCCTTACTTGCCGCTTTACTAGTATTTGCTAGTTTAGAGCACATTGCGTAGGAAACCCCTTTTTAAATGAAATAATCTTTTGATCCTTGCGATTTCTTAACGATGGAAAAAACAAGTATCACCATGCATATCACAAATATATTTTTTGCATGTATTCTGCATGCTATTATATATATATATATCACGAATTCTGCATCCAAATATATAATCTATATAAGTCAATATATATATATGTAATACTGCATGCCACTTATTAAATATATAAGTCAATATATATATCCGGCCAATTGCCATATATATCTCATATATTGTGGCCGAAATCCTTTACCATGTAGGATTTGTCTTTTGACTTAAATCCTAACCCTAGGTAGACTTCCTTAGAATTCCAAACCCTAATCCAACTCTTTAGTGTATTTGTGACTAAATAAAAGGCTCCCTTATTTGACTAGATAAATAAATTCCTTATTTATCTACTTATCAAATAAAGTCTTTTATATTTATTATACTAGCACAACAGTATACTACTAAGAAACATATTTCCTAGTCAGAAAAAGATTTTGATATTTAATTAAATAATTAATTAATTTCCATTTAATCAAATAATAAAAATAAAACAATATAATATCATATATATATCTCGGCCATGTGCCATATATATTAATATATCTATATATTGTTTTTCTATTTTATTAAATCCATTGGACCTTAATAAAAGGCCCACATGTGAACTAGGCATATTCTTACTAAAAGAAACAAGTCCACATGCCTTTCATTAATATATTAATATAATTGATCAGCCCATTAAATAAATAATGTGCAAATTATATTCTTAATATATTAAATACAATTCTAGATGGACCCATAAATTGGTCCAGTATAATATATCAAGTGATCCATGCAAGTCCGTGTGGATTGGAGATCTTGGCGGGCTATCTAAATTTAAGCTTCAATAGACATAACCTAATCACAATCAACAAATGATTCACTTAGGTCCGATCTATTAATTTTAACTCATTCCACTAAAGAACTAAAATTGAACTCTTAAATAAAGATAGAATAAGTAAATATTTCTCATTCGTACCCTAGACAATCTTATTGAAGATGGTGTATCCTCGTGAAGAATATCAGTAATCGCCAAGAGCTCATAGACCGCCTATAGCTCTCCAAGTTACCATATTTACTCATATGACCACATTTTGAACTTGGATATTTTGACTTGTCCAGAAGCCATGTTTAAATAGACTCTATTGAAAACTTAACGTTAAGATTTAATATCCAATACCTCAAAACATCCATATGATGATATTCTACTCTCATTTAATAAATGGAGCCACGATGTCTATATCTATAAATGAAGTCCTCTATCGATTAACAAATGAATACCACCAAACTATTGAGGATAGACTATGCTATATAATCGTACTCATTGATAACTCAAATGATAACACTTGCAACCATAAGTCCATCATTTATCTCAGGATTAAGATAGACTCTCCGATTGTCCTGATAATGAAAAAACTTTTATCTACTGACGGTTCTAGATAAAGTATTTCATTGTGATCCTATTCAATGCACCCAGTGCACTAGATTCTTTTACTCGAAGACCCTTTGATGATTTCAGACTCATCATAACTCATTTGATCCCACTCAAATGCTAGCAAAAGATTTCTACAACTTTAACAAGATAAAGGTGCCCAACCTTTAACTTAAGTTGTGAACATTATTCAAGACTAAATAAAGAATTGTGTCTACCTCATACATATCCAGATGTACGAACAATTCTTCTTTTCTCATAGTATTTTGACCTTATGATTATTTACTTTTGACAATTATAATATTCAATCTATAAATACTATAAGATTTGTTTAAATCAGAAATCACTTTATTAATATGAAAAGATTGTCAAAAACAATATTACACTCTTGCTATTGAGCATAATCCTAATAGCTATTATCATATAGGTATCTTACCCGGAAAAATTGAATAGGGTGCAAAGTCGCTCATGCCATGTTTCGCCTATAAAGTTGGATATAGTTACTCTAAAAATTGAATTCAATGAAATATCTATATCCTTTCTTTGATTCATGACAAATGGTGAAATTGGTTTGAATTCTTTAAGGAAACCTTTGTCATTTACTTTGCTAAATACAATTGATTTTTGGACTTAAATGCAATATATCTTGCACGCAAAGCATCTTAATCACACATTTCCATAAAATAAATCTCCTTGTTTCTCTCCAATTAATTGAGTTGCATAAAGTGGTTTATATGATTATGCAAATGACTTGTATGCTACAATCTCTCTTTGCTATAAGTGACCCAGTTGGGGAATACTTCTTTGCCCATCTCATGACAAAAGGGGGAGTAGTAGTGGTAAGGGAGAATGCTAATTTTAGTAGCAAAATTCGCAAGTTGGGGAGTTTACTTATTGAGGGGGAGTAACCCGTTGAGGGGGGGCATTGCATTGCACATTCATTGCCTGATGTTGCATGTTTTCTTTATTGCAAATTTTTTTTAATGCAAATTTTTAACTTCACATGATCACCTCACAATACACTTGCTTTGGAAAGTGTAATCTTTTTGTTTTGAAGGATTGATAGTTCTACAAGAGATTGAAGACTTGAATTTTTATTTTTTATATCTCTTTGTAATGTAGAATATCATTGTTCACCTTTAGTTTCTATTTTGTTGTGAGGATCAATGTGAGTGGTGGTTTTGTCACGAAATAGTCAAAGGGGGAGATTGTAAGTTCCTCAAGTTTTATTGGTTTATTTCGGTGACAAACCACATTTGGGGTTTGATGTAAGGGTAGCTTAGGCTTTTGATTGTTGGTGCTCATTGATGCGGTCGATTTGCACAACAAAATAATGTTTTTATGTGATCTTTTGGAAAACCAATTTTTACCACTAGAAAATCCTTTTAGGATGTAAAGATTAGTAAAATGGTAAGTAAGGATTCGTTTCATAGGGAATTAGAGTAATTAGTTGAATAAGTTAACTAGTCCTAAATGCAATTAAGCAAATCATAGTAGGTGGATAGTGAGTGGTTTGAGAAACCACCAAACGTGCAAGTAAAGTAAATGACAATAATATAAAGAGAAATTGAATAGATAGGAGTCCAATATCAACAATACTAGATAGAAGAATGGGTTTAACAATTAATATAGATTCTAGGGAATGGATGGAATTGCACATGGGTATGGTTAATGCTTTCTAAGCCACTTTAATGGACCAATCTCTAAATGTTAACCATTTGTTTTCTAGGATGTGTTTAGGTCATCACTATGAACCTTAAACATCTTCCCACCAAAATGTCTAACCGATTAAGGAATGGGGGTCAAGGTGGGATTGGTTGGTTACAAATAAAGGTTTAGATTAGTGTGGTTGATATACCCTCCATTAATCTATCCTATTCATTGGATTCTTAATCACACAAGGGTGTCAATCCAAGGATGATTGCAAAATATATTATTCTAAACAAGATTATAATTAACAAGTAGGTATACAAGTCAATTACATAGTGAATAGAATATAATGATAAAATAAATAGAACACAAATAAAGATTCAATACAAAAGCTTAAGCAAATACCCACAACCAAATGTTCTTTAGATATATCCCCTAGATTAGGGGTTTAATTACACATAGTTACAAACAAATAGAAAGCAAGTAATAGATAAGGAAATCACCCTTGGGTCTCCTTTTTTTAGTGCTTAATCCTTCCTTTCCTTTGATGCTCTTAGTGCAAAGAGTGGGAGAAGAGGATGTGTCTAGATAGGTGGGTGTCTAATGGTGAGTGACAAATGTAATGGGATGTAGAGAATGGGAAGAGAGGAAAGATTTAGGTGAGGTAATCAAGTTGTTTGTTGAGAGATTTGAAAGTTCTCACGGTGTGTTAAATATTAATCTAGAGGGGGGGGGGGTGAATACATTTTAATCGTTATTACCCAATTTTCGCATACAAGACAATTTTACGAAAATGCCCCTAACTAGTCAAAAAGACATACAAGTGTAATATGGTGCGGAATGTAAATCACACTTGATGTTTACGTGGAAACCCTCACGGGAAAAACCACGGGCTGTTTTGTGAGCCACACACGAACCTCGAATCCACTAAATGTGATAAATTTACAACCTAATCCCGGAAGTAATCACACACCTACCTAATCCCGGTATGAGTGAACCTAGTCCAAATGCTTGCGAATTAAGCAACCTAATCTCAGTCACAACACAAGACTTAATTCTCTAAGAAGAGATTAACACCTTAAGTGAATATGTGAATATCCAAAATGCAACATAGAGTAAGGGAACCCTATATGCTTATCTAAGATGATGATTTTGCAATAAAAACAATCCTAGATATTAATAACTAAATGACATGTCAAATAGCTTAGATAATCATAGATTATAAAAACGTAGATATCTATCACAATACAACACTCAATCAAATCAACACAACAATCTCTATCTTGAATATTAGAATCTAATATAAGAACAATCAAGTAATGAAAGAGATGTCATAATAAATAGAACATTAATTATATATGATAATAGTGAAAAACTTACCAAGACAAGTGTGATGATGAAAAACCCATGCAAGCAAGCATCCTAGATATGCTAGAAGATGCTAGATGAATTTTGATGCATATGAATTTTGGTTTGAGTGTTTAAATGAGCAAACTTGATTGCTTTCTCTCTTAAAAATCTCTCTTATAAAAGTAGGGTTCTTGATGATTAAAAAGTCACATTCAGAACAAGAGAAAGTGATGTATTTATAGGCATGAAAAACAGAGCATGTGAGAAGACAAGTTTGCCCCTGAAACGCACCGATCGGCAGTTTCAATCGGTGGCCAAGCCACCGATTATGACCGCCGAATTGAGCCCGAGAAGAACAGAGCATCATCGGCGGTTTCGAAACTGCCGAACCAACCGCAGAATCAAACCCGAGAGATTAAATCAATTAGGTATAATTAGCGGTTTCGAACGGTGGTCGTGGCCGCCGATCATAACCGCAGAATTGATCCAGAGGACTCTGGACTCAAATGGCGATTTCATGCCAGGCCGCCGATCATAACCGCCAATCACCAACAAAGGTGAAAAACAAGGAGAAGCCAAGGGCATTCTCCGTGGGTGGTCTTCGCGTAAAACCAAGTACATTCTAGTGCATGTGCGGACGTTTCCGAATACTATCGGGAAACGAATTACAAGACACAAATACACACAACAAGATATAATATCAAAGTGCAAGTGTGAAATGTGACATGTGAAGAGTATGCATATAAATGCAAGAAAGCTAAGTGTATGTGTGCAATCTAAATCTCTTCAAAGAAAACCAAGCACTAGAGATTATACCTTTGGCGTGCTTGTCCCTTGAGGTCTTGAAAGGGCCTTTTAGTTTGAACTTCAATCACCTAAACTACCCTTACAAACAAACCCCAACATGTGGTTTGTCCACGAAATAAGCCAATCAAGGAATGAGAATCCTTACAATCTCCCCCTTTGGCTATTTCGTGGCAAAACCACCACTCACATTGATCCTCACAAACATAATTGAATCTTCGGGATAATAAAGATATTCTACATTACAAAGAGATATAAGAAAATATAAAAGAAAACTTCAAGACTTCAATCTCTTGTAGAACTATCAACCCTTCAAAACAAAAGATTAGACTTTCCAAAACAAGAGTATGTGAGATGATCAAGTGAGAATAAAGCAAGCATTTGCATTTAAGAATTTAGGCACAACATGAAACATCATGCAATGTATGTGTATGCAATGCTCCCCCTCAACGGGTTACTCCCCCTCAATGTATGTTCTCCCCAATTATGCACAATTGCTACTACAATTTGCAACTCCCCTTACCATATCCTACTCCCCCTTTTTGTCATGATATAGGCAAAGGAGTAGTCCCCAACCGGGTCACTCTTAGCAAAGAGAGATAGTAGCACGCAAGATATTTGCATAATAATATAAGTCACTTTATGCATCTCAATTAATTGAAGAGAAACAAGAAGATTTATTTGAAGAAAATGTGTGAATCAAACATGCTTTGCATACAAGACATGTAGCATTCAAGTCCAAAATGCAATGGTATTTGGCAAAGCAAATGACAAAGGTTTCTAATAAGAATTCAAACCAATTTCACCATTGTCATGAGAAAAGCAAGGATATAGAGATTTTCATTAATTTTAATTTAAGAGCAACTATATCCAACTTTATAAGTGAAACATGGCATGAGCAACTTTGCACCTTATTTGATTTTTCCGAATAAGATATCCGTATGATAATAGCCATGTTCAACCAATAAAGAAAGAGAGACATTTGGATTTTTTAGGTCCTTTGAACGGATACAAGATCCTTTATTCATTTTGAGTCTCATAAGTCTTTTTCACACAAGTTTTGCATTTATATTGCAATCATCAATTCATGCTTTTTCATTTGAGCATGTTATATGAATTTCATGCTTTTTCATTTGACATTAGCATGTTATAAAAGAATCATCATGTCATGGAGATAACTATAGGTCAATCATAATCATACTCCCTATGTATATCTCCTAGTCCAAAAATGCATGTTTGAACATAAATATGACATGGATTGTAAACAAGCAAGGTTCACACTTATTGAATTTAAAACATATATACATATGTGCAAACAAGCTTACTCAAGCAATTAAAAGAAGAGGCATAAGATATTTCAAATTTTTGCAAGTGACAAGAATGCAAAATAGCTCTTTTTGCTTGAGTTCCCCATATGGGGTCAATCACAAATCACATCACTCCACAAAACATATCCTAATAGATCTACTAAGTGTTTTAAATCGAGTAGCATCTAAGGGTTTAGTAAATAAGTCCGCAAGTTGATCATTAGTACCTATATGTTCAAGTACTATGCATTTATTTTGAACAAGCTCTCTAATGAAATGATGGCGGATGTCAATATGCTTAGTCCTAGAGTGTTGTACCGGATTCTTGGAAATATTAATAGCACTCATATTGTCACAAATTGGGTTAGAGAACCTTGGTTGAATCCGTAGTCGATTAGCATTTACTTCATCCATAGGAGTTGTGTGCATCCACTCCCTGCAGCTATGTACTCGGCTTCGGCCGTGGACAAGGAAATCGAGTTTTGCTTCTTGCAAAACCAAGACACCAAGTTGTTGCCTAGAAAGAAGCAACCGCCCGATGTGCTCTTCCTATCTTCACAATTTCCTACCCAATCCGCATCACTAAAGCCTAAAAGACTAGCATTAGTGTCAAAAGAGTACCAAATCCCATAGTTGGAAGTCCCATTCACATAGCGAATGATTCTCTTTAGGGAAGAGAGATGGGACTCTTTAGGATCCGCTTGGTACCTAGCACACACCCATAATAAAAGAGATATCGGGCCTACTTGTGGTCAAATAAAGCAAGCTACCTATCATGCCACGATATAACGTTTGTTCCACACTTTTACCACTAGCATCCTTGCTTAGCTTCAAAGTTGTACTCATGGGTGTATTACAATGTTTGGCATTTTCAAGACCAAACTTCTTCACTAGGTTTTTGGCATATTTGGCTTGGGTAATGAATATCCCATCATCTAATTGCCTAATTTGCAAACCTAGGAAGTAACTAAGCTCACCAACAAGACTCATCTCAAATTCATGAGACATGACATCAACAAATTGTTGGACTTTGGTGTTGTTGGTTGAGCCAAATACAATGTCATCAACGTAGATTTGAGCTATAAATAACTCATCTTTGTTTCTCTTGATGAACAAGGTCTTGTCAACACTACCTCTTATATAGTCATTGTCAACAAGAAATTGAGTAAGGCGCTCATACCAAGTCCCCGGTGCTTGTTTCAACCCATACAAAGCCTTTTTAAGGCGATAGACATCGTTGGGGTGGTGTGCATCCACAAACCCCTTGGGTTGTTCAACAAACACTTTCTCTTGTAAGAAGCCATTTAGAAAGGCACTCATAACGTCCATTTGGTGTAATTTGAACTTGTGAATACAAGAGATGGACAAGAGAAGCCTAATGGACTCTAAATGGGCAACGGGAGCAAATGTCTCCTCAAAGTTGATACCCTCAATTTAAGAGTACCTTTGTGCTACAAGTCTAGCCTTATTCCGCACTATGTTGCCATCCTTATCGGATTTGTTCCTATAAATCCACTTAATGCCTATAACATGTGTGCTTTTAGGCCTAGGAACTAGAGTCCAAACCTCATTTCTTTCGAATTGGTTTAGCTCTTCTTGCATGGCAAGAACCAAAAACTTATCATTTAAGGCTTCATCAACCTTTTTGGGTTCAATTTGAGAGGTGTAGCATGTGTAGCTAATTAGATTAGCTATTTGACGCTTAATCCTAACACCCTCATTCACATCTCCAATAACATTCTCTTTGTTATGGAGTCTTCTAACCCATAGAGCGGGTTCATTAGAGTCCACACGAGGAACTCTATCAAGAGGTTGTGTGTCCTCATTATTACCATTAGACGTCCCAACATTGGGAGTCTCCACAACCCTCTCTAAAGGAGAGTTTTCATCTAAAACTTCCTCCTCCTCATGATCATTAGACTTGAGCCTTGTATCATCAATGACAACATTGGATGATTCCATGACGGTTCGAGTTTTCAAGTTGAAAACTCTATAGGCTCTACTATTCAAGGCATAGCCAATAAAGATACCCGTATCACTCTTAGCATCAAATTTGCCAAGTTGATCACGGTCATTTAAAATGTAGCATTTGCTTCCAAATGTGTGGAAGTAGCTAACATTTGGCTTCCTACCCTTCCATAACTCATAGGAGGTATTTTTAGATCCAGGCCTTAGGAAAACTCTATTCCCTATATAGCAAGCCGTATTGACGGCTTCGGCCCATAGGTTCTTAGGGACATTGTTGCTAAGCAACATCACACGGGCCATCTCTTGAAGGACCCTATTCTTCCTCTCAACAACTCCATTTTGTTGAGGAGTCCTAGAAGCTGAAAATTCACGGGAGATGCTTAAGCTATTACAATAGCTTTCAAAAGAGGAATTCTCAAACTCCCTTCCATGGTCACTTCTAATCCGTTTAATGCTTTTAATGTTAGAATTCATTTCATTTTGTATTTTAGTACAAAGCATTTTAAACTTATCAAAAGTTTCAGATTTTTCTCTAAGAAAATATGTCCATGTGAACCTAGAGAAATCATCTACACAAACAAAAATGTATCTCTTTCCACCTAAACTCTCGGTTTGCATAGGACCCATTAGATCCATGTGGAGAAGCTCTAGGGGCTCCTTGGTGGAGAGATACTTGCCCTTTTTGTGCATGCTTTTGGTTTGTTTTCCTTGTTGGCAAGGTCCACAAACACCATTGGCTTTCTTCCCAAGCTTAGGGAGGCCACGCACACAATTGAACTTTCCAAGGGTTCGTAAATCCCTAGTGGCCAAGTCTTTCATGCCACAATTCTATTTGCTCATACATGGACACATTGTTTGAGACTATTCTAGCTTCAAGACAATAATAATTGTCATTAGATCTCATTCCTTTCAACAAGGTTTGTCCACCGGGCTTTAGGATAGAGCAATCATTTTTACTAAACATAACGGAATATCCTTCATCACTAAGATGAGAAATGCTTATTAAATTGACTTTCAAGCCATCAACAAATAAAGCATTAGATAAGGAGGGTAAACCGGGAACGAAAATGGTTCCTTTCCCTACAACTTTCTTTTTGGATCCATCACCAAAAGTAACATATCCTCCTTCCTCCATAGCAAGAGTCTCGAAGAAACTCTTGTTTCCCGTCATGTGCCTAGAGCACCCACTATCCAATTACCAAAAATTAGAAGAATTTGCCTTCAAGGCTATTTGAGTAACATGGCAAACATTTTCATTCTTTCTAATCCACCTAGAAACATTATTAGCTTTCTTAGTGGTCTTTGGTATATGGGTTCTAGTTATCCTAGGATCATGCACATCAATTTTATCATTCCTAGGAACATGCATCTTGGCTCTATTCTTTCTCTTTTCAATCATGCTTCGTGTTATACACATTTTAATATATCGAAAGCAATTTGGTCTAATATGACCATCAAATCCACAAAAATGACAAATAGGAATAAAATAAGGAATCATACCTTGTCTTTGTGCATGCATGGGAGCTTGTCCATGTCTTTGTGGTTGAGTGGGTTCAATCCATCTTTATTGTTGAACCGGTCTAACTTGCTTCCTAGCTTGAGGTTGCATGATTGGTCTTTTTCCTTTGTGAGCCAATTGTGGAGGAATGTTGACTTGAGGGACCCTAGTGGGTTGAGCTTGAGGTTGCCTACTTGGCACCAACTTCACTTGTGCATTCTTTGAACATTGTCCTAGTTCTAACTTCCTCCTAGGAGTTTGCACGAATGAAGCTTCTTCGTTCCCCAAACTCTTGACAAACACGGTGTTGTTAGAGGTTGAGATCTTCTTGCCATCTTCATACCCAAGACCTCTCTTGTCACACGGACTCTTTCCAACACCAAGTTTATGGTCAAGCTTCTTAGTGCTAGAATCCATCCTAGTCATAAACTCTTTTACTTTTTCAAGCTCCCTCTTAAGCCCTTCTTCATTCCTCTTAGATAAATCTAACTCTATACTTAGCTTATCTTCAACTTTCTTGAGTCTTTCCACTTGTTCACTTAAGTGGTCATTATGAGATGAAAGTTCAAGATTTTCTTCTCTCAATCTTTGAATCTTTCTCGTGCTCTTGATTGCTAAATCCTTAAACTCGGCATGGTATTTAGCAAGCACCTTTTTCTCCACAAATCCATTTATGGAGTTAGAAGAGGAATCACTTTCTTCTTCACTTGAGTCATTTTCCTCTTGACTCTCTTCCTCTCTTTCACTAGCACTTTTTCTTTTGTGGGAGGATGCAAAAGCTAGAAGGTTTGCCATGAGCTCCTCATCATCCAAAGACTCATCTCCCTCATTGGAGTCATCACTACTTTCACTCCAAGTGGCGGCCATCACTTTTCCTTTTTTCTTCTCATTGTGATTTGCACATTCGGGGGCAAAGTGACCTATCCCACCACACTCAAAGCATCGGACCCCTTTCCTTTCGGTCTTCTCTTTCCTAGGCTCAAACTTGTTGTAAGAACCTTTTTTCTTGAAGTTTTGACCTTTGGAACCAAAGTCCTTTTTCCCGAACTTCATGACTCTCTTGAATCACTTCATAAATAATGCAAGGTCTTCATCCGAGTCATTCTTCTTTGCCTCCTTTTCATCCTTGGAGGCTTTCAAAGCAATTCCATTTTGCTTTTTAGGAGGTATGGAGGTAGGACCCTTCCTAGATTCATAAGCTAGAAGTCTTCCTATCACCTCACTCGGCTTCATATCCTTATATGTGCTATTTTCCTCTAAAGCCATCACCTTTTATTCAAACCTATCGGGGAGAGATCTCATAATCTTTTGCTTGATTCTCCTATCCGAATACGGGTCACCAAGTTGATGACTTTGATTGACTATGTCCATCAACTTGATCTCGAAGTCGTTGAAGCACTCATTCTCCTCCATCTTAAGCATTTCGAATTGAGTTTGGAGGACTTGAAGCTTAAAGTCCTTCACCACTTAGGTTCCTTCATATGCAATCTATAGGATGTCCCATGCCTCCTTAGCTATCCTAGTATTTTGAATCAATTTATAGTGATTTTCGTCCATTGCACATAGGATGGCATGCATTGCCTTCCTATTCCATTTTGATGCCTCAAACTCTTGCGCGTTCCATTGCGCCTTAGGCTTGAGCACATCCTCTCCTCCACCCGTAGGAATCATCATGGGTGATGTGTAGCCGTCTTCAACCGCCATCCAAGCTCGGTCATGGATTTGACATATGTAAGACTCCATCTTGCCTTTCCAAGAGGCATAATTCAACCTAGTAAGAAGCGGAGGCCTTGTGCTAGAAGCACCCTCGTTACCACCACCATTTCCACCGTTTCCAATCGTAGTGTTTATGAATGAATGAAATGAATGCAAATGTATGAATGATCATAAATCACACAAAATGTAAAACACACCAAAGTGAGCAAGGATCACCTAAGTATATCTAGGAACCCGCTCTGATACCAATTGAAAGTTCTCACGATATGTTAAATATTAATCTAGAGGGGGGGTGAATAGATTTTAATCGTTATTACCCAATTTTTGCATACAAGACAATTTTACGAAAATGCCCCTAACTAGTCAAAAAGACATACAAGTGTAATATGGTGCAGAATGTAAATCACACTTGATGTTTACATGGAAACCCTAACGGGAAAAACCATGGGCTGTTTTGTGAGCCACACACAAACCTCGAATCCACTAAATGTGATAAAATTATAACCTAATCCCGGAAGAAATCACACACCTACCTAATCCCGGTATGAGTGAACCTAGTCTGAATGCTTGCGAATTAAGCAACCTAATCCCGGTCACAACACAAGACTTAATTCTCTAAGAAGAGATTAACACCCTAAGTGAATATGTGAATATCCAAAATGCAACAGAGAGCAAGGGAACCCTATATGCTTATATAAGATGATGATTTTGCAATAAAAACAATCCTAGATATTAATAACTAAATGACATGTCAAATAGCTTAGATAATCATAGATTATAAAAACGTAGATATCTATCACAATACAACACTCAATCAAATCAACACAACAATCTCTATCTTGAATATTAGAATCTAATCTAAGAACAATTAAGTAATGAAAGAGATGTCATAATAAATAGAACACTAATTATATGTGATAATAGTGAAAAACTTACCAAGACAAGTGTGATGATGAAAGACCCATGCAAGCAAGCATCCTAGATATGCTAGAAGATGCTAGATGAATTTTGATGCATATGAATTTTGGTTTGAGTGTTTAAATGAGCAAACTTGATTGCTTTCTCTCTTAAAAATCTCTATTTTAAAAGTAGGGTTCTTGATGATTAAAGAGTCACATTCAGAACAAGAGAAAGTGATGTATTTATAGGCATGAAAAACAGAGCATGTGAAAAGACAAGTTTGCTCCTGAAACGCACCGATCGTCGGTTTCAATCGGCGGCTAGGCCGCCGATTACAACCGCCGAATTGAGCCCGAGAAGAACAGAGCATCATCGGCGGTTTCAAAATCACCGAACCAACCGCAGAATCAAACCCGAGAGATTAAATCAATCAGGTATGATCGGCAGTTTCGAACGGAGGTTGTGGCCACCAATCATAACCGCAGAATTGATCTAGAGGTCTCTGGACTCAAATGGCAGTTTCATTCATCGGCCAGGCTGCCAATCATAACCGCCGATCGCCAACAGAGGTTAAAAACAAGGAGAAGCCAAGGGCATTCTCCGTGGGCGGTCTTCGCGCAGAACCAAGCATATTCTAGTGCATGCGTGGACGTTTTCGAATACTATCGGGAAACGAATTACAAGACACAAATACACACAACAAGATACAATATCAAAGTGCAAGTGTGAAATGTGACATGTGAAGAGTATGCATAGAAATGCAAGAAAGCTGAGTGTGTGTGTGTGCAATCTAAATCTCTTCAAAGAAAACCAAGCACTAGAGATTATACCTTTGGCGTGCTTGTCCCTTGAGGTCTTGAAAGGGCCTTTTAGTTTGAACTTCAATCACCTAAACTACCCTTACAAACAAACCCCAACATGTGGTTATTCCACAAAATAAGCCAATCAAGGAATGGGAATCCTTACAAGATTGAAGAGGAGAAATGGTGGGATTCGGAATGGTGGAGAGAGGAATTTCTTGGTTGAACAAGTGTGTTTTCAAACTAGAAAATGTGATGTATTTATAGGTTTGGAAAGCTAGGGTATGAAATAGGCATGAAAGGACAAGAATACCCCTCTTGAATGGCTGACATTCCAATGCTGGAAGTTTTTCTCTCTATCGCCATTGGCAAAGAGTGACAACAAATGGTGACATCACACCAGATCATTTTTCTCTTTGTCGCCATTGTGTCGCCATAGTGACAATTTCCAATGCTGGAATTCCTACGTTGTCGCCATGGCGACACTCATGGCGAGGGTTTGCTCTGAACTGCATCTCCCTGTCGCCATAGCAGCAATTGCTTCATCAAAGGGTGACAATGCCCTATTTCACCACCTTGTACTCCTTTTTTGCACAAAATTCCTCTTCTTCTTCACAAATGCCCTTGAGGCCTAAATAACCTGAAACACTCGATTTAATGATATTAAATACGGGGAAATGCTCGAGAATCAAGCATAAAGAGACGGGAATAAGGGCCAAAATCATACCAATTTTGGCTCGATCAAATACCCCAAAACCTATCTTTTGCTAGTCCTCGAGCAAAACAATCACAAATCAACCCCAAAGACATGCATCGAGACATTTCAAAGGTTTTTAATAGAGCTCTAACTCATCTGAGCAAGGTTTTACTTATCATGATCAATATGTGAAACCAAAATGAAGAGATTAAAACAATGATGCATTAGTGAGGACTTATACATGTAAGAGGATGTTAAGTAAAGATTAAGAGCATGCCACTCTAGATATGATTGTATGTAATGCGACCTTACATTCAAAATGCCAAAGCTTCAAAGCAAAGGTGCTAATCGGTTTAGAATGTAATTCACCTCGATAAATAATCCTCCCCGGATTCTCTCATTTCTTCTATTAGATTCCTAGGTTTCACTCAAAATACATATGCAATATGAATTCATGTCATGGATATCTAATTGATTGCACATGATTACTTTTTAAAACGTAATTTTTGAAAATTAAGTCTCTTGAATGGAATTGCAAGCCATGAATTAGAAAGAACATGCATCAACCAAATTTCACAAAGTGGACACTCCTAAAGATCATGAAGGTCTTCTTTTGGTTGTAATGGGGCCTTAGGTGAGTGATGAAACAAAGAATGGGACAATGGATAACAATGAACCCAATGATTATACTAAGGCATACATTCTAATTATGAGTTCCAATTGCTTCACACACATTGTTTACACATTAGGCGTCCAGGCTTGCAATTTCAATTCACTTATGCATTATACTCTAATTTTTCATTTGCGTAACTCATTCCACTCTTCCTTTCCTCTCTAGGTCAATCGTGCCTAATTCTTGGTTCTCTTTTCCTCATTTTCTTTTTCTTTTCTTTACTTTGCCAATCTTTTTCTTTTCACTTCTTTTTCTTTGCTTTTCAATTTCTTTTCAAGTTTTCTTGCTTTGCAAGACTCTTTGCACACATTTACATGCCTAGGTACACGCCTCTGCATTTTCAAGTATAAGATCTTACATTAATTCCCTAAGCCTTAGTAAATCATTTGGTCAAGGTAAGTCAATCATATAGGCTATAAGGTTCATGTAGATGTGGTTCATGAATGAAAAGCTTAAGACGTGTTTGGCTTCAAAGGGGCTTGGGAGCACACACATTAGAGGGCTGGAAGTGTTTTAGGCCAAGTATTGCCTAAAATCATTTCTAAAGGTTTGTCCGCAAGGCAAAATAAAACATCCACAAGCAGTCTATAGTATTCTATGACAAGCAACATTTAAATGCAAATGAGACCTATACATGCTTGAATAAGTGTTTGAGAGTGAGTGTTTAAAGAGTGAATATTTGACAATTCAAAATACACATTTTAAGGCCGTGTTTGTGATCCTCACGGGAATCTCCACTTTAATTCCTAGTCTTAAAGCACAATTGATAATTCACCCTAACATTATGAGAAAAAGATTAACGCACTTTGTTCAATGACACCCTAAATGGCATGATGTTAATCTAAATCAAACAATGGCAAAGATGCACAATTCTTCACTACTCATGTAAAGCAC